>CM060312.1:24356460-24493960 GCA_030674185.1 Monoplex corrugatus | reverse complement strand
GTCCACTTGACCTTCTTCAGGCAGCTGCCTTGACTCAGCTCCTCGTCCTTCACTGCTTCACGAAACTTGCGCTTTACACCAGGCTGAAAACAAGCAAAAGCTGTACATTATTATGAGTTAATCAATCTCACTTTTCCATTTCTACATTCTCAATTTCAAAGCTGCATCTGTGTTGGTTCTTTGACACTGGTCTGTGTGTTTGGAAGCGGATGGAGATTACAGAAACACTGGTCGCAAAACCACTTGGAAAAAATTAAAAAGAAAATTCTGACTATGGAGAACAACACTTTCAGGAAAAAAATCAGGGAAGCCTTGAAGATAACGCAGCAAAGTCCATTTCTGTGCAGAGAAGTTGACTATGAACTATCCAGCACAGGATATACTGATTGATCATTGTAAGTTATATATACTCATAATACAGGACAGGATAATTACTTCCTGAAGTAGAAAAAGACATCAAATTCCATCTGATGAAGGCCTTATGAATAGACTGAAACCTCCTGGCTGGGCCAATACAGTTATAACCTTGACAGTGAGAACTGACATACTGTTTTTGATGGCAAATCACAAAACAATCTTTCCGCTACAGTTTCATTGTTTTGTTTTCAATTAAATACAGTTACTGGGACTGCAAGTGGGCTGAACAAACTATGAAAAAACAAAACAATCTTACTGACAAAAACAACTTCTCCATATCAAACACACACCATTCAATCAATATGATATTAATAACATTAGCAACACTAAACTTTCAAGACATACATGCTTGAACATATCTGAGCTCTTCTCTTAAACTGATCACCTCCAAATTACTTAACAAACAAAACTTTTAATTAGTGGGAATCAATATCAAGCATCATTTCAAAATAATTTGTTAAGTCTGTATAACTACTGATCACTCCCCCAACCTCCAACCCCGACTTTAAAAAAAAAAAAGGGTAAGACAATAAATAATTTAAACATTTTGCATGCACCAGTTGGAATGTAACTGATCCAAATTTTATTCACATCATTTATGTAGCCCAGTTCATCACAAAGGGCATCTCAGATTTGACTTCTCTCTTCAAACAATCAAAAAGAAACTCCTCAACTAACAAAAAGAAAAAAAATTAGGAATCTTTATCTAAAAATGAAATAAAAACAAAATAAATGGAAAACATAACAGATGTTTCCCATGGATTACCAATATGAGAAAACAATATATGATACGTGGAAATGCAAATTGTGTAAACTAGTTCAAGAGCAGGCATGAAAATGTTGATAAATAATGGACAACAAAAGTGTGCTAGAGTGTTTTGCTCAGTAAGTATGCATATACATGTGTGTGTGTGTACGTGTGTCTTGGTGGTGGTCTTTGATTTAATGTCTATTCACTAAAGTGATTTTAGACAACAACACAACAACAACAACAAAAGAAAAAAAAGGGGGGGGGGGGGCTGTGATAGAGGAGGAGTGAAGAGGATATATCTGAAAATTGTCAATTTTGAATTTGAGAAAAGATGATCCAGAAAACAACTGTTTTGAAGAGGGGAAGGTATAAATAACAAATGTTACCATAATTATCGATTTATACGAACAAACTAACAAACTTGTGTGTGTGTGTGTGTGTGTGTGTGTGTGTGTGTGTGTGTGTGTTGTGTGTGTGTGTGTGTGTGTTGTGTTCTCATATGCATGACATGCATGTGTGATATATGTATGTGTGTGTGTATGTGTGTGTGTATGTGTGTGTGTGTGTAAGAGTGTATGTGTGTGTGTACATGCATGTGTGTGTATGTGTGTGTTTTGGAAAGAAAAGGGTTTTAAGAAAAATACAAAATTCAAGAAGGAAAAATCAAAAAGGACTTAAATACTTTACCACAGGCTTCTTGGACTTGGATTTGGGCTTGGCCTTAGCTGCCTTTTTCGTCTTCTTCCCAGTTGTCTTGGTGGGTTTTCTCCCTTTGACGCTTTTCACACCCTTGCCTTTTGCCTTCTTTGCTGCTGCTTTGGCTGCTGCCTTCTTTGTTGTTGCCTTGCCTTTCGTCACCTTGGCCTTGGTCTTTCCTGCCGCTGTTTTGCCTTTGCCTTTTAACACTGCCCCTGCTTTAGGTTTTCCTTTGGATCCCATTACTTTTGCTTTGCTCTTTGGTACAGCTGCCTTCTTTGCAGGGGTTTTAGGTTTCTTCTTGGCAGCTCCTTTAGCAAGAACTTTCTTTGCCTCTTCACTGACTTTGCCCCCTCTGAAGGCACTGAAAATACCTTCAAGGTCTTTATGCAGGTTCCCAGGTCCTTCTCGTGTGCGCACTTCATGTTCATAGGCCTGTTTGAAACAGAGCATTCCATGTTGTACAATCCAATCCACATATGCCTGAAGGCATGAAAAATTGTATTGTCTAAGCTTGTTGAAATGGGACATTACCTGTGATATAAGAAGAGAAAAAAAACTGAAAGTCTGCCAAATGACTTGACAAAACTGTAGTAATAAAAATATTAAAAAATAAACAACACAACTTGTAAAAAAAAAACAGTTGGTAAAACTATTTTTTAAAGCAATCAAGCCAAACGACCTTCCTGACATTTCATTGTTGATATCATAATTACTGCACTGAGTGTAAGTTATAACTACTGATTTACTGAACTGTAACTTACAACGACTGATTATGTGGCTTTGTGTAATTATCCCAGTGTGACCATAGGCTTGTGCAGGTAGATTAGACTCTATTTGTGTGCAGGAGTGTGCATATTCTGATGTGTGTGTGAGTGAGTGAGAGAGAGAGTGAGGAGAGAGAGAGAGAGAGAGAAGAAGACAGACAGACAGACAGAGACAGACAGACAGACAGACAGACAGAGAGAAAGAGAGAGAGGAATTTTAAAATATCATAGTCAAACACTATTTTAAATGACAGCTACTAAACAGCTACTCATAAAACTTACTCATGTATAGTTTTCAAAATCATAATCTACAAAATCAGCCAATATCTTTAAGATTCACCGAGTTCAAATTCTTTTTAAAAAAAACTACATATACCACACAAATCTGGTAAAATGCTGTTATAAAATGACACAATTTTGTTCTCAAATATTGGAATCTGCCCACCCCCCACCCCACCCCCCATTTTCTTGTTTTGTTTTGTTTTGTTTTGAGACAGGTAATGCACACTTAAATGTACAGCACTAGTGACTTCATGCTGGACCAATCCTGAGGTCCAAACTTGTTAGGGTTAGCCAGAACCTGCAGGAGAAGCTGTATGGGCATATGCATGGGCTACAGAAGACAACCTATTTCATTCTCAAGACTACATCCAAGCATGACAGCAAATGAGAAGATGATCCACAGCAGCCTGAGAAATTTTTGCTGCCATTTTATTGTTCCCTCTCACCACACACACACACACACACACACACACACACACACACACACACACACACACACACACACACACACACACACACACACACATTCACACATCCCTACCTCCCAATATTAAACAAATCTTCATTTTCTCCTTCTTTTTAAAAATGAGAATTACGATGAAAGGTTTTTAAAAGTGGAATATAAAGCAAAACAAGTCTGTGGATATATGTGTGCACATGTACAAATGTGCATAGACACCCCCCCCCCCCCCCCCCCCCATCTTTTCCAGTCAACATTCAATAGTCTCCCTCTATAAAAGAAATTAAGAAAGGAGACTGGAAACAAAATGTATATCATGAAACATCATATAAACAACATTGTATACTATCTGCATAGATGTAGACATGTGCAAATTATACATGTCTTTCCTTGTCAATATCAAATGATCTCCATCTTAAAAAAATCTTCATTTAAAAGCAAGGAAAGAAACAAACAAACAAACAAAGAAAATGCGTACACACATGTACACGAACACATACACATACAACAAAAACAAACCAAACGAATTAAAACAGGAGATTTTTAAGAATGTGACTGAAAAATGGTGGAACATAAAACTAGTTTGTATTGTACCAGAAAGATGGTGGACCTTGCTTAAAAAGATGCAGATTAAAAAACAACCTTGGTGGAAAATGAAAGAAAATATAAATACCTGTACAAATGTGGACCCCTTCTCATTGTAGCAAAGCACCATGAGGATGTCAAAGATGTTGTTGAACTGGTCCAGCTTCAGGTGACGTCCCTTGGTCACTGAAGCTAAGGTGCGGTAGAATGTAGTGCTAGAGGAATTGTTCAACGCTTGCACTGCGTAAATCTTCACATCCTGCAGGAAAAGATAAAGACGTTTGCTGTAATTACTATGAAACTTGTTCAGTGATCTTCCCATTCAAACAATGATGAATTAAGAATCTTTCACCTTCACGGTCTACAGACAGGTGCCACAACACAACAATTTCTATGCCCTTCACAAGGCCTTCCTCATGTGAACAATTCTTTCACCTTCCACTGACCTCCATCAGTCAAAAAAAAAAGAGTGAAAAAAAGAAGAACCATTTTGGTATTTTTCAGCCCCAACTGGCTCCTGTTCCTGGCTGGCTGCTTTATAGAGCGCTATGGGCCCATTGAAAAGTCTGGGACCTCGCAGTCAAGTCTCATCCACTTTTCTGATGTGTCATGGAGGCTGTTGCTCAATTTTCCTGAGCATGGTTGACATCAGGATATGTTATGAAAATTAGCATAGAGCACAGTACTCCATAGCATCATCACCATCATAGCGCTATGAAAAATCATGCCAAGTTCTGTGGGTCCTGCATTCCCTGCTCTCATGGCAACGTCAGTTTCAGTGGATTTGGAAAGCCAAAATGAGCAGTGTGAAGACAGTGACACAACAGCTTGCAGGAGATGAGACATAGTGTTGTCCCTCCATAAGAAATGGCTAGATCAGTAGATGTAAAAAAAAGTAATTCTGCTTATGTCTCTACTCTCACAAACAAAAAAAATTGTTCTTATTCTTGAAATTGTTCTCCTCCCTCCCTGTTTGTAATCTCATTGTCTCTAACTCCTACTTTACTGTTGGCTTGACTAAGTTCTATGACCATTACCCACAAAATCATTAAAAGTGATAGTTAAGTGAAAGTTTGGTGTCTGGAGTTCATTCAAGAGGGATTCATTGCACTCAGACAACTCCACATGCACTGCACCCAAATTTGCAAGTACTTATCTACGCAGACTCCCTGAACCTTTGCAAGACCCTATGATCTAGCATGGTCTTGAAATGGCAGGGGTGGGTGAAGTCTTCTTTGAAACACTAAGCTCACACCACCAGAATGATGGAAACATGAGGATGGTCGGCAAACAGGCCAGTTTTTTATATTGCCAGCTGGAACAGAACCAAAAGATATCAGATCCTGAGTCCATGGTTTAATGATTATAAGGAAACTCACCATGGCTGCCAGCTTCTTGGTTTCTTCATGCCAGTCCAGCTTTTCATCCCTGTTATTGTAGAAGCTGAGTGGGTGTGGAGTGGCATCACCAATCATCACCAAGGATCTCTGACTGCCTGGAGTCCATGACAGCTCTGTCTGTGCCCGTGCCAGCACCAGCTCATAACACTCGTCAAAATCTCCACCCCCTGTTCCACTAATGTTCTCTACAAAGTCACACAATTCTGGCAGTGAGGAGCCAAAGTCAATCCACTTGATGACATAAGTGTCCTCGTCACAGTAATCTCCGTGAGCGATGACAGCAATGCGGATCCCAGGAATATCAGCTTGAAGGCGTTGAATCATGTCTCTCACGCGACCACGGACTTCTGCAATGCAAGAACTCATGGAGCCAGTTGTGTCAAAGGAGAAGACAATTTCAATCAGTCCTCCGGGTGGCAAAGGCACTGTGGAGGATGAAGGAGCAAGAGAAGCTTCTTTCCTGATAGACCCAGCTTTACTACTTTTGGAACTGCCCCTGCTGAGGCTGGCTGGAGGTTCTTCTGGAGCATCCATACCTATTACACGGATACTGGACACTTTCTTGGATAGAGTACCCTTCGCAGATGCTGCACTGGCTGCCTTGGAAAGCTCTTTGCGGATGGATGGAGGAGTGATTGATAGGCCGGTGGTCTCGCCAACAGAAGAGCCCGATGCTAGACGGGTGACAGTTGTGACTGTACCACTTGCATCCAAAGTGACTACTGACCCCTTTTTCTCCAGTGTTGCTACTGCAGTCAGAGATGACCCTTTCTTGCTCAGGGACTTGGAGCCACTTTTGCTCAATGCTTTGGAACCTTTACAATTCAGTTCCTCCTTCTCTTCTTCCAAAGGCAAGGTGGACATTCTCCTAAGACCTGGGACAGGGGCAGATGGCTCTTCGCTGATCTCTGTCATATCCTCAATAGATGTGCTGGGAGCAGAGTCTCTTGTGGTTTTACTTGTAGGCACAAGTGCTGGCCAGTCAGGCTTAGGCAAGGAAGATGTACGAGAAACACTGGAAGGTTTGCTCTTGATGCTGGGCCATTTAGGTGGTGGCATAGGATCCCTGACAGCAGTGGTTGTTCGTCTGATAGTGCTGAGTTTCCTGCTCACTGTTGTTGTGGTGCTGCGCTTTGTCAGCTTGGCTGGTATCTCATAGGGAGCAGGTCTAGAGGCTGCACGTTTCATTCTGTAGAAACAGAAATAGATCCAAATGAATGATTAACTTCTGGCATTACTTCTGCAAGTTTACTTCCTTTCATGTTATAGGGTTTTACAAAAGCTGAGTTCTAGATTAGTGGCTAGAACAACTATCGGTGAGGCAGAAAATCCTGAGTTTGATTCCCGCTTGGAAAAGAACTTTTCTACCCCCCTCCCTGAGACGTTGAGTAGTGATCTGGCAGCTAGTGTTTTCGATAAGATGATTAACCAAATATGTTTATTTTATTTGTCTTTCTTTTGGTTTTCAATCTATTTCTTTTTCATTTATTTTCATTTATTTTGGTCTGGTCACAAACAAAACAAATCTGAACCGATGAGTATCATCTGCAAAATAACACACACACACACAAGTTGCATACCTGATCGTCTTTTATGGAGGCCCGCTGAAGGCAGTTCACAAGGTGACACGTACAGGTAAGCCAGAAACACAGTGCAATGTCTGCAGCTAACTCCCAGTCAACACAACGTCGTTCCAGCGTACTAGGTAAAGGCACAGCCTATAATCAATGACTTGACGAGATCACAATCAAGCAGTGCTATTACGTGTGCGGCCGGTCCGGTGGGCTAACCGCCGGCTTGATATTATACTGTGTCTTTTAGTGAGGGCACACAACGTTGCAAAGTACAGAATGTCTCGCCACAGGATCTCAGAGTCCAAAAGTTGTCAGGTCAGTTGCTTCGTGCAACACTCACTCGATCAGTAGCCGGAGTGCGTATGCCTCAGGAACTGACGGCGTCTCTCCCTGTTCAGTAGGTCAACACAGGGAAAGCTTATTATATACTGGCGATCAAGACGTGTGCGTGCATGTACGTAAAGCAAGCGTTCTGATTAATGATTGGCTCGCAAGCCTGTGCATGTAACTAGTTGCACCGTGACACGGTTCTCGGGTGGCCCGGCATGGAAGCAACTTTAATCAACTTGTTATTGAGAACATAACGCGTCTGGGAAATGTTGCATTCTCGTGTTGTTTTAGTCAGGAAGCGGGCGTCACAATCAGAATATAATGTGAGTCTGCTTTCCAAGTTTCCAAGTGTTTGAGAAGAATTTCCTCTGAATCAAGTTTTGTATCTGCGGGCCCACAAGTGGCCACGCCTCCTTATTGCACAACGCCCTCCACCTGCTCCGCGAAGCAGCCATTTATCTTCCTCACATGATTGGACTAGGCATACTGCGAAACGTCATAATCTATTAAAAGATTATCAGTGCACGGGCGCCGGCGCGCGCGCGCGCGCTCGTACGCACACGCACACACACACGCACACGCACACACACACACACACACACACACACACGCACACGCACACACACAGACACACACACACACACAAACAGTCACACACACTCTCTCTTTCAAGTGGTCTGTTTCCTTCGTGAAACACTTTCCAATATTCTTTCAGCTTTTGAATTAATTTCCTGCCTTTTTTTTTTATTCTGTCCTTACAAACACAGTTATGACTACTAACTCGTTTATTTTTCAAGGGTGAAAATATGAGGAAATTGTGGTGGAATTTGTGATGCAGTTATCCTCCAAGATTAATGCTGTCCGTCACATGACCTGACAGTAACATCACATGATACGGCGAACTCCTGCAACACTTCCGGTAGGCTTATGGACCAAATGCCGTACTTAAACTAAGGCTAACATTGGAGTGGACAGGTATATCTATATCATTATTGTAAGCATATGGAGCATGTTTAAATATTATCTGGTGACCACTTTTTCATAAAGAATAATTTTAAAGATGATAATGAATCAGTGAGAGTTTTGTTACCTCATGTCGATTTGGAAGGTGTGTCACTGTTTCACTCTGTTATTGCTTGTGTTCGCCCCACGCCCCTTTGCTAGCTCAATCGTTAGGTTCAAGTTTTATTACCCTATTTAAAGTTTTGTTTTCTTCATTTATAGAAAATACACAAATGATGCTTTGTGCAGAATTTAAATATGCTAATTTACTCAATTGAAAAATGTCTTCTATCAGTTTGACCAAGTACTAGATCTTTTCTTTTTTCTACTTGAACACTTTAAAGTCTTTATTGCTCAAGGACAGCACTAGTAGCATTGCCACTAGGACTACTGATGACTGGACCTATCTTACAGCTTGTCATGGCTACTGTACACATATAATGTAAGCATACAGAAATGAGCAAGACGCTTCGAGTTCGAAGATGCCGACTGAGACTGATCGGGCACAGCCTTCGAATGCAGACAAGGTGTCCCACTCCCCTGGGTGACATATTGTCTGCCAGCCTCAGCGACCGTGTGAACCTTCGACGTGGACAAGGCAGAACCCTGACTCTGAAGGCTGATGTTACGAATGATCTTGACCTCCTCGGCGTTTCCCCAGCAATTGTCTATGAACATGAACAGCATCCAATTTTCACAATTGATTGGTTCACTCTAATTTACTGAGCGTTAAATATATATATGTATATATATATACAGAAATGAAATACATTGATTAGTGAATTTAAAACACACGCACATACACACACACAGAATGTTCTTTTCAGGGATAAAGTCATATGCATGTTGATTTTTTTTAACACCTAGTTCTCACCCATGGAATGCAAGGTAATAGAGTAATAAATCTGATCAACGTTCACAGTGATGCATCTGTGAAGTGGATGAGACTCACCTGTGTGGTCCCAGTCTTCCCAGTGAGTGTGTAGCATACTCAGTTCTGAGTGGGACTGATTTGAGCAAAAGAAGTACCACATTGATTGAAGGGGATTCGAACCTGTAATCTTCTATCAGTAGTTATACAGGATCTAACAGGATTCAAATCTATAATCTTCTAGTCAGTAGTTCAACAGGATTGAAGTTGAGCTGCATGACCCTTGACTTGCTGGTCTCTAAACCGGCTTCTGTAGAAAGGCCAGCAGAGAGAGCTGTATCAGTCCAGCCTGGCCGAAAGGAAGGACACACACAGGTTGTCTTTGGATCAGCAGAAAGAAATGGGCAGATCCCACCTATTACATATAGTTTGAGACGTAGGGTTTCACCCAGGCAGCCAACATGAACTTCTATGGATGGAGTCCCACCAAGCATCAGCATTGTCTGCATACCTGCCAAAGGCCACAGCACTGCCTGAGACAACCATTTTCCTTGAGGCCTCCCTTTGTCAGTTTGTGGCCTGCCTCTTTAGGCCTACATGAGTTCTGTTTCCTCCTCACTCATCTTCAGCTTGTCTGCTTTTGTGCAGGCAGCCATGCCCCAATGGTGCTCCCACCATCTCCAGCAATGCCCAAGACATCTCTTGGGAAAGCAGAGCAGCACAACTGCAAGCCACTGGCAAGAAATGGCAGTGCCCCAACATGCAACAACAGAGCCAAGCAGTTGTAAACACATAGTGACAAGAACAGAATAGAACCTAGTCAGAAACCACACTTCAAGACAGAGCTGCCCAAACACCATTTGCCCAATAGACCAAGCTTGACAAGAAAAGTGCACTCAGTCTTGAGACCATGATGCCACAGCCAACAATGTTAAATTCTGCTGAAAGATCCGGCAATGACAAAATGAACAACCTTCCACCATCAGAACCCTGTGGAAGGTCATCAACAGACCCCAACAAAGCAACAGAATTATGGTACCATGTCTGTCGCCTCCAATGGGATAAAAGCACTGAAACAGAAACATCATAGAGTGCAGTCCAAGTAAACAGCAACAGTGAGCTTGTACTTCAAGAAAAACTCAGTTCTTTAACTTGCTCTAAATTGAGTGTGAGAGTATTTTTGCATGATTTTGTATGAAATGAATTATTGATTGTGCTTACATTCCACTGATTTCAGGTGATGTCTTGATCTGTGGACATATTTATGTAGATTGGCATTTTCTGCTGATTCCATGATGATCATGACTGACCAGGGATATTCAGTCCCCACCATTCCACCTGACTTACGCAGAGAGGAAACAATCTTACAGATTGCAGATTCTCTGGAATACTTGGAAAAGGTTGCTAATGATGTGTTCACTCGCATCAGCAGTCGAGTTGCTGAAAATAGGACCAGACTGCAAAGTGTTAATGATCGAGTGAGCCTCGCTCAGGCACGTGTTGATAAACTCAAAGGCAGTAACAAAGCCACCAGGGTTTTTGCTTCATCTAAGTATCCTGCAGAGAATGAGCAACAGAATTATGGCACCATGTTTTCAACCACGGATGGGACTAAAGCACCAAAACGGAAACATTACAGGGTGCTGTCTAAGCACCCAGCAACAGATGAGCGTGTACTTAGAGAAAAACTTCAGTTCTTTAACGTGCACTTAAACACAAAGTCCAAAAAGGATGTGGACAACAAAGGAGAAGGTCTGGGGGATTGCCACGCTCCTGTGCCTTCTGTCAGCTCCCTTCTACTCTTCAATACAACAGAAAATCCGTACGTGGCTTTGTTTTTGTCAATTGTATGTATTGAGAATATGTGTGTACTTATTTGTGTAGGTGTGTTTATTGTCTTTTTTTCACTATATGTGGTGTACATTGTGTGTGTGTGTGTGTGTGTGTGTGTGTGTGTGTGTGTGCATGTGTGTGTACATGTGTGTGTATGTGTGTGTGAATTTAATTTTTGTTGTAGTCGTGGTTTTATTATTTATCAGTTACTCTTCCTTTCAAATTTTAATTACAATTCTTCAAGGGGGTACATTATTTAATGTTGTATAAACCAAATCAAAAACTATAGCAGACCTGACAAGCTCAACTCTCTGTTATTGTTCAGAATTAATGAAAGATGTCCATTGCTCACATGTGAAATGCCTTGAGTAGTGTGTGCTGATTTCTCTATTCTGCTTGCCAACAGCTGACAAGATGGGATGCATGCAAATTGGCTGTGTCTTGGCGTCCACTTTCTGCATGGTTTTGTTGTTGTTGTTGTTTTTGTTGTTGTCTTTGGTTTAGTGTTTTTTTGGGTGTTTATGTGTTTTGATTTTTTCACTCAACTTTGTTTTGTCATTATTTCAATCAAGACCAATTTGAACAGGCATTGCATGAATTTGGCTCCCATTGAGCATGAACTGCACCCATCATTCCCCACCACAACAACTCAACTGTTCAAAGTGGGGTTGACCACAGGACCTTCTTTGCCAGATCATAGAAAAAGGCAGTGGAGGAGGCTTGTTCTTTTCCAGTTTCAAACAGCTACCCAGGCAGGACCTCTGCTCCCTTGCCATATACAATGGTTTCCCCACCTGCAGTCCTCATCCCTCATATAGGCAAGTGAAGCAGATGATGCCCCCAAAATCCCTCCTGCTCTTTTTCAGTTGTAATCATGGACAATACAACTCTTGATGGTGCTGCAACCCATCCGAGAGAAATGGGTATTTGGTTCGATCATTCAGCTTAAAGATGCTCTCTCCCCCACTGAACGGTCTTCTGAATCATGAGGTTGAAGCATCCATGCCTGCAAAACGTTGGTGGAAGAGATGCTCCCACATATCCGCCAAGGAGCTGGCTTCAGCTTTGTTGTCCATGATTAGGCAGAGCAGGGAATCAGGCCGTCCAGCCCCTCAGATGATATTCTGTCAGGTTGTAGGGGGTCCCCCTTTGGAGACTACCCACAGCCTGCAGGACCAAGAGAGTCTCAGCCCTTAGTGCAGGAGACATTCTCGAAGACAGACCCAGAACTGGAAGGATGAGGAGCTTGATACTGAAAGATGTGAGATGTCCCTCTTCTGCTAGCTTGAGCTTCTCTACCCATCTATCACTTAATTTTTCAGAGATCATCATCATCATCACATGACATTGGCAATCATGGCCCGCCATAGGAATCTTTTCTTTTGTCGCTACAACTTGTACAGTTATATCTCTCTCCTTTTCTGTCCTCATCCACTCTGCAGAACCATCTAATATTTTCTCCCTGAGTCTACCTGGTGCTCTTTTTCCCTCCAATTTTCCTGTTGTGACTGGGTGCTCAAATTTCTCTTGCCTCATAAAATGTCCTATGAATGTTGCTTTTCTTTTCCTGATCTTCTTCATTAATGTCCTATTTGTGTTTGCCTCTTTCAAAACTGTCTGGTTTGTTTTCTTTGCTGTCCATGGAACTCTTAACATTCTTCTTAGAAACAACATTTCAGCTGCCTTAGTCTTGTTCTGACTTTGTGTATTTGCTGTCCATGTTTCGCATCCATACAGCAGTATTGGTTCTATATAACAGTTAACACTTAAGAACTCTTTTCCTGATGTTAATTGATGGGCATTTGTCGGTAAGAACAATTTTCATTTTCTTGAGATATCTCCCTGAAACAAGAAGACAGTTCCGCCAGGGTATCCTTTGAGGCAGCAAACACTGCTATCTCCATCTATATGACTCTACAGCTCAAACCAGAGGGATGACATACTCTTTGACCATTGTTTAATTTCAGTTATGGTTTTTGATTTGGTATATATACTACATTAGAATGAGGATTTTTTTTTCTTAAACTGCTGTTTAACTAGTGTAGTATATATATATAGTTACCAGATTAAGAACCCAGACTTCTGCCCATCCATTCCAGCTTGTATCGCTCTGATTCTCACAAGGGATCTTTTTGAGGGCAAGGAAATAAAGAGCAGAGATGGGATTCACCACTCACTGAGCGGGAAGACTACTGATTGGTCACATGAGAACTATGGCTGTCTTTCATTAATTTTGATCATTGGCAAAAAGCTAGCATGGTCAGGTTGCTAAAGATTTTGATTTGGAAAATATACTAGTTAAACAGTGGTTTAAGAAATATTCTTCAATCATATTTCTTATGTATGCATATGTGATATAATCTTTATTTTGGAGGGGGGAGGGGGGTTAATCAGTGTGCTTCGCCAAACTTTCCAGTAATTATCTAGAAGACTGTGGGCATGCACAAAAAGTATGCACTGACAAGGTCTTGAAAGGGAAGGGGAGGATAGTTTTCACTGAACTGAGTTATACTTTATTTTCCATTAAAACTACTTATAACTTTATCTATATAACAGTTACAAGAAGTATGTGATGTTGGACCCTCTTGGTGTTGTGACCAAGACACGGACAGTGGATGTAGAAGGTGTGTCTGGACCAGCAGATGCTCCAACGACCATCATGCACAATGAAGAGATACAGAGGCAGCAGCAGGAGAACTACTTGTATGTGCCAGACATTGGCAATGTTCCTGAGATTACTGTTCCTGATTTCCTTCCAAACTTGCTGGGTAAGAGAAGATGTGGATTGTTTAAAAGAAAATTGCTCGCTTGGAATTTGCTGGGAAGGCAATATTTTGATCCCCTCAGGAGGATTTGAGCCAGACCCTCACTGTACCTCAACAGTACAAATCCCGTGTGTGAGTGGGCATATACATGTATAGCCCTTTTTTATGCTATCTGTGAGGCAGTCATACTCCATTTATGGGGGTGGGGTGATTGTTGTACGCTGGGTGTTCTCATGTTTCCTTAAGCCACAGAATGCTGACATGATTTTTTAACCCTTTCAGTGCCAGAGAAAAACGTAAACATGTGCTTCCCCATTGCCGGGGAATTTTGAGGATTCGAGGGTAATAATTAACAAAAAATTCTAGTGCAAAAACTGTAAGAGATACAACAAAGAAACATAAGTGTTTTTTGAAGGAAAATGAACGAGGATTCTGAATCTGTGCTTATTTTTCTCTTAGCTTGATTGCAAAGACCTGTCCAGGCATTCCAAAGTGGAAATAATTTTTTTGTGTTGTCTAAAAAGTAAGTTTCCATCTCTACAGATTGATACCTAACACACTCACAAACAAAAAAACAGCTGAAAATGACTTGTTTGTTGTCAGTTTACATACATAAATGAAAACAAAACATATGACATCATAAAATGTTCATGAAACGATACTAAACCCATGCTGACAAATAAGTAACCATCCCATCAATGATAGACCTGGTTTCGGTAAACATAAAAGTGATTGTACTAGACACTGAACAGTCAAACTACATGACAGTCAGTGTACTCAGACACTGAACAGTCAAACTACATGACACTCATGAATTGGTTCTCTCTGTTCTTCAGGTTCTGCAATCAAAACAAGAGAAAATAAGCCCAGAATCAGAATCCTTATTCAAATAAGTCAATCAGCTCATGCTCATCAGTCAGAAACAGTTTGAAAAAGCATAGCACATGTCACCACTTCCCACTTTCAATCCTGGATTTCATAAAAATTGAGGAATGTCTGACTGTTGTCCATTTGGAGGCCAACAGATTTTCAGTGAGCGAAACACTTCGCTGATCGCCACGCCCCCTGCCATGCCGTCTAACTGGGGCACAGCTCCTCTGCACCTCTCCCCCTTCTCATCTTCCCCCCTTCCCACACCACGAACACGTGCGTGACCCATCTCACCATGTACCATCACGTTCACTGCTGTTGGGTCCAAAGTCCGAAGTGTCACGGCCTGCGCGCTCGCCACTCGCACTGACCACGGCAGTCGCGGTCTGACTCGTACTTGTTATCGTCTGCTTGCATCGATTCAGCCAGCAAGCGTTGAATGTCGGCGTGGTCATTGTTACTTTCTCCACCCTCATGTTGAAGCGAATCATCAGATAACAAATTCTCTCATCGTCATCATGCTGTAAAATCATTTGAACGGCCTTTAGAGTCGTGAAAGTCCGCTGACGTGAGCCACCGTTCGGCTTGTCGAAGGTTGCGTCGCCATTGTGCTCCACTTCACGTGGTCCAGTTACCAAATCATTAGCGACAATAAAAGTGTCTTCCCTATGACGTATCCTAATTTACATCCTATTTTTATATTGTAGACACATATAGCTCAGTGTGCAGCGTTCCTGTGTGCTGACTGGCTCACACAGTTGTGAACGAAAAATCGGAAAACTCCTGCAACGTCAGCGGACGGCTCTTAGGCAATATAGCAACACCTTTTGTGCAACGTCAGCTGACGGCTTATAGGCACTGAACTGGTTGTGTGTATTTGATGTTCTGCATGCATGTACACATGAAGAGGGTTCAGGTACCATTTGCTCCGCGCATGTGTTGACCAGGGAGAAGGGGGAAAATGTCCACCTTTAATCTGCCAGGCAGTACCCAAGTAGGTTCAAACCCAGACCTTTACAGTTGGAAGACCAGTCTCCTTAACATTTAACTGTCATGCCTGTTTGTCATGCCTGTCGTCTCATCCTGATGAAGTTCCCAATAAAGGACTAAAACGTTGCCTCCCAGCAAAATTCCACTTCAAGTAACTTCCTTTTGCACTGAACATGATAGAGTTGGGTATAAATCTACATTCTCAAGATGTGGATTATTTTTGTCTACACAATTATTGTTCTTGTACATCATACTTCTTGGAGTTTTGATGTGTTTATTGCTGTAACGTATTATTGTTTACAGATGTTGTTTTGTCTTTGTTTGTAGGAGTTTTTGTTGTTGTTGTTTTTAGTTAACTGTGAGTGATGGTTAGTAAAGTGTGCTATTGAAATACTTACAATAAATTGAACAAAGTTCTGCTGTCTTCTTCTTGAGATATTCTTACAGACTAAGACATTCTGGCATTGACTGAGATGTGAAAGCTTTCTGTGTTTTAAAATTAATTCTGTTTTTCAATTTTCTTAGGATATGACCAGTTTATGTACATCACTGAATTATGGGGAGGCCAAGAAATATTGTTTAATTTAAACCTTGTTACACAGAATTGTTATTCGAAAAGAAAAAAAAAAGGATGATAAAGTAGTAACTGTCAAGGTCAAGTGTTCATAGGTTCATGAAATTTCTCAGCTGGGACATCCTTAACCCTTTGACTCCCACAACCTATCCATCAACTGCAAAAACTTAACCCTTTGATCCTTTACCCTATCCACCAGCTTCCTGCAGGAAGCTGGTGGATAGGCTGAGAGAGTCAAAGGGTTAAGTTTTTGCTTTGTTAGCATGGTTGACATTGCAGGATGCTGGTGGACAGGGTGTGAGAGTCAAAGGATTAATAACATCCATTGATCTTGAGAGATCATGGAATTGTGCACTGGGTTGGGTTTGAGATACAGTTCCTAATATGGCACTCCAGTGTGCAGGTCTAGGCAAGATTTATGAAAGACTCTTACACTCAGAAGGAATGTTGCCCAGCTGAGAGTCAAACCCATGACCCCTAAGTTATCACATTATCAGCATTATACTTTGACCAACTGAACTAATAATTGAGACATGAACACATGATTATTAAAGTTTTGTCTTGTTTTGAACAGTGACAATAAGGTGCATGTTTCTGCAGGAAAAAATGTTGACCAGTCTCAGTGCGTTGTTAAAAAAACATATATATGTACTTACGTTGTTTCAGAGTGTGTGTGTGTGTGTGTGTGTGCGTGTGTGTGTGTGTGTGTGTGTGTGTGCGTGTGTGTGTGTGTGTGTGTGTGTGTGCGCACGCATGTGTGTGTGTGTGTGCATGCATGTGTGTGTGTGTGTGTTTGCCATAGAGACAATAGATGTATTGTACATTATATCACACTTCTTGGTTTTAAAAAAATCAGTTGTACTGTTGGCATACAGGAGTGGCAGATGATGTGTCGTTCAGCGCAGACCAGGGCCCATCCATTGCTCCGTCCGTGCTGACCACCAACATTCCTGACCTGCCCTCCATCGCCCCTGAACCAGAAGCCATCCCATCAGGTCCTGCTGCCCCAGGGGGTGGTGCATCCGATGCTGCAGCTGCACCCCCTCCTCCACCACCACCTGGTCCTCCTCCTCCTGGCCCACCTCCTCCTCCAGGACCCCCTCCCCTGCTGCCCCACCCCCACCTCCTCCACCACCGCCTCCACCTCCACCACCACCTGCAGACGAAGGTGGTGTTGCCCCTCCCCCTGAGGACGTTCCACAGGAAGTGGCCAGCGACGGGCGATCCAACCTCATGAGTGCCATCAGAGAGGCTGGGGGAGCTGGCAAAGCCATGCTGCGCTCTGCCAAGGAACGCAAGATCGAGAGCAAGAAAAAGAAGCAGGAAGAGAAGGAGAAAGGCCCTGCACCTTCCAGCGGGGGTGGGGATCTGATGGGAGACCTCATCGGCAAGCTATCCCTGCGTCGTAAAGCCATTGCAGGGGGTGGGAAGGCTGGCGGTGGGGGTGAAAAGTCTGATGGTGGTGGTGGTGTGGTGGTGGTGGTTCTGCCATGGACAAAATTTCTGCCATGATTCCATCACCTCCCAAACCTGCAGCTGCCAATGATGATGAGGATGCTTGGGAATGAGCTGAACATTGAACATTCCTTGTGTAGCTTGTCCAATACAGAGTGAACATGGGGTGGGGGTGGGTGTTCATCACTTCATGTGTGGAAACTGGAAATTTGGGGTTTCTTTGTTTCATCTGTTTTTAACAAAAATGAGTATACAATAGTGTATGAATCGAGATTTAAAATAATCAAAGAGCACACACATATGAATGATTTTACAACTGTTAGGAGGAGATATTTCTATTGTTTGTTGTATTAAACAATATTTCTCTGTCTTGTGGTATGAAGACATTAAGAGTTCCTCTATTCATGAATTTTGCTTCTTTAATTTGCTGTCTACATGGTCAGGCCATATCCGGCAATGAATGTGGCCATCTTATCCAGTTCCTCCAGCTGCCATGCACGGCTGTTCATTCCGTTCCCTTTAGTTGGGAGGAAACTCCCCGCTGCGCTGAGGAATGTGTTATCTTGACCCAGCCCGCCTGCCTGGCCTACAGCACGCTGGCCGGTTGTAAGATTAGCGCGTGCCAATACCGATAAGACTGCAGCCGCGCTTTTTCGCGAATCACACACACCACTGTCGGCGGTGTGCTGATAGCTGACCGGTGGGAAGTTCACTAAAACATGGTTGTTGTTTATACGTGTACACGCACATTTCTACACGAAGCTGATGTCCCAGCTTTTGTCGTCTGTTGGTAGATTTTAAAACAAGCTTTCCATGCATACCAAACACGCCCGGTGGAGAGACAGAACGTTCATGTTTCTGTTCGAGAAACTGAAGCAGACGATTAATGCTAGCGACCAACCGTTATACCACTACGACAAACTTATCCGTTTTTCAACCGGCGCTACATCATGCAGTTTAGTTTTCTCAGGGTAACACGTGCCATCCCGACAAAGAGCAAAGTGTTTACTGCTACAATGTTAAGACAGACAACCAGCCTCACCTTCGGCTTCTGTAAAAAAGCGCCTTCTCTTGGCTTGCCCGAAAGTCGTTTGTCCAGCCGCGAACAGCATCACCAAACACCATTTTTTTCACACACTTCAGCGTTATCATACACATGTTGCTGTTTCTCACATATCACAGAAACCATTCGTGAGGCTAGGCAGAAAATCACATGAACATAACCCCGAATATTTCCCCTACACGTCTGTCGAAACCTTGAGTGTATCAAAACTATTTTTCCGTGCTTTAATACAAACCGAACATCACGAAAAATGAAGCATGTCAAAGCCCACGCAAGTAACAACAAAGAAGGCGGAATTCTTGCACACTGTGGTGGCAGTGCCTGGAGTGCAGGGTCAGAGTGGGGTCAGTGCCAGAGCGGCCCAATGCCGGCATCCAACTAAAGTGAACGATTTCAACGAAACTGAGCCGCCGTGCATGGTGTTTGGTGGTCAGATGAGTTGTAGATAGCCATGTTTGGTGGTCAGAATTTAGATGCATGTTTGTGGTCAGATGATTGTAGATAGCCATGTTTGGTGGTCAGAGAGTTAGATACCATATTTGGTCAATGTATAGTGCATGTTTGGTGGCAGATGAGAAGTAGCCATGTTTGGTGGTCAGATGAGTTGTAGATAGCCATGTTTGGTGGTCAATGAGTTGTAGATACCCATGTTTGGTGGTCAGATGAGTTATAGATAGCCATGTCTCCTGTCAGTCCCCTTAACCCTTTGACTCCTGCATCCTATCCTTCAACTGCAAAAGCTTAACCTTTTGACTCCCTCACCCTATCCACCAGCTTCCTGTATGGTTGACAATGCAGGATGATGGTGGACAGGGTGCAGGAGTCAAAGGGTTAATAAGACATCTCTATAATACGTGTTCAGCTGCTTGGTCCTCTTAACCAGGGGCAAGTTGGTAGAGACTTCATATGGACGGTTCATGTAGCCATTGAGACAAATATAACTATTGCAGAGTCAAAACTAGGTCACTTGCTGCTCTCTGGACAGAAGGTGGTTGTCATCCCTTTGTCCATGGCTTAAGGACAATGCTCCTCTTCTTGCTGTAGCCAGCACTTTCATCTGGTTGGTCTTCCAGGCTCCTCAGTCTTCCAGGACTCCTCTTTTTACCAGCTCATCTGCGGTCTCATTACCTGTTCATGCTTGAAGCCTAGTTGGTGTAGATGTACATCATTCATCTTCCAGTCTGACTACGCAGGTTTGCTTGGGTGGAAAATGGCTTTAGAAAAGATTATGGATGTGGCCTCCTGTCCACTCAGTGGTGAATGAGTTCCTGCCCTTGATCAAGGTTTTGGGAAGCTAAAATACCGTAGCAAGAGAATGGAGATGGGGCGCTGCATTTATAATGCTGGCCTTGAGAAAAGTAGTCTCTGCCGTGTCATAAAATGTCTGGGTCATAGGACAACTGTTACCTTACTTGTGAATACCATAGTGATGATCACTTCGTTAATATGTTTTCACATGGTTGTATTTTTGTACAAAACATGACAAAAATAAAAGTACTGTTGTACAACAGTGACTGTTAAAATGAGTCATGTTTTTTAGGGTTGTAACTGTTAAAAATGAGTCATGTTTTTTAGGGGTTGTAATGTGTAAGCCATCACAAACCTTTGCTTCACAGATGATGTTGATGAACTGGCGGGCAGAGAGCAAAAACACACTAAGCTTGTTAAAGACTTTATAAAACAACAACAGGATATCAGGGGTGGAAATGAGCTAATCCATAAAAAGAGGGAATCTAGGAGGCCCAGAAATTTTATTACTTAAATTGAAAATCTTCATATTTGGCACATTTTGAGGTATACAAACGTGCATGAATCTTAATTCTACAACTACAATTTATGAACTTCACTACCTTTTTTGTTTCATGTCGTAACTTGCATTCCTTTGAACGAAAACAACAGAAAACACCTTCAAGCATGAATTTCCCTGCCATCCACAAGGATATTCAGCTTTCTAGGAATGTGCTTCGCAGTCAGGAAGAGATGCTGCGATTCCTGCATCACGAGTGTTGTTTAAAGAAACAGTGCTACGTTCATGATATCTGGATTGAGGAAGACGTGCTTACCTTGAACCAAGGGGAGAAACTTCTAAAGGGGAAAGTAAACTGCTACAAGCTCAAATTAACTGATGTGCCACAATGGCCGGTCATGAAGCCAGGGGCCCCCTGCTGATAG
The DNA here is from genome assembly GCA_030674185.1 of Monoplex corrugatus. Taxonomy (NCBI): domain Eukaryota; kingdom Metazoa; phylum Mollusca; class Gastropoda; order Littorinimorpha; family Ranellidae; genus Monoplex; species Monoplex corrugatus. The sequence continues at coordinate 24,473,103 of CM060312.1, read as the reverse complement.
GGAGGCTATATGAGCTCCCCAGCCCTGGAAGATGTATCCATGAAGAGTTCCTCCTGGGAGGTGGAAGTGTAATTGGAAATGCTTGAAACACACAGGCCAGGGCTAACTATTGAGCAACTGCTCGCAAGAACCACTGACCTTAGAAGGATGATCTTGTCCCACGACCAGTGGGTTTGTTACCACCTTTTTTTTTAAATGCCTTCTGCAATTGTCGTTTGTGGAGGTGGCCTTGAGAAATCAAGGGAGATGGCGATTCCATGAAGCCCAGGAGAGTGGCTAGTAGACTGACTGGAGTGCTGGGATGTGGAGTATCCAAGCAATGCTACAATCCAGTTTGTGGACCCTGTGGCTGGCAGGGCAGACCTGCAAAGTGACCACGTTGAACTGGATGCCCAGAATGGTAAATTGTTGGAAAGGAGATAAGATTCAACTTCTGGAGGTTTGGGCAGAAGCCAGGGCCCTGAATGTGTCTAGTACAGCAAGGGCATGTGTGTGGCACTATTGGCCTCAGGCAAGATCAGCCAGTCCCTCCTCCGCTCATAGTGCCCGGGGCATGATCTGTGTGGATTAATTTAATACAATTGTAAATGCCTTCATCAGTTTACTTTACGAAAATGTTCATGATCTGTTTGGATGAATTACATTCGCACATGCCCTCATCAGCCTCCTCACCACTTTTGTATAAAAAAGATCTTGAAATAGATAATGAACAGTACTTCTTGAAAATCACATCCTTCGTCCAGCCCACTGGACATACTATTTGAGGTGTATCCAGTATCCATGTTGAAAAAAAAAAAAAAAAAATTTTTTTATTTAAATAATGAAAAAGAAGTTAATCAGAAAAGAGTTCTGGTAAACGTTATAGTTAGTGAACAAGCTTAAATGATGGAATTAAAGATGTTGTTGAGTAATTGTCAAAATTTCATTTACTATGAAAAATTAGAAATATGTATAGCAACTTTTTTTCTCGATTATGTTGTGTGACTTTACCTATTAGCAGTTACATTCCAGTTTTTTTCTCATTTGATTATGAATGTATCTATTGACAGGTCTTGGGATTAAATGTTTTGCTTTGAATCAATCCTGATGTTGTTACTGGTTCATTGGCAATTGTTTTGTCCATTATAGCACTTTCACTTATGCTATTGTTCAGTTACAAGTGTTACTGAATCATTGGCAGTTGTGAGCTCTTATGTTTTTGTCTGGTAGGGCCTATCTTGTTGCTGAATGGAATTGAAGCATTTGATTAGGTTAACTTTCACTTGTTTCTGTGCCAATGTGTATGAGCATGCATGTTGTTGATTCATGATTTTGTTTTCTTGTTTGTTCTTCATGCAGTTTTGTATTGGAAGATTTTTTTGTTTCGTGGGGGTGGTGGATTGGAGGTCTAATTTGTGACAGGTTTTCTTCATGCTGTAATGATGATGATGATCATGATGCTAGAGAGGTCCATTGGATCAAGACTGTGACCAGGCTGTATTATATCACTTTCATAATATATCAACCAGGCCTGGGAGATAGATACCTGTGATGTTGGTCAGACAATTTAAACAAAGTCCTAGTGAAAATTCCTGAAGTGGATGAGCATCAGCTGTGTAGTGCTGGTCTTCTCACTGAACCCAGAGCATGTTCAGCTCTGGTAGGAACTGGTTGAGGCAGAAAAACCCTACAGTGATGTTTAACAGGAATGATGGGATTCAAACCCACAACCTTCCAATTGTCTGTTGTGCTAACCACTGCACCATGGCGACTGGTTGGCTGCTTTTTATGTATATGTATGTATGCGCAACATAATAAGTAGTAAATCCTAACATAATAAATAGTAAATACTTGATTTTGTCGTTAGTGTGGACTGTTCATTTGCTGATACTTAATGTATCCACATTATCTTCCTGTAAACTTGCTTGTGCCGAGTAGCTGTAAATTTCATAATCAAAGATTTTCTTGTGTATTAACCCCTTCACTTCCGGAACTTTCTTTGCAAAAAAATGGGTTACATTAGAGAAAAGATAATAAAAAATAATTGATTTACCTAATATCGATAAACTATATATTTTCTTGAAGGAAAATGAACTGGCTATTTATTGCAGATGTTTTTCTGTCAATCCAAGCACAGATAACTCCAGGACAAGGAGGATAATTTACAGTACAGTGACCCCTATACCGCGGCTACTTCCGCGGTCGGAAGTGAAAGGCTTAAATGGAAAACAAGTAGGACAATATATAATAGTGCATGTGTGAAAAAAATGTATATCGGTGTGTATAAGAACAATATTTAAAACAAAAACAAACAAAAAACACCAACAAAAACATTACTGCCATTACACAATTTACAGGATTTTGCAATAAAGCAATTAGGTTTTTTTTCACCCTCATCCCAGATTGTTTCTCTCCCGTCATCCCTGATCATTTTAACTGTATGAAAAAGTAAATACAACTGTTATTTCAGGTAAAAGTGTGTACAAGAGCTGTGGTAAACCTGTTGATCAAATAAATATGGAATTATGAAATGAGCTGAGTCCCTGTGTTCAGTCCACACTGAAAACTTTGTCCCTGATGGATGTGCCTGAGTGGATGTTTATGCACGTTATAAAGTATGCTGTCTGTGTTGTCAACTTCATAAAAGAATTTCAAAAGAACGAAAAAACAAGAACATTTAAATGAACAGAAAAGACAAATCGCTAATAGTTTGTTTCTCAGGATGTCTCCACATTCAGAATGAATTCCATACGCATCAACGCTACTGGTGCTATGAAATGGAGAAGATCCAAAATGATCATGGCACAAGCCTTAAGCATGTGCATAAATCCATGAGCTGGCCAGGTCCTGAGGACATACCTAGTGTATGGGTTTTGTATCTTAGACCAGCACTTGTGATCAGTCTATCACTGGAAAAAATCTGGACTACATTGTAATGGTGTACCTGTGTAACTCATCTTAACGAAATAATAAAATGATAAACATAAAAGGACTGAATGAAAACACAACTAGTATACACTTCTCGCATCACAGAAAGCCACCCAATCAATACTACTTTTTTTCTTACTAGCCTCCACTGCCTATCAACACGATAATATCTCCTTGGTCATGGCCTCCAGTCTGTCATACATCCCTAAGGAAAAAACAAGGATAGGTAGATAAATAGTAATACAATATTAATAATACAGTATCACCACACTCTTTCTTCTTCCTGTGTTGTCTCAAGATGCTCGCATTTCATACCAGTGGACATGCCAAACCTTTCAGATAAGAGTAGTAAGAAATGAATATGAATCAAAACTTTTTCAACACTTCATGAACGGATCAATCTTCACTAATTTGTTCAAGAGGGATTCACTGCACTCAGGCTTGGCCAGTGATAATCCCTACATGCTGGCAATGTCTTAATCTCGCAGTCTATGCAAAACTCGTATTATCTGCTGGCAAGATCGTAACCTGGCAGACTATGCAAAAACCCTATGTGCTGGCATGATCTTAATCCGGAAAGACTATGCAAAAACCCTATGTGCTGGCAAGATCTTAATCTGGCAGACTATGCAAAAACCCTATGTGCTGGCAATACCTTAATCTGGCAGACTATGCAAAAACCCTATGTGCTGGCAAGATCTTAATCTGGCAGACTATGCAAAACCCTATGTGCTAGCAAGATCTTAATCTGGCAGACTATGCAAAAGCCCTGAGTGCTGGCAAGATCTTAACATGGCAGACTAGGCAAAACCCTATGTGCTGGCAATACCTTAATCTGGCAGTCTATGCAAAACCCTATGTGCTGCGAGATCTTAATCAGGGTCTATGAAAAACCCTATGTGCCGGCAATATCTTAACCTGGCAGACATGCAAAACCCTATATGCTGACAAGATCTTAATCTGGCACACTATGCAAAACCCTGTGTGCTGGCAAGATCTTAATCTGGCAGACTATGCAAAACCTTGTGTGCTGGCAAGATCTTAATCTGGCAGTCTATGCAAAACTATCTGCTGGCAAGATCTTAATCTGGCGGTCTAGGCAAAACTTTATCTGCTGGCAAGATCTCAAGCTGGCAGACTATGCAAAATCCTATGTGCTAGCAAGATTTTAATCTGACAGATTATGCAAAACCCTATGTGCTGGTAAGACCTTGAAATGAAAGCCAGGAGGTGTGGGGGAAAGGCCTGTGAAACACCAAGCAGATGCCACCAAAATGATAGCTTTAACTCTTGACTCCCGCACCCTATCCACCAACTGCAAAAACTTAACCCTTTGATTCCCTGCCTGCAGGAAGCTTTTGGATAAGGTGAGGGATCAAAGGATTACGTTTTTGCTTTGCTAGGATAGTTGACAATACAGGATGCTGTTGGAGAGGGTGCGGGACTCAAAGGGTTAAGATGCATGCATGTTTGTGTTTGTGAACAGGTCATGTTTTCAGATTTCTAGTCTGCTTATACAAGTTATAGATGTTTCAGTCATTGTATTGCGCAAATAGCAAATCACAAAATGCAGACACAACTGAGCTATGAGGAGTCCTAAACAAAATCCACAGCAACAACAACTTGTTTTTAACTTTAACACCTTTATTTTTACAATGATCCATAATTACAGTCAGAGCAGCCATGCAAGGACAAGCGTTTCTCATCACTTGTGAAAGCAATCTTCACAGAACATATGCACCAACATAGCGTTAGTCGATTTCTGTGAAATAATGAAGCTATTAAGTTCTCAACTGAAATTAACTGAATTTTAGTTTTGGGTGTTAAGAGAAATAAAGACTGCTGTGTATTATGCTCCAAGCAGCAAAGGGACAAACTTACTTTCACACAAGACAAGTGTTTGGAAAGAAACAATTTCGCTTACGTTTTAAGCAACCCCTCCCATTCAAATGTTCCAAAATAACTTTGGAGGAGACGGACTTATTTTATAAAAACATGGAACACAGCTGTGTGTGTGTGTGTGTTCCTTTCTAACTGTTGACAGACCAGCCACCCCTATAATAACACCCAAGAATAGTAAATGAGAGTAGCAAATGACATGTGAGTGTAGTAGGATATAGGCCTACATTGATATAAAGAAACTAAATACAGAATTTCAATTTTAAAACAATTACATTTCAGAAATGACTAACTTACATAAGTCCAGGAACTGAAGGGTAACTTTTTTTCCGAATAGCTTCGGAACTTCAGTAACTCCAACGAAGGTTCATTTCAATACCTGGTATGTTGCCTGCTTGCACTTTTTCAAGGCTGCTAATTCAGGATTTTCACCGTTTTCTCACTTTCTTGATCCAGAGGAATCAACATGCTGAAACTCTGAATCGATCAAACATGCAAGACTCTGACAGGCTCACTGAATTAGCCTTGTCTATGGTGTAAAAGACATGACAAATGCTTGGTTCTCATCGGAATTTGGTCAGTTCTGTAATTGAATTTGACCTCACAAGCCAATGTTCTAGGCCTGTGCACCAGCTTTGTGTGATCACACTACAACCACCTAGGCTTAATTTTTCTTCTCTAAGTATAATAATTTGAAAATCAGTGTAACAGATGACAGTGAAGTGTAGCAAACTAGCATACTATGCCAAAAGTGCAGCACTTGGCAGGTCTGTATTTACAGAATGTTTTTTTACCTAACCAGGTCAAAAGTCTGGCACACTCTCCCAAGGCTTCTAGATGAATTTCTGTTGCATGAATCAAAATGGGCTAATTCTGATAAGAAGTTTGTTTAAACAAGACTGCAAATATGTACATTTTCATGAGGATTTTGAAGTCACAAAGGTCAGAGTAAGAGCAATGGTGATATCAATTATGGCTTGACCGTTACATTGGTCAGTCAGGAATGTTTTGTTTCTTTCTGTATTCTTTCTCTCATTCAGCATGCTTTCTAGAATGCCATAGCATGTTTCAACCCAAATTGTTAATCATGTTAAATTTTTTTTACATCATTAATACTAAACAAAACACACATCATCACACTTGCGCATCAGAATGACGATACAGAAACAAAAACTTATGTAGAGTACTTCAAAGCTCTGAATAAGTAAAACAAAACTAAGCATTTGGAAAATAATCTCTGTAAGTCACTCTAGTTGTTGAAAACAATGAATCTGTCACTTCTTTTTCCATAAAACAGTAATAAGGAACCAAACCAGAACAAAGATAAAACTTGCAGTAAAGTATATATTTCATCATTCATATTTATTTCCATTTTGTGACAATGGATTTTACCATGTTAAACTCAGGCTGCTCTCTCCAATGAGAACACACCACTGCGGTGTAGCACCATCTTTTCTTTGCTTGTTTTTGGGTTTTGATTTTTTTTAAACCAAGACTTCAGAAAGGCAAGAAGCTATTTGGGACCTAGGAAATGAACCTCTCTCTCCAATATTTCATGCCAGGGCAGCCAGGCAAATACCCTGCTCTTTGTGGTTTTCAACTACCATGGGATCTTTCAGCATGTGCAGCCAGAAGACACACAGGTCCAACTCATTTTTCGTCTCCTTCCAAAGGACTTATGATCGATTTTCCTGTCAAAATGAGGAGAAAAGTCAAGGCCTCAATAGGAAACTAACCCCAGAACCTCGAGTTTAGTTAACTGGCAGGAGAACGTCTGAATCATCCTGCCATCTAGCTGAAGCACAAAATTATCTTCTACATGACACACAAAAACATATATATTTTATGCATTTTCATTCTGTGTTTCCTGTGACAGTAAGGGAAATTTAAGAAAAAATGAGTGTTTTACATATAGGCCCTACATATATAATTATATGTACATATGTGTGTGTGTGTATGTGTGTGTGTGTGTATACACACACACACACATATATATATGTATATGTACACACACACACATATATATATATAATTTTTAAAGTATAATTTGCACTGATGGTCCCTAGGAATGGAAACTCACTATGGTAAATAGTTCTGTCACTGTCAGCAGCAGATGTGCCAACCCCTACGTAATTTCTCAGTTAAAAAATATCTGCACATTCATGCAACAGATGATCCAGGCTAAAAAAAAAAAGCAAAATAAACAAAGAAAAAGCTGATGGTTTAGATATTCCTGTAATACTCATACTTTCCATTTTTCTAGTTTCTGGAGTGTATATGTGTAGCATAATATGACATTGTAATGATTATATTTCTGTGATATCCACTCTAGAGACAAAAAATTTAATTATCACCTTTCCCCAAACAAGCAGTAGTATTTTAATATATGAATAAAGAAAATAATAGCTACAGTAATGGTACATTTAAGCACTAAATACAAAAGAGAAAATGGAAGACCACCAGCCACAAAGGAAAACAAAGAGAAAGAGGTGTTCTTTTTCTGGCAGATTTTGAGGGGTGAAACCGCAGAAAGAACATAAGTTAAACATATTCATGGCTGGTTTTCCAAAGGTCCAAAGAGCATGCAGTCTCAACATCTTTCATTCCCACTCTTGTGAAATACACCAAGTCTGCAACGTCTCATGCACTTTATTTTCCACAACATGCCAACAGGGTAACTTCCACAACCAATCCAACAGCACACTGAACACTATCTTCAGGTAGGTCACATCTCCCTGACCCACCAGCTTCTTGCAGAACTTACAAACGTTGTCTTCGTTTTACTTCAGCTGCTCCCTGGCAGAAGATCTTTCCTCACTCTTAAACTACAAAAACCCACCAAGGAAATTTCCTGCACAATTTCAAAATGACCTTGACATGGGCCTGCATGATTTCAAGAACAGACCATTACCACAAGGACATTAACATGCACAGTTTATTACCACTCCAGAACACAAGCGTCCTGTACCAGAGGTCCTCATGCGACCAGTTTTGACATCTGTGGACAGAAAAGTAGACAGTAGAGGCAGTCACTTTTAGATCACACCACAGACTGCTCTTAGTAATCATCCCCACGGGAAAGCACCTCCTTGCATGTGGGCCTGAGGACCAGTGTGTGCTCAAACTGGGCAGTATAGCAGCCCTTGATGTCGCAGAGAGGAGGATAGGGGTCGATGATGCCCACATCACACAAGTTCTTCAGCGCCATCAAGTACTTGGTCTGTCCCAGACGATCCAGCCAGCGTCGACAGAAGGCCAGTGTGCTGAAGTTGTTGTTGATCACATTCAACAGTTGCTTAGACTTGCTCAACCTGCAAAGGAAGTCACTTTCTGTTGAATACTTAGCAATGACAAGTTTTCCTCTTTCATTTATAGTAAGTTTCCTTGTGGATTGGATGCTGTTGGTTTCTTTTCTGTGTCTCTTTTTTGTATCGTTTCTGTGCATTCCGAGTAATGTTTTTTTTTGTGTGTGTGTGGTTTTTTTTCCAGATACTGTTCATGCTGTTAGGTCCACATTATGCAGACATTATGTTGCTGAACAGTCTGCATGCTTGGTCTTTGATGGGATCCATGCAAGGTATTGCATGCTCCATCTCTGGTTGGAATCCATGCTGGGTACTTCCATGTATAACAAGTCACCAAATGATGGATATTTCCCCTGAACACTGACACGGTTCACAGGATCTTTAGCATGGATATTTAATGGTCTACATAAGTGTATACACAAAGGGAGGTCAGGCGATAACAAGTTTGCACGTATGTTGACCTCGGAGATTGTACATATTTGTGCTTTGTTTCTGTGGATCAAGTGTAGAGGATGGGCTTGGAGACGGAAGATGACAGGGATGATAAATTGTACTAGAAAGCAAGAAGTGGTATATGTTGTGTTGCCTGGAGACAACTTTTTTTTATAGTTTTTTTTTTTGTTCCTTTTTATATGATCATCATACTTAGGGAGATTACCTTTATAATCACCTTTTGTTGATGTTTTTGTCTCATTTAGTATGCCATCTTAATGGCCACAGAAGCAGGAACAGTTTTTACAAATGATGGTGACATAAGATGATAATCAAGATGTTATAGAGTTCTATCTAGGATTGAGACTGTGTGACATGGCTGTACTCTAAGCTTACTATCATAATACATCCTGGCATCAACCAGGCCCAAAAGATACAGACACCTGTGGTGTTGATCAGAAGATATTTGAGCAACACCCTCAATGACGCATATGTGAGATGGATGAGACTCGACTGTGTAGCCCAATCTTCCCAATAAGCCCATAACATGCTCAACTCTCAGGTAGGAGCTGGATAGAGCGGAAAAATCACACATTGATTTTTGAAGGGACTGATGAGGGTTCAAACCCACAATCTTCCAGTCAAAAGTCCATTGCGCTAACCACTACAACACGGTGACTGGTGGTAGAGAAGTTTCTATGATGTGATTCCATAAGGTATTAGTACAAAATAGTCATACTGGTGTTTTGGTTTTGTTGTTTTTTGTTTTTTTCCTTAAAAGACATGGCAGATGAACAGATACATTTCACTACAATAATCTAAACTGTTTCAATGACAGACTGATACAATAACAGATGTAGAAAATAATTATACACTATGGAACCCCAAGACCTTAATAGCACTAAGGGCATCATTTCATATGGAATTTATTCTAAACGCAGAGACATCACCTGAGAAATTCAAACTCAAAACTCAAGCTGGGAAATTGGAAAAATCTCCATCTTTCACCTACCAGACACTACACAAGTATGGTCAAACTCAAACTTTCCTACTGGAAATCCAAAATCATAACTATTTAGCTACTGAGCCCACCCCATTTCTTTTTCATGATAATCAGAAGCAGTAGTGTACAAGATAACCAATGGCTGCAGTATTAGCAGTTTGTTTGCAATCAAAACAAAAGTAGGCCACCTATTCTTAACATTTTTAGTGAGAATGATGTAAAAGGTAAATCATAAACAATACCTTTCTCCCTCCATCTCTGATGATGTTCTTCACCAGATAGTGCAAGTCTGTTGAACACTATTCTTTTGAAAAGTTTTCTGCAGGATTATACATGAGATATGCATGCGAGATATGGACCCTCACAGCCGATTTGGAAAGCTGAATCCTAGCCATGGAAATGGTTTTATCACAAGACAAACATCAGATAGACTGATCATATTACCAATGAATAGTATGCCAAACCATCAAGCAGCACCAAATGAAGATCTGCCGACTTTAATTAAGAAAAGAGAACTAAGTTAATATAGCACAGCACCATATGAAGATCTGCCGACTTTAATAAAAAAAAAAAAAGAGAACTAAAGTTATATAGCCATGTCACAAGATCCAATAGCCTTGCTAAATCAATCCTCTAAGAAACTGTTGAGGAAGGCAGACGGAGAGAAAGACAGAAAAAATAATGTACTGACAACACTGCGGAATGGACAGAGAAACCAACTGCAGAGACCCAGGCTTTGGCACACAATCCAAAGAGATGGAAGAATCTGATGAACAGTTCTTAACGCGTCAAACCACAGACTCTTTGCCGAGTTATGGGAGAAGAAGAAGAACAGGCCTGCATGGTTCATTTTCACCCTCTTTTAAGCACTGATGCCTTACCTAAGACTGATACTGATGCCTTACCTAAAACTGATGCCTTACCTGAGAGGTACATGGCCCACTTCGAAGTTCTTCATGTAGTGTGAGACTTCCATGTCATCATGGACCACTCCCTTGCCTGTGCTGCCAAATGTTTCAATAGCATACACTTCTCCCTCCTGAAAACACCCACACAAACAGCAAGTGTACACAAACATTTCTTACATATATACCTATTAAAAAAAACATCAAAAACACACACACACACATGCACACACAATCACTCACAAAGCACATGCATGCATATTCTAAATATTCATATACAGACAAGACAGAGATACACATTAGACAAACTCATTTACACACACCCTTGACATGCAACACAATTCAAAATGTGCACACACATTACCAACATTACCACATACACATACCTGATGTGACTTCTATACTCAAAGCTTACTTAACAATACTCTTTAATAATTATATTATTACTGATGATGATTAAGTGCAATACTATTCTGTAAATTCAAGCTTGACATTCTGTCTTATCAACAACAAGAGCAAATAACCCTAAATTCAGAAATTATTCTCAACACCCTGTTGTGCACACGACCCACCTCCATCCTGGTAGCATCTCCCCCTTTGACGATGGGAACAGTCTTGCCAGCATGAATACGGTACTGACCCACTGAGTGGCCATTGAGATTTCGAATGGGTTTCACTGAAACAAAACATTCATGTACCTTCTCATTTGACCCGTTCTTTCTAATTCAGATCAACAGATTATATCTCTACAGTAAAAATGTCTTAGAAAAAGATGTTTTTACCACTATTAGCCCTGCAAGATATACAGCTTGGACAGCCTTCCCAGACTAGCTCTTTTTGACTATGCTACTTGTAATGGATGGTGCAAAACTAACATCTGGTCACTCATGAATCATACAAACGAATTAGGCCCTACAAGAAATTTCACATATAATAAAAAGTGTAGTTTTCGATTAACACAAATTTTAGTTGTTTCCATAAATTCATATAGTCTTGTCAGCCAAGACAGAAAGCTAAGGCATCCCACATATTTCAAAAAGAAACAGCAAGGAGCAGTGCAGTGCATTGCAGTGCAGGTTAAGAATGCATGGTCAACACGCTTGACTGAAACAGAGAAAACACCAAGGAAGTAGAGACTGTAAACTGGGGAAAATGACCTGGCACACAAAGAAAGACTGTGAAGAGCGCAGAAAGTATGGTTTTGCTGTTTCAAAGTACTGAGTCAAAAAAAAAAAAAAATGGTCACTCAGTCTGAAACCAGGTACCAGGATAGGGATGGGCATGACAGCGGCACCTGGCAGCGAACATCTTTCCACCAAGTTCTCAACCACTCAGTCCAGTATTTTGCGGTAAGTATGGTCTTCCCCATCTGCTGAGCATAGGCACTTCTAAGATATAATTAAGTCATCTGCTGTTAAACATAATGTTAAGCCTGCTTACCAAATCAAAAGAGATTAACTACACACAAAAAAAACAACGTTTGAACTGAAAGTTACACTAAAAGCTGAAAGCCAAAAAAAGACGAGCACAAATGAAACTGACCAAGTGCAATAATCCTCTAAGAAAAATCAAACAAAACGAAAAACTATGCCTAACTTCACCTGTCTGAAAATTCAGAAAAAGGATTACATAATTCACATGATTTAGAGGAATACTCCATCGCATATTCATCTTCCTGTACCACAATAAAAGAAAAACACTTATTTTCTATTAAGTGTCATAGAAGTGCCCCCTTTCTCCACTACTGTCTTACCTTGGTAGGTCTTTCCATCCAGCTCCACCTCATAGGACTCCATCACTTCCTGAATTCTCTCACCTACGTCACACAGACGTACATCTATCCCTGCTTCCTGCACACACAATGTCCCAGTTACATCACCAGTCTATCAAGGCACAGCAGAAGGAAGATATAGCCATAAAATTTCAATTTTGTGTATTTTTTGTTGTCTTTTGTTTCCACTTGACAAAGGCCAGTTGGCCAAAAATATGCCCCAGTCTTGTTTGTATTTTGAATATTCATTAACTCACTCGGTATGGAGAGATTTTCTCCTTGCATTTCCCCAGGGACGGCCCATTTTGAAGGGTTAGGAAAAAAATCACAAAAAATACAAAACATAAAGGAACAAAATGAAACTTTCAGATTTGAATATTTACATGCTGGGTTAGTTCATGCCAAAATATTGAAGTTCTTCCTTGAATATTTCTTCTTCATGTGCCACGTTGAAAATACCCCAAATTTTGTGGTCAGGATCACCATACAGTCACACACTTTGATCAGCTCCATGAACACACAGTCAAAGGTGAGGTCTTTGTATGCACAAAACAACATGAATAAAGTAGACTTTGCTCAGGGTAAAAAAAAGATTATTAGTGATATTATATGAATAAATGTTACAAATTGTTACACAGGGGAGTTATGGGGGCGTGGCACTCAAATGAGACATGCAGGCCACAAGAGCCAGAGGAGGCAAAGTGGGAGAAAAACTAAAATCTTCGTGCCAGTCATGCATGGCAAAGTGAATGAAACCTCCATCAGACATGCGACTCACTGTACCTGGCCCGCTGACTGCTCGCCTCTCGTGACGTGTATGCCCACCTCCCTCTCCCACTTCACTGTCGTCTGAAACTGGGTCACGGTCAGTACCTTCTTGCTGGCAGCTTCCATCACTTGATGCACTTTCACCATTATCTTCAGCATACTCCTCTATATCCAACCCTTCAGTCTGAAGCACTTCAATCACTTCAGCAGCAGTAAAACAGCCGCCGTCGCGATCTACTTTGTTCGAAAACTCGTACTCGCCTGCGACGCCATTTTCGACACAAATGCAGATTACCAGTCGTGTAGGGTGCCGAAGTCAATCGTTTCCCGATGAGTGTATGGCTACGGAATCTCACGAAGCAACTTTCCCCTTGACACGTTTGCAGTGACCAGTGTGGCTATGGTAGGCGTGCAAGGTCTAAAGGGGAGCGTCGAAAAATTTTTAATTATCGAAACCGCTATCGTGTTCCGTCGTACGCAGCCGTGCCTTTCATCACGACCGCTATAGCGTTCTGTCGTACCGAGTGAGTTAAATGTTCTTTGTGAGCTTGTGGTTCCAAAGAGAAGTCAGGAACTCAAGGAACTGACTTCAACCTCGTCTGGGTAGTATCTGCAGGGTAAAGGGTGGAGATTTTTCTGATCTCCCAAATCCTGGAGATCCTGTGTTTTAAGGCCCATCATGTGTATACATACACAAAACATTAACCCATACAGTGCCACGGGACAGCAATATCCGTTCTGGACCTATGGTCTATAAAGTGCCTGAGAACGGCAATTTCCGTTCGCGTCATTAGTGGAATTTTCCTATCTCCACAGTAAGACCAAAGGTTCCCAATTCACTCCAATCACAAAGTTTAGTGTGTCTCCTATGAATATGTATAAGTAGAAGGATCCAATGTGATGGGCTGTTTCCCAAACCACCCCCTGCAACTTTTGAACCCACTGATCAACATGGCGGATGACGAAACTCAACCTGGCCGAAGCGGCGTGAAACGAAAGCGAACAGCAAAAGATTACAGTGACTTTGTTACCACTGATGATGAGAAAGTTCTACAATTGATAGAGGACGACGAATTTAGTTATGACGAAATTATGTCAAATGACTCGCTGGAGGAGGAAGAAGTCGAATCAGCTGTCCTGGGGAGCGGAGGGGGCGTGTTGACATCGCAATTACTAGAATAGTCCAGCAAGAGGAGAGAGAGCCAAGTTGGAGGCTGTAACTGACCCAGATTTTGAAGAGGGTGAAGGCCAGTCAAAGAACAATGGCTCAGAGGGGGAGAGTGAAACTGGACACGTAGTACAAGCGTCGTCTGCTACAGCAAACACCGGAACTAACACGGTGGAGCAGCCTGCTCGTGGTCAAGCCAGCACGCGTCAACCACGAGGGCAGGGCATTGGCAGAAGCACAGGTATGACCCATTGTTATTGTCTTGTGTAAGTGTGTTGATAAATGGAGTGTTATCACGGAGCAGTGACTGCAAAAGAGAAGACTTTGCTGAATGGGCGTGTGGGCGTGGCACTGAGTGTGTTTGTGTCATCACTGTACTTATGTGTGTGTGTGTGTGTAGCTGTGTGTGTCTGTATGTATGTGTGTAGCTGTGTGTGTGTGTGTGTGTCTGTGTGTGGAGTTGTGTGTATATGGTTGCGTGTAGTGTGTGTGTGTGTGTGTGTGTGTGTGTGTGTGTGTGTGTGTGGTGTGTGGTGTGCGTGTGTGTGTGCGTGTGCGTGTGGTGTGGTGTGTGTGTGTGTGTGTGTTGTGTTGTTTCCATGCACAAGGATGTGAACCTGATTTTTTTTACATTCACAGGTGGTACCAGAGGCCATGGGACCAGAGGCAGGGGACAGGGAGCTTCTCAGCAGAGAGGGAGAGGGAGAGGTGCAGTGTTAGACCAGCCCCTTGTGCCACCCAACAACACCAAGGCAGATATTCCACAGTTCACAGGGGAACCTGGCCTGAAGATTCAGCCTGATGAGGACAGGCCTGTGGACTACTACCGGCTCTTCCTCAACGAGATACTAGACAAACTTCCCTACCACCCTGGAGAAGACTGTCAGAAAGCTTTCCTCTGACAGGAGGTGCAAGGTGTACATCAAGAGGGGCATCAGGAAAGAAACCAACTTTGTGTGTGGACAGTGTCCTTCAAACCCATCTCTTTGTGTGCAGCCTTGCTTCGTGGCGTATCACACCAAGAAAAACTACTAGTTGCTGACATGCCCTGTACATAGATCTATGTAGACACAGTATGTGTATGTATTTTTCATCTGTGTGTGTGTGTGTGTGTGTGTGTTTGTGTGATGTGCTATAGCAAATTTTGTAAAAAAAAAAATTTAAAAAGGAAGGAAAAAAAAACAGTGACACGGAAAATTCTTTCGAGTCGCAAAGTGGATGTGTGTAGATATGAACATGTATTTGGTGATTGTGAAAACTTTGGAAAATTCTTCTTGGACAGAAGGTAAGGAAATACATTTTTCATTATAATTCTTTTGCTTTCTGATAATAATTCAGTTTTATTATTCACCGTTTTTCACTTTTTTTATGTTTATATGACATCATGTCAAGAATAGTGTAAAAAAGAATAAATCTTGTTTCATTGGACATAAACTTTCAGCTGTCCTGTTGAATGGATGTGTAATTGTGATCAGTGTATAGAGGATTCAATTACCTTTCAGAAAAGTATTAGTTTTATGGACTTTTATTGAGTACTTTTTGTGTCAGAATTTTTTTTAATTATTACCCTCCGTGATGTAATATGGCTTGGCAAATAATTGTCGTGGAGCTAAAAAAAACGTGTGGCAGTGAAAGGGTTAAATACATGTTAAAAGTCCTGTAAGTCATGTTAATGTTAAGTGGCTTATGGAAACACCAAAATAACCACCATGGACATCCTTAAAAAGGCATAAGATCATCTACATGGAAGGGTAACTCACTGAAGACCAAGCATGCAGACTATGTAACAGCATAATGCCTTGTACACATCCATCCAACACAACACTCCTTTGAGTGCAAAAACAGAAACAAAACAAACACCATCCACATCACTTACCCTGATGCCAGTATTGGTGGCGTCTTTAACTGCAGCCAAGAGTTGATCATACTTGGGGTTGAATGCCAGTGTAAAAGCACAGTCAATAATTCGACCTGTTTTACAAAAAAATATGCAGATACAGTACTAAAATTTGTCAATGGATAAATCATTTCAAAACTAAAAAATACCGACAATATGATAAGAATGCTGCATGTGACGGTAACATAAATGCTGTAATCATGCGAAAAATCAGATTTACTTCAAATCCCCTTTAAATAAACATACTTACCATATCTTAAAGCGTATTCGCTCAGCTGATGCAAGAGACCATACTGACTGCAAATACTCAACTGAGTGGTCAAGAAACCATTGAAAAGATTCCTCCAATAAGTGCCCCTATCAAGCTTACCCTTACCCCAATATCTGGTTCCAGCCAAAGAACTGACTGTCCTATTCAGCACAATAGGTTAGAACAGGTCTATATGTTGCCAACTGCCAGGTAAACTAGACCAAGTAGACTAGTGGGTAACATTTGTAAGATATGGAATGTTTATTAAAAGGGAATTAGAAATAAAATCCCCCATTTGACAGCACATAACTTAACCATATCTTACAAGTGCAGAGTGGCACTATCTGAAAGGTAGGTGACAATATATGTCACTGGAAGCAGAGATGATAAGCTGGACATAGACAGCGGAAGTGATGCTCTAGGACCCATCTTCACATGTTTGTGAGATGTCCCTGACATAAAAAAGAGATGAATGTTCTGGGGGAGTGCCAGTAGGTGGTGTCCAAGATTTCTGATACGGAGAAGTTGTGATGAAAAGCCATGGAAGGGGCCCAGGCTTGTAGTTCATGGGCGCTGGGTGCAGTAGCATTAAGCCACTGTCCCTGAGCCATGTAAACCTCACTAACGATGACCGAAATCCACCAAGACAGACAGAAGCATTGATGCTGACAGAGTAATTAGAAAACAAAAAGGCAGCACCGCTGAGGGTGCCATAAAGACTAGGAGCATTTTGACAGGGTGAAGGTTGGGATCTGGAGGGCAGAGGGGATTAATGTGAATCACAAGGAAGGATCTACCTGGTTGCTGCTTTTTGGCTACGAATCATTTTGGTAATATCTAAAGACACAGCACAGAGTTTGTGTAGTTAAAACATGAATGCCAACACCCTCATCAAGAGTGTTCTTTTATATTACAATATATAAATTATTCTCAGATATGAACCAACTTACCATTGATGTGCGTGCCAAAGTCAATTTTGCACACATCGTCATAGTTGAGCACTGTGGGGTCCCCGGCATTGGGTGTGTAATGGGCAGCACAATGGTTAAGGGAACAGCCAGTAGGGAATGCCAAACCAGCCTCTAGGCCATTCTCATTGATCATTTTCCGCGATATGCCTTCCAACGTTTCACTGCAATGAACACACACAACAAGAAATGGATAAGGATAATCATTCTTTTTTTCTTTTAATCACCATCAAAAGAAGAAATCCAAGACAATTGTGATCGCCCGCATTCAAGCAAACAGGAACCAGAAAAACAAGAAAATAGAATCAGAACACATATTTAATACAACAAGACAAGACAGTGCAAATTTTCAGCAAATGGCCTTTGTCAATCGTGAATAGTCCTCTTCTCCCTCTGGACGAAGCAGCAGGGAAGTTTCAGTCTTTTTCTCCAAATTTTGTATTTGGTGTTTGTTTGTGATCTTACATTCATGCTTGACAAAGGCCAGTTGGCCGAAAATTTGCGCCAGTCTTGTCTTGTTGTATTAAATACATGTTCTGATTCTATTTTTGTGTTTTTCTGTTGATGAATTTGGCCGTTTTTTTCCCGTTCTTGCTGGCAGATGAGGGCGGATCTTGCTGATAAGCAGAATCCAGGGCTACTCTACCCTGGATGTGACTGTAAAAGGAAATTTTCCTTCTAAAATTACGTTTAATCTAACATACTTACCGTGGCTCACAAATGCAATAAGCGGCAGCGGTTTGCCAATTCTGCCTCGTAACAATAAAGTCCGAAGGGACAGTAACTCCGAGAGTGTCTACGTCTTGCGCATGCGCAGGTGCTCTTCCTCTTTTCGAGGAGACCTTGACCTTGACCCTGACTGTGGCTAGAAGGAACCAGGAAGGCGGGGAGGTCGGGAGGGACTCTGCGTGAGCCACGGTAAGTATGTTAGATTAAACGTAATTTTAGAAGGAAAATTTCCTTTTAATTACACATACTATACCGTGGCTCACAAATGCAGAATAGCACTACCCGGATGGAGGGCTTACCTGGTTAACGCCTGGAGGAATGGCAGGAGTCAGGGCGTGTGGCTGAGATGGGGTGTTGGGCCACCACAGCGGAAGCGATACCCCTGGACCCATCTTCGCGCAGACGGGAGACGTCGCGCAGGTAGAACTGGATGAAAGTGCCCGGGAACGCCAGTACGCGGCGTCTAGGACGTTTTGGATGCTGGCATTGTGGATGACTGCCAGCGAAGAAGCCCATGCTCTGATCTCATGGGGCCTTGGGGAGAAGACAGCTAGCTCGGCGCTCGACCTGGCATACGCAGCCTTGATGACTTCCCTCAGCCATCGAGAGATGGACGTGCGTCTAATGTCCTTTCTATAGTTTTCGTTGTAAGAGAGAAAAAGGTGGCGCCGCTGCTGGCGAGAAGATTTCGTCCGCTTTCTGTACGCTCGCAGTGCGCGAACCGGGCAGAGAGTGCGATCCTCGTCGTCCGGAGCGAGGATAGACGTGAGGGGATGGATGTGGATGGCCGGCGAAGGAGAACCTGGAGACTGGTTCTTGGCCAAGAATTCCGGGAGTAGGCGGAGAGACATCGAGCCATCAGGTTCGAGAGCAACATCTCCGGGGAGACCACTAAGGGCGTGCACTTCGCTGCAGCGCCTCCCCGATGCGAGAGAGACGAGAAAGGCCGTCTTGAAAGAGAGGAACTTCAGGGAACACTCCCTGATGGGTTCGTAAGGGGGGAGTCTAAGGGATGAGAGGACGAGAAAGAGATCCCACGCCGGGGTTCGGCGGGGGTTCCTGGCTTCCTGGAGAGAAGCCCCTCTGACGAGATTCCGCAATAGAGGATCGTGCTCAAAGGACGGACCACCCAACTGACGGATGGTGGTGCAGATGGCCGCCCTGTGGACCTTCACTGAGGATGCGGAAAGCTTTTTCTCTGTGGACAGAAAGCCGAGGTAGTTGGCCAACTGCAAGCGAGAGGGTGAATGGGGTGACACCTCATTTGAGGTGCACCAAGAGACCCAGCCATTCCAGTGGGCATTGTACACCCCCTGTGTGCCCGGCCTGTGAGCTTGCTGCACAAGGCCGATTACGGCCGGGGACAGGCCTAATGAAGACATCGAGTCCCGCACAGCATCCAGGCGTGAAGGTTTAGAACGTCTGGATTGCCGTGCGGAATGCCTGACCTGGGTTGGAGGATGGAGCGGCTCGATACCGCGAGTTTTAGCGGCGGCACATGGGACAGGTGCAGAAGTTCTGGGTACCATGCCTGTGCTGGCCATTTGGGTGCGACAAGGATTAATGTCGCTGCGTCCTCCCTGGCTTTCCTCAGCACTTTCCCCATAATGGGGAACGGGGGAAAGGCATAGCCGATGAGGTTCGACCATGGAATGGATAGGGCATCTACAGCCCAGGCCGCTGGGTCCGGAACTGGAGAGACGTACAAAGGAAGGCGGTGATTGAACCTGGTGGCAAAGAGGTCCACGTGTGGTTTGAACCATGCTGCCCATACTGGCTCCAGGACTGCATGGACCAGTGTCCATTCCGATGGAAGAATCATGTGGGATCTGCTGAGAGAGTCCGCAAGTATGTTGATCTTCCCCGGGACATGCTTTGCTGAGAGCTGAATCGAGTGTTCCTCGCACCAGATGAGGAGCTGTTCCGCTCTCCGAGACAAGGAGTGGGAGCGGGCCGCCCCTTGCTTGTTGATGTAACAAGCTACTGTGGTGTTGTCCGTGTTGATGCGGACATGTTTTCCCTTCAGAAAGGGGAGAAACTCCCCGAGTGCCAGGCAAACTGCCTCCAGTTCCAACATGTTTATGTGGCAGGGCATGAGGTCGGTCGACCACCGACCTGCGGCTGTCAGCGTGCCGACATGGGCTCCCCACCCGGAGGTGGACGCGTCCGTGAACAAGTGCTCCTGAGGAGGGGGCAGTGTGATGGGGACTCCCTGGGCCAGGCGTGACTGGGAGCGCCATTTGGTCACTGCTGATATGAACCAAGGGCCCAGGTGGACCGGGAGGTCCCATGGCTGAAGCGACTGTGACCAACGCTTCCTGAAGCCGCGTTGGAATTGCCGCTTGAGAAGACGACCCAGTGGCACTAGGGGTGCCAGCGACTCCATAAGGCCCAGTAGGGAGGCCAGCTTCCTTGCTGGCGCTTGGAGTTGGGGGAGCAGTTGGGCTAAGAGGCCCTGAAGGCGCAGTAAGCGCTGGGGAGACGGGGTGACCCTCCACTTGGAGGTGTCGAAGGACATGCCCAGGAACTGGAATTGTTTGGAGGGAGTTAGGTCCGACTTCTCCTCGTTGCAGACAAAGCCCAGGTTGTGACAGAGTTGCAGGACCTGGGATGCTTGTTGCGCACACTGTTCTTTGGAGGAGGCGAGTAGAAGCCAATCGTCTAGATAGGCCTTGAGGCGGATGCCCTTCTCCCGAACATGCATGCAGAGTTCCCTCGCCACCTTCGTGAAGAGCCAAGGGGCGGGTGCCAGACCGAAGGGCAGTGCCCTGAATTGGAAGATCCGGTTCCTCCAGACGAATCTGAGGTACTTCCTGTCCCTGGGTGAATGAGGAGATGGAAGTATGCATCCTTGAGGTCGATGGATATCCCCCAGTCGCCCGGGTGCAAGGCCTCGCGGATGGACATAGGGGTCTCCATACGGAAATGGAGGACGCGGAGGAACCGGTTTAGGGAGGAGAGGTCCAGGACGGGCCTCCAGCCCCCCGAAGTTTTGGGGACCACAAAGATGCGTCCATAGAATCCCGGGGACGCAGCGAAGGAAACTTCCTCCGTAGCCCCCTTGGCTAACATCGAAAGAACCTCCTGATCCAGGGCCTGCGAGGCCGAGCGATCTTGAGGAAGTGCGAAAGCAGGGGGAGAGAGCGTGAGAGGAGCCTTCCTTGGGCCCCAAGGAAGGCGGAACCCCGACCTGATCACCCGCAGGGCCCACGGGCTGGCGGGCAGCCTCTCCCACGCGTCGATGTGTCTGGAGAGACTGCCCACAGGATCGCCCGTGGGGGGTGATGGCCTCAGGCCGGGGGTGAGTCATTGGGGGTTGGCCGGCTGAGAGGGAGCCGGCCTGCGGGCCTTAGGCCGGGCCACCGGCCTGCCCGAATGCTGTTGCGGTCTCCTGTGCCCTTGGGGCCTGGGATCGGCCCGAAACTTGGTGTGGGTGGGCCTGTTTGGCGGGTAGGCCGCTGGAGCCGGGCGCTTCACGGCAGGGCGAGAGGGCCTCGAATGGAGGGCGAGGTCCCTTTTTATGTCCGCCTGGTGCTTCAGGACGGCCTGAACATGGTTCCCGAAGAGGGAGCCCGGCTGGATGGGCACCGCGCGCAAGGAGGCCCTTGCCGACGGTGAGGTGGCAACCGAGGATGCCGCGAGAATGGCATCCCGCCTCGCCATGACGGCGTTCAGATACGTGCGTGCTTGCGATTCGGCCACGGATCTGAGCCCCTGCGCCATGGCCTGGATAAAGGCCACGATGGTTGCCTGGTCAGGCGCCTGGCGGAGCGTGAAGGACTGCTGGTTGGGGTCCTTCAGGGCTTCCCCTAGGCCGCCCAAGAATGAGTCTAGGGCGGAGGTTGCCGCCAGCCCCCGTCTCGCGTTCTCCTCCCATTCCGTCAAGCATTTCTCCGTGATGGAGATATGCTGCGGCTGGGCCCGAGAGCGATCGTTCACAAGGAGGAGGTTCTCCTGTGTGAGCGAGAGGGGAGCGTCAGGGATAGGCCCATGGGCCATGAAGGGCTTCCGCTGGAAGGGGAGCGGTGCCGGCTTCAGGAATTTCCTGAAGGGCAAGGCTCCCGGGAAGTCAGGCACAGATCCTGGAACGAAATCTTGTGCCTCTTTCCCCCTGGCGGTGTCCTGGGCTTGCCTGAGGCAGTCAGCCACCATGTCGGACTGTTTTAGCAAGGAGGCCCGTGGGGCTGAGGTAGGGTGAGCGCTGAAAAGGCGCTCGGCCGAGCCAAGCTTGGGAGCCTTGGGCTCTGGCACAGTGGACACCGCCTCCGGTGTGAGTTGTGCCATCCGGTCCATGGCATCCTGGAAGCAGAATGCCATGTGGGCAGGGGCCTCATCCTCTGAGGCCGAGTCCGAGTCCTCTGGCCCGCCTATGGAGGGGGCGAGAGTCTGCGGAGAGTCTGACCGGGGTGCCACGGTTGTGGGACCCGGGTCAGAGCCCCCAGGAGGCAGCCCCGGTGTTGTGTCCAACACGGGGGAAAGGCATAGCCGATGAGGTTCGACCATGGAATGGATAGGGCATCTACAGCCCAGGCCGCTGGGTCCGGAACTGGAGAGACGTACAAAGGGAGGCGGTGATTGAACCTGGTGGCAAAGAGGTCCACGTGTGGTTTGAACCATGCTGCCCATACTGGCTCCAGGACTGCATGGACCAGTGTCCATTCCGAGGGAAGAATCATGTGGGATCTGCTGAGAGAGTCCGCAAGTATGTTGATCTTCCCCGGGACATGCTTTGCTGAGAGCTGAATCGAGTGTTCCTCGCACCAGATGAGGAGCTGTTCCGCTCTCCGAGACAAGGAGTGGGAGCGGGCGCCCCCTTGCTTGTTGATGTAACAAGCTACTGTGGTGTTGTCCGTGTTGATGCGGACATGTTTTCCCTTCAGAAAGGGGAGAAACTCCCCGAGTGCCAGGCAAACTGCCTCCAGTTCCAACATGTTTATGTGGCAGGGCATGAGGTCGGTCGACCACCGACCTGCGGCTGTCAGCGTGCCGACATGGGCTCCCCACCCGGAGGTGGACGCGTCCGTGAACAAGTGCTCCTGAGGAGGGGGCAGTGTGATGGGGACTCCCTGGGCCAGGCGTGACTGGGAGCGCCATTTGGTCACTGCTGATATGAACCAAGGGCCCAGGTGGACCGGGAGGTCCCATGGCTGAAGCGACTGTGACCAACGCTTCCTGAAGCCGCGTTGGAATTGCCGCTTGAGAAGACGACCCAGTGGCACTAGGGGTGCCAGCGACTCCATAAGGCCCAGTAGGGAGGCCAGCTTCCTTGCTGGCGCTTGGAGTTGGGGGAGCAGTTGGGCTAAGAGGCCCTGAAGGCGCAGTAAGCGCTGGGGAGACGGGGTGACCCTCCACTTGGAGGTGTCGAAGGACATGCCCAGGAACTGGAATTGTTTGGAGGGAGTTAGGTCCGACTTCTCCTCGTTGCAGACAAAGCCCAGGTTGTGACAGAGTTGCAGGACCTGGGATGCTTGTTGCGCACACTGTTCTTTGGAGGAGGCGAGTAGAAGCCAATCGTCTAGATAGGCCTTGAGGCGGATGCCCTTTTCCCGAACATGCATGCAGAGTTCCCTCGCCACCTTCGTGAAGAGCCAAGGGGCGGGTGCCAGACCGAAGGGCAGTGCCCTGAATTGGAAGATCCGGTTCCTCCAGACGAATCTGAGGTACTTCCTGTCCCTGGGGTGAATGAGGAGATGGAAGTATGCATCCTTGAGGTCGATGGATATCCCCCAGTCGCCCGGGTGCAAGGCCTCGCGGATGGACATAGGGGTCTCCATACGGAAATGGAGGACGCGGAGGAACCGGTTTAGGGAGGAGAGGTCCAGGACGGGCCTCCAGCCCCCCGAAGTTTTGGGGACCACAAAGATGCGTCCATAGAATCCCGGGGACGCAGCGAAGGAAACTTCCTCCGTAGCCCCCTTGGCTAACATCGAAAGAACCTCCTGATCCAGGTCCTGCGAGGCCGAGCGATCTTGAGGAAGTGCGAAAGCAGGGGGAGAGAGCGTGAGAGGAGCCTTCCTTGGGCCCCAAGAAAGGCGGAACCCCGACCTGATCACCCGCAGGGCCCACGGGCTGGCGGGCAGCCTCTCCCACGCGTCGATGTGTCTGGAGAGACTGCCCACAGGATCGCCCGTGGGGGGTGATGGCCTCAGGCCGGGGGTGAGTCATTGGGGGTTGGCCGGCTGAGAGGGAGCCGGCCTGCGGGCCTTAGGCCGGGCCACCGGCCTGCCCGAATGCTGTTGCGGTCTCCTGTGCCCTTGGGGCCTGGGATCGGCCCGAAACTTGGTGTGGGTGGGCCTGTTTGGCGGGTAGGCCGCTGGAGCCGGGCGCTTCACGGCAGGGCGAGAGGGCCTCGAATGGAGGGCGAGGTCCCTTTTTATGTCCGCCTGGTGCTTCAGGACGGCCTGAACATGGTTCCCGAAGAGGGAGCCCGGCTGGACGGGCACCGCGCGCAAGGAGGCCCTTGCCGACGGTGAGGTGGCAACCGAGGATGCCGCGAGAATGGCATCCCGCCTCGCCATGACGGCGTTCAGATACGTGCGTGCTTGCGATTCGGCCACGGATCTGAGCCCCTGCGCCATGGCCTGGATAAAGGCCACGATGGTTGCCTGGTCAGGCGCCTGGCGGAGCGTGAAGGACTGCTGGTTGGGGTCCTTCAGGGCTTCCCCTAGGCCGCCCAAGAATGAGTCCAGGGCGGAGGTTGCCACCAGCCCCCGTCTCGCGTTCTCCTCCCATTCCGTCAAGCATTTCTCCGTGATGGAGATATGCTGCGGCTGGGCCCGAGAGCGATCGTTCACAAGGAGGAGGTTCTCCTGTGTGAGCGAGAGGGGAGCGTCAGGGATAGGCCCATGGGCCATGAAGGGCTTCCGCTGGAAGGGGAGCGGTGCCGGCTTCAGGAATTTCCTGAAGGGCAAGGCTCCCGGGAAGTCAGGCACAGATCCTGGAACGAAATCTTGTGCCTCTTTCCCCCTGGCGGTGTCCTGGGCTTGCCTGAGGCAGTCAGCCACCATGTCGGACTGTTTTAGCAAGGAGGCCCGTGGGGCTGAGGTAGGGTGAGCGCTGAAAAGGCGCTCGGCCGAGCCAAGCTTGGGAGCCTTGGGCTCTGGCACAGTGGACACCGCCTCCGGTGTGAGTTGTGCCATCCGGTCCATGGCATCCTGGAAGCAGAATGCCATGTGGGCAGGGGCCTCATCCTCTGAGGCCGAGTCCGAGTCCTCTGGCCCGCCTATGGAGGGGGCGAGAGTCTGCGGAGAGTCTGACCGGGGTGCCACGGTTGTGGGACCCGGGTCAGAGCCCCCAGGAGGCAGCCCCGGTGTTGTGTCCAACACGGGTGGTGCCGGGGGGGCTGGGCAGGGTGAGTCCTGCGCTGGTGGGGCGCCGGGCATAAAGCCGGGCCACCACGTGCATCCCGTGGCCGAGGCCGGGGGAAATCCCAAGGATGGGTGCCACGGTACCATGTGCGGTGCCATGGGATGCGGCATGGGCTGAGCCCAAGGGGCATCAGGACCCTGACCCCATGAAGGGTAGGGCCTGGCCCGGTCCCCAGTGCCCAAAGGGCCAGCCTGCTGGGGGCGACTAGGCATGTGCCAAGGCGCCCAAGTGCTCTGTCCGGAATGGGACAGAGATGTGGCAGCCCGCCATGGGTCGCTTGGTAGTTGCCAAGGCGCCCAAGTGCTCTGTCCGGAATGGGACAGAGAGGTTGTGGCGGGTGCAGCAGCAGGCTGTGGGGGAGGAAGGGAGACAACCGGGGCGGATCGACGATCTGACGCCCGTAAGGGTGGGGTTGTCTCCCTTGGCCCACCTGGCGAACCAGGGGGTGTCCCGCCTGGCGAACCAGGGGGTGAGCCGGTTCCGTTCACATTACGGTCCATCTTGCCTCCCGAAGGAGACCCATGCCCAATGCGCCCATCAGCCATGGAGGCTGAAACAGTACCAGCAGAACCGGAGTTAAGCTGTACGAAGGGGGCGAGCACAGAATCGACAGAACCGGAGTTGAGTCGATCACCGTGCCGGGCAGTGTGAGGGCCGTAAAATGACGAAAATTCAACTGAGCCGGAGCTGAGTTGAGGGCTCGTGGTCACCGCAACCGAACCGTAGCTGGGTTGCGATGACTTGTCGATAGTGTGAAAGAGAGAAGACGTAAAAGGGAGAGACGAAGTTGAAGAGAGAGCGGTTTGTGCACCGGTGGAACAGACAGATGGAGATCATACGTGAATGTGCAGGCAGCATTTTTCTCTTTCAAAGCAACACAAGAAATAGCTGCCAGAACAAGTGACCTGAAAGAGCCAGAAGCCCACAATCTACAGAGAGACCAGGTGAGTATTAAAAGTGAATCATCATATTGATTTTAAGGGACAAAAACTTCCTTTTAATTACACACCCATGACTCACAAATGCAGAATGGCACAAGGAGAGAGGGCTCACCATGTTCAGGGTTTTGAAGAGGAAGTTCTGGAATGGAAGAGTATCTGTTGTGCAACAATGGCAGAGGCTGTAACACTGGAGTCATCCTCTCCCTGGTGAGACACATTGCAGGAACATAACTATGCGAAGTGCTTGGAAAGCACCAGTAGGTCGCATACATGACCTCCTGAACATTCCTTATGTGGGAAAAAGCCACTGATGATGCCCAGGCCCTGACCTCAGGTTTGCGGACGACTCCAAACCAATCGGAACCCAACCTCAAGCAAGCATGTGGATCACTTCTGCCAACCATTGAGAGATGCCTGAATGCCAAATATTCTGTGAGAAGTTCTTCTTTAAAGATATAAGCAGATGACAGTGACTCGTTCAAAGGGTGTTAGTTGTCTCCATTTCAAGGATGTTAGTTTGTCTCTGAAAAATTTGTAGAGCTCTAACAGGACATAAAGTGCGATCCTCATCATCAGGGCCCAGGATGGAGGTTTGATGACAACATTGAGGTCGAAATTTTGACTGGAAGGGGAACCAGAATGGTCCATGCTGTTGTGGGTTCCAGAAACAACGGTCACAGGAGAAGAAAAATTCCAGGATTGGTGAGACTGGGACCAACGTTGCATGAATGCTCTCTGAGGACGATGTTCTAAAGTTCAGCCTGCAGAGATCATGGGAGCGAAACATTCCACTGCATCCAGCCAAGGAATGATGGATGTCACTGTTACCTTCTCTGACTGTCAGACGTGTGACAACAGAGAGATAAATCTTTACACACGAGAAAGGTGAGGAAAAAATATGTATGGACACAGAGTCAAACATCCTTCCTAAGAAGCTGAAGGACTGACTTGAGGAGAGACTCAATGTCTCGATACAGAGGAGCCCCCAATAACAAACCTGTTTACAATGAATTTCCAGCAATAAAGTACTCTAGTTTCCCTGCCAACTTCACTTTCACTCTTGTAAAATACTGTTTATAACAATCAAAATCTACTATTGTGCATAACAATTTCCTGTTTTTGCAAACTTTCTATGTATAGCCTTCCCCTATGAAAAAACAAGTGCTTATGACTGATACAACTGCACAGCATTGTGTGCACAGCACAACAATCAGTGTGCAAATATGTTTCTTTTCAGATCCTTCAATGACTGAGCCATAAAAATTACTGTTCAATGTCATCATGACGATGCATAAAACCGGGAACGTTGTGAATAACATCTGAACTCCACAAGCAAGGCAACAGTCAGCACTGTCTAAGGTCCTTGATTTTTCTAACTTGTAGCTACTGCAAACTACTGCTACAATGAATACACATATGTTTCCTTGAATTTCATTGTATGCAGACTCCACTGTATTTTGTGACAAACCCAAGGACTATCACTGAATGTGAGCCCAACAGAGATCTCCCTACTCTTTCAAGGTCAGCCAGTTGCCCAGATAGAAACAAAAGGCTGAAGTAAGAAAAAAAGGACAAATAATAGCAAAATAACTAAGAAGAAGAAAAGGATATATGTGACACAATAAAGTTATTTTGATCTCTCTTCAGTCAAGGTAAGATGGATAGAGAATGAATGACATGGCTTTAGTTCCGGGCTACGAAGAGTGCTGATTGGATGATTGAGGGTATGTGACCTAGTGTGTCTTATCAAGCAAATCTGGTCAGACACAGGGAGTCTGCTGGCCAGGGTAGCACTTGATCTGATGTGGTATAGTAGATAATGCTAAAAACTTTCTTTCCTGTTAAAACACATCCTACACTGCCCAGACGATGCTTTACATTAAATTGTGATTGACGAAACCCCTTTTCTTTTTCTCCTAATCAAACACACACAAAGGCACCATTTTCTAATACACACAACAGTCCAGCACAGACAGGTAAAAAGGTACTATCTTTTAACAAAATTATCTTTTTTTTTTCCAAATGAAAGAAACCTATATTGAAGGACAAAACAAACCCCCAAAACCCCACAAGGTACAAGAGTAGAACATTAAGCAATGAACTGCACGTTCAAAGGAACTTACCATATCTCAATCATCGTCATCCCTGGTTTGATGTATGACTGCATATATTTACGAGTCTGTAACAAATAGATGTATCATGACAAACAAGTGCTGAAATATTAGTGTTAAATTCATACCAACTGACATGTTTTGTGGATGGTCAAGCTATACGTAACAGATGAAAATGTCACAAACGGCAAGATCACATGGAAAACCGCAGAGAAGGCTATAGAATCTATGTATAAGTGGGAACAAAGAGGAATAAGTCAGTGATCCTAAGTTCAGCAAAATCAGGTATACTTGATCTGAATGACACTCACGTTACGTATGATGATATCATGACAAAAAGTATGTAAGAACAAGATCAGCAGCTGACAGCAGTCTCAAAGATCATCTAACACTTGGAGGGCACAAGAGCAAAATTGCTCAGGATATTGTACTTCCAATCATAAGGTCTGAATTTGACCCTACCCTGGAGCCTGGTAGGTAAAAGATAAAACTTTTCCGATCCCCCATGTCAACATGTGTGCAGACAAGTACTGGAGTCTCCTTCATATTTATACACATGCATACCGTCAAATACACACAGTAAAAATCCTGTGAACCATGTCAAGCGTTTGTTGGCTTATGGAAACAAAAAATACCCCACATGCACAAGAAAAAAGGTGTATGACTGTCTGCTAAGTGGGGTAACCCGCTAAAGACGTAAGTATGCAGACTATGTGGTAAC
The DNA here is from genome assembly GCA_030674185.1 of Monoplex corrugatus. Taxonomy (NCBI): domain Eukaryota; kingdom Metazoa; phylum Mollusca; class Gastropoda; order Littorinimorpha; family Ranellidae; genus Monoplex; species Monoplex corrugatus. Next base: position 24,443,960 of record CM060312.1, on the reverse strand, counting down.
ATAGTTTGCATACATTGGGCCAAATCATGAACCTCTACAAGTCTGCAAAAACATCAATCTGAATCAACAACAACGATACAAACAAGATTCCGGAAAGATCTGAGTCAAACTAAGGGTACACACCTGTCTGTGGGCCTCTGCAGCTTGCCGCATTTCCTGATACAGGTAGTTTTCAGCACGGTCCAAAGACTTCTTTTCTTCATCTGTGAAGCGATCTTTGGCCATTTGACTGGTAGAGAAAATATGATGCTACACTTGAAGGCAACAACATTGCTTTTATCAACAGAAGCATTATAAAACAAGGTGAGAAACCAACAATTAATAAAGAAAAAAACCTACTCATTAACTCTCTCGCTACAAGCATCGGGTTTTCTCGATCATGTCTCAACGTTTGTCTAAGAGTGTCGGAGAAACCCGACTTGAATTTTGAAAATTTGCGGGGCTTTCGGTATTTCCGTTAACTGAAACTAATAGCCAGAAATAGATTCTTCGGTCATTCTTAGCCTCGTTTCAGGCCATGAGGTCACTGTACTATGCAGCTGGTGTGTAGACAGTGCAAAGTTCACGACCCACTATCTCCGCAGCAAAGCACACGACAGAAAAGCAAATGGCTGAACAATACTCAACAACTCAGCGCTGTTCAACACGATCTCTTCCTTCAGTGCACGTGGAGTGTGTGCACGTTGGATTTTATGAGATTTCATACAAAATGTGACTGTAGGAACTGATGTATTGACCTAACTGTGTATTTTGTAGGACATTTTTCACCTGAAAATTTCTTTAATTTTACTTGTACCGTTACTCAGCAACCATAAGGGTTAGACAGTTGAAATTTCAGCATGTTGTATACCAATCTTTTAATATATGACCCGCCAAATTTCAAAACTCTCTGTCTTCATTTTATTTGTATGAGAATTTTTCTCATGACCTATACAAATGGTGCGTATCAGGGGAATGGCAAGGGGCATAATTGTATGTAGCGAGTGAGTTAAAGAACTTCCACCACAGAGTAAGTTATTTGATCAGATGATCAATTTTTGTTTATTGCAGATTCTAAATGCAATGTTTATGTTCTTTCTTATAGTGAAAACCATTCTAAAACCAAATTTTCACTTTTTGAGATATAAGCTGCAGAAAATGATACCACTCCAAATCACAATTTTGAGAAAAACAAGGAAAATACTTTCACTAATACCTTTCCTGGTAACCAAGATCCAATCTTCATGAAATTATGCACACTTGTCAATCACACAGGTCTACAGGGTTACATTATTACTCAGATCAAAATTCTTGGCATCCCTACATACTATTTCAGCTTCTAGCAGCAACCGTTGTGGAGTGACAAATGATTCATCCCCTGGTGGAAGGTCATGGTTTGTTAAAGTCAACAGTTTAAGACAGCTGTAATAGATTAACCTTACATTAGATAAAAACCTGATACAAAAATATGAAACTTATCTTATGAAACCTGGTTCAGCTTTATGTCTTGTTTGTCTCAAAATTCCAAAGGTTTTCAAAGCTGCAAATCATTTGTCCACTTTGAGTGTTAAATTTGACATTTTCTGAGACAAAAATTACACAAATTAGGGTTCAAAGTAAGCAGTTTCATATAGTCCGAGATTTTACAGCTTTCCATGGCCACACCTCGAGCAGTTTCACAGATCACACACATGCACACAAGTATGTTCGCATGCATGCACGTGTATGCCGCACGCACGCACACACATATGTGCACACACACACCACACACACACCACACAATTACATGAATACATGGGCACAACACACAAACACAACTGCACTTACTTGTCCTGGTCTACAGGATATTTGCAGATCTCTCCTTCAGGGAAGTTACCATCAGAAAACAGGTCACACACAGGAATGGAAGGAGGATCTGTCTGTACCTTTGCTCCTCCTGTAACACCACACTTTTCAATAATACGTCAGTTTTCATGTTTTGATTTATGATTTGTTTGTTTGTTTGTTTAATTTAAATAAAACAAATATTTTAAATAGATTTTTTCAAAATAATTCAGAAAACATGATAAATAAAAACAAAACACCTGAGTAATGACCTAGCTGTCTGAAGCACCTGCTCTATTGCAGTTCAGCCAAAGCTCCTTTCCAGACACGGATTTGGTTAACAGACTCCGGACAAGAAGAGTCTAAGTCAGTTATTCCTATCTGTGTGGGCAATGAGACCAGCAGAGCTTCCACACTGTGATGACAAAGTTGTGGGCCTCCATGACAGATTCAATCTCAATGAAAGTTTTAATTTCAGTTCCAGTTTCTCAAGATGGTATCTCTGCACTTGGATTATGTACTGATACCGCAGATGCCATGTGATGGACAAGATATAAAATGATCATGGCATAGCCCTATACATGCACATAAGCCCTACACACTGGCAAGGTTCTGAGGTTTTCCTTGGCATTTGTTTCTATGTCTACCTTTATATAAATCTGTTACTGAAACAATGTCGATTACATCATAGTGAAAATACCTCTTCAACTGCTATGTCCTTTAAAAAATGTATAACTGCACTGTACTATCACTCCACAAATTCACATCATACTCATACTCATAGAAACTGCCAGCATTCTAGTCAATAAGATTTGTTGCAATGCTTGAAAAAGGTTATTCTGATAAAAAAGAATATCTGATTAGCAATGTTTCTTTGATTGTTAATTTGATCACATGCATGATATAAATGTATGATGACTGATACAATTTTGGTAAACGATGAGCACTGTTTTTTCCATGTGATGACGTTAAAACACTAGTTTGCTTCAACTCAAAGACAATGCATAGTTACTCAGCCCTTGCCAAATCCAGAAGGACCCTATTAGCCATTTGGGCTAATAACTTTTGAAACCTTATTAGCCCGGAAGAGAAATCATTAGCCAAAATCATTTGGCATAATTTATTTTACTATGTAATATTGTATCTATGTTCGCTGACACGAGGGTGTGATTTTGTGTCCTGTGTTCAAATTCATGTAATTTGTTGTTTACTTGTAATGTATGGCTGTGAACATCTATTGCTAAATACTGCTTAAAGTACTAGGGGATCACTGTTCCTACCATCTTACATTAAATGGAAACAAAGTGTCTAGTTCTGCTGTCAGGGTTGGTTGTAAAAGAAGGTCACACATCCAAAATTTGAAGAAAAGAATAAATACTTTCTTTAACAGGCTGATTTATTTCTAAAAACAAAAGGACTGCATGTCTGGTCCTAACAGCACCAGTGAAATAACAGCAACATTGACATAACTGTCTTTTTGGCTAAGCACCAATGCATCTAAAAGAACATGAAAATGAAAGGACTGTGTGTCAGGTCTGTAACAACACAAGTAAAATAAAGTAATTGACATAAATTATTTATGATATAATGACACAACTTTCTTCAGAGCCAGTCTCTTGGCTCGCCATTGTCTTTCTTGTTCCATTTTTCCAGGAACTTTCTTTCCCTCTTTTTCTCGTAGTCTGGGTAGGACTTGCGGGCTGCCTTTGGGGGCGGAGGATTGAGTCTGAGAAACCGGAAAAGTGACATTTAACATGTCGAATGTCTGGAAGAACCACCTCGGTCGCAGATGATTCACATGGAGAAAGACAGCGGTACTTTCGGAGCGCATGCGCACAAACCCAGCTGATCTCTGAGGTGCGTTCAGTTCACTACCAGCAGAGCGGTTCAGTCACGCAACAACGCGCAGCGGAAGCAAGCCACCGGCTTCGACCTAGATATAATTATACCTTTTGCTGAATGCACCTCACCTCTGCCAGATGTATGCGTCACTTCGAGGCTTGCAGTAGCAGACGACATACGAAGCCTGCGTGTGTGGAGATCGCGGACAGTCTACTGAGCGCATACACATCTAGGAATTTTTATTAGCCATTTGGGCTAACGCTTACGAAGTTTCTATTAGCCCGACGCGAGTTTTATTAGCATTGGCTAACGGGCTAATGGATTTGGCAAGGGCTGGTTACTGCATACCCTTCTTCTTTTCTTCTTCTTTTTGGCAGCTCCTTCTCCACTGGCACCACCTGTTGAACAGACAGCACATTTCTTAACAATCCCAACGTTTGTAATGTTATCCACATGCAAGCAGGCATGCACATATACACACAGATGCATCCATGTTCACGATCTCTTTCACAAAGGTCTTAACCCTCTGACTCCTGAAACCTGTCCACCAGCTTCCTGCATTGTCAACCATGCTAGCAAAGCAAAAACTTAACCCTCTGACTCCATCCATCCTATCCAACAGCTTCCTGTAGGAAGCTGGTGAACCGGGTGAAGGATTCAGAAGGTTAAGTTTTTGCAGAAGGTGGATAGGGTACGGGAGTCAAAGGGTTAAAATTTAACATGTGAAGCAATTCAAGTATTTACATATATTTTTAGACAGTTAGATGTTCTACCTCACTAATTATATCAACAAGAAATGTCAATCCAGGCATAATGTCTCTTTTTCGTTGTTACATTTTGGAGTCTGTTTAAACACATTTATTTCATGCTAGTATGGTGATAAAGTGAAAGAATGTTTCGAACAGACTTGTGAATGCTGATGGTAGGATTGTGAGTGAAAGGCAGACTAGCATCAGTTGGCTGTACAAATATCATGTGGTGTGTAAGACTATGATGACTGCATGTGAGCATCCTCATGTCCTTTTAACATTATCAGCACATTTACATGTCCCTCACTGTGCTCTGATAACACTACAGCCACCACCATGGAATTGCCTAAGGACGTCCAATTTTGGCCATTTGATTTTTTTTTTGTGTGAAAGTTTCAACACAGAGTGGATATGATTATAGAGAATAACCTTTTATCTTTTCATTGACATACAATGATACATTAATCATTTGTTCTGTGTGTGTGTGTGTGTGTGTGTGTGTGTGTGTGGTGTGTGTGTGTGGTGTGGTGAGTGTGTGGTGTGTGTGGGGTGTGTGTGTGTGAGAGAGAGAGAGAGAGAGAGAGAGAGAATTTATGTGATACCAATGGCATATTAGCTTTTATATTAATTTTACATATGAGACTAAGTTTATGTTGAATGTTACATTTAAATGTGGATATTTTATGTGTTCAGTTTGTTGTGAATGACCACAAAGCAAAATATTTGCTTTTGGAGATACTACTGACTTGACCTGATAAATAACGCATGCATGCATGTACACACACACAACACACATCCACACAGTCTAATACATACACAGAAACACACACACACACACACACACACACACACACATGCATGAGCACCACACACACCAGTCTAAGAATACACAGAGTACACACACACACACACACACACACACACACACCTCACTCCACTCTCTCTCATCTATCTCTCTCTCTCTCTCTCTCCTTACTCCTACATAACTTTTCATACAGCTACAAAATTACTGAACCAGGAAAAATCTTAGATAAATACACAAAGTGCCATCATAAAAGTTTAATGACCTGCTTCTCCATCTTCTTCCACAGCAACCTTCTCCAGCTGGTTGGCCTACTGCCTCCACTTCATCCCCAACTCCATTTTCCTGTCCCTCAGCTCCTTCAGCCTCTGCAACAATAACAAGCTAGATTTTTTTCTTCATCAAGTTAAAAAGTCTCCCATAACTGCTAGATTTTTTTCATCATGAAGTTAAAATGTCTCCCATAACCCTGAGGTCACAGGCAAGTGAGGAGGCTGAGACCTGAATTTTTCTCAGGGCAAGCATAAAGCCATTAAAGGTGCTTCTCTTTTCCTCTTCTTCGCTACTTTACTGCTTTATCTTCCCCAGACTGTGCAAGTCAGGTACCCATTTACAACTGGATGGACTGGAGGATGCACACACAAAGGTCTTCTTAACCAAAGCAGAGTTTGTGTACCCATCATCACCCAGTAACAACAAAACCAACCACCACCACAACACAAGACAAATTACTGTCCACTTAGTTGTCTTCCCACTCCCCACCTTTGACAAGAACAGCACTTGTGCTCTGGTGGGATTGACTGCCAATCCTGTTTGTTGACACCACTGATCTACGTGCTAACTATTCTTGGACTGCTCTGTTTTTTTCAAGCGTATTTTTACCTGTCTTGTCGATGAGTCCATCTTCAGCAAAGGCAAGTACGCAGCCTGGTCCATTGTTATTTAAGTCAGCAAGTACTTTTTATATTTCTAGAGAACTGGAGAAAGTGGCAATCCTTGCAGGAGTCCCATGGAGAGTTTTGAGGTGCTGAACACCAGTTTCCAAGTCGTAGGAATACTATTCATTCTTGGAGGTAGCAGCAATCCATCCTGTGACTGTCATGCTGACACCATACTGCTTAAAAATTCCGTAAGTAGTGTGAAGTGAACTTTTATTGTATGCATCTTCTATGTCAATAGATACAGCAAGGGTTTCCTCTTTGTCCTGAAAACCTTCACAGACTTTGTAAGCAAAGGCAACTGCGTTTTTCCATGTACTTTTTCCTGTTCTAAAGCCTCCATGACCGCTACTATGTTTGCTCATTGTACTGCTCAAGTGGCAGAATTTGTCTGGTCTTGATTTCCTAGTTACTGATGACAATCGGTGGTGGTGACGCATCAAAGGTACATGAATGTAATGAAAAGACAAATAACATCAGTCCTAAAAGCAAGCAAGATGATCAAGCCATAGTTAATTCTTCATTTTAAAGTAAATCCATGTGATTTAAATGTGAAAAAGAAAACTACCCCCAAAACTTGCATAACTTTCATGGAAAGAAACTGACATGCTGAGCCAATATAGTGTGTGTGTGTGTGTGTGTGTGTGTGTGTGTGTGTGTGTGTGTGTGTGTGTGTGTGTGTGTGTGTGTGTGTTGTGTGTGTGTGTGTTGTGTGTGTGTGTGTGTGTGTGTGTGTGTGTGTGTGTGGTGTGAGTGGTGTGTGCGTGCGTGCGTGGTGCGTGCGTGTGTGTATGTTAATTTTGACAGGAAAAATTAAGTCTCGCAAATACTGGAAGCCAAATTTAAAAAAGAAAAGATTGTTATCTCTTAAGCAAAAATTATTGGAAGCCAAATTTGAAAAAAAAAAAAAAAAAGTTATTTTAAATAAAGTTTCATTTGTTTAGTGATTGTTGTGTGTGTGTGTGTGTGTGTGTGTGTGTGTTGTGTGTGTGTGTGTGTGTGTGTGTGTGTGTGTGTGTGTGTGTGTGTGTGTGTGTGTGTGGGGTGTGTGTGTGTGTGTGTGTGTGTGGTTGTGTTGTGGTGTGTGTGTGTGTGTGTTTGTGTGCGAGTGTGTGTGTTGTGTTTGTGTGCGAGTGTGTGTGTTTGTGTTTGTGTGCGAGTGTGTGTGCATATGTATGTGTGTGTGTGTGCATTGTGTGTGTGTTGTGTGTGTGTGTGTGTGTGTGTGTGTGTGTGTGTGTGTGTGTGTGTGTGTGTGTGTGTGTGTGTGTGTGTGTGTGCTGAGTTGGGGGCGGGAGTGAATGGAGTCAAATACAGTCACTAACAATCCCATGAGGCATTAAATCTTATCTCATGGAATACTCTGATCTCAAACTGTATAAATACTTAATCTGTCATTCTAACACTTATAAAAGCTGTTAGATCCTGTCAAACTCTTTTGTTTATGCTACACAACAAAACGTAAGATCTCACTCATTATTCCACATCATATGATATAATCTTTCTTCAATATTCTTGTTTAAAGCCCAGCCAACTGAACAGAACCATATCAGGGCTATGACCATGTCAAAATGAACACAACTACTGGGCATCAAATGAAATAGCAACACAACAAATTGGTAACGTTCTAAGAAAACACTAATTTGGTGGCTCCAGATTTCCACCGAAAATACAGAAATCACACTTAAAATTGGCCCTTTTCTTTCAATTATGATTCAGTCAATAAATTTTAAGAGGAAATGGGAAAACTGGCGCAGGAGAAAAGGACTGCAGGTGGGAATTTAATCTAAATATTTGTTAGATCATTCTTATGTATATTAAAAAGAAAAACAAAAGCTTCACTAGTTGTGATAATAACCATAATGCACCATCATGTCTGCAGAAAAATCATCACAACTGATTCTGGTTCTGCTGTAGTGTTATAAAATGTTAAAGACTGAATTATTTCTAACAGCAAATCACTAAAACCAAAATATAACAAAACAATAAAATGGTTAAATTACTCTTCTCCAACTGAATTCTAAGTAAATACTACTTTACAAGTCATCACCACCTGCAACTTCACCAAGATGACAACAAGGAATGAGAATATTAATCATCTTCTGATCACTGCTATGTTCCTTCATGTAAAATGAAACTTGAAAGTGTCAGATGTCATTTTGGACATATTCTCAGAGGTCAGTGATAACACTAACAGTGGAATCAACAGAAATTCCACTAAAGTGATTGAAAACAAAGCCCCACCAACTTCTTTATGAAGTACCTATGTGACAATCAGCGCATTTGAGCTCAGCGATGTTCCAGGCATCTCTTCAAAGCAATTATCCTTCATTGCTGTGTTACTTGAAAGTGTCTATCATTACAGTTTGGTTAAAATGTGATTCCAAGAGTCAGTTCTGATGGTCTAAACAGGGCAGACATGATTAAAAGATGTATTTTTCTCCTGTCTGACATCGTCTGCTCTCGGTTTCATTTCCGGATAAGAACATGTGACCTGGGGAGGGACACAAATGAGAATGAATGAGAAGTGCAGCACGTTAAAATTTATGCCACAAAATGTCATTAATGATGATCAGACATGTATGAAAACAGTGCACAGCAAATTTGTTCCGTTTATGAAAAATATGTTTACCAAACTTCTTAATCAACAGGTTTATTATGTCAATGACATACTTTGATTTAACAAAATTAAAACTTTGGATTGTTTCTGACAAAGCAGAAAGCAGTGGGTTATCAGTTTGACGTCTCCTGGAATGGCAAATCATGTTTAACCAAATTCATGTAATAGGATTTGATTCAAACTTAACCAAAAAAGTTGTGCACATGCTCTGGGGACTAAAATGTTGGCAAACATGATTTAAACCATTTCACACATCCCAATTTACGTCCCCACTTTGACACAGTTGTATTGACTTGATAGTTGTGGATATCCCATTTTGGCATAGCCAATTTGGACTGTTTTCTGTGAACAACAATCATTATCAACAAAACGACCCAACATAATTCACTAACATTGTAATATTTATCTCTTTATGATGTAAGCTATTATTAGTATTAAACAAATACAACCAAATAAAGAAAAATGTTTTTGGATAATTCATTTCTCAAATCAAACACACAAGGGCATTTCGTCACTGGCTCCCATGTACATGAATACATTACTGTGTACGTATAGCATAGGTATGTTGTATAGCATATATATATACAAGCATCATGATTATTAACAATACCAATACCTGCAATGTCTGACAAAACTCAAATCATAAAATGACTCAATAGCTTTTAATCTTTTACAGGCATAATGTAAGTAATCAATTTTTCAATAACGAATGAACTCAGTAGTAGTAAATAACTCGAGTCCATGCCAGATGTCTCTACCAACTAGCCCACTTTCTGTACAGAAAACCCAGACACTAGCCTGACTAGGTCACAGTGTTTGCTTTGTAATACAATAAAACAAAAACCCTTAAGATCGAATTATCTTTAAAACTGGCAACTTTAGTCACAAATAACTAATTACAGAGCTTTTTAGTTATAATAGGCCTACTATAAATTATAGTAGGCCTAACTATTTAAGATTTTTTTTTCCAATGATACGATGATCAATAGGCCTACATTTAACATAGATCAACATCAAGTAGACAACAGGCCACAGTCAATTACAAGCATGCAAGTGGGTGTATGAGGCTCTATTTAGTTGAAATGATTATTATACCATGCGCTTGCTCATCTACTTAGGCCCTACTTTTTGCGTAACCTGTATCAGTAGTCTACTGATCAAGCTGGAGGAGTAGAGCCAGTTAGCAGAGTTCAAGTCACGCGTTACAATATTCCCACGGCAAACTGAAGCAATGACTTACTGCTTTTTTTCTTCTTCTTCTTTTTCTTCTTCTTCTTTGGTTGCTCTTCAGGATCACCAGTATTTTCTACTTCATCTTCGTCAGGCTTATCCTCTCCATTGAGGATAGCTTCAGTCTCCTTTTCGACTTTTGGTTCTACTACTTCTGTCTTCACAGCCGCCATGATCGCGATTAAGAAAGAATATACACACGGCAGAGTGGCATGACACAGGTTATTGTATGCAGAACATATTTATATACACGAACGTATTGAGTTGAACCGTTCTCGTAATGCCTGTTCCTCTGTAAATAGTTTTTTATTTATCCACATATTCTGGGAAAAACTACCTTCGTTGCAGCAGCGGGGCGACCATCCCCAACCAGCGAGTCATGAGTGGCTGATGGTGGCTGTTCTTCAGATATTGAGAATGAGATTATTTAACAACTAAATACAAAATATACGGTCTTTGCCACAGGCTTGTCTGGATGAATTAGTAGTCGCAGATCGACAGAGTTCTGAAGACACTTCTTTAGACAGGTCTTGGACCAGTACAAATTTCTGTCCGGTACAATTTCACACACACACCACACACACACACATACACACACACACACACACACACACACACACACACCACATACACACACACGCATGTACACACGCACGCACGCACGCACACACACTGTGGCGAAGTGACACAGTTGCACGTCTGTCCGGTACAAATTCACACACACACACGCGCGCGCGCGCAGAGAAACAAAGAACGGCATCAAATTCATTAACATTTGTCGAGTTATATCCAGATGACAACCATAAACTACCAATTCTATGTGCCCTCAGAATTCAGCAAAAAAGTTTTCTCTTCTCTTTAATCCTTTCATTACCTCACCATGTCCACCAGCATCCTGTATTGCCAACCACGGTAGTCAAGCAAAAACTTAACCCTTTGCTTTCCTCACCCTATCCACCAGCTTCCACTTAAGCCTTTGACTCCCTCACTCTATCCACCATTTCCGGCAGGAAGCTGATGGACAAGATGAAGGAGTCTAAGATTTTGTTGTTGACGGATACAGCGCGGGAGTCAAAGGGTTTATACAGTCTTTCAAACAGGGGAATCTAGGCCTAATTTTCTTGGAAGTGTGTTTTCTTCTTCCTGATGGTAGCATATAGATTTATTTGGTGTCTGTGGAAGACCGAGTGTAAGTGAACCTCCAGTCTAAGTGTACAACAACAACAACAACAACAAGAAGTATATATATATATATTTATCATGATTAAGAAGTCATCAACAACAGTGTAATTTTATTCACGCCAGAGACTTTTCTTTTATGGTTTTTAACCTTCGAATTTGGGATCTTATCTTAATTAGTGACTGGCCTAATTATGTGAAAACTGCGCGGCCAATGGCTTATCATGACTTTTGGCATGTTATGATTCCATCCACCCCAATCAAAAGTGTTGTTTGGTTTATTCCAGAGAATGTCATCTGGAAATAGGCAGATATAAAACAGTCATGTGTGAGGCGAACTTAGAAACATGCTCTACAAAAATCCACCGGGGTGGGGGTGGGGGTAATGTGGGGGTTGTTAACACCTGCCTTGGCCTAATACATTCATGTCATAGAAACTTGCCTATGGGCAACCTAGTATTATGATCACTCAATTTTTAACACAATCTGTCATGCCCCAGGCCTATTCCACAGTAACAAAATATACGCACATACAAAAAAGCATACACACACATGAATGTAAGGACACATAATCTCTTGTTGCTGCGATGAAAGTTTTGTAACCTATCTGCGTCGGCGCGTAAGGTCAAGATGTTTGTGGATAAGGCACATACTTAGTCGATGACATCATTTCTTCTCTCTCTCTCTTTCTCTCTCTCTTTATATTTTTCAAAATTATTCATACTCTACCCTTCACCTTTTACTACAGTCTCCATCCATTTGATTTTCTTTTTTGTTTGCCTTTTGTCTATTTCTTTATTATCTAATTCAGGAAAATCTCAGACTTTCACTTCTTACATTGCGGAAGTTTGCACACTCTTATTTTTGGAAAAGCACCAGTGTCTGTCTGACTGATGATAGTTCTTGTTTTTTCCTTTCATGTTTGGTATTTCGGCCACTTACTTTGGCACAAATTCCATGTTGAATAAGACGATCAGTGGTATGATGATGATTTAAATTTTGTTTGTGAAGGTATGGTTTTGCCCGAGGATTTCAGATCTCCCAATATGGAGATCGTTTGCTTTACTTGCCAGTTTGTCAGCACGTTCATTTCCCTTCACACCAGAATATCCAGGACAGTAAATCCATGGGAGCTTATATAGATTTATACTGTTCATTGCTTCGTGGCAGTCTGGGGTTCCTATTCCACTTTCTGTTTTTTGAAGTAGGTTCATTGAATCGGTACGGATGAAGGCTTGAGCATCTTTTATGTCACCATCTATTGAGGTAACCATCTTAACCCTTTTGACTCCGACATCCTGTCCACCAGCATCCTGCATTGTCAACCATGCTAGCAAAGCAAAAACTTAACCCTTTTATTCCCTCATCATATCCTGCGACACAGACCACTCTCTGGTATGTTGCAAGATCAGGCTACAACCAAAGAAGTTCCACTGCTCAAAGAAACAAGGGAACCCTCGCATTGACGTCAGCAAGATGTCTCAGCCAGATCTTGTAGAACAGTTCGCATAGGCCTTTCAGAGAGAATACGATGCATTGCAGCCCAGAGATTCTGCCACTGAGAGATGGGAAACGCTACGAGACACCATGCACCGCATTGCTATGGCCACCTTTGGAAGAAAACTGTGAAGTCCCACGACTAGTTTAAGGCCAAATCATCAGAGATGACTCCCACTGTTGAGGCCAAGCGTGCCGCACTCACCAAGTATAAGCGGTCACCCAGTGAGAAGAACCTGCAAATCCTCAGGGCTGCCAGAAGTAAGGTTCAGCTTAACGCCAGGCGCTGCGCAAACGAGTACTGGACAGAGCTCAGCGAAGAGATACAGAGTGCTGCTGAAAGAGGCAACATCCGAGGAATGTATGATGGCATCAAGAAGGCACTGGGACCAACACAGAGCAAGATCGCCCCCTTCAAATCCTCCACTGGGAAAGTAATCAGCAATCCTAGCCAACAGATGAAAAGATGGGCGGAACACTACTCCGACCTCTACTCCACACAGAACATGGTGTCCCCCTTAGCCCTCGATGCCATCAAGTGCATGCCGGTAATAGAAGAACTTGACGCAGAGCCAACTGCGGACGAACTCAGCAAGGCCATTGATAGCCTGGCATCAGGGAAGGCACCTGGCAACGACGGAATTCCCCCAGACCTCATCAAGCACTGCAAGACTTCTCTTCTGCATCCTTTGCACGCAGTTCTCTGTCAGTGTTGGAATGAGGGAGCTGTACCACAGGACATGAGGGACGTCAAGATCGTCACCCTGTACAAAAACAAGGGCGAAAGGAGCGACTGCAACAACTACAGAGGTATCTCGCTCCTCAGCATTGTTGGCAAAGTCTATTCTCGGGTCCTCCTAATCCGCCTGCAGAAACTGGCTGAACGCGTCTACCCGGAATCACAGTGTGGTTTTCGAGCAGAGAGATCCACGGTAGACATGGTCTTCTCATTTCGCCAAATCCAGGAGAAGTGCAGAGAGCAGCGGATGCCCCTGTATGTGGCATTCATTGACCTCACCAAGGCCTTTGACCTAGTCAGCAGAGATGGCCTTTTCAGGGCTCTCCGAAAAATCGGCTGCCCCCCTAAACTGCACAGCTTAATTGAGTCCTTCCACTCAAACATGAAAGGGACGGTGCAGTTCAACGGAAACCTCTCCAAGCCCTTCGACGTACGCAGCGGTGTGAAACAAGGCTGTGTCCTGGCCCCAACCCTCTTTGGAATCTTCTTCGCTCTCCTCCTGAGGCATGCGTTCAGCACAGCGCAAGAAGGGATCCACCTGCGGACCAGATCAGATGGCAGGCTCTTCAACCTCGCCCGCCTCAGAGCAAGGACAAAGGTCCGTGAAGCCCTCATCAGAGACATGCTATTTGCCGACGATGCCGCAGTTGTGACCCATACTCAACGGGACTTGCAGTCACTAATGGACCGCTTCTCCCAGGCCTGTAAAGATTTTGGTCTGACCATCAGTCTTAAGAAGACAAACGTCCTGGGCCAAGACACGCCATCTCCACCAGCCATCACCATTGATGACTACGAGCTTGAAGCCATCCATCAATTCACATATCTTGGGTCCACCATCACCGATAACCTCTCCCTTGACACAGAGGTCGACAAGAGGATCGGGAAGGCAGCCACAACACTAGCCCGCCTCACACAAAGGGTGTGGACAAATCCCAAGCTGACCGCAAAGACAAAGATGGCTGTATACAACGCCTGTGTCCTCAGCACCTTGCTGTATGGCAGCGAGGCGTGGACCACGCATGCTCATCAGGAGAAAAGGCTCAATACCTTCCACCTGAGAAGCCTACGGCGCATACTTGGCATTTCCTGGCAAGACAAGGTGACCAACACCGAAGTCCTAACCTGCGCTGGCCTCCCAACCATGCATACCATGCTGAGACAGCGTCGGCTGCGCTGGTTGGGCCACGTTCGCCGCATGGAAGATGGTCGCATCCCAAAAGACATCCTTTATGGTGAGCTTGCCACAGGGCAGAGAAACATTGGCCGCCCACAGCTGAGATACAAAGACGTTTGCAAGCGTGACATGAAGGCGCTTGAGATCAACACTGAGTCCTGGGAGGACCTTGCAGACGACCGCAACAGCTGGAGAACTACTCTCAAGAAACAGCTGCGGATTGGTGAGGACAAAATGTCAGCTGCTGCAGCAGAAAAGCGAGTTCGCAGAAAAGGGATGACAGCCAACAGACCAGCATCAGCATACACATGCGACCGCTGCGACAGAGACTGCCTCTCTCGCATTGGTCTGTACAGTCACAGGCGACGCTGCTTGGACCAAGCAGACAGCCCATCTAGACATTAGAACGGATGTACTTTGTCCATGGTCAGTCATGACCGAGGGAGGCCTACTACTATATCCACCAGCTCCCTGCAGGGCGAAGAAGTAAAAGGATTAAGTTTTTGCAGTTGGTGGATAGGGTGTGGGAGCCAAAGGGTTAAAGTATGTGTGATTGCTTCAGTTTCCATCCTTGGACTGAAGATTGCAATGTTATATGCAGCATTTTCTTCATGTGTGGTATTTCTACTTTGTTTAATAGTAAAACCCCATCCAGATGCTTGTTTGTTTGTTTGTTTGATTCTTTTTTGCTTTTTGTTTTGTTTTGTTTTTTGTTTTTATGGTCGGTCGGTTGGTTGGTCGGTCGATTTTGATATCAGAGTTCCTGTTGTTTTCCTACCAAAGTTTGAGATTTGTGGAATCTTTGCTATTATTTTAATGTTTTAACATCGTATAAACCTACATTTTCTATGTTTTAACTTATCATTGCAAGTTTTCTTTCTCTTTCTTTGGTCATCTTTCTTTGGTCTGTCTTCTTCTTTGCCTATTCTTCTCTGGTGGATTATTTTGCAGGTTTGTCTTCTCTTTACGATGATCACCCGTCCTTCTTGTTTAAGTCGTTATCTTTCAGTGAACATTGTTTTTTGATCTTTTTGGGTCTGGTTTTCTTTGGTCTTGTTTTCTTAGCTTTGCGGTATTTGTCAGGTTAAATCATGTTCTTCATGGATACTGTTTGGGTTTTAGCGATGATCACCCGTCGTTTGTGTGTAAAAAGAGTGGTCCTAGTTTCAGTGTTAGCTTTTCTTTGGATCCTTTTGTCTGGTTGTGGTCATTATGGTTTGTGTTTCTTAAAGCGCTGGTTGCAGGTAATGTTGTCCACAGAGTTTTAAAAAAAGTACACTGTTCTTCATTGGATTCTCTTGTCTGGTTGTCATTCTGATTTGTGTTTCTTAAAGAGCTGGCTGCAGGTAATGTTGTCCATAGAGTTGAAAAAAAAAGTAGGCCTACACCGTTCTTCCTTTTAATTTCACATTCATTTGTTCTTTCAGTTATCTTTCTTTCTTTTCTTTTCTGTGTGTATTGTGTGTGTGTGCGTGAGTGCGTGCGTGGTGTGTGTGTGTGTGTGTGTGTGTGTGTGTGTGTGTGTGTGTGTGTGTGTGTGTGTGTGTGTGTGTGTGTGTGTGTGTTTGTTTACGTCTTTCTTTTGATTATTAATAGGCCTACATTATTCATTGATTCTTGATATGATTAATTCATTTTTAGATTATTATAGCTAGATTCCCATTCTCATCATGTCCCTGTTGAGTGCTTATTTTTATTGTTTTAGTTTGATTTTGATTTGCGTGACCATTTCAATATCATGGACCAGTAGGGATCAAATGTAGTATTGATGATAATAGACAAAAAGATTTGACACCATCATCGTGTAGGTAGTGTTGTCCATAGAGTGGAAAAAAAAGTAGGCCTACACCGTTCTTCCTTTTAATTTCACATTCATTTGTTCTTTCAGTGATCTTTTTTCTTTTCTTTTCTTTTCTTTTCTCTCTCTCTTTCCCTGTGTTTTTTTAAAATTTTTTTTTACTTCTTTCTTTTGATCATTAATACATTATTCATTGATTCTTGATATGATTAATTCATTTTTAGATTATTATAGCTAGATTCCCATTCTCGTCATGTCCCTGTTGAGTGTTTATTTTTTATTGTTTTAGTTTGATTTGGATTTGCGTGACCATTTCAATATCATGGACCGGTAGGGATCAAATGTAGTATTGATGATAATAGACAACAAGACGTTGACACCATCATCGTTATAGTTGTCATCGTCAACATCATCACATCAGCTTCAAAACTATCGAAATCATTTTACCCAGCAGGCTGTTGAAGGCTCTGCCTCTAAACAAGAGCTCCCTCTCAAAAACTTGACCTTCTCTACACCCTTTCCCTTTTTTTCTTGGACAAAAAGATACGTCTTCAAGTTCAGTGGACTTGAAAGAAGACAGGGTATGTGACTGTCGAAAAGACAGTGGAAGCTTTTTACAGCTTATGGACCAGACACAGAGAATGTGTTAGACTGTATGATGATTGAATTGTCTGATTTGTTTATCATTAATTTACTACAATATCTTTCTTTGTGTGTGATCGTATGTGTGTGTGTGTGTGTGTGTGTGTGTGGGGTGTGTGTGTGTGTGTGTGTGGTGTGTGTGTGTGTGGGGTTGTGTGTGTGTGTGTGTTTACGAGAGTGTGTCAGTTTACTGCAGTCTTTTCATGTGTGTGTGTTCATGTGCCTGTGTGGTGTGTGTATATATGCTTGTGTGTGTATGTATGTGTGTGTGTGCGTGTGTGTGTATGTCTGTCTACGTGTGTCTATATGTGAGTGCGTGTATGTGTGTGTGTATCTGTGTATGCACGCATCCTTGTCCAGGTTGATCGATTCATCTGTTCATTTATCTGTTTATTCACTGCAGTTTATGGCTGCACACCACAGCATTTTTGTATCGATACAAACGGACTTGGATCAGTGTATGAGCTTAACAAGTTCAACGCTGCCAGTACTACAAGTAACATCCCAGTCCTGACACTCGCATTAGCAACATGGCGGCCAGCTGCCATGCGAGCAGACACTGTGAGCGTCTAGAATCACCACTCCCCTTCATTCTATGCTCTGTCATAGTCTGTCATTATTCTTTTGGCGAGAGCAAAAAACAACACACATCTGTGTCATAATAATAATAATAATAACAATATTTATATAGCGCAAAATCTTGATAAAATCAAATCTAAGCGCTGAAACAGACACACACGCATGCACGCACACACACGCACGCACACACACACGCACGCATGGCTATAAATGGGGAGAAAGAATAAAAGCAATGGAAAATTATAGAGAGCATATTATATACAATTATATATTACAATGTGATTCCACTCCGAGCGGACACAGGCTGCAGAGGGGGTTGAGTGAGGTCAGGATTTTATGCAGAGGAGAAAAGGTGAGTTTTGAGAGCGGACTTGAAGGAGACAAAAGTAGGTTCCTGACGGACTGAGAGAGGAAGTTTGTTCCAGGAGAGTGGACCAGAAACAGAGAAGGCTCGTGGACCATAGGTATTGAGCTTAGTGCGTGGAAAGCGAAAAGTCAGAGGATCGGAGGCAGAGCGGAGGGTATGTGAGGGAACATAGATCTCAAGCAGGCTTGACAGGTAATCGGGGGCTGCGTTATTGAGGCTTTTGTAGCACATGGTGTCTAGTTTGTACTGTATGCGCTTTGATACAGGGAGCCAATGAAGTTGTGCCAGGAGAGGAGATATGTGGTCAGCTTTTTTCTTTTTGAGTACAAGGCGTGCAGCATTGTTTTGAATGCGCTGTAGGTTGTGAATGGTGGAGGCAGGAAGACCAGACAGGAGTGAATTGCAATAGTCAATGCGAGACATTATGAAGGAGAGAACGAGTTTTGAGTTGTTTCGACAGAGAGATACTTCCTGATCAGGCTTATACGATGGAGGTGATAGTAGCAAGATCTGGCAGCTTGAGAAACAAAGTTGTTCATGGAGAGGGTAGAGTCAAGGCAGACACCAAGGTTTTTAGCTGAATCAGAAATTGGGACTGATGTGTTACATAATGAGAGAGAAAGAGGAGGCAGCTGAGAAAGTTTCTGACGGGTGCCAATGAGGATAGCTTCTGTCTTGTCGTCGTTAAGCTGAAGTTTATTGTATGTCATCCAGTTCTTAATGTCCGAGTAGCACTCAGTGGTGCGAGTCAAGAGGCGCTGTATATTGTCAGGTGAGTCACTGTCTTGAAGTTGGGTGTCATCAGCATAGAAGTGGTGTTTTATAGAGTGGGAGTTGATGATGGTGGACAGGGGGGAGGTGTAAAGAGTGAAAAGAACAGGGTCAAGGACAGATCCTTGTGGAACACCACAGGTCAGGTATGCAGGTTGAGAGTAAGTGCCATTGATGAGAACAGTTTGTTTTCTGTTTGATAGATATGAAGTGAACCAGGAGAGAGCCTTGTCAGAGATGCCAAAAGTATGATGGAGTCTAGAAAGGAGAATACCATGATCAATGGTATCAAAGGCTGCAGACAGATCAAGCAGTGTGAGGAGAGAGACTTTGCCAGTATCAGTTGCAAGGAGGAGATTGTTGAGAATGTGTAGTAGGGCAGTTTCAGTGCTATGGCACTGGCGGTAGGCTGACTGGAAAGGATTGAGGAGATTGTTGGCAGACAGGTGAGAGTTCAGCTGGTTGAGGTCAACTTTTTCGATGAGTTTTGACAAGAAAGAGAGATTAGAGATAGGCCGGTAATTTTTCAGTTCATTTGGGTCTAAATTGTATTTCTTGAGGAGAGGGTGAACAATAGGAGACTTGAAAGAATCTGGGACAGTTCCAGTTTGAAGAGAAGTGTTGATGATGTCAGTGATGAATGGGAGGAGAGTAGGGAGACAGTCGGAGTAGAGAGAACCTGGAAGAGGATCCAGTTCGCAGGTTTTGAACGACATGGATCTGATTGTGTTGAGAATTTCTTCTTGTGAGACTGGGGTAAAAGTAGTAAGAGGTGTGCCAGAGAAGGAAGGGTCAGGTGGGCATGGTTGACAGGGTGTCCTATCAAGCCTGTCACGAAGAGTTTGTATTTTGGTGGTGAAATACTTGGAGAATACAGATGGGAGTTCTTCATTTGTGTGTTTTGTTGGGAGAGGTAAATCTTTTCGTGTGCCAAGGAGATGATTCAAGGTAGTAAAGAGTTCTTTTGAAGAAGAGGCATTCAGGATTTTGGTTTGGAAATAGCTTATTTTTGCAGATGCAATGAGGGTGGATACTTTTGTTTTAGAGGCTTGGAAAAGTTGCCTATGTACAGTGAGTTTGGATTTGCGCCAGCGGCGCTCTGCTCTGCGGCGGGCACGTTTTGCACAGGCAATCTCATGAGTGAACCAGGGGGTAGGTAAAAGACGGGTTGTGGCTGGAGCATGAGTGTCCAGAAGATGGTGGAGAGTAGTATAGAATTCATCAGCAAGGTTATGTGACTTTTGCTGTGTCGACCTATGTATACAATTTGGCAATGAACATGCATTAGTTTGTTTCGTCACATATTCTTAAACTCGAACTTGTCACCGTGTCAACCTTCTGACGTCTCGGCTTCTGGGTTGGTTAATCATTCAATCAAACTCAATGGCAGATGGGAACTACTTCAGCGATATGTTGTCAGCATGACAGTCACAAGATGGATTGCTGCTACACTCCAAGAACGAACGACTTGGAAACTTGTTTTCAGCACCACAAAAATTCTCCATGGGATTCCCTCAAGGATAACCACTCTCCCCTCTTTTCTACAACATATATACAAATGGCTTGCTGACCTAAATGACGACGGACTGGCCCGCATCCTCACTTTTGCTGATGACAGACTCATCTACAGGACAGGTAAGAATGCATCAGAAAGAAACAAAGCAGTCCAAGAACAGTTAATAATGTAGATCAGTGGTGCCAGGAAACCGGATTGTGCCATCAGTTTTGATAGAATGTTAACCTTCAGAAAACATACATGTGGAAACCACACATATGAATGTAAAAAAAAGCGTTTCAATCCTGAAAGCAAAGGCAGCTAAAGGCATTGAACAATGTCATCTCTTTCAACTATACCAAGCTGAATATTAAGTGTCATCGATTATGGACTGGGCCTCACTACGTTGTCACAGACAAACCTGCTAAAACTAGAAAGAATACAACACGAAGCAATGAGTGATCCTCGGAGCCACAAAAGACACACCCACGGAGACTATGTGATACCTGCTTGACCTTCCTTCAATACAGTTGAGACACAAAATTGAAAAAGTAAAGGCATATTTCAGGGCATTGGAGAACCCATAAAACCCACTCCACTAGATAATCAGAACAGAAGAAGGCAACAAACTTCACTGTCAAAAATGTGGATGGGACAGGCAGAAGACTCAATTCAGCATGTGTGTCAGCTGACAGAACTCAAAGGAACAAAAGAATGGGAGAAACATCCAAACCATTTCAGCAATCTGTACAATACTATCATACCCAAAAATCTAAGAAGACACTGTCATGAATGGCCACAAGGGAAAACACATGCACAAATTCAGCTACTTATGGTGCAACCAAACGTAGGTAGTATACTCTTTGGTGCAACTAAGCTGCAACCCCAAAGATATAATCATGTACGAGTACATGGATGGCTCAGTCAAAAGTCTGGATGGGGCTTCACTGTAAAACAGAATGGAAACACCAAACATGAAGATAATGCTACATGTATATAATATCACAACCTCCAGTCTGACGATGGAAATTGAGGCAGTCACACATGCACTACAGTGGCTAACCTGACTGGATGACGACATGAAAGAAAGCCAAGCCTTCATCCTGACTGACTCAATGAATCTACTTCAAAAAGTGCAAAATGGACTAGGGACCCCAGAATGGCACAAAGCAATGAACAGTATCAACCTAAAAAGTCTCACAAGGATCTACTGCCCTGGACACGCTGGTGTTAAGGGAAATGAACGGGCCGATAAACTTGCAATCAATGCAACTACAACAAAAATTCTCCACCTGGGAAAGTCTGAGGTCCTTAGACGCTTCAGATCATATCGTCATGAACAAAAAGGAATAGATATATATATATAGGAAGTGGCCAGAAATCCACTATGAAAGGAAAACCAAGAGCTATCACTAATCAGACCAACATTGGTATCATCTCAAAATGACACTGCACAGACTCTTACAGCGTGAAATGGAAAGTATTTGGGCTTTTCCTGGAACAGAGATAAAGGAAAAGTGAAGAAAAGAAACAGACAACTGAAGAACAAGCAAGTTTGCCAAACCGTCTGTGATTGTGTTTGTGGGATGTTTGTTGATCGTTATCCAGATATGACTGTAAGTTTATCATGATATGTATATATAGGTGTCTCCTCTTTGCAGGTGTTGTTGATGCTGTTGTTGTAGTTGTAGCTGTTGTCAGCCATCATGCTGTATCGATACGGGTATGTATGACTATGAATGTATGTGTATATATCTGTGTGCGGGCATGTGGATATATGCATGTATTTACTGTCATTTGTTATTTTCATCTCTTACCTGTTTATTTATCTAACATACTCCTTTCTTTTGTATTTATTTATTCACCTACTTCTTATTCACTTATTCAGTTACCTGCTTACTTGCTTGCTTGCTTGCTGTTTACCTACTTACAAACCTGTCTATGATTAAGAAAATATTGGCTTCACCTAGTTGATAGATGGCTGAGCATTTGGACATTGACTAGGGGAGGGGGGTCTGTCATGTGAAACCAGTTAATATAGAATAGCTAGTGTATTGAGATTCAAACCTTTAATGATTTATTTACTCACTTCCATGTTCCTTTTTTAAGATAAGATGCACACATGCACATGCCATTTACATGTAACAAATATCATTTCAGTGATAGGCTAATAAAATATAGACTAGGTAAAACATATTCTAGGTAGGGCCTCAAGACCTGGCCAGCTTATGGGTTTATCAAAGAAATAAGAGGGAAGCAGGGAGAATTTTTATAATATAATCAAAGGACACAACTCTTGAGAATTATCTCCCATGTTGTATAGAACTTCTCAAATCTAACACAGTCTACGCTACCCATTCAGCTAGCAGAGAAGCAGATACAAAGTACAAAAACAGCAAGCTCAGAACACTCCTCAAAAGAAGAGCGCCCAAGCCTACCTTTATACTCTGCAACTACCCTACACACAACTATGAGAGAGGAGAGAAATACATACAATATATTGGTCTTATGTTCAAGATTGACATAGTCTTTTATTTTTGAACTGACCAAACACACACACATAGACAAGACAGAACATATACATGGTTGCTTCCAAGGCATATAAGTAATACCAAAGAAATAAGAGGGAAGCAGGGAGAATTTTTATAATGTAATCAAAGGACACAACTCTTGAGAATTATCTCCCATGTTGTATAGAACTTCTCAAATCTAACACAGCTTACGCTACCCATTCAGCTGGCATAGAAGCAGATACAAAGTACAAAAACAGCAAGCTCAGAACACTCCTCAAAAAAGGAGCGCCCAAGCCTACCTTTATACTTGCAACTACCCTACACACAAATATGAGAGAGGAGAGAAATACATACAATATATTGGTCTTATGTTCAAGATTGACATAGTCTTTTATTTTTGAACTGACCAACTGGGTTTATGTGAAGGCTTAATTAAGGCAGGTGCCACGGTCACCATACACGTGGCACCTGTGACGATAGTGCAAGTGGAATTTGTTCCGAGCGCAGAGACGTCACCTTGAGAAACTGAAACTGAATAGAGGAGATTCTGCGTGCGTTTAACTGCGTATGTGTGTCTGTGTGCGTGCGCGTACGTGTCCACTCATGTAGACTGTTATATGTGCGTGTTATCCACTTTAGACGGATCCATGCTCTCATTCTCTTACACACTACAGAAATCCACAATTGGTTTCTTTTGTTTTTTGATTTGGTTCATTTTTTACGTCGATACCCACCTCAGTTGATATGGCCGACGGGAATAACCATCCCGGGGAAGTGGGGGAAGGGGAACCAATCTATAATCTAATCCTATACTCATATACTGACAGGAGACACCACCAGAACAACAATGTTAAGATGGGACAGTGAGATGGCCAGTTTTAATATAACGCACCCTGGGATTCGAACCCACAACCATTAGCATGTGAATCCGACGCTCAAACCAATTGAGCTATTGAGGCCCGCTGGAAATCCACAAGATCCCTTGCGTGTAAGCAATAACTAGGGCCTACAGTCAGATATCAACCAGTCAGCTTCCGGTTTGGTTTGAGGTTTGTGACTATGTAAAATATATATTCATACTTGGGAAATGAGGTTTTTAATACATGAAAGATTGTGAAAATATTTTTTTGTTCGGAGGAAAACGATTATTGCAAGTGATTTCAAGAATATTTCAAATAAATATATGAATTTTAAAAACCTTTGTGCCGTTTAATTTCCATTGATAATGATCACATTTAAATGACCAGTGGACGCCATATTAACGCGAGAACGACGAGGGGCTGTTAGACGAAAAATGTACGTCCGATCTTAAGAATATGTGGTGATGAATTTGTTTCAGTTACACATTCTGGTTCCCTGTAGTAATATACAGACTCAGTATGTATTGTTGATAAGTTTCAGTTTTCAGGCGAGCTCTTCTGATTCTTCAAAACCATACCTGATAATATAATTGTCACATTCAGTGACATTGTCATGATTGTGGCCTGCTCAGTCAGTGTCATGTTAATTCATTCAGTAATTTAGAAGCCGAAATTACGAATTTTTGAATAATTGTTTTCGTTCACTTTTATGGCTTTTCAAATCGCAAGTTTGAGGGCTCATGAGCAAACTAACAAACCCAAGTAATACTAATACAGTAAATGAGTAATAGAATGTAGATGTATTTAAAAAAACATGAATGATTAACTCACTCGGGACGGAGAGTTTTTCCCCTTGCGTTTCCTCGGGGATGGCCCATTTTGAAGGGTTAGGAAAAAAAATCACAAAAAAATTGGCCTACAAAACATAAAGGAACAAAATAAAACTTTCAGATTTGAATATTTACATGCTGGGTTAGTTCATGCCAAAATATTGAAGTTCTTCCATGAATATTTCTTCTTTGTGTGCCATGTTGAATCATCATCATCATCATCAGGTGCCCTGCTGCATGGCGTTGGCGATCATGGACTTCCAACCATCTCTATCTCTCGTTGCCCCAAGCATCTCCCCCACCCTCCTCATCCCCAGCCACTCTGCAAGTCCGTCCAGCATTCTCTCCTTGTGTCTACATGGTGCTCTTTCCCTCCAGCTTTCCTGTTGTGACCAGGTGCTCCAAATCTATCTCCCTCATAAAATGGCCTACAAATGTTGCCTGTCTTTTCCTAATCTTCCTTATGAGTGATCTACTTGTGTCTGCCTCCATCAAGACTGTCTCGTTTGTTTTCTTTGCTGTCCATGGAACTCTCAACATTCTTCTGAGAAACCACATCTCGGCTGCCTCAATCTTGCTCTGGCTTTGCTTGCTGACTGTCCATGCCTTGCATCCATACAACAGTATTGGTTCTATATAACATTCAAGGACTCTCTTTCTGATGTTAACTGATAGGCATTTGTTGGTAAGAATGCTTGTCATCTTCTTGAATGCTGTTTTGGCTTGGCCGATTCTGCCAGCTATTTCCAATGTGCATCTGCCATCTGATGAAATGACCGTTTCCAGGTATTTGAACTTATTAACCTGTGACAAGGTTGTGCCATTTGCTGTTATTTTGCATGAGGGGATATCATGTTTTTTACTATCACCTTGACTTGTCTTCCTGCTGTTTAGTTCCAACCCCTTACCTTTGCTTTCCATTTCTAGTATATTCACAAGGTTTTGTAGGTCCCTTTCATTTTATGAAATTAGCACGGTGTCATCTGCATACCGAGTGTTATAATTTTCCCTCCAACCTTTAATCCAGGGTCTTCTAGGTTTCTCATGAAAACAGGTCTGGTGACAAAACACAACCCTGTCTCAGTGTCTGACTCCTCTTTTGATGTTTTGGAAAGAGCGTATATTCTTTTCTATTCTCATTGCAGCTGTTGTTCCCAGTACGTATTTCTGATTATTCGTTGATCTTTTCCATCAACATTGAGTCTCTCCAGTTGGTTGATCAATTCTTCATGTTGTACCCGATCGAAAGCCTTGGTATAGTCAACAAAGCATAAATACAAATCCTTATTCATCTCAATTGACCTCTCTATGATAGTTCTTAGGATGTATATGGCATTAATAGTTCCTTTCCCTTCCACAAATCCACACTGTTCTTTTATTTCTCTTTTGATTCTATTCCTTGTCCTCGCCATGATTATTCTTAACAGGATTTTTGTAACATGACTCGTCAAACTGATTGTGCGATGGAGTTCGCATTCTATAGCCCCTGTCTTCTTTGGAAGTGCAATGAAAATTGATTTTGACATATCTTTGGGAATTTTTCCAGTGTCGTAAATTTCATTTAGGAGGACTGTTATTTTTTCTATGCCAAATTCCTCCAGGGATTCAATCATCTCTGTAGTAATGTTGTCTGCTCCTGGGCCATGTTGAATATACCCTAAATTTTGTGGTCAGGATCACCATACAGTCACACACTTTGATCAGCTCCATGAACACACAAAGGTGAGGTCTTTGTATGCACAAAATAACATGAATAAAGTAGACTTTGCTCAGGGTAAAAAAAAAAAGAAGATTATTAGTGACATTATTATATGAATAAATGTTACAAATTGTAACACAGGGGAATTTGGAAAAAAAGGAGCACACCGGATGCTTCAGTCGCTGTGCACTGTTTTCCTAATCATCAGTGTAGTTCTGCACTGAGTGATACAGTTGGAAGCAGGTGATGGTCTTGTTGGGCTAGCAGTTTGTCACAGAGGGCAACCCCACACTTTTTACACCAGTTGGGGGTTTGCTGTAGTTGAACTTCCGGGTATCTCCTGCTGCCAGCACTACACACATGGCACTTCCTATAGTTCTTCGTACCGCTGGGGATGGGCGGCAGAGGAGAAGTGCTCATTCTGCTTGCCACTCAGTTCTCTTATGCACATCTGTTTATGACACTAGAATTTAGAAAGTCTTCTGTCACAAACTGATTGAAGAAATCAGTGGGGGCGTGGCACTCAGCTGGGACATGCAGGCCACAAGAGCCAGAGAACGGAGGCAAAGTGGGAGAAATACTAAAATCTTTGTGCCAGTCATGCATACGAAAGTCAAAGAAATCTTTATCAGACATGTGACTCACAGTACAAGGCCCACTGACTGCTCTCCTCTCGTGACGTGTACGCCCACCTCCCTTTCCCACTTCACTGTTGTTTGAAACTGGGTCACTGTCAGTACTTTCTTCCTGGCAGCTTCCATCATTTGATACACTTTCACCATTGTCTTCATCATACTCCTCGATGTCCAATCCTTCAGTCTGAAGCACTTCAATCACTTCAGCAGCAGTAAAACGCCGCCGTCGCGATCTACTTTTCTCCAAAACTCTTGCTCGCCTGCGATGCCATTTTCGACACGAAGGCAGATTAGCCAGTTGTTTTGGGTGCCGAAGTCAATCGTTTCCCGACGAGTGTATGGCTATAGAATCTCACGAAGTAACTTTCCACTTGACCCTTGACATGTTCGCAGTGACCAGCAGGGGTGCAGATCACGTAGAGATGGGGGTAAATCACATAAGGAAGATGGAAATCACGTACAAAAATTATGTCAAAAGGGTATGAACACGTAAGACTTTGTCGTCTTGAGGGCATGGTCACGTAAGCATTTTTCCTCTGCCGGTCTCATCACGTAAAGGTTTTGAGCCGTGGGGGTATAGACCTATCGCTCCGTTGGCTTGCCTAGCCGCGGCGGGCAAGCTAACGACGCGACCGACATCGCTTAGCTTGCCCGCCGCGGCACATGCAGCATTGGGGTCGGGCATTACATTAGCGGTAAAAATAGTAACTAGGCTACGTCACACTTTTCTACAACTCTTTGCCTGGGCCAATGAAAATGCAGCGGAAACCGAAAGCAGCCCTTCTAGAAGTACTTTTCTGTCTCAGTCAGATATTCTTATTTCTAAACACATTAGTAATGTGATTGCTTAGTTACAGTTACTTGAATCAGAATCAGTTCACATTAAATTTTGTAATATGGAAATATTCCTCCTGTGTTGTCTGTGTCAGTGTGGAAACTGGCATGTGTCACTGTAAAGAGTTGATCTTTATTCTAATTTAGAGAAGGCCATGCTGCTTGCTTTTTTATAATTTAATTTATTTAAACCATTAGGCCAAAAAATCACTTGGGAAAACAAAATACCGAGTCTTTGCATCGGTGGCTCATACCCCCAGAAATTTTGGCAAAGGGTATGAAAACCCCCTAAAAAAATTATTGGGGGTATGAAAACCCTCAAGTTTTTTTAGTGGGGGTATGAAAACCCTTGACTTTTAGAAGGATCTGCACCACTGGACCAGTGTAGCTTCAGTTGGCATGCCACGGCACGAGGGAAGCGTAAAAAATTTTTTAATTATCGAAACCGCTATTGCGTTCCGTCGTATGAAACTGTGTCTTTCGTAACAAACGCTATAGCGTTCCGTCGTACTGAGCGAGTTAAAAAAATCGATTGGTGGAGATTCTTTATAGTTTAAACTAGGCCTAATGCATAATACTAATATTGTAGGAATTGAGAAAATTTTGTTTAAATTTTACAATTGATATCGGCATCAAGAACATCTGACCATGTCTGCCTTGTTGCTGATCTTCATTTTTCCCGCCCTCCACCCCGCAAAACGTACATTCAAGCCAGACACCTTTCTGCAGTGGACATGACTGTCTTTGAGGCTGACCTTCAGTCTCTCTTATCTGCTTCCCCGCCAACCACACCTGATGACCTCAACTCCCTTCTCCTTGGGCTCCTGGATCGGTTCGCTCCTGCCTGTGGCCGCCTTGTTTCCAAGAGGCCACCATCACCTTGGTTCTCCTCCATTGGGCCTCAGCTGCAAGCGGCCAAGTGTGAAAGGCGCAGAGCCGAGAGACAGTGGCTCAAGTCTAGTCTGACTGTTCATAAGCAAATTTTTCAAACTGCCAACAAAATTGTCAATAGCCTCGTAGATGCCTCTAAATCAGCCTATTACAATGCTAAAATTCTTGCCTGTTCCACTTCCAAACAACTGTATAATATAACTAATACTCTTCTTGGCAAAACTGGCTCTTCTCCTCTTCCATCTCACCTGCCACCTTCTGATCTTCCACAGGCTTTCTCTGACTATTTTTTCAACAAGATTGCTAACCTCAGGCTTTCTCTCGATTCCACGACGAACACTCATGCTACATTTCCTGAACCCCCTTTCTCTGGAATCCCCCTTACTTTCTTCCAACCCGTTTCTGAGGACTTTGTTAAGAAAATCATCATGAAATCTGGCATTAAAACCTGTGAACTCGACCCATTGCCAGCTTCTTTTCTCACCCATTGTCTCGATACTCTTCTCCCTCACATCACCAATATCATTAACCATTCCCTCTCAACTGGCTCCTTTCCTTCTTCTTTCAAGTCAGCAATTGTAAGACCTCTTCTAAAAAAGACGACTCTTGACCCTGAGAATTTGAAAAACTATAGACCTGTGTCAAATCTTCCTTTTCTTTCCAAGGTCTTAGAGAAAGTTGTTCTTGACCAGCTGTTAAACCACCTTCATTCCAATAACCTTGTCTATTCCCTTCAGTCTGCTTACCGTTCTGGACATAGTACCGAAACTGCTGTTCTCAAAATCTGCAACGACTTATTGACTACTCTCGACTCTAACAACGTATCACTTTTGACTCTCTTGGACCTATCTGCCGCCTTTGACACTATTGACCACTCTATCCTTCTCTCCCGTCTACATCACTCTTTTGGGCTCCATGATACTGTCTTGAACTGGTTTCATTCTTACATCACCAATCGTCTGCAAGTAGTTTCTGTCAATGGTCTTTCTTCTAATCCTTCCTGTCTGACTTACGGAGTGCCACAAGGATCTGTTCTGGGCCCCCTACTTTTCATTCTCTACACCTACCCTGTCTCCTCTATTGTCCAAGAACACCTGCTTCAGCATCATTCTTTCTCGGATGACAATCAGCTGTATGTCTCTGGGCCTCTCCCTGACCTTCCCATCATGATCCAGAAAACCCAATCTTGTGTAGCTGACCTGAAGGATTGGATGACTGAAAACAAACAAATTAAATGAAGAGAAATCCGAATTGATCTTGATCACCCCACCCAAACTCCAAAATCACCCCTCTCTTCCAACCTCTGTCACACTTGTTGACTCATCTATCCCTCTCTCCCATTTTGCCCGTAACCTTGGTGTAACTCTTGATCAAACCCTGTCCTTCCACCAGCATGTGAGCAACGTCTGTCGGACTTGCTTTCTTGAACTCCGCCGAATTGCTTCTATCCGCCACCTCCTCTCAGAAGACACGACAAAGGCTCTTGTCTGTGCATTTGTTCTATCCCGTCTCGATTACTGTAATGCTCTTTTTTCTGGTTCCCCCTCTCATCTCATTAACAAACTTCAGAAAGTTCAAAATCATGCTGCCCGTCTCATCTTCCGCTCTTCAAAATTTAACCATGTTACGCCATTGCTCTGTTCTCTCCACTGGCTCCCTGTTCAGCAAAGAATATCCTACAAGATTGCCTGCCTCTGCTTCAAATCTATTGAGTCTTCCTGTCCTGAGTATCTCACCCATCTGTTACATCTCTACACGCCATCTCGAGCTTTGCGGTCCTCATCTGATACCCGTCTCTATAGTATCCCCATAGTCCGCACTAAAAGGTTTGGGCAGCGTTCTTTTTCCTATCAAGCTCCAACCATCTGGAATCAGTTACCTCGCTCTCTTAGATACTCACCCTCTCTGTCCACATTCAAACGCTCCCTCAAAACTCACCTGTTTCCCAAAACTGGTAATCTCTGCCCCCTTCCCCCCATGTAATGTAATGGTGACATTATAGTGTCTTAGTGTCAATGTGTCATTGTATTTGCATGTCATGCTGTGTGTGTGTTTGTGTGTGTGTGTGTGTGTTTGTGTGTGTGTGGGTGCTTCTGTGGGCGTGTGTGTGTGTGCTTGTGATTCTGGTTATATGTTTTGCCATTGTAAACGCCTAGGGCATTAATTTGATTAGGCGTACTAAATGTTCATAATAATAATAATAATAATAATATACACTACGCACAAAAAGTTAAGGATCACTTGCACAAAAATTCATAACTTTCAAAATAAGAAAGCCAATGCGTTGAAGTTTGGCAAACATTTAATTCCATGCTTTAGTGATAACGATACACAATTGCCTTCAATTTCGGGCAATCGGTTCGTGTGTACATTTGATCAAAGTGGGTACGTATCGAAATTTGATTTCCCAAAGTCATTGAAATCACAAGACAGGGCATTCTGATGCTCCCAAAAGTTCAGTAATGCGTGTAACCGCCATGGCTGTTCTGGCACTCGACGCAGCGAGTCCTCATCGAGTTGACCAGGTTGGTGAAGATCCTCTGTGGAAGCGCCTGCCACTCAGCCTGCAGCATCTGGTAGAGGTGTTGGGCATCCCTGGGAGGGGGGTGGTTGCTCCTCACTTTGCGATCCAGCTCATCCCAGAGGTTCTCAATCGGGTTGAGATCGGGACTGCATGCTGGCCACTCCATTCTGTTGACTCCAGACTGCTGCAGGAAGTCGTTGACTACCCTTGCCCTGTGGGGGCGAGCGTTGTCATTCTGGCAGACAGACGTCGGTCCCATCTGCTGCAGTGTAGGCACAGCCAGCGGTCGAAGGATCTCATCCCGGTATCGGAGGCCAGTCAGGTTACCCTGTACATGATACAAGGGTGTTCTGTGGTGAAGGCTGAAAGCCCCCCAGACCATTACAGAACCTGCACCAAAGGCCACCTTTTCTTGGACAGTGGTGTCAATAAAGCGTTGCCCTGGGCGCCTCCAGACCCTCAGTCGGCCGTCGTTGTGGTTCATGGTGAAGCGTGATTCATCACTGAACAGGACCTGGGACCATTGCTGACGTGTCCACCTCACGTGACGTCTGCAGTAGGCGCGGCGTGCTGCCCTATGGGCTGGAGTTAAGCGTGGCAGTACAGCTGGGCGACGAGAACGGAGGTTAAACCCATGAAGGCGGTTCCGTATGGTCTGCTGGCTGATGTTGATGTTAGTAGCCACCCTCAGCTGCCTTCGAATGATGCTGGAAGAGGCTGTTCTTGTCTGCAGGGCTTGTCGTTTAATGAGACGATCTTCATGTGGGTTTGTCTTCTTCGGTCGACCAGATCTGCGTCTTTCATGGACCCTCCCAGTGGCTGTGAAGCGTTGAATCAGTCTGACAATGACCGAGATGGACACCTGAAGTCGCCTGGCCACTTCTCGCTTGGGAACACCATCTTGGAACCATGCAACAGCTCGTCCCCTCTCAAACTCGCTCAATTTTCGTCGTGGAGGCATTGTCAGATCAGGCCTATTACTGGTGGAATGTCTTCTTATAAAGCCAAGCAAGAGACAGCATCTCACACATAAACAGCAGTGCTTGCACGTGCATAATGGTTTTTCCATCTGGCTTGAGCAATGTGTTCAGGCAGAACGGTCCAAAACAAGGTCCTTTTTCGCAAGTTTCCGCTTTTCCGTTTGCGGCCAAGCTCAGTAGTAGAGAATCCCGTGCAATTTTCGCACTAACACAACATCGCCCACTTACAGCTGAACAAGAATTCATAACAATTTGGCTGGACTGAGAAATAAATAACAGTAGCGAACTGAGTTTATTACGCACCTGTTTTCTCATAGTGATCCTTAACTTTTTGTGCGTAGCTTAGATCTTAAGAAGATTGGTTAATTGTGGTAAAAGTTATGATTTAAAAAAAAATTGTTACAATGACTGATGAGCTCATTTATTGTTACAGTAAGAAAAAGGGTGACCATTTTTTGTTTTATTTTGGAGATATAATGATGCACAACTTTGTCAATTTTTGATCTGTAAGAAAAAAATTAAAGCATGGTCAGTCTGAGATATTTGGGCTAAATGGATTCTGTAAATTATGTTCAGTTTGGAAATGATTTCAGTGATGTTTGAAAGGAGTTTCATTAGGGCGTATGTCTTTTCTAGATGTACCCCCTTACTCCCAACCTAAACCCCCCCTCAAAAAAAAAAAAAAAAAAAAATTCAACTAATAACATAATGTGACAGTGTTTTAAAACTAAAGTGAGCTGTTGGAAAAAGTAGTCGTGTTTTTCTTTGTTTTTGACATTTTTGATGTGATTTCATAGATCCCCTTATTTTGTTTCTCGTAGTGATACGATAGTCTGCCACCACTTTTGGTGACTTTCTGCCATCTGAGGCCTGCTAAGTTTGCTTGACTTGCTTTGACAGTTGTACACACGTACCTCCTTAGAGTTAGACTGGCTTGCTACTAGCATCTTGCTTAAGCTTGATTAACTGACGTTAAGAAACTTGTCTGAGGTGTGAATCTTGTGATATAGGCCTATAAGGCTTATTTAGCCTACTCAAGGAAATTTTTTGATATTTTACATGGAATCAAACCGTTCTCATCAATGGCACTTACTCTCAACCTGCATACCTGACCTGTGGTGTTCCACAAGGATCTGTCCTTGGCCCTGTTCTTTTCACTCTTTACACCTCCCCCCTGTCCACCATCACCAACTCCCATTCTATAAAACACCACTTCTATGCTGATGACACCCAACTTCAAGACAGTGACTCACCTGATAATATACAGCGCCTGTTGACTCGCACCACTGAGTGTTACTCGGACATTAAGAACTGGATGACACACAATAGACTTCAGCTTAATGACGACAAAACAGAAGCTATCCTCATTGGCACCCATCAGAAACTTTCTCAGCTGCCTCCTCTTTCTCTCCCATTATGTAACACATCAGTCCCAATTTCTGATTCAGCTAAAAACCTTGGTGTCTGCATTGACTCTACCCTCTCCATGAACAACTTTGTTTCTCAAACTGCCAGATCCTGCTACTATCATCTCCATCGTATAAAGCTGATCAGGAAGTATCTCTCTGTCGAAACAACTGCAAAACTCGTTCTCTCCTTCATAATGTCTCGCATTGACTATTGCAATTCACTCCTGTCTGGTCTTCCTGCCTCCACCATTCACATCCTACAGCGCATTCAAAACAATGCTGCACGCCTTGTACTCAAAAAGAAAAAAGCTGACCACATATCTCCTCTCCTGGCACAACTTCACTGGCTCCCTGTATCAAAGCGCATACAGTACAAACTAGACACCATGTGCTACAAAAGCCTCAATAACGCAGCCCCCGATTACCTGTCAAGCCTACTTGAGATCTATGTTCCCTCACGTACCCTCCGCTCTGCCTCTGATCCTCTGACTCTTCGCTTTCCACGCACTAAGCTCAATACCTATGGTCCACGAGCCTTCTCTGTTTCTGGTCCACTCTCCTGGAACAAACTTCCTCTCTCAGTCCGTCAGCAACCTACTTTTGTCTCCTTCAAGTCCGCTCTCAAAACTCACCTTTTCTCTCCTGCATAAAATCCTAACCTCACTCAACCCTCCCCTCTGCAGCCTGTCTCCGCTCGGAGGGAATCACATGGTTATAATATATAATTGTATGCTATGCTCTCTATAATTTTCCATTGCTTTTATTCTTGCTTTTATTGTTTTTATTCTTTCTCCCCATTTATAGCCATGCGTGTGTGTGTGTGTGTGTGTGTGTGTGTGTGTGTGTGTGTGTGTGTGTGTGTGTGTGTGTGTCTGTATGTGTGCGTGCGTGTGTGTGTGTGCGAGCGTGCGTGCCTGCGTGTGTGTCTGCTTCAGCGCTTAGATTTGATTTTATCAAGATTTTGCGCTATATAAATATTGTAATTATTATTGTAATTATTAATCATTGGTTGCAGCTCATCTTGTCAAGTGTTCACTTTTAGATCTTGGTTTCCGTTGATTCTGTTTCAGATTCATGAAGTGAAGCATGTATTACAACGACCAGTTCAACAAAGGGAGCGCTGCATCTCTTATAGGTCAAGGTGTAGATCCCATAGCTATACGCAGGGGTGATGACTTTGGTTTTAACAACCAGATAGACAGCTTTGCTCATGGAAGAGGCGATGGGCCTTTTCTAGGAAACAGCTTTACTGGTAATTTTGATAACTTTCAACGAAGGGCAGGTTTTGGTGACCACCTGCAGGCTGGGAGTTTCAGCCATCCTGAAAGTGGCAGCTTAGGTTTTGGTGCTGGCCTTGGACAGCCCCAGCATGGTCGCTTGGATGAGGAATTCTTCCGTCATTCAGATTCTGCACTTGGAGGAGGAAGCGGAGCAATAGGCTATGGTACAACTGGCTACGGATTTGGACCAGAGAGCGGAGGTTATGACAGACGTGACAGCCTGGATCGTGAAAGAGAACGAGACAGGTACGATGCTACACTTGTGGATAGAGAAAGAGAGCGAGACAGGTAAGTGCACTTGTTTTGTTCGGTGGGATTTCATGATTTTGTTTGTTTAAATCCCGTATATATAATGAAAATCTATATGTAGAACGGTCTTAACCCTTTGACTCCTGCACCCTGTCCCCTAGCATCCTGCTTTGCCAACTATGCTAGCAAAGCAAAAATTTAACCCTTTGATTCCCTCACCCTATCCACCACTCTTCTTTCAAAAAGCTGGTGGATATGGTGAGGGTGTCAGAGGGTTAAGTTTTTGCAGTTGGTGGATAAGGTGCAGGAGTTAAAGGGTTAAACCAAAACATATGCATTTAACCCATTGTGCAGTATGTTTTGTTACGAAGGGTTTTTATAATTATGTTTTATGAGGCTTGTTTTCTAAATTTGAAGGAAAAAAATATTTTACCATATGCACGAACACTACTGTAGCTGTCTTATTTGTAGGAATCTTTAGCATGAAATTACACAGAATGAGGCATTAGACATGAGAAGTTGTGCTCTCAGATGATTTATTCAATAATTTCTTGATTTTTTTTATTGCATGATAATAATATGATACTTTGTGAATAATCCCACTAAAAAAAACTCGCAGTGCTCACCATGGAAAAAAAAAGAGATACAGCCGTCTGAGAACTTCTTATAGTGTCCATAGACTGTGAATGACCACCTACTGGTGGATAATTGACAGCCATGCTAAGAAGAGGACCTGCAGTAAAAAGTTTGACCGAGTTACATCATCCACTTCCAGTTCCATGCCCAGACCCCAGACCCACCATCATCCTATTCTTCCCTTTACTGCTAGTAACATGTTCCCCTAGTAGTGGTGAGAGGTTCCACTATATCTGGACTTGTGTACTTAACATTTTGACATTGTTGTCTGGTTGCTAGAACCACCTTTGGTACACAAACTCTTCATCACTTTTTCATAGGTTCATTACTTTCAGTGTCGGCTCCATACGAAGCACATTCTCATCAACAGCAGGTAATTACCAATGTTGTCACTAATGTCAGACTCTTCTTTGTCAGAATTGTCTCCTGAATCATCGTACCATCATTCTTAATTTCTTCAAGCACCTCGAGTGCATTCAAATGCTGAAAACATGCAGGATTGCAAGATAGCCCTCGTGTCTCCAAATCAGATGCAGACCAGGTTTGATTATTGCATAAATGAAAATAAAATCAGTTTGGCGAGAGTTGCATAGGTCACTGAGTCATGTAAAGAAAGGCAATCATTTTCATGAACCCTTTCTGAGACTGGCAACATCAGTCAACTGGTGGTTCTCTCCCATTTACATTATGCTAAAATTTGTGACAAACTGTATTCTCTTCCATTGTGCTAAAATGTATGACAAACTATCTCTGATAATTCTACGTTTGTATGCGTCACAGAAAGGTGAGCTCTGTAGTTTTTATGTTGTTGACAGTCAAAAGGTTAAGTTTAATTACACATACTATAAGCTAATACATGTTATCCATCAGCATGAAAGTAGCACAACTTTATAGAACGGAACAGAAATGGAAGCAAAAATCTGCAGTGAGGGTCAGTTTGGGTGATTTTCAGTTTTCAGCAGAAATGCTGTCCTTCAAATATGTAAGTGTCTGTCGTTTAAGCACACCAACTACAGCATCTTTAGTGTAGGCCCTATAAGGCCTATATAAAAATAGGTTTGATATTCTGCATGAATGAATACAGGAAGGGGGTTCAGGCTTTGGCAGGTCTGCATTCATGATCAGGGGGAGTTGAAAAATCACCTCCCTTGACCCATAACCAGAGGTGTCTAGATGGATTGAATCCAGGACCTTTTGATTGGAAGTCTGATGCTTAGCCATCGACTGCTGCACTCATCAGGTCATATATGGTTTTATCTGTTAACAGTAGAAATCTTTTTAATGAACAGCCTCCGTTATCTTTGCGCTGAGGCAACAGGTTTGGCACCAGATGAGAGCGCATAGTATCCATGTCATTGATGGTGTATTGTGTGATCAGCTTTTATTTGGTCAAGATATATGCTATAGCTTTTCCTGTATCACCAGTTTGCTCTTTTATAAGATGTTAAATTATATATTCATCTATTTTCCCTCGATGATCAGGCCTTTTTTTACACTGGTGTTTATGTCTGTATGTGCCATTTTTGAGTTTTTGATTTGATTTGACATAATTTCTGATTTCAGTGGTGAATTGACTTTGAAAGTGAAAGTGTTGTTCCAAGTGATTGTGTTGAAAGTAAAAGTGTTGTTCCAAGTGATTGTGTCATTCATAATCCATTACCACAACTGTGAAGAGTGAACTTTGCATTCCAGTATCGACTGAACTCTGCCATATACAACTTTTAATAGTTTTAGGCATGCATTATGTGATAGTGGTCATATAATGGTGGTTTAATGACACCTGCTATATTGTGACATCAGTGTATGCTAATACTCAGCCTACCATACCTTGACTTGAATGCTTATATAGTTTCCGGCAGTAGGTTGTTCTGGCCAAAAAAACAAAAGCAGCCAGCATCGCAGGAACGCTGGGCTGCGTCATTACCCCAACGTCACTAGAATTCTAGAGAATCTGCTCTTAATAGTAATAATACATATAATATAAGATTCAAGTTCTTGTGACACTGGCAGCACAGCTGTTATTTTTTCTGGGCAGGAATAGCTAATTGCTGGGGAGTATTAGCACTCATATGTAATGGTAACTGCATTTATTGATTGTAATTCAAGGAAATATATTTCGTTTATTGTGCATGTAGTAGATAATTCATAATTCAGAAGATGTTTTTTTCCTATGATGTATATTTGTGAACATTTTATTTACATTTTTTGTTTGTTTTGATTCATTCAGAAGCAGACGGGGACAGGACAGAGACAGGCCGAGGAGTGGTAGACGAGATGACAGTTGGGAAAGGTCTGCTCGTAGAGATCGAAGTGAGCGAGACTGGTCCAGTGCTGACAGAGAAAGAAGGCGAGAGCGACGTGGCTCAAGAGAAAAGTCAACAAGAGACCGTAGTCCACGAGATGACTGCAGTGCAGAGGTAAGGCAGCAGTTTTGATTTGATTAAAGCAAACAAAACAAATTTGGTGGAAAG
The DNA here is from genome assembly GCA_030674185.1 of Monoplex corrugatus. Lineage (NCBI taxonomy): Eukaryota > Metazoa > Mollusca > Gastropoda > Littorinimorpha > Ranellidae > Monoplex > Monoplex corrugatus. The sequence goes on along the minus strand of CM060312.1, from coordinate 24,405,921 downwards.
GTAAAACTTGTAACAGGCATACCTGCCCTTTTGGATTCTCTAGAATTATGCCTATTTTTTGTCCCAGAAGAATTGACCAGAAGGCAGTTTTCAAGGTTTTTTTGACAAGTTTTTGTCCATACTGAGAAATATAGTTCTCTTGTCACTTGTTTGTATGATCGCTTTTTAATTTTGTTTTCCATTCAGAGATGGTTGTAATTTGTGTGAGCTTCCTTTTTATCCATCTTTCCATAAAGCCAGACATCACTTATTCATTTGTTTGTCTTTTGAAATATGCATAAGTTTTCTGTTTTCAGTGTTCCTCGCGTAAGTTGCGCTGGTATGCATTGTCATAATTTATCATTGGTATCTATAGACACTACTAGACTGCCATCAGGGAGTTTGTATGTCTATATATAACCATCATCAGACTATGATGTGTGTGTGTGTGTGTGTGTGTGTACATATTTATTATTTAAAAAATTTTTTTTTTTAAACATTTTTAGCCAAACTAAATCTGCAATGTTACCAGTCCAGATTCTCATTAGGTGATGTAACAGTAAACAAACTTTAGACTCAGGATTAAAGTTTTCACTTAAAGTACAGAGACTGGCATGACAGACAAACAGAAAACCAACCAACCAACCAAACAAACAAAAATTTAAAACTCGGGAAACAGGAAGGGATTGGCCCTGCATCTATGTGTGTGTGTGTGTGTGTGTGTGTGTGTGTGTGTGTGTGTGTGTGTGTGTGTGTGTGTGTGTGTGGTTGGTGTTTTGTTTTTGTTGTTTTTGGTGTGTGTGTGTTATTTGCTTGAATGTATAAGTATTAACTTCCTTGTACTTTACTCAGAGGTTTTGTTTATACTGCTTGGATAAATTTATGCATATAATCTTTTTTTTAATATGCCCTTGAATCCATACATATTTTATTTATACTTTCTTTGCCCCTTTCCATATGTTATCCTGCTGAAATTCCTGAAATGACCATATCATCACTAATCTCTCATCTCAGTGAGGTCTTGGCTATGCCGCTGCACATATACCCCCCCCCCCCCCCTTTTTTTTTTTTCCTTTTTTTTTTGGTTGTAGTTCTTGTTTCACAAGACAGGCCAAGGGTTTTTACTCTGGGTACTCCGGTTTTCCCTTCAGCCCCTTGCCCCTTGGCTGTTGGTTTAGGATGTTTTTCTTCCTATTCCAAGGTCAGACTGGATTTGCTGCACTAGGCATGATCCATTTACATCGACCATACCTCATAGTTACAGCCCTGGACCCTATTCAGGACAAAACAATGCTAATATGGTATGACCGCTTTTCAAATTGCAGAATTCATCTCACTTCCCCTTTGACATCATATCTGCCTCTCCTTTCCCCACTTTTTACCATTACTCGCAAACACATTGCGATTTCATTTACTCCCCATCTCCCACTGGACGAAGCAGCAGGGAAGTTTGTCTTTTTCTCATAATGTTTCATTTGCTGTTTGTGATCTTACATTCACACTTGACAAAAGTCAGTTGGTCGGAAATTTGCACCTGTCTTGTCTTGTTGTGAAAGTGTTTTTCTGGTTCCTGTTTGCTTGAATGCACAATAGACCCGCCCACAAGAATCTGTGAGTAATGCCAACCGGTTTTTCAGGAAATTTTAGCATCAGAAATCACTCGGAAGAAATCACATGAAGTAAAAGTATGCTGAACCCAAATAAAGAATAGTTTTCAAATATTTCTTAACAGAGATCAATGTTTTCAAATTCTGTGGTATTATGTATGTGCGCACACACACACACGCACACGCACACGCACACGCAACGCACACAGATGTACGGCCAAGCCCCTTCCACATGTGTGTGTGTGTGTGTTTTAATATTTGTGTGTGTTGTGTGTTGGTGTGTGTGTGTGTGTGTGTGTGTGTGTGTGTGTGTGTGTGTGTGTGTGTGTGTATTTGCTTTACAAAGCAGCAGGGAAGTTTCAGTTTTTTCCTCCTAATTTTGTACTTGGTGTTTGTGATCTTACATTCATGCTTGACAAAGACCAGTTGGCCAAAAATTCACGCCTGTCTTGTTTGTTGTATTAAATATATGTTCTGATTCTGTTTTCGTGTTTTTTCTGGTTCCTGTTGTGGAGTTTTGGTAGAGAGTTGGCCATTGTGACCGGTATGCTGTAGTGGTGAAAATGTTTGAATTCTGTCCTTTTTGGACACCTTTTAGCACTGTTGTGATGATGGCATAGATTTTTCGAAAATGAGGAAACATTGGTACAATCCGTGTTTGTGATCTTGACTAATAGCCCTGATATGGCTCTACGCAGTCAGCTGGGCTTAACAAAAATAATGACCATATCAATGCTTGTCTTTAGTGTATGCCATCTGTATGCTGTTTTGTGAAAGTGATTGGATTATGTCACTTTTTCCTTGGAATTTGAAAGCGTCTGAAGGATCCAATGGAATTATTGCATTATAAGAGTTTATGATACCTTGCACAGCATATCTCGACATCTTTTTACAATGTGATTCACATTTAAGATTGATGATCCAGAGCATACCTAAAAATGGTTAACAGGACCAGGTTGTGTGTGGCTCTTAGCATGTGATTTTTGTTGATATTGTTGATACACATTAGGCAAATGTATTTACAGATTTCTCCTCTTTTACATCAGTTCCATCTTTTTCAGATGTCGGATGACTCCATGTCCAGGATGGATATCAGTGAAGATGAGAGCCGAGATAGTCCAAATCGTGATCGGTACAGAGACATGGATCGCTCAAGGCAGGGCTCTGAAGGGAGTCGAGACAGGGACAGAGATCGCTATCGAGAACGGGAGAGAGATCGGGACCGTCCTAGAATTCGTGACGATCGAGACAGACATCATGACAGAGACCGCATTGATCGAGACGGGGAAAGGTGGATGACAGATGAACCATCGGCAACCGTTTTACTTCGTGGGCTCAATAATTCTTTAACAGAAAATGATGTAAGACCAGTGGTTGTTTTATTTCGTGTTAATGAAGTTTTATGAACATGTTGTTTATATAACAATATTGTTTTCATTTGTAAAATCTGTTGTGTGTGTAGGTAGGTTCTGATTGTAAACTTCTCCTTCACAGTCTGTCTTGGTTGAAAGGGAGGGGAGGATTTTTAGCCGTTTCTTGGGCAGCTTTGTAAGTGTGATGCATGTATTCATGTATGGGTGTGAGCCATTCCCTCGCAAATCCTTGTGTTGTCTGTGTTTTACCTGTTTGTGTATGGGTCATGTTTGTCAGATGATGTAATTATGTTTGGTTGAGCTAAGTTCTGTAACTTGGCTAGCTGTATTGTATTGTCACATGATCGCAAGTCCTTTCAGTGTGGTGTTTTGGCTCATTTGGCTTTTGTGAATTGGAGTACCCAGTGTTGTTTTTGGTGTCTTTATTCTCATTGGTTGAAATAGGAAATGTTTTGGGATTGGCTGTGAAGTTGGAGCGTGGAGTGCGTGGAGCGTGGAGTGTGTGTTGAAAAATCAACCAATGAGAATAAAGACACCGAAAACAACACTGGGTGCTCCATTCCACAAAAGCAAAATGAGCCTAAACATCCTACACAACAGCGAAATGCAAAAACAGCAGTGTGAAAATAACAGCAGCACATCCGTCACACTGTCATAAATGGATAGTATGTTTATTCCCCTTTCTGAAAAAAAAAATGTTATGATTACTTTCATGCAGTAATTTGCATACCAGAATTTTTTTTGTTAATCATATCCTACCCATGCGAAAATCGCTTAGCAAATGGCAGACGTTAACAAAATGATGTACTTGGCACTGAAGGGGGTTCATTGGTGTAGGATTGTTTTTCTTTATAGTGCCTGCTATCGTTGTATGTTACTTGTGTGAGAATGGAAAGGAAAACAAATGAATTAAATTAATTTGTTTTGTCAACTGCCCATTTTTGGTGTTGCTGTAGTTGTGAGGAAGCTGGGTAAGGTAAGTTTTTTTTTGTTCAGACCTTGGCATAGTTTGACAATCTTTTTTTGTTGCAGATTATACAAGAACTGATGAGGATTAACATGCCTCCAAAAGATGTCCGATTCATGAGAAGAATGTCAGGTAATTATTCTTTTTCAGTTTGGTTATAGTTTTAGACATATGCTTTAGTTCATATACAAATATATTCTAATATGTTCAAACAGGCACACATCCACTACACACACACACACACACACACACACACCACACAACACACACACAACACACACACAAACAACACAACACAACACACAACACAACACAACACAACACACACAACAACACCACCACCACACCACACCACACACACCACACCACACCACACCACACCACACCACACCACACCACACCACACCACACCACACACACACACACACACACACACACACACACACACACACACACACACACACACACACACACACACACACACACTTCTCTGCCTGCTTGCACATACATGAATGTGACCTAACAGAATAAAAACAGTCCTTTGTTATTTTAAACATCCAAAATGTAATTAAAGTAACATGTTTCTGTTTTTGATTCAGTTGTATTCTAGCTTAATCCTTCACAGTGTTGTATGGTATGGTATAGGATGATGAAATAGATGTTAGTACTTCCTTGCAGTAGGGAAAGAGAATTTTTTATCTCCGTATATAATCTGTTACATTTATTTGTTTAGTTAACTGTCATTGGCTCAGGGAAGGGGTGTGTGTTATTGAAAAGGATGGGACACATCCTGGTCTGTTTTTTTCCTTTCCATGTCTTCTCCCTCTGTGTGTGTGTGTGTGTGTGTGTGTGTGTGTGAGAGAGAGAGAGAGAGAGAGAGAGAGAATGTGTGAATAAATGAAACATTGCATTTGAAGAAGATTGAGTAACAGTGGCTCAATATTTGCAAACTGTATTGAATTGCACATACTCTGGCATTGTAAGTGCTGGCAGTGATTAGCTGTGCCATGCTAATTGCTGTCAATCAGCATTAGACATGGTAAACATGTGTATTAAACACAGTGTCAACAAAAATATGTTTTGTTAAACAAAGAATCTTTGTTCATTTCTACCTCAGACTTTGGTAATAGTATTGGAAATCTTTGTAAGTGAACAACAGTCATAGATTTAATTTTCACTGTTCTAAATTTTCTTATTGTAACACTATATAGACAAATGTGTCATCAGGAAAGGGGTTAAAACTTGTTTTTATATTTTTTGGAAGTCAATGCTGTAAATTGTGATTTATAGTTAAGATGTGATTTGTAGAAAATATGAATTTGTGATACGATAAGTTTTGCATGTCTGTGAATACCAGGTTGATATTACCTGGCCATTGTTTGCAGATGATGTGACTGGTTTTATATGTCTGCAAATACTAGAGTCGATGTTGTTAGCAAGTGATGTGATAGGTTTTAGATGTTTGTATGTAAATACCTGGTTGATGTTACCTGGCCATTGTTTGCAGGTGATGTGATAGGTTTTATATGTTTGTAAATACCCGGTTGATGTTACCTGGCCATTCTTTGCAGGTGATGTGATAGGTTTTATATGTTTGTAAATACCAGGTTGATGTTACCTGGCCATTGTTTGCAGGGTCTTCAGTCTTGCTGCAGAGTGCTTTGGACTGGCATACTGAACTGTTCTTTGTTGACCGAATAATGTGAAGCAAGTTCACGTTCAGGATTGATGGAGATGACTGGGGATGGGGAGGGGAATGGGAAGGGGTACATAATTTGAAGGGAGGTGGGTGGGATCCTGGAACAAAAAGACAGGTTTGAACGATCTCGTTTCATTGGGGTGACATATCGCGGCCCATCCAATATACTGTGTTGACATGTATGACTAATTGCTTTCGTTCTGGCCGCCCCCACAGGTGCATCCCGGGGATTTGGTTTTGTGGAGTTTCAAACCCAATCTGAGGCACAACGCTGGATGGATCTCAATCAGGTCTTAACGACGATGGTCTTGTCTTGAATTTCAATTTCATTTTATGCCATTGCATATACATACAGTAAGCATACTCAGTATCATGCCAGGTAGGATGAGCTGTTTGGCTGGGATTCATGGTTACTTTGCAGGGAATTTTTTCCCCAGTCTCCCTTAAAAAGGGAGATTTTTTTTTTGAAGGAAAGAGTGTTTTGTGTGTGTGTGTGTGTGTGTGTGTGTGTGTGTGTGTGTGTGTGTGTGTGTGTGTGTGTGTGAACAAAATGTGCCTGCAGAGATCACTCAAATGATCATGGACAGATCATTACAATATAAATTTTTATCACATGTATGTCCAACAAATGCACAGTCTGGTAAGAAGTTGGAAATAAGTATGTGGAAAATTAATGGCTTTTTGTTTGTTCATACTTTAACAAACAGTTTTTCTTTTCTTTGTTTTATTTTTTTTATTATTTTTTTTACTGTGACATAGAATGTGAACATGTTTGTTAATTGATTTAAATACTCATTTACTTTGCCGTTTGACATGTTAAATTTGCTGCAAAAATATGAGCACTTACGTAGATCATTCTTACCAAAGCATGTACTCACAAAAATGACTGGAAAAGTAACAACTTTTGTGCAAAATTAGCTGTTGCCTGATTATCCCTTTTTTCTTTTAGTTGTGGTTCTTTTAGTAAATGGAGAATGGCAGAGTGGCTTGAACATTTTTGTCTTTATTTTTTAAATCTCATTCACTCAAGACAGTTGTGTTTCTATCTGCAGTTTTAAATCATATTCAATCAGGATAGGTGTGTTTCTGTCTGCATATGAGAACAGAGTGTCAGCAGAGATTTCAGCTGTCCAGTGATGGAAGTTTTTTTTAAATACCAATGACCAGTCTTGGTTACATGTTATTGTAGGGTATATTTGAGTGTAAGCATTTCCAGCATGGATCATATTTTTTTTTAATCAACTCGACACTAAATCGCCAAAACTTGTCGTCAGGAACTGGTAACTGTTTGTGAATTTATTCATGTCTGACTTTGAGCAAAAGTGGAACTGGTCAAAGAATAATTTTATACAAGTGTTAGTAAAGTTCTGTTTGCTTACACTTTATTTTTTCAGAAAAATGGAGACGGTAATGATGGCTTGATGATTAATTTTAGGAACAGTATATTTAAATTGGTGTCTTCTATTTCATTCTGTGTGTCTGTGTGTGTATGTGTATAGCTGATGAAAAGAACATGAAACTACCACAAATTAAATTACATAATTAAATTACAATACTGATGCATTTATATAATGCACACACACACATGCTTGAGTCAGATTTGTCCAGATAGAGTTCTGCTTGTTTTGCAACCACAGAAGTTGAAAAACTTGCGTGAGATATGTCATGCTTAAAAACATATATATCATTGTTCACATGTGATGTCAAATTACAGGTATAATATCCAATAGAATGTGAAAGAAAGGGTAGGGTGGTGGGGGTACAAATTCACTACAATATATAGTACACATGGGTGTCCAAGAAGCATAAATGTGAAAGTAGTGCTCAGTAGGCAGGGAAATCGGCTGATAATATGCTGTTAAAAAGAACTTTTATTTTTCTTGAAATTGCCTGTTGGCAGTCTTTAATAAGATTTTTTTTCTTGACCAAGTAACCAGTTTTATACACACCACAAAAAAAAAAAAAAAAAAATCAGCTGTTGGTCATGTTATGCGAAGTGAAATCAAGCATTTGTGAAGTGTTCATTCCTTTCACTGTACTAGGCCTCCGATTAGAATTATAAACAACAATATGCCTTAATTTTTCAAGGGCCATGCCCCAAAGCGAAGATTTTTCTGGTCCTCACCTTTAGACAGGTCAGGTCTATGGAGGCAGTGAATTCAGGACTTTTGCTTATGAATTAAAAAGAATAGCTGAAGTCTGCTACCTTTTCTGGGAAATTGAACTTTAGTTTGAAGTTTTGAAAGGTTTTATCAGGAGAAGGTTACACTGCATATTCTGAGTGCTTGTCTCATTTTGAGGATTGGCAACACGTTTCTGAAGGTGACATGTCCTCACTTGGAATAAATTCTGTGTGTACTGAGTCTGATGCCACAATTGCCATGTGATAGATAAGAACTAAATGATTATGGCGCAAACCGTATTACCTGTGTATAAAAGCCTTATTGGCTGGAAGGGCTTGGGGGGGGGGGGGGGGGGGACAACAACAATAACAACAAAAAAAAACATGACTGACAACACTGCGGAGTAGTATTTCACCATTGCTTTGTCTCTAAACCTTTTCCAGACATTTTAGGTTTTCTTCATGTCACAAAGTTGACAGCATGTTTCCGTTATCTTGCAAGAATCTGGTTAGAGAATTTCATAATATTCTTAATTGGTTGTTTTAAAATGAACTGACCAATCACTGACTGTCACGATTTCATGACAAAGTAGTAAGACTATCAATTGATGAACTGCATCTCTTTAAAGCACTTACTGAACACAATGTGGAAGGACTTCAGATTTGAATGTTAGTTGTCAGCGTCATGTCATAGTCTGCAGTTGTGACCATTTTGCTAAAATCATATCATAATTCACCTATGAAGAACTCTTGTGTGTTTATAAATGATTGTCATCGTTGTTGCAAACATTGTTTTATTCATCTTTGGTTGTTGAAATGCGATAAGGACTGTGCATCAACATTCATGCCTCGTTGTGTGCCATACAAACTCTTTCATGCAAAGATTGACAAAGAATTGGAGAAAGAACTGAAGACATGTTAATGCTGTGTTATGTGTTAGTTACACTATCCCAGTGAGGGAGAGACAACTCGGGTCCAACGGAGGACAGTGATTGCCCAGGATACAAAAAGAAAAAAAGTGTGGTATTTAACAAAATATGGAAAGCCCTTTTATGAACAGTTGTTCCCTCAGTTTAGCGTTTTCTGCGGATTAAAAAACAAAAAGCAAAAGCGACCCTACCTCTTTTTGGCTGGCGCATGGCATGGCATGGCAGTGGGCAGGCTCATGGGCACACTCAGGATTGTCAGGACTAGTCTGGCAGGTAAGCCACCTGCCATGAGCAAGTTCAGTCACTAACTGCTGTCTTCTTTCTCCACAGGGTCAGCTGATGTTGGCAGGGCAGCGTTTCAGTATGCACTACAGTGCTCCACGTGTCAACCGAGATTCCCGTGACCAAGGTAACAAGATGGATTGGATGTGCAAGGTAGGTTGATACCTTTGTTTTTCTCAAGTTTCATACCTTTTGTTTTTAAGTGTTAAGATGTTTGTAATTCTTCCCCCCCCCTTCTTTTTTTTAAAGTCTTTATTTTTATATTCAGCTTTTAAATGAAAGTGTGTACTTATGACGATTGCATAAGTACATGCTTGTTTTTCAATCTCCCTTTTTGTACAAATTGAAGAATTGCATCTCTTGATAGCACATATATGTAAATATGACATAGAAAGACTTCCAGATGTGTGTGGGAATGTGTGTTTCTGTCTTTGATGAAAATGTGTGAACAGAATATTTTCAGCCCTTTGTGGGTGGATAGTTAGTAAATTTTGGTTAAAGCTGTGGACTGCTAAAGTGTCATGAAAGCACAAGTTTGGAAGGTAAAACTCAGGGTCACAGGGACCAAAATAATGCCAAACCCAGCACTTTTGGGGAAAGTGTATGAATACTGCTTTCTCAGGAAAGGTTTGGATGTAGGGGAGACATTTTTTTTAATGTAAATTAAATGCAGTTTTAGGAGTTTAAGGAAAAAAAAAAAGAAAATTGCTTTTGATGTTTGGTAAAGCGGTTATCACTGTTTTTAAGAATATTCTTTTAATTTCAGTGTGGAGCACATAATTTCAAAAGGCGCGACTTCTGCTACAAATGCAATATAAATCGCAGGTTTGCTGAAGGTAAGATTGCCATACTGTCCAGTGCTAATTGTTTTTTCAAACTTAGGGGGTTTGATGGGTGTGATGCGCAAGTGAGTAAGACTTTAAGACTTTTAATTAGAAAGTCTGGGTTCGATCCTGCCTGGGTGCTTTATGGATGGTAAATGAAGGGTAGAGATTTTTCCCATCTCCCTTCTCTCAGGTCAACATGTGTGCAGATCTGTTAGAGCCTAAACCCTTGTATGTTTACATGCACTCCGAACATTAGATATACATATTAAAGATCCTGTAAGCCATGTCAGTGTACAGAGTGGCTTTTGGAAAAATGAAAATGCCCAGCATGCATACCCATCAAAGACCTGTGCAGCAGTATACTGCTTGCACAATCTGGGTAAATCAACATGTATACTTGTGTAAGCATCTGAGAAAAATGGGAACTCTAAAAATGGGGGGGGGGTTTCCACTTTCACAGGAATTTTTTTTTTTTTTTAACTGTAGGTTCTCAGCAAATGTTCAAAGGATCCTCTTAAAGATGATGCAAACATAATGTGCATGCACCAGACATCTTACTGTGAAATAGCATCAGTACCACAAAACATACAGTGACACGTGTATAGATGCACACACATGCACAGTGATATTCAAGTTACACACTATCAATTTAACAAATTATGTGTTCATACAGAATGTCAAATGACACCTTAATACAAAGCACATATGAGACACAGTGTAGAAGAACCAGGCTAATGTGCAACAATTTCATTTCAAAATTTTTAACTCATATTGAAATTTCAGTTTAACTTGTCTCAGAATTTCAACATGCAGAGAATGGAAATAATTTATCTAGTATATGGTTTCAACATCATATACCCTACCATACCTCGAAACACACTCCAAGATAAAGAAAAAATGCATGCATGCATGCGCGCACACGCGTATGCATGCATGCACACAATTCACACACACACACACGCACAGCACACACCCACACACACACTTTTCATATCTTCAATCATGTCTGTACACATGCAAACAGTAATGCATATCAGCCCTTTAAAAGTAATACACTGATTTCTCTCAAGTAGTTGTAAACCATGGAAGGAATGAAAATAGATGGGTGCACACTTTTTAGCGTTGAAAGTGATGTTTATAATCAGCTGTTGTGTGTGGTCAGATCCGCTGTGTGGAGTGACGGAATTGGATCCAGCTACCCATGTGGGCAAGAACCCTTGTAACAGTAAGTATTAGTGTCTGTGGCACTGACTGTTTAGAATTGATAGGGCAATGATGATACAAAAAGAACAAGAATGTTGGGGGGGTGGGGATGGTTCAGGCTTTATGTTTGTCCATAAATCCAATACTTAGCATTCTTCCAAAGTTTTTCTCTTATTTTTTGAAACTTAATATGCTTTCAGTATGACATGCATTTGAAAACAAAACTCTAATAACCCTTTATCAATAGTTTATGAAATATTCAGAGTGCAAAAACATGTATTCATGATTCTGGTTCTCTTTCTTTTGTCTGGATGAGTCTGTGCTCAGTGTACTTAAATGAACAGAGGAAAGAAATTTTGTGTTTTTCTATATTTCATGTGAGATTTTGTGCATCTCTGGTATTCAGTATCACCTTGTCAATAAAACAACCTACAGTCTTAACAAAATAAAGCAATATATATTGAAATTTTCTTTGTGGTAGTCATTTTTGTTATTGTTGCGCAGACCAGATTAAGTGGCAAAACAGTGTCATCATTTGCCTCCTTTTACTCCAGGTGTTTCAGTATCATCACCATATTTCTATTGCAATTTGAATCATTGGGACTTAACCTTCTTCTTCTTCAGATTTAAACTGTCAAAAGTTTACACAGATTGCATTTATTGTTATAAGCAGTAATGTATCAGACCTTTTATTGTCAAATTAGTCATCTTAGGTGGAAACAACGTTGAATTTTTTAGACAAACTTTAAATAAAAATCATAGCAGAACAACTGTTTATAATTTTGCCTGTCAGTAATTGTGGTAAAGATAGTGGAAGTTTAAACAATTGGAAACAAAGTATCTGTTGCATTGTGGGAAAGATCAATGTGAAAGTGGAATTAAGTTTCACATACAGTACCATGTCACTCTGGAAGCATTGTGGTGCCAGTAGGTCGCCCTGTATCAGCCAAATTTTGTAGCTTATGCCGACATCAGTCGCAAGTAGCCCTCCCAGGGGCCCATAGTGGAACCCTTCATGTCCCTTATGGGCATGTATGTGCTGCAAGTACATCTTCCACCCTCTCTGTCCTCAGCCACCCTGCAAGTCCATCCAATATTTTCTTCCTGGGTCTAACTGATGTTCTCTTTCCCTCCAGCTTTCCTGTTGTGACTAGGTGCTCTAATTTCCCTTTATTCTTAAAATGGCCTATGAATGGTGCTTGTCTTTTCCTAATCTTCTTATGGATAGTACCTAAAATTGCTCATCCACATCTTTCCGCTTCTTCATTGTCTAGCTAACTGTTGATATATGTATCCACATTCTTTTCATCATAATTCACCACAGCACCTGGTATTGTAATTGCTGCCACTGTCAGTGTCTCAGCTTCATTATCATCATTCTCATGTCACCTCTTATATACAAGTCCCCTCTGACACTTTCCCTTTCCCCTTTCCCATCTAAATTAGCAGGTTCAGAGCATACTGGAACCCCACAAGTGACCCTGCCATCACACTTTCAGTAACTTCGTACATAGGGATATTTCTGGCCAAAACATGGAGACGCTTTGAAGCAGAACTATGGTGAAAGCATCAGCACCAATCTGTGCCTACTGGTAATATGCACTTAAAGTAAAATCTAACGCGAGACCAGAGTTATTTGAAAGAAGAGAGAAAAGAAGAGAGAATGGAAAAAGAATCCAGTTTCACAAGCAAATCAAAATTATTATCCTTCCACCAGTCACTCTATCAAAAATTCAGAAGAATTATTAGTCACCTTGTGACCACTAGTCCATCTGACACCCACGCAGCATTGGCCGTGAAACGTCCTACAAGACACCATCATGTTAAGAGCTTTGCAGCGCATAGGGCTTGTGTGCAGGCATACGGCTTGAGCAATGATCATTTGGGATCTTGTTCATCACATGGAAAACATGTCATACTGGAGTGTCAGTTCATATGGAAATTATTTGAGTGCAGAGATGCCATCTTGTGAAACTGAAACTTATAGTCCTAAGTTTTCATTTAAGAAGGGTGAGCGAAGCATAGAGAGTATGGTGTTGTCACTTAAGCTTGGTGAGAGAAAGAGGACAAGTGTCGCTCCGACGGGAACTGGGTATCAGGATAGAGATGGGCTTGACATTGGCACCTTGTAGTGGATGCCTTTTCACCGCTCTCTCGATCACTTGGTCGAGTATTTTGCTGTATATAATTTATGGTGTCTTGCGTTAGCTAAACTTATGCACCTGTAAGATACGGTAAGAATGTTTATTATAAAGGGAACTGGAATAAAGACCCCATTTTATTTTACACTTTTTATACTTGGCCTGCCCTGTTTTTTTTTTTTCAATAGGGCAAAGGTGTGCTGAACACCATTTGAATGATACTGATCATTAATGATAGATTTACTGTGATTTACAGCTTTGCTGTTCCGTGATTTGGATGCCCTGACAACGGAACAGGGTGTACTGCAGGCCATTGCTGCCCTGACTTCTATGGCCATCAAGAACACGCAGGTCATCCGTGATGATATGGGCACTTCTCTCTGCTTTGCTTTTCTGGAGCTAAATTCTGTGGCCTCAGCCAAGCAACTGCATGACTTCTTGCAAGCCATCAATCCTCCTCTGGCTGTTGACGGCAAGCAGGTTATGGTCAGCTATGCCAAAAATACTTACAATACATCGTGAGTGAACAACACTTTTCAGACTCTGTTTTAAAAGAGATAAGTAAGATATGTATTTATAGAGCAAGATTGTTTCAGATTGATGCAAATTCAGCTCTGCAAAGAAATTGCATTAGTTAAAACTTTATACTTTGAAGTAAGCATGTTTTGGACAGTGATGCAAATTCAGCCCTGCAAGGAAATTGCATTAGTTAAAACTTTATACTTTGAAGTAAGCATGTTTTGAACAACTCTGTTGACTTTGCAGTGTGCCTATATGCATACTGAGGCTTTTGAGATGGAACATTTGACTGGTGTATTACATAGTTAGGTAACATGCATAAAACCTTAATCATTTCTGCCATTTTTGGGTTATCTCACTATTGGTACCATTGTAGTTTGCAAGAAATATTTTGATTCCCCGTTTTTTCGTATCTAAAAATACTGTAGACATGTCTAGGATGATTACCTGCCGTAGTGAGAAAACTTGCTATCAGATACATAGATAAGTGGTTAAATAGATGTGGTCCAATTATTGGATACAGAACTACCAATGTTTTTCCAAATTCCACACTTCTGTAGAGCTGTAATGTTCGTGACTGTTTTCACTTGGAAAATACTCCCCCCCCCTCTCTCTCTCTCTCTCTCTGTTTTGTGTGTGTGTGTGTGTGTGTGTGTGTGTGGAGGAAGAGGGGTGGAGTGATCTGGAAAATGAACTTGCTGTTTCAGACATGAACTTTTTCTGTTTCAGGCTGGATATCATCCTGAAAGCACAGCAGGTATGTCAGCTGAGCTGTTATAATTGTGCATAGCTGCATGCAACTGAGGTTAAAAAAAGAAAAAGCTTCTAAATGTGGGAATAATAATGTGGTATGAGCTTATCTGATGACAGCATTCAATATTTTATATTTGAATATGAATTATATATTGTAATAAATGAAATGGTGTTATTTGTTTAAATAAGGGTACTGACAGTATACATGTACATTGAAAGCGTCTATTCCTGTAAATTAAAATGTTTGTAAAGATATCTTTGTTTTAATTTTCAGAAGTAAGTGCAAAAAGCTTTGTAAGCTAAGTAAATGCAGAAGTCTCTGTAAACTGTCTGTGCCTGTGAACTCTTGTCTTTGTGGTTTCAGAAATTGGCTCAAAATCAGTACTATCTAAACTACAATAACTACTATGGCCAGGGTCAAGGCCAAGATGCCAACAGCCAATACTACAACTATTACTATGGTTCACAGCAGACCACAGCAACCACAACAACCACAACTACTTCAGCTGGTGAGTAAAAGTCATTGTTGTTACTGATTGAGGTTCAGGAATTTGTATGATAAGTCTATTTTCCTGACCAGTTACTGCGGTTTACTCAAATGATGATATGAAAAGTAAGGAAAAAGAAAGTGCATGCATTTACTGTCCAAATATTGCTAGAAGTCTTCTGTTCTGCTTATTAACTGAGGGTTCTAGAACAGTAGCAAAGTGGATAGAACTTGTCTGAAAGGTGTTCTCTTACATTGATGGTTAGCCGTAATCTAAAATTTGTTCTGACAGAGCTTGGAGACAAAGAGGACAGATGTCAAGTTTGATAACAAGGACAAACGGTAGATCAGACAAGGGAACAAGAGTGAGGAAAATTGCTCAGATGAAATAGGTGTGGGGAGAGGAAGAAATGGTGCTGGGAAAAGAAAACTTAACTCTTTCACCGCCAAGTTTCCCCAGAAACGGCACTCCTCAGTGCCAAGTATATTTTGGGCAGCCAATTTTGCAGCGCAGTATGCATTTTTAAAAGCTTATATCTCAAAGACTATTAAAGATTTTCACTTACATTTTTCTTTTGCTGTGTAAAGGGCAGATGTTGTATTTATATATGAATGCTTGCTGATGTTTATGTGCTTGATTGATTATTCCACAGATAATCTTATTATAAAGAAAAACAAACAATTATTTTTTCATATGGTTTATTAGTTGTTCTGCTGACCTTATTTCGTGAGTTGTGCGCCAGATATTATAATAAATGAGGAAAAGCAATGGAAAATCTGCACACAGAGTCAGCTGTCTGCTTATTCTACTCAGAGTGGTAGACAATGCGTGTTCATTTGCAGCCATTTTGGAGAAAATGCTTCGGAGAAAACGTGACGTAAATTCCGAGTTAACAAAGCCACACTTGGCCTTACTGCTGAAAAACTAGGTCGCTGGGTAAAGTTTAAAAATAGCACAGTCGCCTGCATTCACCAGTGGAGCTGACAGAAGCTTTGTACCCATGTGAAAATTTATTGTTTAGTATGACCCATCCAAGTCGCACAAATGAGACCATGGCAGTCGTATGGGAAGTCGCTTGATTGCGACCATGGCGTGAAAAGAGTTAAAGGACGTGCTGTGCACCTACAGATTTGTGATTTCTTGCACAAGGCAGGCAGATATTGGCACATGCCAGGAAAGCCAAGCGCTGCTGGCTATGGCATTTGTGAGACCGGATCTATAGAATATAAGAAAACTTTTCTGATAACTGGAGCAGATATTGGGCAAGGTGTTTCAGTGTGTTGCTCCTGGAGATGGATTTTTGTGGTTCCAATTGAATTCCATATGTACTGATGCCACAGATGTGTTTGATACCTCATGTCCCTGAAGAGGGACGGGTACCTAGTTATTGCTGGATGATTAAGGCAGGGTTCAGATTTGGTCATTATCCATGTGTCATTCTCTTGTGATAGTGCTTATGTACCTTAGTGTAAGTAGGATGACCACTTTTCCCTGAGATTGGTGGTTACAATGTGAGAAGGACTGTGCTGCGTAATGAACTCTTCGTTCATGATTTCACTTTTAATTCAGAATTGAAAAACTAAGGCTGTTGTCCTTATGTTGTAGATAAGTGGTGTATGTGGTACAAAAATTACCGTGAATCAAATGTAGGCCTACCAAGTGATTGTCCTGAATCAGACGTAAGTGATGCTTGCAGAGTGTCCATCTTAATATGAATTAGTCAGGCTTGTTGCATTTAATCTGTCAAAAATTGTATTACATGGTAATGGCTATGTGACATAATGAAAATGATCATGATATTGTAATATTATGGCTAGATGACAGAAGCATAATTATGATAATCTTAACATATTTAAAATAAAATATTTGAATAATGAATACTAGCTGTTTGACTGCAGAAATTACAGGAAGAGCTGTGTTGTTTTGCTGTATTATATTTGGGTGACAAAACTTGTTTTTCTGGCCTCCATGTATTTGGTTGTAAATAAATTGACCATTGATAACAAAATGTCTTTACAGGGAATTCAACAAATGCAGCAGCAGCAGTAGCTCAGACAGCCATTATGCAAGCTCAGGCCGCCAAAGCTGCTGTAAGTACAACATACACATTCTGTATGTACTGCAATCCACATATAGTTCCATCATTCTCTGTGCCTTTTTCATCTTACTTGTGCCATTCAGCATTCAGTTCATTAGTGTTTGGCTGTGAGTTTTTTGATGTGTGTTTTTTTTTATGAATACCAGATGCGTAGTTTTGCACGTATCATAACATTGTAAAGGTCATCCCAGCCTCTGTGGCCCTTAAGATGGCAAAGAAAATGGAATAGAAAAAACAGATGAGCTCAAATAAAACTGCCTAAGTACAATGATCCGTTAATAAATATTTAAGAGTATTTTAAGATGATGCCATCAGCCTGTGGTTTTCGTCAGCACAATACGGTGGACTGGTGGTTGATAACTTTGATCTTCATTCCTGTAAACAACTACAGTGACAGTGATGTGTAGCCCATGTGACATTTCATTTCTGCAGACAGCTACATTGACATGTGTTCCACGTGGCAAATGGAAGAAATTGCTCTGTCCGGTATACAGGGATTTACCATATGTACAGGGTCTTACCATGTAGACATTAGTATGGGACAAGGGTTTTGTTCACCACAGCAAGGGATATGAATCATTTAAAAATGAATAGTTTAAAGGGGGAGCAGTAAAGAAGAAAAATGGAATGAAATTGTTAAAGGGAGGTCATCCCATTTTGATATTCGTGACACTATATCGGTGTATGCTGCACTCGCGCATGCCAGTAATAATAACAAAGCAAGTCTAATTGCAGGCAACAGGACCTAAATTCTGTTTCCAACACTAGTTCACACTGATTACGAGTGATATGTCAACATGGATTGCAAGCTGGCCAGATGTAGTGCTAAGGGTTGGGGTTGAAGTCAAAGAGTTCAGGCCTCTGGCCCAGGTCTCTGAATGTTCATATTGCACACATTATATGAGGTTCTGACAAACATGATACCATGTCTGCAGGTCGCATCACACACCTCGACTGACAATCAAGAGGCCAGTCAGTATCCTGTTTATCGTAAGTATTTTTGCAAGGAACATTCTGCAATCTGTGACCGAGAATTTTACTATTATGACATGAGAACTGCAGGCTGTTTTTCCTGAGTAAAGCGTGTTGCCATAATATGGCATCCACCTTTCTTTGTGGATTTTCTACTGAATTCTGACAGGGAGAATATTTTTTTTGTGGATTCCTTTTTATGTTCTGTATACAAAGGTGACTTTTGTACAGCATATTGATAGAAATGACTGTATTGTCACGGGTTCTTTTATGTGCATCAATATGCATCCAGACCATCTTCAAGGCTAGTGAAGGGGAGAAAACATTTGTAATTTGAACACAGGTGTAAGTCTGAGACTTTTTGCTGGCTTGTTGCCGCCAATCTTCTCCAATTTTAATTTCGGTCACCACTCTACTAGTCTTCACAAAGAAAACCATGTTTTTCATTAAAATGTCTACTTCTGCCTAGTATCCTTGGAACAAGTGTGAATGTAATCCCCCTTTCATTGTCCACCAGGAAGAAAATTTCTTTTGGTCTTGGTGACACTTTCATTGACAATCTCTCATCAACACTGTAGCATACCCAAAGTCATTCTGCCACAGTAATTATGGCAAGAATCCACAAGATCCTTAGTGTCTCGTCATCTGAAATTGAACGGAGAGGATCCTGCACTAGCTATGGGTCATATTAGTTTTATGATCCATCATATACAGGGCTCCATCTTTGATTTTCAGCTGGTTTGTCCTCATTTTCTTTCTGCTCTTCCACCTGCAACCTGTCTCTTTCAGCCCTGTTTCCCTCACCTTTCATCTGTCTCTGCTCCTTCTCAGTTAGATGTATATTTTCCTGGCAGCAGCTGTTGCAGGTATTTCGGTGGGTTCAGAAACTAAAGACCTGTCCTGTCCTTGGAATTGCAGAATCTTCTTGTTCCAGTACTTAAGTTTCCTCTTTCATTTTCATCTCTTGACTTTCATGTTGATCCATTTTCGTTTTGTTTTCATCCCTCTGCCTAATCTCTCTTCCATTATTGCTGTCTGTTGATCTTATTTATACAAATGTGTTTTGATCTATTCATCTCAGTCTTCTGTCCATATTTTCTTTATTTTTTCTCTTGTTTGCTACAGTGTACATGAAATGGTACAGATTGTCTTAGTAGTGCCTGGAGATAATTCATTTCCTTTCAGTTCCCATGTTGAATTGTTTTGTTTGCATGCTTCACTCGCCTCAGTGCATTTGAGCGGTGTTGTAGTAGACTGTAGACATTAGACTAACTCAAAATGGATCCTGTTTCAGCCCCACCAGATGTAAGCAAATACCAGTACGACAAGACATCAGGCTACTACTATGACCCAACAACAGGCTTGTACTATGAGCCCAACACACAAGTGAGTTTTTGTCTTTACCATGCGTGTGGTGTTTTTGTCTCTTGGCCATGAGTGTTTTTGTCTATTGGCCATGGGTGTTTGTGGTGTTTTTGTCTATTGGCCATGAGTGTTTGTGGTGTTTTTGTCTGTTGACCTTAAGTGTTTGTGGTGTTTTTGTCTGTTGGCCATGAGTGTTTGTGGTGTTTTTGTCTATTGGCCATGGGTGTTTGTGGTGTTTTTGTCTCTTGGCCATGAGTGTTTTTGGTGTTTTTGTCTATTGGCCATGGGTGTTTGTGGTATTTTTGTCTATTGGCCATGAGTGTTTGTGGTGTTTTTGTCTGTTGACCTTGAGTGTTTGTGGTGTTTTTGTCTGTTGGCCATGGGTGTTTGTGGTGTTTTTGTCTGTTGGCCATGGGTGTTTGTGGTGTTTTTGTCTCTTGGCCATGAGTGTTTTTGGTGTTTTTGTCTATTGGCCATGGGTGTTTGTGGTGTTTTTGTCTGTTGACCTTAAGTGTTTGTGGTGTTTTTGTCTGTTGGCCATGAGTGTTTGTGGTGTTTTTGTCTATTGGCCATGGGTGTTTGTGGTGTTTTTGTCTGTTGACCTTGAGTGGTTGTGGTGTTTTTGTCTATTGGCCATGGGTGTTTGTGGTGTTTTTGTCTATTGGCCATGGGTGTTTGTAGTGTTTTTGTCTGTTGACCTTGAGTGTTTGTGGTGTTTTTTGTCTGTTGGCCATGAGTGTGGTGTTTTTGTCTGTTGGCCTGAGTGTTTGTGGTGTTTTTGTCTGTTGACCTTGAGTGTTGGTGTTTTTGTCTGTTGACCATGAGTGTTTGTGGTGTTTTTGTCTATTGGCCATGGGTGTTTGTGGTGTTTTTGTCTGTTGACCTTGAGTGTTTGTGGTGTTTTTGTCTGTTGACCTTGAATGTTATGTTTTTGTCTGTTGACCTTGAGTGTTTGTGGTATTTTTGTCTGTTGACCTTGAGTGTGGTGTTTTTGTCTGTTGCCATGAGTGTTTGTGGTGCTTTTGTCTGTTGATCATGAGTGTTTGTGGTGGTTTTGTCTCTTGGCCATGAGTGTTTGTGGTGTTTTTGTCTGTTGACCTTGAGTGTTTGTGGTGTTTTTGTCTGTTGACCTTGAGTGTTTGTGGTTTTGGCCATGAGTCTTTGTGGAGTTTTTGTCTCTTGGTGAAGAATGTTTGTGGTGACCATATTTTCATGCTGGCTACACTTTTGGTGAAATACGGAATGTGGCACAGCAGTGGGTTGTGAATGGTTTTAGTTGACTCCCCAGGGGCTTAAGATCTCCATGCTTATGTGTAAGTTTTGCATTAACAAAAACAAATCTCTCTCCTATTAGAGGGGAGAAAAAAGACATGGATTTGTAAGTTTGTTTTAACCAAGAAATATCAGCGGTAGAACCGAGAAATATTGGAGATAGAAGTGTCAAATATTCAACTTTTATCTGAGTAGAGTGGGTTATTTTTCAGCTTATTTATAAAATAGGTGCAAAAAAAAAAAAAAACCTGCAGGAAGAATGACTGGAGAAGTGAAAGATAGTGCTAAACAACCTATCAATTTTCAGGACAATAATTTTAGAAAATGTACATGTAGAGTGGTTCTTTTGTGATGTTTAAGTTTGACTCTTCTCATAGATTAAATAATGTTTCTGAATGTTAAGAACACATGGAGAAAGGTTCGAGTGTACTGCTGTGGAAATGTTTAGCCCTTGATCATAGTCCAACACAGAAAGTTGTATTTCTACCACAGTGGGAATTGAAGGGTGGTGGGTGGTGGAAAAGCTGATGTTGTGCTGTATGTTTTGAATTTGAAGGGTGTTGGGTGGTGGAAAAACTGATGTGTGCTTTATGTCGTGAACAGGCTGTGCTTGAAGAGAAGTTAGAATATTGCCAGTTTCTGTGTTTTCAGTATTATTACAATGCCAAGACAACTCAGTGGATGTACTGGGATGCTGAAAAGTCCACCTACCTGCCTGCTCCTACCCAGGGTACAGAGACTGCCCAGACCACAGGCACAGAATCTACAGGGCAGCACACAGGAGAAAAAATGGAAAAAGAGGAAAAGAAAGAAAAGGAGAAAACCAAAGTAGCCAAGAAGATTGCTAAAGTGAGTACGGTCTAGATCACTGTGTGCCTAATCCCCCTGCCTTTCCCCTGCCACCCTCCTCCCTTTCTTTCTTCTCTACCTGTTATGGAATTAGGAAATGGATAAATCAGGCTGGGGAACTCTACTCGGATCCGAGGATCTCCGAAATTTTTCAAAGTGACTTCCGAAAAAAAGAAAACAGGTCCGAGGAAAAAAAAATCCTGTCGAGAAAAAAAAAAATCGTGAAGACTTGATCACTCCGAGTCCATTACCGTTCTGTATCCAGTATTTCCAATCCAGGTTTTCATCAGACCATTTTCAAGGCAGTTCTGCCCACGGTTGTGAGGGTATTCCCGCGTGTTTTATGAAACTGTTGCAGAGCATCAATTTGTGAACGCGATTTTCGCAGCCATTTTCGCAGCCATTTTCTGCATGTTTCACAAGAGTCTAACGCTTCAGTAGAGTCTACGATCGGCAAAATGTTGTGCGTATCACGCATCGTAAATCGTGGCGAGATGTTTGACGAAGGATCAATTAGCAACAAATGGAGATGGGGACTGGACTGAAAAGTCAACAAAAGTAGCAGGTTACGATAAGCGAGTTTCAACTTGCATTCGCAAAGTAAACAAGGCTGGAGTGGCGCGCTGCATACTGTGTGGAAAGGAGTTGAACTACTCCAATCGTGGACTGACAGCGCTCTTTGAACACATGCACTCGACAAGGCATGTTGAAGCTTCTCTTGCCAGTTTTTTTAAATAGTGTACTTATAACCTTCTTTGTCCCCTGTTGTCTTATCATGCTGTGTGAAGAGATAGTGAGTGTTGACTATGATAAGTATAAACTGTTTCCATTAATTTGACTTTGAATAAGTTTGAGGGTGATGCATTATTAGTAGAGGAACTACCTGTGTATAGGGCTCATGTTGTGAAGACTGAACAGTTGACCAAGGCTCTGCAGTACACATACAAGAAAGTGGAGTGAGTGTTGACTATATACAATACTAGACTCAGTAGACTGATGCCAGTATTTGACTTTGAATAAATCTGTGGGTGATGCATCATTTAGTAGAACATTACGGGGACTTAGTTCGTGAAGACTGAATTATTGAACTTTTGAAGCAAGGCACTACAGTAGGCCTACATCAGGAAAATGGAGAAAAGAAAGTTGTTGGTTTTTTTTTGGTATGATTTCTTTGCATGCTGCATGGTAAATAAGATGTTTTTAGTTTGGTTTCTTTGCATGCCACATGGTAATTTGCCTATCACGAGAGGCCACGAAAGGGTCTTCAAAAATGCTTGAATTCAATTTTGGCTGGGGGGCTTCGTCCCCCTGGGCCCCCCACCAGGGGCATTGCCCCTGGACCCCACCGGGGCCTGGGCAGCCCCTGGACCCCAGCCTATTTTTCAGAGATTTTTGGGATCACCTGTTCCCCAGCCTGATAAATGAGCAAATGTGACCTCCCAACATGAAATCAGTCTTAACTAGCATTTTGGGTATTTTGAGATATATGTACATATCATTGGAAAGTGCATTCTGCTGAATATTTTGGTACTTGAATAAAGCTTGTACTCAAAAAATTGTAGACGTTATGTATGTTTAAAGTCATTAAGTTGTATGATGGCCATTTTGAGAAAAGCCTGTAAAGTTTTTATGTACTCTTCTACACAGTTTGCTTAAATTTCTTTATTTGGTGGCTTTTACCTGGTTTGTTTCTTTTTTAGCTGTCATTATCTGAAAGGTGTACGTACCAAAGAGCTTTCTGTAAGTATCTTACATGTGGGGGGCTCTGTACAGGTTATGGTCTGCAATAAGAGACAAAAATAGGTACTTTTGGTAAGAAATGATCAGTGCATTAAAATAACCATTTTAAATTGATTAATTCTATTTTTACAAGAAAATACATTCTGTAGGGGATAGATTATAGTCCACAGAAATCAGTTTTCCAAAAAAAGTCAGAACACCCCTAATAGACCCTCAGTCACCTTTTCAGCTCCTAGTGCTGTTCAGCTGACTGCGAGTTAAGACTGAATTGGTGTCAACAAAAAAGTTCATTTGAAAGTCTAATGTGTATGTGCTGTTGCTGCTGGTTTTGTTACATTTTTTGTGGTAGTTTTTATTTTTTTAAATGTTCTGTCTTCAGTCAGATGTGTATACATGAGAGAAAACTGATCACTGCTTAGATTTATGTGCATCAATGCCTGCAATAGCAGAATGACAGTGTAGAATGCTTTGTGGAACAGGACATGGAGAAATGGGCCAAGGCTATGAACGCTCAGAAGGATGCCATGAAAGAAGAGCAGAGAAAAAGCACCTCTGCTTCTGGACGCAAAGAGTCTGCTGCTGCTGATGCTGGCTTTGCCATTCTCCAAAAATCAGTATGTATAAATTTGGATAGGAAGACAGTGTTACAGGCTGGTCTGATGTCTACAGTACTTAAAGATGAACAAAAAGACTATATTACAGTCTGACCTGAGGTCTCCAATGCATCATGCATGAAGATAGACCAAAAAAAAAAAAAAAATGTTGTTGGCTGCTTAATGTCTGTCTACAATGCTTCATTATAAAGAAAAAGACTGCTGTAAGCAGACAGATGTATGATACAATGCATTTGGTACAGCCTGAGCATTGTATGCAGTTATTTTTGTATACAACTTTACAGTAGTTGGGTACAGACATTACATACAGCAAAGTTGTCACCACCTACATCATGCCTAAGACATTCTAGGATGTGTTCACTCCAGGTCTTTTCAAACAGAAATGGATGTTACATTTTGTGATCAGTCTTTTGTTGGGAATTGGCTTTATTCAAGAGATCTTTGGTAAGAAATGACCTCATAAACTGTGGTAGATTTGTGATGGGAATTAACATTGTACAAAAATATTAATTGGGATAAGAATTGACTTCCTACAGAACTTAGAACAGGAAGTGTAGATATCACTGTATTGCGCTTACTGTATATTTCAGGGATGGTAAAAATGAAAAGAAGTTTTATGAACTTCATTTTTTTCTTTCTTTTTTTTTCTGCAGAAAGAAGACATGAAGCTGATGCCGCCACCTCCAGTAAGTAATTGTGTAGTGTGCTGTCAGAATGTAAATTGTTTATTCCCATGAAAAAGTGTTTTTCACCCTTTCTTTCCTTGTTTTGTTTCACTAGAAAACATAACCTGTTGTATTGTAAAGTTGTTCACTGTTTGGTGTCATCTTTAAACAGGGATTGTCATTTACCACTTGGATCTTTTCTTCTACAAGACCATTTCCCTTCCAGCTTTAAATTTAGCAGGTGCAGAAGCAAAATCCATGCCTTTAATGGCAATTTAGTAGACAGGATAACTAGAGGATGGTTCCATTACACTTAGATTTCTCCTGGAATTCGTAGCCAAGAACCTGGATTCCTGGGATCCCTCTCCAGAGATAAACATCTGCCTTCTGCACTATTTTGGACAGGTTGGACCAAGTTAGAAAGTTGTGTTATCAGTCGCCGTGGTGTAGTGGTTTGCACACCAGACTAACAACTAGAAGGTTGTGGGCTTGAATCCCCATCCGTCCCTTCAAAAGTCCTTGTGGGATTTTTTGGCTTGAAGTGACTCCTACCCAGAGTTGAGCATGCTATGGGCTCACTGGGAAAACTGGTACCATACAATTGAGTCTCATCCACTGCGTGGATACATCATTGAGAGTGTTGCTGAAATCTTCTGACCAACATTGCAGGTGTCTGTATCTGTCGGGTCTGGTTGATGCCAGGATATATTTTGATAATAAACTTAGATTAGAATCCTGTCACATAGTCTCTGTCCTAGATGGAATTCTGTAGCATTATGATTACCATCCTCATTGTCGTCATTGCAAGGCAAAAACTGTGTGGCCATTAAAGTGTGTAGAAACTGGAACCGAATAAAAAAGGTGAGTGTAGAGGATGAAAAAAAAGCCAACAACCAAAAAACAAACAAATAAGGTAGCAAGTTTTGCCTAGTCTGATGCCTTGGAGTCTTGAAAAAGACATTTATGTGGACACTGTTACCAAGTGGATCTCGCATGCCATCATCAAAACCTTTAAGCAGGTTCAACATTTGGGTTTCCAACACAGTGGAGTCCAGGAGGTTAGAACTATTGCCACTTCAGGGGCTGTCCAGTGGAAAGGTCCCTTGAGAGCAGTCTTGGAAGCAGGCTTTTTGGTGCTTTGAGAATCCCTTTAAAAAGTTTTAATTCAGGGATGATTCCAGGGGCATTTCTTTCATAGCAGCTAATACGACCATACTGTCCAGTTAGCCCCACTCAGCTCATAGAGGAAGCCCCTCGTCCAGTCTTTAAATTTTGCTATCAAACAGTACAGTATATGAAGCCAAAAGCAATATTCATATTTAAAACTTGTTAGGGTATATGCTTGCCGTGTCACACTCAAACTCCGGCCCATCCATCTCCGCTAAATGTGCTATGGTCTTCGGTGAAACTGCAGGTTTGGTTGGACCTCCAGAACGATTTGAGAACTTCCACAGCACATGTGTATGCATAGGTGTGCTAAAGGAGAGACCATGAGGCCTTGTCGGGACTACTTTTAAGTTTCCTCCCTGTATTAGTAGCTGAAAGTTGCTTAGACAAGATGACCTACTGGTACCATAATACTATCAGTCTGACGTGGTGTGTACATAGCCAGACATGTAGGCCCTACTTAACTCCTTGAGTGCCGACTTTTTTGACATCCAGTGTTTTCCATGTGCCAGGGAAAAACATTGCATCGCTACCATGTACAATAAAACAACTGTTGCTTCCATATTTGTGGGAATCTATGCATGAAATTACACAGAATGGTGCATTAGGCATTACTAAATGTATTTTCAGATGATTTATGTAGTCATTTCTTAAAATGACTACATATTTGTAATATTTTTTGGAAATTCCCGTAAAAAACTCATAACCGCTCGCGAGAGAAACAAATAAACAAACAAACAAACAAACAAAAAAAACAAAGGAAAAAAATAGAAAATATGCCCTCCTGATGAAATCTAAAAGTATTCAGACTTTGGCTGACCTCCTACTAACAGATCACTGACAGCTGATGAGCTACAAAGATCCACAGTGTGCTAGTGCACTGATTGGCTTGACCATCGTCCCCTGCCACATGCCCCCCACCCCCACCCCACTCCATCACACTAGTCTTCCCCTTGCCACTTCTAACACTGCTCACTGAGAGTGTGGCTTATCTAATTCTACAATGTGGTCCTGGCTGTCTCAACCCTGTGAAGTGTTGGCTAGCTGCCAGTATAGCCTGTGGCCACAAACCCTTTGTGTCACGTGCTTGGAAAATCAATACTTTTCATGTTGGGTCTGTCTGGTGCACATTTCATACCAACAGCAAGTAACTACTGCTGTTTTCAACCTCTTCTTGTGTCAGAATTGTCTTCTGAATCGTCCTACAGTCATTTATAAGTTCTTGACTCAACTCACATGGTTTCAAAGGCTGAAAACATGCAGCATTGCAAGACAGTTCTGGTGTCTGCTATTTGCTGAAAACCAGTTTATCTTTTCAGAAAAATAAAACCAATCTGGTGAGGGTTGCATAGGTCAAAAAGTCATGTAAGGGAGTCAGTCACTTTTACGAATCCTCTCTAGACTGACAACATCAGTCAGTGCTTCTCTCCCATTTACGTTAGGCTGAAACGTGCGTCAAACTACCTCCGTAAATTTTACGTATGTAGGCACCTCAGAAGGCTCCAAGAGCTCCGTAAATTTTATGTTGATGGCACTTAAGAGGTTAAATAAAAATATTGCTTTTTTCTGGGTGGTAGTTGAACACATTTCCCTTCCTTGTTTGTTCTGAATGTGTCCTTTCTTCTTTTGATTGTATATCTGGAACTTATTTTGTTTTTGGTATTTCCATTATTATCACAAAAATAAATGTATCATTGCTACTACTACCATTACTATTGTGTTGACATTTTTCTTTTTGTTATTATTAGTGGTTGACATGTATTTGCTTTTCATGTATCTGCCTTTGCCTCTAATACTTCTATAAAATGCTGCTAATTGATGTAAAGAAAGTCAGAATTTCATTATAATTCATTCTTTCCATTTTTTAATATGCTTGCATGTGAAGAGTAGCAAGGACTGGCTTTTAAGACGGTCCACAGGAACCTAATGCTGCTATCCTTAACTAAGAAAGTATCCTCAAGTTTGATATGTTTAGGACATGTTTGTAGTATGTTATTTTGTTTTACTTAGGATATTTTTGGAAAAAGCCTCTGTACATTTTAAACAAAAACAAAAACAAACAAAAAACAAACAGAAAAAAAAAAAGGAAAAGTAGAAGAAAGAAGAAGAGAAAATAAACACATTGGTACTATGCAGTACTGCTGCAACAAACCACATGTACAGTACCATCCTGTAGAAATGAGTTTGTGAGAATATTTTTAAGGCACTTGGTGTCGTATAATTTTTGCAGCTGACTCTGAATCCTGCCCCTGAAGTGATTGCTGCAACAGCGACCCCTGCTGCCTCAGCATCCAAGGCTGGGTTGGTGGCATCATATGGGGGTGATAGTGATGATAGTGGGGATGAGGAAGAGGTGTCGCTGGATGAGAGCAAGCTGGTGGACTGGACCAAGCTTGCCTGTCTACTGTGTAAACGACAATTCCAGTCACGTGAGATCCTTGCCAAGCACACGCAGGCTTCCAACCTCCACAAGGTACGTTGCATCATAAAACTTTTTAGCAAGTTACCTTGGTATAGATAATGAGATAGATAGATATACATGCTTAGATAGTAGACACGGACGTGGACACACACACGCACAACATGTACACATGTGTACACACGTACACACACACATACACCAGCATGGCATTGCACACAAGTTGGATTGTTTGGATTTGGTATTTGATTCTCTTTTTATTCATATTTGTTTCATACATTTTTCTGCTTGACGTTCGTTTGTGCTTATGTTTTATTGAAATACATTTGTTAATGATCCTTTCTGCACCTTTTATTTTGAGTTAACATGATATTCATAATATGCTTTTTGATTTTCAGCAAAACCTGGAAAGTCTCAGAGCCAAAACAGCAGCTGGCAAAGTAGAAAAGAAAGAGGTAATGTACACGTGTAGATGGAGGTGTAGTCTTCATTGATTGCAGTGATTTATCAGTGTTAGGGCTTCCTTTGTTTCTGTAGGGCCCCTTTGTCTGTTATATGCACAAGGGAGGGGGGTGGAAAATTGTAAGCATGCTGAAGGGAATATTTAACAGGTTGGGGGAATGTTTTCATTACCTTCCCTGATTAGAGTGAGTCTCACTGTGTGTGTAAAGCCAGAGAGCCCTTTGGGAGATAAGCCGACTTTTGTCTTTCAGTATCGAGACAGAGCGAAAGAGCGCAGACAGAAATACGGGACGCCTGCCCCGCCCGAGCCTCGAAAGCAGGCAGGCAATGATCAACCAGAGGTGTAAGTCTATGACCATGGCTGCTTTTTCTTCCCATTGTTATTACTGGATCCACTGCTTAGTTCTTTAGTTGTGTGTATGTGTTGTGTGTATGTATTGAGTGAAAGCAGGCCTTCCTGTACAGTATCTAGGATTGGT
The DNA here is from genome assembly GCA_030674185.1 of Monoplex corrugatus. NCBI lineage: Eukaryota > Metazoa > Mollusca > Gastropoda > Littorinimorpha > Ranellidae > Monoplex > Monoplex corrugatus. The sequence goes on along the minus strand of CM060312.1, from coordinate 24,376,930 downwards.
TGGAGCAGATTGTTTTAAAAAGATGAAAATTTGCTTGCCCAGTCCAGCTTATTGTATAGCTTGTAACTAGCAATAGAATGAGATGGAGCTAATTGGTATAAACAGCATATATTTGTTACACCAACTGTGTGTAGAGGATTTCTGTATACAAATGTTTGGTGTGAAAGCACACACCGTGACACAAGAGAAACCTGTTTCAAATTCAAAATTGGCAATATAGCATACAGTGGTCACCAAGCAGACATGATGCATACATTGGTGTGGCACCATCAGATGACAAAACAACTGTCCGATAGGGGTTGACTATCAAGAAAAATACGAAGCAGACTCATGAGACATGGTAGCAACTTATAGATTTAAAGTGGAATCGCATTACAGGTGCATTTTTCATTTCAATGAAAGAACCTAGTGTTAATAAAAAATATTAGATTCACACAGAGTAAAAAAAATATGAAAGATTCACCTAAAGTACTTTGTTAATAGGCATATGTGCAGATTTGCATTGATGTGTAAGAGTGTGTGAGAACTTTGTGTTGAATGGGAACATTTTTTTTCTGAATTGATGAATTAATAGAGAAGAGGGAATCTTTGAAAATGAAATGATCCAGGCCGTAGGTAATAAAACTCTAAAATCTGTCATGAATGGCTAGGTACGCTGAACAGGCTCATTTTCTTGTTTGGTTCTCTACGTCTTCAGCTAGGTTTTCTTCCCCTTTTAGATACCGGGGAAAATGAGTTCAAAGAATAAATACTCTGTACTTTCTCTATTGTGACAATTATGGTAGTTATGTTATAGTAACAGATCTATTCAAGATGACAGTGCTGCTGCTGTTTCTGTCAAAATAAGGAACTTCTATGTTTGTATTTTGGACATCCAACATACTGCACAGATAGTCATGGGTTCATTTTTTCTGTCTGGGGGAACACCACCTGAAGCTGACCTTTCCTTGATAAGCATGCTGCTTTGAACTTGAAAAACATAGATTGGTTTACAGTTTTTGGCTGTCAGAATTGATACACAATTAAACAACAACAAACATTTGGCCAACGAGTGAACTTCCTGGTCGTAGTATGCTACAGTCGGATATGATATAAACTGTGATGCCAAACTCAAATTTGAAGCTTGAAATGATGATGTCCATGAGTTCACTAAAAACGAGTGTTAAGCACATTGCAGACATGTATTTGTTGTTTGCCATTTATGGATATAGGGGACATATATTTGTTGTTTGCTGTTTACTTGGATCTATAACTAAGTTTAAAGGGTCAGTAGTAGTTTGATCAGTTCTTTATGAAATGGTATATTTAAACTTATATATATGCAGAGGCCAGCTGAGTCAAGTCATTGAGGGCCATTATATGTTAGGTATATGTCAGCTTTTGAAAGTACGTTGAATCAGTTTTGTCTGTCTGTCTGTCTCAGTGTTCAATTTTTAGAACTGTTTGAAAAAATAAAAGAAAAAAAAATCAAGGACATTAAGAAGAAGAAAATATATTTAGATCAGTCTAACATGCACATATTACTCTGTAGTACTGGTTGATAGTTTATATTTGTGTTTTGAGTCAGTTTGACACTTGTCACTGACTGTACTAAACATTGTTCTGCTTTGTGTTGTCATGTGTTTTCAGTACCGAGCAGCCAACTAAGACGGAATTGGGGCAGAAAACATTGGTAACAAATTGTTGCAGAAAATGGGTTGGACAGCTGGGCTGGGATTGGGTAAAACCAACCAGGGTCGCACTGCACCTATTGAGGTATGTTCATTGTATTTTGTTTTGTTGTTAGTGAGACTTGGTTGAAGTTTAGGTAGAGCTCTCACTTTCTGAACTATCTCCATGAGTTGAAATTGGGCCCAAAGTAAGCTTTATGGCCTCCAGTTCACCTGGTTCTGAATGGCTACCAAACCCTTTTCAGGGTGGAAGGTAAAACGACAAGAGAGGAGATGGACACTGCCGTCATTATGCTGGTCCAGAGTAAAGTTGTGGTATTTGTTGTTTCTCTCCCCTTCAACTTACGGGTTATGGGATAACCTTTAGATTTTTCTGTTTGATGTTAGCACATGAGGCATGGCATATGGCCTTTTTGTCTAGGATTTATTTAAGTTTTATCGTTTATAGAGTTGAGCTTGGATCTCACAGAAAAGATTACTGGTTACAGCAACCGCGGTAACCGACTACAGTCCGTATTTTACCGATTCAAAACACTGAATACCGACTGTGATTTATTTAGTCTGTCCTTACACAAAACCGAAAAAAAAAATTCATTGTACCGGTTGCTTCATTGACCTTTTTTCTCCCGGCCTAGTCCCATGTTCCGCATAGTGACATGAATCACTCAACCAGTTTCCGGTAGTCTACCAGTTTGTTCCCCTCCTTCTCCCTTTCTATTAGCGCGGCTAGTGCCCATCCGCTGTTATAGGAAGGGCAATTAAAATTGATAGAACAAGCCTACTGATTTTTGTTGTTGTCTGTACCGGTTGCATTTTTGACATGTTATAATTGCCGTAGCTAGTACCGGGTGGGAAAAAATCTAGCGCGATCGCTGGGTTATAATTATGATGGGCTGCATGTTTTGTGCATGCCTCTTCATTGTTCTTGTGCACACTTTGTCTCCCTCCTTTCTGCACTGAAGACCGGCAAGAAATTTGTATTCAACCAGTGGAAGTTTTAAGTCTACGACCAGGTCAAAACGTGATAGCAAATTGTTGACTAATTTCAGATTAATTCTGTGGAAATTTATTTTAGAGTCCTGTTGTTTACATGTTGAAAAAAGACAGTTGCTTTTCGGGTCTGTTTTGTTGGCTGAAAGCTTTAGTAGTAAGAGACCAGCTAGGAAATGAGCTTTCTTCACTATCAGTACAATTCTTTTGTAGCCGGTGTGTTTTTGGATCATGAGGCCCCAGTCCTTCCTGTAGCAGGTGTACTGCATTTCTTTCAGTTAGTTATGCCAGTGAAAGAGCTGGTATGACAAAACAAGAATGGAATAATGGAATTATCTCTCAATAATAGTTATGGTTTAATAAATACTTTACAACCTTGACATCAAAATGAAAGGGCGAAAACTTCAGTAAACACAATAATGTAGGTAAGCACACTAGAGAAGATTAGTTATCAAAGATGGAAAAAAGGACAGAAAAGCTGAGACCAGAGTTCAAAAGCAAATACTGTGAGCTACCAATTTTCATTCCTCCGAAAATATGCAGGCATCCTTGTGGAAACAAAGCTAGACTTATCAATACAATACAGTCTTTGTACCAATGCCGACTTCCCAGTGTCAGAACCTGGACTTAAACATACCCTTGAAAATAAAAAGGGAAGATGGCAGCCTTTGGGGTGATGGTAGAAAGAAATATGTCATTATCGCTCAGAAGGCAAGTATATATGTCTTTGACTAATGCCCTGTTTGTCTATAATGAGTGAACAACTTCATCACCATATAACTTGTGGATCAGTGGACTTCTTGTAGTTGGAAAAATGCACATCAGTAAAATAAAGAAAATAGAATCTGTTCTAATATGAAGTTGTTTTTAAACAAGAGGCTGAACTTTAAAGTACAGCTTTTAATTGATTAGAAACATAAGAAAGTATGTGAAAGTAGGTTGTAGTAGTTATGGTGTAATGCATTTGCAGATCTGAGTTTAATGTTTCTGAGTCAGTTTGAAGCAGGTGAATGACAGCTTGTGCAAATGTATTGGCATTGAAAACGACCTTTATTTCTGATCTTTGTTGCTGTTTCACACTTATGTTTTCAGTGACCAGATGGAAAGTGTGCACCCAGTCTCCTGTGTGTAGTTTGTGTGTGTGTGTGTGCGTGCGTGCGTGTGTGCGCACTCGAGCACGTCCTCTGTTGGCAGAAAACAGTTGTTTTCATGATAATTTTGGGGGCTACAGAGTCCAGATTAGTTGGCGCTGCTACAAGCTTTCAGCCTCCTTGCTGGGCCTTTCTCAGGTTGAATGAGGATTTTCTGTTGTTGTACTTAGAAATTGTTCTTGTTCCTGTGTAATATGATGCAAATGTCACTCTGTATTTATGTTGGGCATTTGTATCCAGCATCTGTGTTCAGAGATGGTTTTGGCAGCATGATCTCCAAAGGTTCCCCTTACAGTGGAGTGTGTGCATAAGTATTGGCGGTTGTGTAAAATCGGTTGTATTCATGTTCAGACTCAGCGGCGGGCAGCCACTGCGGGTCTGGGAGCAAAAGGGGCTGACATTGTGGCAGAAGAGGGGGCCACTTACAAGGAGAACGTGAAGAAAACCTTGTTTGCCAGATACAATGAAGCTGAATGAACCCTCCACCTCTTCCAACCTGTTTTCTGCAATGTTTGTATCTTGATGCATTAGTATGTGTGTATATGCATGCGCGTGTGTGTGTGTGGGGTGTGTGTGTGTGGGGTTTGGGGGCAACGTAGTATGTATTGTGATTAATATTGATGAAGTGTTTGGGGGGGGGGGGGGGGGGGGGGGGAGTGTGGTTGGTGTAACGTGTTGTGTAAGCTTGAAGAGAGGAAATGACATTTTGTGTGACAGGGTGGAAAAAAAATATATTGGTGTGATTTGAGCAGCATGTATGAACATTTCCCTTGGATGTATGTGTATTTTGAACGGAATTTGGGGATTGTGATTGTGGGGTGAGGAGAAACACTTGAGCTTTTGTGTTGACACTTTGTCAGAACATAGCATGCTATTTGAGAAATCTAGGTATCATTCAATGTCACAATACATATTGTACATGATCTTGTGTGAATGGATATGTCAACTTGAATTGTAATTATGAAAGGAAAAAAATCCTTTGCAAGGAGAAGAAAAAGTATAAAAAGTGAGATTGAATCATGGCTTGTCAATGTGAGAGTACTTGAGAGAGAAATTGTACCATGGAATCTCCCTGTTGGACCAAACTTTTTGATTGAATGAGTGGGTAAAAATGAGAAAGTAACTTGAATGAAAGAGTCTTAGAAAGAGAGAGTACTTGAGTGAAAGATTCGTAGAACATATCAAAATGGAAAAGAGTGATGGTTCAATTTAGAAAAAGACTGCTTGTAATGTTGACACAATTCATGTTCTTCCTTGCAGTTGGCTGGTGTGAGATATTGGGTGTATGAATGTGTATGTGTAGTATTCAATGGGGTTTAATACAGTGTGTACACTGATTCCATGGTGACATATTTGGAGTGAGTTGACTGCCTGAACTGTTTATCGATGATGATGATAATGCAAGGTGCCTCAAACGTTTTGCAGTAAAGTAATTGTGAGACCTCCAGTGTTAAATAAATTCATATAATGAAGAGACAAGTGTGGTGCTTTGTGTTCTATTTGAATTTTGTTTTTCATAATAGCTGACTGGTTGACTCTGGATATTTTCTGATAATATATTTATTTTTATGTATATGGCTGGCATTTCTTTTCGTTGTGTTCAGAATGTGTTGTCCTTTAGTGGAATTGACCAGCCAGTATACTTATGGAATATGAATATGATTTATGTACAGTTATGTGAATTTTGCAGTCCAACATGTCAGTATGGCACAGTATCTTAAGGTAACTTTGGTTTTACATTGTCTTCTGTCAAAAGTATTCTTTATTGTTCTGTATGTGTCATTTGTGTCTTTAATAACTTAAATTGTAGTATGACTGCGAACATACATCATTCAGTAAAGATTGGTGGGCTACATCAGTGGCCTGCCTGTGGCTTATGATCACATGAAAACAACAGTTTGTATGCCCACTGAAAGCAGAATATGTACTGTTTTACAACATATTGCCTGTAGGCTTACAGGGTGGGCAAAACAACATGCGTACACGTATCTGAGAAAAAGCGAACATTTCACACCACACACACACACACACACACACACACACACACACACACACACACACACCACACACACACACACACACACACACACACACACACACACACACTCTAAAAACCAACACACGAAATGCTTCAAGAAGTGCAAGAAAAAAAAAGGGGGGGGGGGGGAAGGATGGGGGAGGGTGGGAAAGGAAAGTTTAAAAAAAATGTGTAAATATGGTCATTTCAATTGAAATAAAATGATGAAAATAAGTCCTCTCTTGGTTTGGGATTTCTTTTTCTTTGTTTTTTTTTTTTGTGTGTGCGTGTTTTGTCAACACCCCATCACTCTTTTTCTCTCTCTCTCTATATATCTCTGTCTGTCTGTCTCTCTCTGACCGAAAAGTCTGGTTACATTGTTTTTACCATTGGAAAATAAAGCTCAGTCTGTCCCTTTCTGTCTTTCTCTGTTGCCTTGTGAGCTGTTTCTTTTTCTGTTGCAATCCTTTCTCTCGTGATTATTTTCAGTTTTGTGAGTCTCCCTTGTTTCTGATTCATCTCTTTTTTGTGCACTCTTAATTTTGTCTGAGCGGATCAGGAAAAAATCCCATGTTGCAAACACCTGCACACATTTGTACAGTAAGAATAATGAAACAATGATAAAGCAGGCTTAGGAATTACTTCTCAGATCCACTTTTTTCAACTTAAACACAGTTCTTTTTTTAAAGGAAAACGGGTTCCACAGATCCTTTGTAGACAAAAAAAAAAAATCTGGTGAAACCATTCCGAACTGCTGAATGTGTTAAGCTGTTAAGCAGCACAACAGGGCAGGGAGCTCAGGCTGTATATACAGCAATATTTGTGGCGATCATGAAGCATTGGCCTTGCCACAACTTCTTGGTCTGCCTTCCAAAGGCAGAACAGGCCTTGTAAATGCACACCATCATCTCTACATCAAAAAATAAATTGATGCTCACTGTACAGCCCAAATTGCAGAATTTGTGTATAGCATTGATCTTTTTTTTTTTTTTTTTTTTTTCAAGGATCATCAAACTCAGGGAGCTTCCTTTGTCCTTTTTATGGATCCCTTTTTCCACGCCACCATAACCTCTTGACTCCCGCACCCTATTCACCAACTGCAAAACTTGACCTTTGACTTCCTCACCCTATCCACCAGTTTCTTGCAGGAAGCTGGTGGATTGGGTAAGGGAGTCAAAGGGTTAAGGTTTTACTTTGCTATCATGGTTGACAATGCAGGATGCTGGTGGACAGGATGTAGAGTCAAAGGGTTAATGGCCATAGTAGCTGGTACAGGTTTTACAAAGCGATGATGAATATGACGATATGCATGAAAACCATGATGCTATGGAGTTCCGTGTAGGATTTAGACTGTACTCTACATTTACTATCACATAATATATCCTGAAATATGTAGGCCTACTGGGAACAAACAGCTGCAATGAGAATAGAAAACAATGTAAGCTATTTCCAAAATATCAAAAGAGGAGTCGGACAGGGTTGTGTTTTGTCACCAGATCTGTTTTCACTTTACAGCGAAAACATCATGAGAAACCTAGAAGAAGACCCTGGATTAAAGGTTGGAGGGAAAATGATAACATTCGATACGCAGATGACACTGTGCTAATTGCAGAAAGTGAAAGAGACCTACAAAACCTTGTGAATATACTAGAAACAAAGCAAAGGATAAGGGGCTGGAACTAAACAGCAGGAAGACTGAAGTCATGGTGATCAGTAAAAAACATGAAATCCCCTCATGCAAAATAACAGCAAATGGCACAACCTTGACACAGGTTGATAAATTCAACTACCTGGGAACGATCATTTCATTAGACGGCAGATGCACATCAGAAATAGCCGGCAGAATCGGCCAAGCCAAAACGGCATTCAAGAAGATGACAAGCATTCTTACCAACAAATGCCTGTCATTAACATCAGGAAGAGAGTTCCTGAATGTTATATAGAACCAATACTGTTGTACAGATGCGAGGCATGGACAATCAACAAACAAAACCAGAACAAGATTGAGGCAGCCGAGATGTGATTTCTAAAAAGAATTTGAGAGTTCCATGGACAGCAAAGAAAACAAACGAAACAGTCTTGATGGAGGCAGACACAAGTAGATCACTCATAAGGAAGATTAGGAAAAGACAGGCAACATTAAATTATAGGCCATTTTATGAGGAAAGGGGATTTGGAGTACCTGGTCACAACGGGAAAGCTGGAGGGAAAGAGAGCACCGGGTAGACCCTGGGAGAAAATGCTGGACGGACTTGCAGAGTGGCTGGGGACGAGGAGGGTGGGGGAGATGCTAGGGGCAATGAGAGATAGAAACAGATGGAAGTCCATGATCGCCAACGCCATGCGGCAGGGCACCTGATGATGAATATATCCTGGCGTCAACAAGGCACGAGAAATACAAACAGCTGCAGTGTTGGTCAGAAGAATTGAGCTAGACCCTCAATAACGCATCCGTGAAGTGGATGAGACTCGTCTGTGTGGTCCCATTCTTCCAATGGGCCATAACACATTCAACTCTGGATAAGAGCCTGTTGGAGCCAAAAAACAAAATCCCCTAATGGTTGTTGAAGGGACTGATGGGGATTCGAACCTACAACCTTCGAGTCGGTAGTCCGTTGCACTAACCACTTAAGCACGATCTTCTGGTTGTTGATGACAATCGCAGTTAGTGAAGCACCAGAGAGCTGATGTGATACTGACTGAAACACAGTCTCTGTCTTACTGAAGCTGAAGCATCTGCAGGCCTGTGGCGATAAAGCCCTGCGGACAGTTTGGAGCGATTTGGTCTTCGCTGGTTAAAAAGTTTTCCATTTGAGTAGAACTGGATATATGTCCCCCTGTCAAAGTCTCTGAATGCACCCCCCCCCCCCCCATCAAATTCACTAAAATACACCAATCAGCATTACTACAAAGACGATGGAGAAGAGTGTGATCACCTGAACGCAGCCCTGTTTCACTCCTTGTTGTTCAAGCTTACTTGAATACGGAATGTCCGGCCAGCAAAGGAGTTACTTAAAAGTGAGGAGATTCCAAATGTCTGCTCTCTCTCTCTCTCTCTCTCTTCTCTCTCTCTCTCGCTCGCTCTCTCTCTCGCGCTCTCTCGCGCTCTCTGTGTGTCTGTCTCTCGTGTCTCTTTTCTCTTTCACACACACAAGCAAAACAAAGTGGTCTACACAACCGGATATGACGGGATATTGATTTTCTCAGAAACGTTGCCCAGAGGAAGACCTCTGGCAAAGTAACGGATTGAATAGACTCCACACAGTACACATCACAGCAGGACTCCGTGGCGCAACGGTAGCGCGTCTGACTCCAGATCAGAAGGTTGCGTGTTCGAATCACGTCGGGGTCATGGCTTTATTTTTTTTTATTCCCCCTTATTTTTCTCTCAAGTTATTGCCTTGTCTTATACTGATTTGTATGCACAAGTGTCTGTCGCCAAAGTGTTTTGTTCAACTGTTTTTTTGTTTCTCAGTTTCTAACGATAAATTCTACTGGCTCGGAATGAATTGCATTGATGTTATAAGATGGAGAAGATACAAAATGATCACGGCGTAAGCATTAAACCTGCACATAAGGCATATACATTGGCAAAGTCTTGAGGTCCTACCAGCGGCATGGGTTTTACATCTTATCTTTGTTTCAGTTTATCATTGGAACAATCCAGGCTACAATATAGTGAAATGTGTGTCTCAAGCTTCGATATTAAAAGAAAAAAGAAAAAAAAAAAAAAGAAAAGAGGGGGGGGGGGGGGGGGGTTTAGATCTGATGAAAACACAACCAGCCCCCTGGTATAGACTGATCTCACCGATGTCTTATACAATCACGTCATAGAAATCAGCTGTCAAACAATACGATATAATTATAGCATTCATGTGCCCAGCAGCATCAAAATACTATCTCTATCATTCCAAGATTCCAAGAGAGGAGAGAGAGAGAGAGAGGGTAGGGATGTAGGGGAAGAAAGAAGAGAGAGAGAGAGAGAGAAGAGAGAGAGAGAGAGAGAGAGAGGAGAGCAAGAGAGAGAGAGAGGGACGAACGACTCCCGAACAAAAATTACCCCAACATCAAAGATCAAGGCAAACAAGTTTTATACGAATTATATTCCACAACTTTTTCGCATCCTGTCAGCTTGGAACCCCCATCCTTATTCCAGGAATCCACTGACACACCCAGAACACAGCTCATGGAGTGCCGATGTGATGGTACAGTTCGTGTCATTATGATCCATTTATCATCAGACTTGTTTGTGGCTCCATGCATTCATGACTACCTTTTAACCATTTGATCCTCTCAGCCTTTCCCCGTTTCAAGACATTACCAGCACATAGGGTTTTGTGCGGGCTCGAGAAATCTTGTCAGATAATTGCTGGCATATTTGGGTGGAGCGCATATGGAGTTGTCCGAGCGGGGTGAATCCCTCTTGAAATAACCCCAAACGTTCAAAGCCAAGCCAGTTGGGTTCTGTTCGTCTTTTGATGATTCTGGATAACTTGGTGCCAATCTCATGGCCTTGAGCGGAGGACAATCTTACAAAATGTTTATCCATCAAATAAAACTGCCCGTACAACGTGGGCATAATAAGTTGAACACACGAATCCGCAGAAAATCGGAACGTTGACAAAGAAGAAAGAAAGAAAGAAACAAACAAACAAAAAATAACAACAACAACAGAAGAAAATCAGAATATAAACACACACAGACGCACACAGACACACACAGACAAACAGACACACACACACACACACACACACACACACACACACACCAACAACACACAAACACACAAACACACACACACACACACACACACACACACACACACACACACACACACACACACACACACGACAAAGAAAAATGTTTTACTAAAAAGAAGTTCAAAACAATGAAAAAAGTGTCGTAGAAATCGTGATGCACAAAAGTCTACAATTTTGAGCAAATCCAGTAAACTCCTGACTGATATTACTGTTTTCTACAACAACAACAACAACAACAACAACAACAACAACAACAACAAACACACAACAACAACAACAACAACAACAACAACACAAAAACAACAACAATTTTGTGTATAAAAAAGAGATCACAGATGACTGCTCTCTCTTTCTTTCTCAGGCAGGCAGGCAGACAAAGACAGAGACAGAGAAACAACACATGCGTACAAACTCAGAGAGAGAGAGAGAGACAGTGAGTGAGAGAGAGAGAGGAGAGAGGACAGAGACAGAGACAGACAGAGACAGAGAGACAGACAGAGACAGCGAGAGAACAAAACGAGTTGATCTATGTAACCGGAAATGACGTCATTGATTTTCTGAGAAATGTTGCACAAGAGAAAGGACTAACAACAAATCCTCGGATTAACTTGTGTAGAAACACAGAGATTGTAAGCAGGACTTCGTGGCGCAACGGTAGCGCGTCTGACTCCAGATCAGAAGGTTGCGTGTTCGAATCACGTCGGGGTCATGGCTTTATTTTTTTTATTTCCTCTTAATTTTCTCTCAAGTTATTGTCTTGTCTTGTACTGATTTGTATGCGCAAGTTTCTGTCGCCAAAGTGTTTTGTTCAACTACTTTTTTTCTTAGTTTCTAACGATGAATTCTACTGGCTCGGAATGAATTACATTGATGTCATAAGATGGAGAAGATACAAAATGATCACGGTGTAAGCCTTAAACCTGCACATAAGGCCTCTGCGAAGGCAAGGTCTTGAGGTCCTACCTGGGGCATGGGTTTTATATCTTTGTTTCAGTCTGTTATTAGAATAGTCTTGGGTACTATGTAGTGATATGTGTGTCTCAATCTGCGATTGTTATTACTGGATCCACTGCTTAGTTCTTTAGTTGTGTGTATGTGTTGTGTGTATTATTGAGTGAAAGCAGGCCTTCCTGTACAGTATCTAGGATTGGTTGGAGCAGATTGTTTTAAAAAGATGAAAATTGCTTGCCCAGTCCAGCTTATTGTATAGCTTGTAACTAGCAATAGAATGAGATGGAGCTAATTGGTATAAACAGCATATATTTGTTACACCAACTGTGTGTAGAGGATTTCTGTATACAAATGTTTGGTGTGAAAGCACACACCGTGACACAAGAGAAACCTGTTTCAAATTCAAAATTGGCAATATAGCATACAGTGGTCACCAAGCAGACATGATGCATACATTGGTGTGGCACCATCAGATGACAAAACAACTGTCCGATAGGGGTTGACTATCAAGAAAAATACGAAGCAGACTCATGAGACATGGTAGCCACTTATAGATTTAAAGTGGAATCACTTTACGGGTGCATTTTTCATTTCAATGAAAGAACCTAGTGTTAATAAAAAATATTAGATTCACACAGAGTAAAAAAAATATGAAAGATTCACCTAAAGTACTTTGTTAATAGGCATATGTGCAGATTTGCATTGATGTGTAAGAGTGTGTGAGAACTTTGTGTTGAATGGGAACATTTTTTTTCTGAATTGATGAATTAAATAGAGAAGAGGGAATCTTTGAAAATGAAATGATCCAGGCCGTAGGTAATAAAACTCTAAAATCTGTCATGAATGGCTAGGTACGCTGAACAGGCTCATTTTCTTGTTTGGTTCTCCACGTCTTCAGCTAGGTTTTCTTCCCCTTTTAGATACCGGGGAAAATGAGTTCAAGGAATAAATACTCTGTACTTTCTCTATTGTGACAATTATGGTAGTTATGTTATAGTAACAGATCTATTCAAGATGACAGTACTGCTGCTGTTTCTGTCAAAATAAGGAACTTCTATGTTTGTATTTTGGACATCCAACATACTGCACAGATAGTCATGGGTTCATTTTTTCTGTCTGGGGGAACACCACCTGAAGCTGACCTTTCCTTGATAAGCATGCTGCTTTGAACTTGAAAAACATAGATTAGTTTATCAGTTTTTGGCTGTCAGAATTGATACACAATTAAACAAACAAACATTTGGCCAACGAGTGAACTTCCTGGTCGTAGTATGCTACAGTCGGATATGATATAAAATGTGATGCCAAACTCAAATTTGAAGCTTGAAATGATGTTGTCCATGAGTTCACTAAAAACGAGTGTTAAGCACATTGCTGACATGTATTTGTTGTTTGCCATTTATGGATATAGGGGACATATATTTGTTGTTTGCTGTTTACTTGGATCTATAACTAAGTTTAAAGGGTCAGTAGTAGTTTGATCAGTTCTTTATGAAATGGTATATTTAAACTTATATATATGCAGAGGCCAGCTGAGTCAAGTCATTGAGGGCCATTATATGTTAGGCTATATGTCAGCTTTTGAAAGTACGTTGAATCAGTTTTGTCTGTCTGTCTGTCTCAGTGTTCAATTTTTAGAACTGTTTGAAAAAATAGAAAAAAAAAATCAAGGACATTAAGAAGAAGAAAATATATTTAGATCAGTCTAACATGCACATATTACTCTGTAGTACTGGTTGATAGTTTATATTTGTGTTTTTGAGTCAGTTTGACACTTGTCACTGACTGTACTAAACATTGTTCTGCTTTGTGTTGTCATGTGTTTTCAGTACCGAGCAGCCAACTAAGACGGAATTGGGGCAGAAAACATTGGTAACAAATTGTTGCAGAAAATGGGTTGGACAGCTGGGCTGGGATTGGGTAAAACCAACCAGGGTCGCACTGCACCTATTGAGGTATGTTCATTGTATTTTGTTTTGTTGTTAGTGAGACTTGGTTGAAGTTTAGGTAGAGCTCTCACTTTCTGAACTATCTCCATGAGTTGAAATTGGGCCCAAAGTAAGCTTTATGGCCTCCAGTTCACCTGGTTCTGAATGGCTACCAAACCCTTTTCAGGGTGGAAGGTTAAAACGACAAGAGAGGAGATGGACACTGCCGTCATTATGCTGGTCCAGAGTAAAGTTGTGGTATTTGTTGCTTCTCTCCCCTTCAACTTACGGGTTATGGGATAACCTTTAGATTTTTCTGTTTGATGTTAGCACATGAGGCATGGCATGTGGCCTTTTTGTCTAGGATTTATTTAGGTTTTATCGTTTATAGAGTTGAGCTTGGATCTCACAGAAAAGATTACTGGTTACAGCAACCGCGGTAACCGACTACAGTCCGTATTTTACCGATTCAAAACACTGAATACCGACTGTGATTTAACCTGTCCTTACACAAAACCGAAAAAAAATTCATTGTACCGGTTGCTTCATTGACCTTTTTTCTCCCAGCCTAGTCCCATGTTCCACATAGTGACATGAATCACTCAACCAGTTTCCGGTAGTCTACCAGTTTGTTCCCCTCCTTCTCCCTTTCTATTAGCGCGGCTAGTGCCCATCCGCTGTTATAGGAAGGGCAATTAAAATTGATAGAAGAAGCCTACTGATTTTTGTTGTTGTCTGTACCGGTTGCATTTTTGACATGTTATAATTGCCGTAGCTAGTACTGGCTGGGAAAAAATCTAGCGCGATCGCTGGGTTACAATTATGATGGGCTGCATGTTTTGTGCATGCCTCTTCATTGTTCTTGTGCACACTTTGTCTCTCTCCTTTCTGCACTGAAGACCGGCAAGAAATTTGTATTCAACCAGTGGAAGTTTTAAGTCTACGACCAGGTCAAAACGTGATAGCAAATTGTTGACTAATTTCAGATTAATTCTGTGGAAATTTATTTTAGAGTCCTGTTGTTTACATGTTGAAAAAAGACAGTTGCTTTTCGGGTCTGTTTTGTTGGCTGAAAGCTTTAGTAGTAAGAGACCAGCTAGGAAATGAGCTTTCTTCACTATCAGTACAATTCTTTTGTAGCCGGTGTGTTTTTGGATCATGAGGCCCCAGTCCTTCCTGTAGCAGGTGTACTGCATTTCTTTCAGTTAGTTATCCCAGTGAAAGAGCTGGTATGACAAAACAAGTATGGAATAATGGAATTTTCTCTCAATAATAGTTATGGTTTAATAAATACTTTACAACCTTGACATCAAAATGAAAGGGCGAAAACTTCAGTAAACACAATAATGTAGGTAAGCAACTAGAGAAGATTAGTTATCAAAGATGGAAAAAAGGACAGAAAAGCTGAGACCAGAGTTCAAAAGCAAATACTGTGAGCTACCAATTTTCATTCCTCCGAAAATATGCAGGCATCCTTGTGGAAACAAAGCTAGGCTTATCAATACAATACAGTCTTTGTACCAATGCCGACTTCCCAGTGTCAGAACCTGGACTTAAACATACCCTTGAAAATAAAAAGGGAAGATGGCAGCCTTTGGGGTGATGGTAGAAAGAAATATTTCATTATCGCTCAGAAGGCAAGTATATATGTCTTTGACTAATGCCCTGTTTGTCTATAATGAGTGAACAACTTCATCACCATATAACTTGTGGATCAGTGGACTTCTTGTAGTTGGAAAAATGCACATCAGTAAAATAAAGAAAATAGAATCTGTTCTAATATGAAGCTGTTTTTAAACAAGAGGCTGAACTTTAAAGTACAGCTTTTAATTGATTAGAAACATAAGAAAGTATGTGAAAGTAGGTTGTAGTAGTTATGGTGTAATGCATTTGCAGATCTGAGTTTAATGTTTCTGAGTCAGTTTGAAGCAGGTGAATGACAGCTTGTGCAAATGTATTGGCATTGAAAACGACCTTTATTTCTGATCTTTGTTGCTGTTTCACACTTATGTTTTCAGTGACCAGATGGAAAGTGTGCACCCAGTCTCCTGTGTGTGTGTGTGTGCGTGCGTGCGTGTGTGCGCACTCGAGCACGTCCTCTGTTGGCAGAAAACGTTGTTTTCATGATAATTTTGGGGGCTACAGAGTCCAGATTAGTTGGCGCTGCTACAAGCTTTCAGCCTCCTTGCTGGGCCTTTCTCAGGTTGAATGAGGATTTTCTGTTGTTGTACTTAGAAATTGTTCTTGTTCCTGTGTAATATGATGCAAATGTCACTCTGTATTTATGTTGGGCATTTGTATCCAGCATCTGTGTTCAGAGATGGTTTTGGCAGCATGATCTCCAAAGGTTCCCCTTACAGTGGAGTGTGTGCATAAGTATTGGCGGTTGTGTAAAATCGGTTGTATTCATGTTCAGACTCAAGCGGCGGGCAGCCACTGCGGGTCTGGGAGCAAAAGGGGCTGACATTGTGGCAGAAGAGGGGGCCACTTACAAGGAGAACGTGAAGAAAACCTTGTTTGCCAGATACAATGAAGCTGAATGAACCCTCCACCTCTTCCAACCTGTTTTCTGCAATGTTTGTATCTTGATGCATTAGTATGTGTGTATATGCATGTGGGCGTGTGTGTGTGTGTGTGTGTGTGTGTGTGTGTGTGTGTGTGTGTGTGTGTGTGTGTGTGTGTGTGTGTGTTGTTGCAAACGTAGCCTACATGTAAATTGTGATTAATATTGATGAAGTGTTTGGGGGGGGGGGGGGGGGGGAGAATTTGTGGTTGTGTACAGCTTGAAGAGAGGAAATGACATTTTGTGTGACAGGGTGGAAAAAAAATATATTGGTGTGATTTGAGCAGCATGTATGAACATTTCCCTTGGATGTATGTGTATTTTGAACGGAATTTGGGGATTGTGATTGTGGGTGAGGAGAAACACTTGAGCTTTTGTGTTGACACTTTGTCAGAACATAGCATGCTATTTGAGAAATCTAGGTATCATTCAATGTCACAATACATATTGTACATGATCTTGTGTGAATGGATATGTCAACTTGAATTGTAATTATGAAAGGAAAAAAATCCTTTGCAAGGAGAAGAAAAAGTATAAAAAGTGAGATTGAATCATGGCTTGTCAGTGTGAGAGTACTTGAGAGAGAAATTGTACCATGGAGATCTCCCTGTTGGACCAAACTTTTTGATTGAATGAGTGGGTAAAAATGAGAAAGTAACTTGAATGAAAGAGTCTTAGAAAGAGAGAGTACTTGAGTGAAAGATTCTAGAACATATCAAAATGGAAAAGAGTGATGGTTCAATTTAGAAAAGAGACTGCTTGTAATGTTGCTCAATTCATGTTCTTCCTTGCAGTTGGCTGGTGTGAGATATTGGGTGTATGAATGTGTATGTGTAGTATTCAATGGGGTTTAATACAGTGTGTACACTGATTCCATGGTGACATATTTGGAGTGAGTTGACTGCCTGAACTGTTTATCGATGATGATGATAATGCAAGGTGCCTCAAACGTTTTGCAGTAAAGTAATTGTGAGACCTCCAGTGTTAAATAAATTCATATAATGAAGAGACAAGTGTGGTGCTTTGTGTTCTATTTGAATTTTGTTTTTCATAATAGCTGACTGGTTGACTCTGGATATTTTCTGATGATATATTTATTTTTATGTATATGGCTGGCATTTCTTTTCGTTGTGTTCAGAATGTGTTGTCCTTTAGTGGAATTGACCAGCCAGTATACTTATGGAATATGAATATGATTTATGTACAGTTATGTGAATTTTGCAGTCCAACATGTCAGTATGGCACAGTATCTTAAGGTAACTTTGGTTTTACATTGTCTTCTGTCAAAAGTATTTTTTATTGTTCTGTATGTGTCATTTGTGTCTTTAACTTAAATTGTAGTATGACTGCGAACATACATCATTCAGTAAAGATTGATGGGCTACATCAGTGGCCTGCCTGTGGCTTATGATCACATGAAAACAACAGTTTGTATGCCCACTGAAAGCAGAATATGTACTGTTTTACAACATATTGCCTGTAGGCTTACAGGGTGGGCAAAACAACATGCGTACACGTATCTGAGAAAAAGCGAACATTTCACACCACCACACACAACACACACCACACACACACACACACACACACACACACACACACACACACACACAACACACACACACACACACACACACACACACCACACACACACTCTAAAAACCAACACACGAAATGCTTCAAGAAGTGCAAGAAAAAAAGAAAAAAAAAGGGGGGGGGGGCAAAGGATGGGGGAGGGTGGGAAAGGAAAGTTTAAAAAAAAAGTGTAAATATGGTCATTTCAATTGAAATAAAATGATGAAAATAAGTCCTCTCTTGGTTTGGGATTTCTTTTCTTCTTTTTTTTTTTTTTTTTTGCGTGTTTTGTCAACACCCCATCACTCTTTTTCTCTCTCCTCTATATATATCTCTGTCTGTCTGTCTCTCTGACCAAAAACTTCTGGTTACATTGTCTTTACCATTGGAAAATAAAGCTCAGTCTGTCCCTTTCTGTCTTTCTCTGTTGCCTTGTGAGCTGTTTCTTTTTCTGTTGCAATCCTTTCTCTTGTGATTATTTTCAGTTTTGTGAGTCTCCCTTGTTTCTGATTCATCTCTTTTTTGTGCACTCTTAATTTTGTCTGAGCGGATCAGGAAAAAATCCCATGTTGCAAACACCTGCACACATTTGTACAGTAAGAATAATGAAACAATGATAAAGCAGGCTTAGGAATTACTTCTCAGATCCACTTTTTTCAACTTAAACACAGTTTTTTTTTTAAAGGAAAACGGGTTCCACAGATCCTTTGTAGACAAAAAAAAAATCTGGTGAAACCATTCCAACTGCTGAATGTGTTAAGCTGTTAAGCAGCACAACAGGGCAGGGAGCTCAGGCTGTATATACAGCAATATTTGTGGCGATCATGAAGCATTGGCCTTGCCACAACTTCTTGGTCTGCCTTCCAAAGGCAGAACAGGCCTTGTAAATGCACACCATCATCTCTACATCAAAAAATAAATTGATGCTCACTGTACAGCCCAAATTGCAGAATTTGTGTATAGCATTGATCTTTTTTTTTTTTTTTTTTTTTTTCAAGGATCATCAAACTCAGGGAGCTTCCTTTGTCCTTTTTATGGATCCCTTTTTCCACGCCACCATAACCTCTTGACTCCCGCACCCTATTCACCAACTGCAAAACTTGACCCTTGACTTCCTCACCCTATCCACCAGTTTCTTGCAGGAAGCTGGTGGATTGGGTAAGGGAGTCAAAGGGTTAAGGTTTTACTTTGCTATCATGGTTGACAATGCAGGATGCTGGTGGACAGGATGTAGGAGTCAAAGGGTTAATGGCCATAGAAGCTGGTACAGGTTTTACAATGCGATGATGAATATGACGATATGCATGAAAACCATGATGCTATGGAGTTCAGTGTAGGATTTAGACTGTACTCTACCTTTACTATCACATAATATATCCTGAAATATGTAGGCCTACTGGGAACAAACAGCTGCAATGAGAATAGAAAACAATGTAAGCTATTTCCAAAATATCAAAAGAGGAGTCGGACAGGGTTGTTTTTGTCACCAGATCTGTTTTCACTTTACAGCGAAAACATCATGAGAAACCTAGAAGAAGACCCTGGATTATAGGTTGGAGGGAAAATGATAACATTCGATACGCAGATGACATCGTGCTAATTGCAGAAAGTGAAAGAGACCTACAAAACCTTGTGAATATACTAGAAACAAAGCAAAGGTAAGGGGCTGGAACTAAACAGCAGGAAGACTGAAGTCATGGTGATCAGTAAAAAACATGAAATCCCCTCATGCAAAATAACAGCAAATGGCACAATCTTGACACAGGTTGATAAATTCAACTACCTGGGAACGATCATTTCATTAGATGGCAGATGCACATCAGAAATAGCCGGCAGAATCGGCCAAGCCAAAACGGCATTCAAGAAGATGACAAGCATTCTTACCAACAAATGCCTGTCAGTTAACATCAGGAAGAGAGTTCCTGAATGTTATATAGAACCAATACTGTTGTACAGATGCGAGGCATGGACAATCAACAAACAAAACCAGAACAAGATTGAGGCAGCCGAGATGTGATTTCTAAAAAGAATTTGAGAGTTCCATGGACAGCAAAGAAAACAAACGAAACAGTCTTGATGGAGGCAGACACAAGTAGATAACTCATAAGGAAGATTAGGAAAAGACAGGCAACATTAAATTATAGGCCATTTTATGAGGAAAGGGGATTTGGAGTACCTGGTCACAACGGGAAAGCTGGAGGGAAAGAGAGCACCGGGTAGACCCTGGGAGAAAATGCTGGACGGACTTGCAGAGTGGCTGGGGACGAGGAGGGTGGGGGAGATGCTAGGGGCAATGAGAGATAGAGACAGATGGAAGTCCATGATCGCCAACGCCATGCGGCAGGGCACCTGATGATGAATATATCCTGGCGTCAACAAGGCACGAGAAATACAAACAGCTGCAGTGTTGGTCAGAAGAATTGAGCTAGACCCTCAATAACGCATCCGTAAAGTGGATGAGACTCGTCTGTGTGGTCCCATTCTTCCCAATGGGCCCATAACACATTCAACTCTGGATAAGAGCCTGTTGGAGCCAAAAAACAACATCCCCTAATGGTTGTTGAAGGGACTGATGGGGATTCGAACCTACAACCTTCGAGTCGGTAGTCCGTTGCACTAACCACTTAAGCACGATCTTCTGGTTGTTGATGACAATCACAGTTAGTGAAGCACCAGAGAGCTGATGTGATACTGACTGAAACACAGTCTCTGTCTTACTGAAGCTGAAGCATCTACAGGCCTGTGGCGATAAAGCCCTGCAGGACAGTTTGGAGCGATTTGGTCTTCGCTGGTTAAAAAGTTTTCCATTTGAGTAGAACTGGATATATGTCCCCCTGTCAAAGTCTTTGAATGCACCCCCCCCCCCTC
>CM060312.1:24343960-24351460 GCA_030674185.1 Monoplex corrugatus | reverse complement strand
TTGTGTTGACACTTTGTCAGAACATAGCATGCTATTTGAGAAATCTAGGTATCATTCAATGTCACAATACATATTGTACATGATCTTGTGTGAATGGATATGTCAACTTGAATTGTAATTATGAAAGGAAAAAAATCCTTTGCAAGGAGAAGAAAAAGTATAAAAAGTGAGATTGAATCATGGCTTGTCAATGTGAGAGTACTTGAGAGAGAAATTGTACCATGGAATCTCCCTGTTGGACCAAACTTTTTGATTGAATGAGTGGGTAAAAATGAGAAAGTAACTTGAATGAAAGAGTCTTAGAAAGAGAGAGTACTTGAGTGAAAGATTCGTAGAACATATCAAAATGGAAAAGAGTGATGGTTCAATTTAGAAAAGAGACTGCTTGTAATGTTGACTCAATTCGTGTTCTTCCTTGCAGTTGGCTGGTGTGAGATATTGGGTGTATGAATGTGTATGTGTAGTATTCAATGGGGTTTAATACAGTGTGTACACTGATTCCATGGTGACATATTTGGAGTGAGTTGACTGCCTGAACTGTTTATCGATGATGATGATAATGCAAGGTGCCTCAAACGTTTTGCAGTAAAGTAATTGTGAGACCTCCAGTGTTAAATAAATTCATATAATGAAGAGACAAGTGTGGTGCTTTGTGTGTTCTATTTGAATTTTGTTTTTCATAATAGCTGACTGGTTGACTCTGGATATTTTCTGATGATATATTTATTTTTATGTATATGGCTGGCATTTCTTTTCGTTGTGTTCAGAATGTGTTGTCCTTTAGTGGAATTGACCAGCCAGTATACTTATGGAATATGAATATGATTTATGTACAGTTATGTGAATTTTGCAGTCCAACATGTCAGTATGGCACAGTATCTTAAGGTAACTTTGGTTTTACATTGTCTTCTGTCAAAAGTATTCTTTATTGTTCTGTATGTGTCATTTGTGTCTTTAACTTAAATTGTAGTATGACTGCGAACATACATCATTCAGTAAAGATTGGTGGACTACATCAGTGGCCTGCCTGTGGTTTATGATCACATGAAAACAACAGTTTGTATGCCCACTGAAAGCAGAATATGTACTGTTTTACAACATATTGCCTGTAGGCTTACAGGGTGGGCAAAACAACATGCGTACACGTATGAGAAAAAACGAACATTTCACACCACACCACACACACACACACACACACACACACACACACACACACCACACACACACACACACACACACACACACACACACCACACCACACACACACACACACACACACACACACACACACACACACACACACACACACACACACACACACACACACACACACACACTCTAAAAACCAACACACGAAATGCTTCAAGAAGTGCAAGAAAAAAAGAAAAAAAAAGGGGGGGGGGGGGCAAAGGATGGGGGAGGGTGGGAAAGGAAAGTTTAAAAAAAAAGTGTAAATATGGTCATTTCAATTGAAATAAAATGATGAAAATAAGTCCTCTCTTGGTTTGGGATTTCTTTTCTTCTTTGTTTTTTGTTGTTGTTGCGTGTTTTGTCAACATCCCATCACTCTTTTTCTCTTTCTCTCTCTCTCTCTATATATATATATATATATATCTCTGTCTCTCTCTCTGACCAAAAACTTCTGGTTACATTGTCTTTACCATTGGAAAATAAAGCTCAGTCTGTCCCTTTCTGTCTTTCTCTGTTGCCTTGTGAGCTGTTTCTTTTTCTGTTGCAATCCTTTCTCTTGTGATTATTTTCAGTTTTGTGAGTCTCCCTTGTTTCTGATTCATCTCTTTTTTTGTGCACTCTTAATTTTGTCTGAGCGGATCAGGAAAAAATCCCATGTTGCAAACACCTGCACACATTTGTACAGTAAGAATAATGAAACAATGATAAAGCAGGCTTAGGAATTACTTCTCAGATCCACTTTTTTCAACTTAAACACAGTTTTTTTTTTAAAGGAAAACGGGTTCCACAGATCCTTTGTATACAAAAAAAAAAAAATCTGGTGAAACCATTCCAACTGCTGAATGTTAAGCTGTTAAGCAGCACAACAGGGCAGGGAGCTCAGGCTGTATACACAGCAATATTTGTGGCGATCATGAAGCATTGGCCTTGCCACAACTTCTTGGTCTGCCTTCCAAAGGCAGAACTGGCCTTGTAAATGCACACCATCATCTCTACATCAAAAAATAAATTGATGCTCACTGAACAGCCCAAATTGCAGAATTTGTGTATAGCATTGATCTTTTTCTTTTCTTTTTCTTTTTTTTTTCAAGGATCATCAAACTCAGGGAGCTTCCTTTGTCCTTTTTATGGATCCCTTTTTCCACGCCACCATAACCCCTTGACTCCCGCACCCTATTCACCCTTTGACTTCCTCACCCTATCCACCAGTTTCTTGCAGGAAGCTGGTGGATTGGGTAAGGGAGTCAAAGGGTTAAGGTTTTACTTTGCTATCATGGTTGACAATGCAGGATGCTGGTGGACAGGGTGTAGGAGTCAAAGGGTTAATGGCCATAGAAGCTGGTACAGGTTTTACAATGCGATGATGAATATGACTATACGCATGAAAACCATGATGCTATGGAGTTCCGTGTAGGATTTAGACTGTACTCTACCTTTACTATCACATAATATATCCTGAAATATGTAGGCCTACTGGGAACAAACAGCTGCAATGAGAATAGAAAACAATGTAAGCTATTTCCAAAATATCAAAAGAGGAGTCAGACAGGGTTGTGTTTTGTCACCAGATCTGTTTTCACTTTACAGCGAAAACATCATGAGAAACCTAGAAGAAGACCCTGGATTATAGGTTGGAGGGAAAATGATAACATTCGATACGCAGATGACACCGTGCTAATTGCAGAAAGTGAAAGAGACCTACAAAACCTTGTGAATATACTAGAAACAAAGCAAGGTAAGGGGCTGGAACTAAACAGCAGGAAGACTGAAGTCATGGTGATCAGTAAAAAATATGAAATCCCCTCATGCAAAATAACAGCAAATGGCACAACCTTGACACAGGTTGATAATTCAACTACCTGGGAACGATCATTTCATTAGACGGCTGATGCACATCAGAAATAGCTGGCAGAATCGGCCAAGCCAAAACGGCATTCAAGAAGATGACAAGCATTCTTACCAACAAATGCCTGTCAATTAACAACAGGAAGAGAGTTCCTGAATGTTATATAGAACCAATACTGTTGTACAGATGCGAGGCATGGACAGTCAACAAACAAAGCCAGAACAAGATTGAGGCAGCCGAGATGTGATTTCTAAAAAGAATTTGAGAGTTCCATGGACAGCAAAGAAAACAAACGAGACAGTCTTGATGGAGGCAGACACAAGTAGATCACTCATAAGGAAGATTAGGAAAAGACAGGCAACATTTATAGGCCATTTTATGAGGAAAGGGGATTTGGAGTACCTGGTCACAACGGGAAAGCTGGAGGGTAAAGAGAGCACCGGGTAGACCATGGGAGAAAATGCTGGACGGACTTGCAGAGTGGCTGGGGACGAGGTGGGGGAGATGCTAGGGGCAATGAGAGATAGAGACAGATGGAAGTCCATGATCGCCAACGCCATGCGGCAGGGCACCTGATGATGAATATATCCTGGCGTCAACAAGGCACGAGAAATACAAACAGCTGCAGTGTTGGTCAGAAGAATTGAGCTAGACCCTCAATAACGCATCCGTAAAGTGGATGAGACTCGTCTGTGTGGTCCCATTCTTCCCAATGGGCCCATAACACATTCAACTCTGGGTAAGAGCCTGTTGGAGCCAAAAAACAACAACAAAAAATCCCCTAATGGTTGTTGAAGGGACCGATGGGGATTCGAATCTACAACCTTCGAGTCGGAAGTCCGTTGCACTAACCACTTAAGCACGATCTTCTGGTTGTTGATGACAATCACAGTTAGTGAAGCACCAGAGAGCTGATGTGATACTGACTGAAACACAGTCTCTGTCTTACTGAAGCTGAAGCATTTGCAGGCCTGAGGAAATTGGTCAGTGAAGCACTAGATATCCCCACGTCATCTGTGGGATAAAGCCCTGCGGGACAGTTTGGAGCGATTTGGTCTTCGCTGGTTAAAAAGTTTTCCATTTGAGTAGAACTGGATATAGTCCCCCTGTCAAAGTCTCTGAATGCATCCCCCCCCCCCCCCCCCCATCAAATTCACTAAATACACCAATCAGCATTACTACAAAGACGATGGAGAAGAGTGTGATCACCTGAACGCAGCCCTGTTTCACTCCTTATTGTTCAAGCTTACTTGAATACGGAATGTCTGGCCAGCAAAGGAGTTCCTTAAAAGTGAGGAGATTCCAAATGTCTGCTCTCTCTCTCTCTCTCGCTCGCTCGCTCTCTCTATCGCTCTCTCTGTCGGCTCTCTCGCGCTCTCTGTGTGTGTCTGTCTCCCGTGTCTCTTTCTCTCTCACACACACAAGCAAAACAAAGTGGTCTACACAACCAGGATATGACGGGTATTGATTTTCTCAGAAACGTTGCCCAGAGGAAGACCTCTGGCAAAGTAACGGATTGAATAGACTCCATACAGTACACATCACAGCAGGACTCCGTGGCGCAACGGTAGCGCGTCTGACTCCAGATCAGAAGGTTGCGTGTTCGAATCACGTCGGGGTCATGGCTTTATTTTTTTTATTCCCCCTTATTTTTCTCTCAAGTTATTGCCTTGTCTTATACTGATTTGTATGCACAAGTGTCTGTCGCCAAAGTGTTTTGTTCAACTGTTTTTTTTTTCTCAGTTTCTAACGATAAATTCACTGGCTCGGAATGAATTGCATTGATGTTATAAGATGGAGAAGATACAAAATGATCACGGCGTAAGCTATTAAACCTGCACATAAGGCATATACATTGGCAAAGTCTTGAGGTCCTACCAGCGGCATGGGTTTTACATCTTATCTTTGTTTCAGTTTATCATTGGAACAATCCAGGCTACAATATAGTGAAATGTGTGTCTCAAGCTTCGATATTAAAAGAAAAGAAAAAAAAAAAAAAGAAAAGAGGGGGGGGGGGGGGTTTAGATCTGATGAAAACACAACCAGCCAGCCCCCTGGTATAGACTGATCTCACCAATGTCTTATACAATCACGTCATAGAAATCAGCTGTCAAACAATACGATATAATTATAGCATTCATGTGCCCAGCAGCATCAAATTACTATCTCTATCATTCCAAGATTCCAAGAGAGAGAGAGAGAGGGAGGGATGGAGGGGAGAAAGAAAGAGAGAGAGAGGGAGAGAGAGAGAGAGAGAGAGAGAGAGAGAGAGAGAGGAGAGAGAAGAGAGAGAGAGAGAGGAGAGAGAGAGAGGACGAACGACTCCCGAAAAAAATTACCCCAACATCAAAGATCAAGGCAAACAAGTTTTATACGAATTATATTCCACAACTTTTTCGCATCCTGTCAGCTTGGAACCCCCATCCTTATTCCAGGAATCCACTGCACACCCAGAACACAGCTCATGGAGTGCCGATGTGATGGTACAGTTCATGTCATTATGATCCATTTATCATCAGACTGTTTGTGGCTCCATGCATTCATGACTACCTTTTAACCATTTGATCCTCTCAGCCTTTCCCCGTTTCAAGACATTACCAGCACATAGGGTTTTGTGCGGGCTCGAGAAATCTTGTCAGATAATTGCTGGCATATTTGGGTGAAGCGCATATGGAGTTGTCCGAGCGGGGTGAATCCCTCTTGAAATAACCCCAAACGTTCAAAGCCAAGCCAGTTAGGTTCTGTTCGTCTTTTGATGATTCTGGATAACTTGGTGCCAATCTCATGGCCTTGAGCCGAGGACACATTTTACAAAATGTTTATCCATCAAATAAAACTGCCCGTACAACGTGGGCATAATAAGTTGAACACACGAATCCGCAGAAAATCGGATGTTGACAAAAGAAAGAAAGAAACAAACAAATAACAACAACAACAGAAGAAAATCAGAATATAAACACACACAGACGCACACAGACAACACACACAACACACACACACACACCACACACACACACACCACACACACACCACACACACACACACACACACCACACACACACGACAAAGAAAAATGTTTTACTAAAAAGAAGTTCAAAACAATGAAAGAAGTGTCGTAGAAATCGTGATGCACAAAAGTCTACAATTATGAGCAAACCCAGTAAACTCCTGACTGATATTACTGGTTTCTACAACAACAACAACAAGAACAACAACAAGAAACAACAACAACAACAACAACAACAACACAAAAACAACAACAATTTTGTGTATAAAAAAGAGATCACAGATGACTGCTCTCTCTTTCTTTCTCAGGCAGGCAGGCAGACAAAGACAGAGACAGAGAACAACACACATGCGTACAAACTCAGAGAGAGAGAGAGACAGTGAGTGAGAGAGAGAGAGAAGAGAGAGAGAGAGACAGAGACAGAGACAGACAGAGACAGAGAGACAGACAGAGACAGGAGAGAACAAAACTAGTTGATCTATGTAACCGGAAATGACGTCGATTGATTTTCTGAGAAATGTTGCACAAGAGAAAGGACTAACAACAAATCCTCGGATTAACTTGTGTAGAAACACAGAGATTGTAAGCAGGACTTCGTGGCGCAACGGTAGCGCGTCTGACTCCAGATCAGAAGGTTGCGTGTTCGAATCACGTCGGGGTCATGGCTTTATTTTTTTTATTTCCTCTTAATTTTCTCTCAAATTATTGTCTGTCTTATACTGATTTGTATGCGCAAGTTTCTGTCGCCAAAATGTTTTGTTCAACTACTTTTTTTTCTTAGTTTCTAACGATGAATTCTACTGGCTCGGAATGAATTACATTGATGTCATAAGATGGAGAAGATACAAAATGATCACGGCGTAAGCCTTAAACCTGCACATAAGGCCTCTGCGAAGGCAAGGTCTTGAGGTCCTACCTGGGTTTTATATCTTTGTTTCAGTCTGTTATTAAAATAGTCTTGGGTACTATGTAGTGATATGTGTGTCTCAATCTGCGATGCTTAAAAACACAAACAAACAAACAAAACAAAACAAAACAAACAAACAAAACAAAAACAAAAAGAAAAACAAAAAATCGGGGGAGAGGAGGGTGTGTGGGATGTGTGTGTGTGTGTGTGTGTGAGGTAGAACTGATGAAAACACAACAACCCCCTGGTATTGACTAATCCCACCAATGTCTTATACAATCACGTCATAGAAATCAGCTGTCAAACAATACAATATATAGCTTTCATGTGCCCAGCAACATCAAATTACGCTCTATCATTTCAAGATTCCTAGAGAGAGAGACAGACAGACAGACAGACAAAACACAACAAACAAACAAACAAACAAACAAACAAACAAAACAACAACAGAAGAAAATCAGAATATAAACAACAAGAAAAAAAAAATGCAATTTTGTGTATAAAAAGATCACAGATGACTGCTCTCTTTTTCTTTGTCAGGAACGCAGG
>CM060312.1:24333960-24336460 GCA_030674185.1 Monoplex corrugatus | reverse complement strand
CCTGGACCCTGTCCACCAGCATCCTACATTGCCAACCATGAAAATCGGAACTTTAACAAAACAAACAAACAAACAAACAAACAAACAAACAAACAAACAAACAAACAAACAAACAAACAAACAAACAAAACAACAAACAAACAAAAAAACGATAACAACAGAAGAACAGAATAAAACACACACAGACACACACACACACACACACACACACACACGAGCACACACACCACACACCACACACACACACACAGGCACACACACTCACACCGCCACACCACACACACACACACACACACACAACACCACACAACAAAACACACACGACAAAGAAAAATGTTTAACAAAAAAGAAATTTAAAACAAAGAAATCGTGATGCACAAAAGTCTACAATTTTGAGCAAACCCAGTAAACTCCTGACTGATATTACTGCTTTCTACAACAACAACAACAACAACAACAACAACAACAACAACAACAACAACAACAACAACAACAACAACAACAACAAGCAACAGCAACAGCAACAACAACAGCAACAACAACAAACAACAACAACAACAACAACAACAACAACAACAACAACAACAACAACAACAACAACAACAACAACAACAACAACAATTTTGTGTATAAAAAAGAGATCACAGATGACTGCTCTCTTCTTCTTTCTCAGATAGGCAGGCAGACAGACAAAGACAGAGACAGAGACAGAGAAACAACACATACGTACAAACTCAGAGAGAGAGAGAGAGAGAGAGACAGAGAGAGACAGAGAGAGAGAGAGAGAGACAGACAGACAGACAGACAGACAGATAAACAGATAAACAGACAGACAGACAGACAGATAAACAGACAGACAGACAGACAGACAGACAGAGAAACAACACATACGTACAAACTCAGAGGAGAGAGACAGACAGACAGACAAACAGACAGACAGAGACAGAGACAGAGACAGAGAGAGACAGGCAGACAAAGAGAGAGAACAAAACTAGTTGATCTGTGTAACCGGAAATGACATCGATTGATTTTCTGAGAAATGTTGCACAAGAGAAAGGACTAACAACAAATCCTCGGATTAAAAAGTGTGGAAACACAAAGATTCTAAGCAGGACTTCGTGGCGCAACGGTAGCGCGTCTGACTCCAGATCAGAAGGTTGCGTGTTCGAATCACGTCGGGGTCATGGCTTTATTTTTTTTTTTATTTCCTCTTAATTTTTCTCCCTAGTGATTCTGTTGATATGTACCGTTTTGTGTTTCTGTAGCCGATGTGTTTTGTTTGCTTAATTGTTTTTGCGTGGACAGTCAAGAAGCAAAGCCAGAGCAAGACTGAGGCAGCCGAGATGTGGTTTCTAAGAAGAGCGTTGAGAGTTCCATGGACAGCAAAGAAAACAAACGAGACAGTCTTGATGGAGGCAGACACGAGAAGATCATTCATAAGGAAGATTAGGAAAAGACAGGCAACAATTATAGGCCATTTTATGAGGAAAGGGGAATTGGAGCACCTGGTCACAACAGGAAAGCTGGAAGGAAAGAGAGCACCAGGTAGACCCAGAGAAAAAATATTGGACGGACTTGCGGAGTGGCTGAAGACAGAGAGGATGGAAGAGGTGCTTGCAGCAACAAGGGATAAGAACAGATGGAAGGCCATGATCGCAACGCCATATGGCGAATGTCACAGATCAAGGCAACAATCAATAAGAAATCCAAAACAAACGTGACTGCCCGTGTTCAAGAAAACAGAAACCAGAAGAAAAAAACAACAACACGAAAACAACAACAAAAACAGCAACAACAACAATCCCCCAAAACAAAACAAAACAAAACAAAACAAAACAAAACAAAACAAAACAAACAAAACAAAACAAACAACAACAACAACAAGAAAACACCAAAACAAACAAACAACTGAGAACGTGTATTTAATACAACCAGAAAACACAGGCAAAAATGTTCGGCCAGCTGGCCTTTGTCAAGCAAAGACGTAAGACCACAAATGAACAAACACCAAATACAACAATTAGGAGAAAAAGACTGAAACTTTCCCGCTGCTTCGTGCAGTTGGAGAGAAGGATTAAAATCCTTTGCAACTAAAATTTGCATCAGTCTTGTCTGGTTGTATTAAATATGCGTTCTGATTTTTTTACTAGTTTTTTTCTGGTTCCAAAGCAGACAAGTTTTGCATATTCCAAAGATTCTCAAAAATTGGACAGCAGATGTGATGTCTCTGAAATCAGTCTCAGCCTGCAAACTGAAAAACTGTCCTGTCAGCTTAAAGTTCTAATCATTGTGATGGTGTCTGCTTAATGATTCACACGTTACTGTTCTTTCTCTCCTTTTCCACTTCACATAGTTATTGTTATTATTGTTTAAAGCCCAGCCGACTGTGTGGAGCCATATCGGGGCTATAACCGCTTCAAAACATACAAAACTTCAACAGGAAAAGAAAAAGAAAAAAGAAAAGAAAGGAAAATTAAGTACACATATCAATGCAATCACG
>CM060312.1:24318960-24323960 GCA_030674185.1 Monoplex corrugatus | reverse complement strand
AACAATACCTGTACAATAATCAGTAGAAATAAACTGACAGCAATCAACAATACCTGTCCTACAATCAGTAGAAATAAACTGTCAGCAATCAACAATAGACAATCAATAGAAATAAACTGACAATAATCAAAAATACCTGTACAATAATCAGTAGAAATGAACTGACAGCAATGAGCAATGAGCAATGTATGTACAACAATTAATAGTTGTAGATTGGCAACAATCAACAATACCTGTACAACAACCAATAACTGTAGATTGGCAACAATCAACAATGTATCTACAACAGTCAATAGCTGTAGATTGGCAACAATCAACAATACCTGCACAACAATGAATAGCTGTAGATTGGCAACAATCAACAATACCTGCACAACAATGAATAGCTGTAGATTGGCAACAATCAACAATGTATGTACAACAATCAATAGAACGAGATTGGCAGCAGTCAATAATGTATGTACAACAATGAATAGAAACAGACTGTCAGCAATCAATAATGCATATACAACAATCAATAGAAATAGATTGGCAGCAATCAATATTGTATGTACAACAATCAATAGAAATGAATTGACCGCAATCAACAATACCTGTACAATAATCAATAGAAACTGATTGACAGCAATCCACACTACACGTAAAACAATCAGTAGAAATGGACTGGCAGCAGTCTACAATGCTTCTATAAACAATCGATGAAAATGGGCTGGCATGAACATCCGATAGTGAAAAAAGACAATGGGAAAGAATCGGCAGAATAAATAATGGCGACAAACACGACCAGAAAAGAAGATCGGTTAGAACGATTGCAACCAAGATTAGACCACACCAGGGAGAACAAATAATCCTGCAACATGATCTACATGTAGGTGCTGTCAACACTAAAATATTCCAATAAATGAAAAAAAAAAATGAAAAAAAAAAGAAATAGAAATATGGAGACAAACAATACTGTGTGTGTGTGTGCGTACGTGACACCCTGTGGCAACTCCTCCGACACTATGGAATCCCAGCCAAACTGACACGAATCATCAAAGAGTCATATGAAGGGATGGCATGTCGGGTCGTTCACGGAGGCCAGCTGACGCGTCGCTTTGATGTAAGGACCGGCGTACGTCAAGGATGCCTGCTGTCACCATTCCTGTTCCTCCTCGCCATCGATTGGGTGATGAGACGGACAACAGATGGACAGAGGAATGGCATCCAGTGGACCCTATGGACTCAGTTGGACGATTTGGACTTTGCCGATGACCTCGCTCTGCTCTCCCACAAACAGCAACAGATGCAGAACAAGACTTCAAGCCTGGCCTCCCATGCGTCCCAAGTCGGCCTTCACATCCACCCCAACAAGACCAAAATTCTGAAAATCAATGCTTCCAGCACAGAGGCAGTGAAGTTGGGAGACAACAACCTGGAGGAGGTCGAGACCTTCACTTACCTTGGGAGTGTAGTCAATCAGCAGGGAGGAACAGATGCAGACGTGAAGACCCGCATCGGAAAGGCAAGAGCATCCTTCTTGGCCCTCAAGAACATCTGGCGATCCCACATGATCACACCCCGCACTAAAATCCGCCTGTTCAACTCAAACATCAAATCAGTTCTTTTGTATGGAGCAGAAACGTGGAGAACAACTAAGACCACTACTAGAAGAGTCCAGACATTCATAAACTCGTGCCTACGCAAGATACTGAAGATCCACTGGCCAGTTACCATCAGTAACACAGACCTCTGGCAGAGAACTAACCAAGTGCCAGTGGAAGAAGAAATCAGAAGAAGGAGATGGCGATGGATAGGGCACACCCTGAGGAAACCATCAACCAACATCACCCGCCAGGCCCTGACCTGGAACCCTCAAGGGAAGAGAAAGAGAGGCCGACCAAAAAACACCTGGAGAAGAGAACTGAAGGCGGACGCCAAGCAGACCGGCTACTCCTGGCGAGAACTTGAGCAAATAGCCCAGGATCGTGGACGATGGCGGGCGGTTGTGGATGGCCTATGCCCCTCCTGGGGCTCAAGGCCTAAGTAAGTAAGTAAGTGTGCGTACGTGCGTGCGTGCGTGCGTGTGTGTGTGTGTGTGTGTGTGTGTGTGTGTGTGTGTGTGTGTGTGTGTGTGTGTGTGTGTGTGTGTGTGTGTGTGTGTGTGTGAATGAACACTTGAAGAACACACACGTACTCACACATTGACACGCACACACACATGCACACACACACACACGCACACATACACACAGACACAGACACACAGACACACACACACACACACACACACACATACACACACACACACACACACACACACACACACGTTTATGTGTACATGTGTTCGTGTCTCAACAACGGAAGTCAGAGCCAGGCCAGGGAAGGGAGGGAGAGAGAGCGAGAGCGAGAGCGAGAGAGAGAGAGAGAGAGAGAGAGAGGGGGAGAAAGAGAGAGAGAGAGAGACAGAGACAGAGACAGAGACACAGGCAGAGACAGAGAGACAGACAGAGATTACATATTATATAGTTATACACATTAGATAGTTATCTATAAAAATAACTGCATACAGACTGAACATATATACAATGTATATATATATATATACAGACTGAACATATATATATATATATATATATATATATATATATATATATATATATATATATATATATATACATACCTGTGTGCATATATGCACAACGAAACTGGTGCTGATAATGATAGGATCATCATAGATTTTTATCAAGAAAAAATAGAAATGGGTTTTTCTTAAAGGATTCTGTTTAGATTGGTTGTGTCAGGGAGTTGGGATGCTTAGGCCAAAGACAAGCACCAGAAAATCAAAAAGCTCAATTTGAAAAGGTCAGTTCTTGGTTTTGGTAGGTTAAGTAAATGTTTTCTGATACGTCGAGAGTGTATTCGTGTTGGGGCAGAAAGATCTCTCGGACACTTTGTTGATTTTTGAGAGTACAGCCAGGTTTGTGTACAGCTGTACCTTTCATAATTAAAGTAAAAAATTTGTCTTCAAGAAAGTAAACTTCGTTTAATAAGTTGCTCACAAAGGATTTTTTTTCAACTTTTGGTGAGCCATGGTATTTTTTCACGCTAGCTGGTTGATTATTTTGCTAAGCGATGGACTCAGGATCCGGTATCTCGGGTTCAATCCCAACCCTGCGACATAAAAGATTGGCGCGTTTGCTGCCCATTTTGAATGATTCCATCAGTCTGGTGGTGTCAGCTTGATGTTTCATAGGTCCCCCATTTCAAGACCATGCCAGCGCATGAGATTTTGGACGGGGCCTAGGAGGGAGGAGTCTGACAGATTATCACTGGTAGATGTGGGTAGCGAGCATATGGAAGTGCCCGAATGTGATAAATACCTTTTGAATGAACTCCAAACTGTAAACGTCATGAAGGGTTATGTTTCAAAAAGGACATACCATGATTACAGCATGTCTGTAGAATGGTTGTAACCCTTTGACTCCCGCACCCTGTCCACCAACATCTCGCATTGCCGACCATACTAGCATGGCAAAACAGTTTAACCCTTTGACTCCCTTCCCCTGTCCACCAGCTTCCTGCAGAAGCTGGTGGATAGGGCGAGGAATCAAAGGGTCAAGTTTCTGCAGTTGGTAGATATGGTGCGGGAGTCAAAGGGTTAAACGTTCTAAGTGAATGTTTGCACATCCATCCCGAATTGTTGACGCATAATCAATATTACTTAACGAGAAAGAGGGAGTGAGAGAGAGAGAGAAATGGAGAGGAGAGAGAGGAGAGAGAGAGAGAGAGAGAGAGAGAGAGAGAGAGAGAGAAGAGAATGAGAGAGAGAGAGAGAGAAAAAGGGAGAGAGAAAGAGAGAGAGAGGGAGAGGGAAGAGAGAGAGAGAGAGAGAGAGAGAGAGAGAGAGAGAGAGAGAGAGAGAGAGAGAGAGAGAGAGAGAGGAATGTACTGACTGATGAAAGATTTATTGATTCAACCTAGAAAGCAGGCTTATTTCAGTAGGGATAAAGCAAATATTGACTCTCGTACATGGTCGCAGTCTGAACAAAGCAAAAATTGACCAAAAAAAAGAAGCTTTGCTAATGGTAAAATACTGTATAGAGACCAACTTAAAGCGATCGAACATTACACACAAGTAAATTCAAACTTTTCCTGTGTGCGTGTTTTTGTGTTTGTGTGTTTGTGTGTGTGCGTGCGTGTGTTGTTTTGTTTTGTTTTGTTTAACTCTCCGATATTTCTCGGATGTGTTTATGCACGTTGTTTTGTGCACACTGTGCAGGCGGTATGCCGTTGCACAGTCTGCATACTCAGTCTACGATGGGCGTGTATGCTGAATGTTTTCATATTTCCACGAAAACATGATTTATAGGATCTTTAACGTGCTTATTTGATGTTCTATGTGCGTATACACAAGAAGGGGGCCTAAGCACTGAAAGGTCTGCACAAATGTTGACTGGAAGATCGTACAAATCTTCGTCCTTTACCCAACAGGCGAAAGGTACCCAGGCAGGATTGAAACCAGAAAATCCAATTAGAAGTGTGATATCTGACCCACTTGACTATCGAACCGGTTTTGCAGATGGTTTCATTTCTGAACTTATTTCTTGTCTCAGTCTGTGCTGCACACATCGGGGCTTAATGGTGTGTGTGTGTGTGTGTGTGTGTGTGTGTTGTGTGTGTGTGTGTGTGTGTGTGTGTGTGTGTGTGTGTGTGTGCGCACGCGTGCGTGCGTGTGTGTGTGTGGTGAGTGTGTGTGTGTGTGCGTGGTGTGTGTGTGTGTGTGTGTGTGTGTGTGTGTGTGTGTGTGTGTGTGTGTGTGTGTGTGTGTGTGTGTGTGTGTGTGTGTGTGTGTGTGTATGTAAAATCCAGATCTTAGCTATCAGTTCTGCTGTTTGAAGCGCTGACTATCTTCAAGATGCTTCCATGCGTAACCTTGCCGGCCGTAGTTTCTGTTTCCAACATATTAATACCCTTTCTAAATTCATTGTAGGTCATACTGGCATCTGAATAAAGTATGT
>CM060312.1:24218960-24313960 GCA_030674185.1 Monoplex corrugatus | reverse complement strand
TGTGTGTGTGTGTGTGTGTGTGTGTGTGTGTGTGTGTGTGCGTGCGCGCGCGCGTGTGTATGTGTGTGTGTGCATGTGTGTGTGTATGTGTGCATGGGTGTGTATGTGTGTGTGATGTGTGTGTATGTATGTGTGTATGTGTGTGCGTGTACGTGTGTTGTGCGTGCGTGTGTGTGTGTCTCTGCCAGAGAAAATCAATTATTCATCCAACTTTTGAGAAAGGAAATCGAAATGAAACTGTCCCTTTAAAAGATAGAGACTGGACACAATCAAAAAACAACAACAAAAAAAACAAAACCAAAAGAAAAAACAAAGAAAGAAAGAAAGAAAGAAAGAAGAAAGAAAAAAAAAAAAAAAGAAATCGTAAAAGAAAAGGAAACAAAAACAAACAAACAAATAAACAATGAAACAAAAAACAAATTAAAAAAAATCATTCAGAAGCATAATTCCTTGGATGGATGTGTCATGCTATGTTGTCCACACTCTGCAGGCATTATGTAGCTGCATAGCATGCGTACTCCGTCTTGGTTCGTGTGTATGCTGGGTAATTTCGGGTTTCCAAGGGCTACATAATGATTGCACAATTTACAGAATCTTTAACGTGCGTATTTGATGTTTTGCATGCTCACACACAAAGAGATTAAGGCACTTGCAGATCTGTGTGCGAGTGTATCTGACTATGCGTGTATGCGTGTGTGTATATGTATGTGTATGTGTGTGTGCATGTGCGTGTACATGTGTATGTTTGTGTATGTGTTTGTCTGAGTGTGTGTATTTGTATGTGTGTGTCTGTGTGTGTGTATTTGTATGTGTGTCTGTGCGTGTATGCATGCGTGAATATTTGAGGGAGCAATCACCAGGCGAAAAATCCAAGGAGACGGGAATTACCAAGTAGCAAGTGTCCAGACGCCAGCACATGCCTGTCACAGAAGACACAATCATCATGAAGTCCCATCTGAGATGGTGTGGCCAAGTGGTCAGAATAAAGCACTATCGTCTTCTTCCTTTTCAGTTTGCTGTCTGCACAGGCGTTCTTACCAATAAATGCCTATCAATTAACATCAGGAAGAGAGTTCTTGGGTGTTATATAGAACCGATACTGTGAGGCGTGGACAGTCAACACGCAAAGGCCAGAGTAAGATTGAGGCAGCCGAGATGTGGTTTCTGGGATGAGTGTTGAGAGTACCATGGGCAGCAAAGAAAACAAACGAGAGTCTTGATGGAGGCAGACACAGAAAGATCATTGACAGGGAAGATTGGGAAAAGACAGGCAACATTAATAGGCCATTTTATGAGGAAAGAGGAATTGGAGCACCTGGTCACAGCAGGAAAGCTGGAGGGAAAGAGGGCACCTGGCGGACCCAGGGGGAGAATGTTGGACGGACTTGCAGGGTGGCTGAAGACGGAGAGGGTGGAAGATGTGCTTGCAGCAACAAGGAATAGATATATATGGAGGACCATGATCGTCAACGCCATGGGGCAGGGCACTTGATGATGATGATGATGACAGTCAGGCCAGATCTGGTAATGAATATGGAAGAGTTTGTGTGAGTTCCTGCCGGCTGCCATGGAGCTTGGTGGTCGGAAGAATGTTTTTAATAACAAGCCAAGAACGCTGGATGGAACAAAGTGGTTAAGAAAACCTAATGGAATGCCTTACAAAAACTGTCCCATTGTCCTGGAGTGGCTCCACAAACTGATCAGATCAGCAAGCAGTGGGATGTTAGCTGATGGGATGTACGTTCAAAAGCAACAGCAACTGAGTAACTACCATTTAAGACCAATATCATCTCTGAACGTCTAAGGGGAAAACGTTTCTATCATGGCAGATAGGCCGAGTAATACCTAAAAGAAAGTGAGTATCTGCATGTGTCAGTCCAAAAAAGGATGGTTCTCGAAAGTGTCTGATTACATAGAACACGCCACAATAATTTGAGAAGCAATCTCAAAGAGTTATAGCAAAAGCGAGGGACCTCGATGTGGTGTGGGTCGATCTGGCAAATGCACATAGATAGGTCTCGCACAAGATGATTCAACTGGTGCTAAAAAAGTTTCATGTCCCAAAAGACATCCGAGAAGTGCTGAAGAAGTAATTTCATCGCTTTTCAATGCGTATCACACAAAGGTACTCACGACAGACCGGATCAGTGTGGAAGCAGGCATAGCAATAGGTTGTGCAGTTTCTCTAGTACTGTTCGTGTTGGCAATAAAGGTCATCGTAGAAGCGGCAGGGAACAGTTCGGTTCGGAAATAGACATCAAATGCTTTCTCTCAAAGCCTTCATGGATGAAACGTAAGTGCTTTCCACAAAAGAGGAGGAGACACACAAAATCCGGAAGCAGTAAGACTCATCCAGGGTGAATTTCAAATCGAAGAAATCACGCAGCCTCTCACTGCAGAAAGATGAAGTAGCCGAAATGGTAACGTTTACTGTGGCCGGCCGAGCCATTCCAACTGTGACAGAATAACCAGCCAAAACCCGGGAAGGTGGTGTGATGACATCCTGGAAGATACAAAAAATGGGCGAGGAAACCAAACCGATGGATCACGTGGGCCCCAGTACCTCAGTTGGTTTGAGCGTCGGATTCACATACTAATGATTGTGGGTTCGAATCCCGGAGTGCGCTACATTAAAACTGGTCTTCTCACTTAACATCATTGTTGTTCTGGTGATGTCAGTATAGGATTAGAATGGGTCCCACTCCCCCCACTTCCCTGGGATGGTTATCCCCGTCGGCCATGTCACCTGAGGTAGGTGTCGACGTGAAAACTGAACCAAAAAATCAATCAAACCAATGGCAGAAGAGAGCTTGCAAGAATAACCCAGTGTGGCGTCCTAGGCAAAACACAAAGTCTGGAGCCTGCAGTTTATGCTGATTCCAGATCTCTCCACTGACATACGATATCAACACTATCACAGTGGAATCAGTGGAGCCCTACGTCAACATATACACGATAATATGGCTGGGTGTTCCACTTGGTCTCATGATGTTGCTGTCTATTGTCGCCAGGCAAAGCTGAAGCTTCCCCTAAAATCCAGGTAAGAAAGGTCAGGCTTCTGAACTTGTTTAGGGACTCTGGAAATAAGGTTGTGAGATCAGTCCCGCCCAAACTGAGGATTGGTAGAAAATGGAAAGTCTGGGAAGCAGTGAACGCAGTGAAGGACGCCTCATAGAGACATAACAGATCACACACGAACCAATAGGCACTGGGATGAACAAAAATAGAATAATTGTCAAAGGCCAAGAGAAAAACAAAACGGGATATCATAACACAAAAGATTATGACAGAAGCCTCATACCAGAAGAATCCAGAAGGCAGACCAGCAAGACCAACGAGGGCAACGAACAACGTGGGAAAGTGCACTCCGAAGAAGTCTACGCCTGAATGACACGTGGTATGTATGACCTCTCTGGATCAGTTTCATCCTCAATCAATTTGTATGTAGGATAAATCAGATGACCCTGCGTGCCCGCTCTACCAGGGCAAACAAACAGAGGAGCATGTCCCGAACTCATGCATAGTATATGTAGCGTTAAATCAAGGAGGGCTTTTATGGAGGCATAATCAAGGGCTTCAAGAGATCGCACAAGTGATCAGTGCTAAAAGCGGAAAAAGCATCGTCTGCCAATGTTCTTTACGGTAGGAAACTGAGGCCTGGAAAAAACTGTGATACCTGGAGCATGGAAACATGGTCTGCTAGATGGAGCGGACGACACAGCAGATCTTCCAGAATGAAAAAGAAGAAGAAGAAAAAAAAAAGAAACGGAAAAAAAAGACCCCCCCCCCCCCCGAAAAAAAACCCAAAACAAAAGAAAACAAAACAAACAACCCCCCCCCCCCCCCGATCGAAATGATCAGCAAGAGTGACATGTGTCTGGATAGAGGGGTTTTATGATTTTCAGCTGACACCAGCAGAATGACTGCATTTGAGCATTCAGGATGGGCAGCACACAGGCCAGTTTTTACGCTGCGGGCTGGGATTGAACTCTAACCATTAGATCTCGAGTACGTGGCTCCACATACCGTGTGGACATACAGGTAGGACTTACACTGTCTCGGTCAGGACCTGGCCCACACTGCCAAAGTGTTAGTGATGACATGACGTATCACGTCGTGGTCCCTTGCTGGTATTGATCTGCTGCTGCTGTCAACTGTCCCGTGCCCTTGCTGCTGTCAAGTGTCGCTGGCTGGTGAGGGTAGTGGTAGTGGTAGTCGTAGTGGTGGTGGAGGTGGAGGTTGTGTCTTGCACGGTGTGTGCGCGTGCTGTGTGGGACCTGTTTGGCAGGTTTTTGCAGTTTGCTGGTTTACCGCTGTATTGCTCTTCCTGATCTCTCTGGAAGCATGCTACCTACAGTCTTGTGGAAAGCCGTTCACCCCAGCTTTAGTTTTGCATGTAGTTTTGTTTGTTCGTTTGTTTGCTTGTGTTTGTTTTTCTTTCGTGGGCTGCAGCTTTCTAGTGTTCTTGAAGTCACAAGTGGGTTTTTACGGGTACAGCTACAGCTGTTTATTTGAAATTTTTTTACCTCATTATTAGTAAATCAGGACTACGCGCTTGTCGCATTTGTTGCATTTTTTTGAGACATGGCAGATGGATTTTATGATAAACTGCCGTGAAAAGTTTTAAATAACCATTTCCCTGCTTCCTTTCTACCCTTATACCACTCGCGGCAAATGCCTACGCATGCGAGAAGCTATCTAATGTCTACGATAGACAAACCCTTTTCATATTTTTTGCTGTTTCATTTCCTACTTACATTAATGGCCACAAAATCTGGGCCAATTTTTTACAGTGCTATGATGATGATAGAGATGATAACCATTATGCTGTGGAGTTCCATCTAGGATTCAGACTGCGTGATAGGACAGTACTCTATGCTCACTATCATACTACATGCTGATGTCAACCAGGCCTAACAGATACAGACACCTGTGATGTTGGTCAAGAATTTGCGTGCTGGGGCTGTACTCTAGGTTTACTATTATACTACCTCCTGACGTCAACCAGGCCTAAGAGATACAGACACCTGTGATGTTGGTCAAGAGATTTGAGCAACAGCCTCAGTAACAGCATCCGTGAAGCGGATGAGACTCGATAGTACGGTCCCAGTCTTCCCAACTAGCCTGTAACACACTCACCTCTGGAAAGGAGCTTGTTAGGGCCGAAAAATCTCACAACGATGTTGAGAAGAATGATGAGATTCGAACACACAACATTCCAGTAAGTAGTCCGTTGCGCTAACCACTACAACGCGGCAACTGGTGACGGGCAAATACTTTGTGCCCAGCACCCATTATAAACAGCTATGCCTTTTATGTTAGAGAAACAAACCAAACCAAAAGGAACTCAACACACGTACGCAACACGCGCAAGTATACACGATTATGTGCAAATAGGCCTACTTCGGCAATATGCAACTGATGAAAATAACTGATAATGGGCTATTTACTTTCATGCCTGAAAAGAAATCTTCTCACAATTCACACTCACATGTGTATTACATGTAAACCAACGTGTCCAGCACTGAGTCTGCCACAAGATTTATTGGGTTGGCTGACTCTTAGGCCTATTAAGCCGTAGTCTTAACCCTTTGACTCCTGCACCCTATCCACCAACTGCAAACACTTAACCTCTGAGTCCCTAACCCTATCCACCAGCTTCCCGTAGGAAGCTGGTGGATAGGGTGAAGGAGTCAGAGGGTTAAGGTTTTGCTTTGCTAGCACGGTTGACAATGAGGGATGTTGGTGGACAGGGTGCGGGAGTCAAAGGGTTAACATGTCGTTCCTTGAATTCAATCCCAACTGGCAACATAAACCTTGGCTTGCTCGCTGCCCATTTTAATGCTCAAATCATTCTGATAATGTCACATTTATGTTTATTAATTCATAGGTCTCTTTTGATGTCATGGTCTATTTTATAGGTCTCTTTCCCTCCCCATTTCAAGATCTTGCCAGCGCATAGGGTTTTGCGCAGGCTCAGGGAGTTTGCCAGATAATTGCTGGTAGATCTGTTTGGAGCGCATGTGGAATTGTTCGAGTTTGACGAATCCCTCTTGAAGAAACTCCAAACTCCTAAAACTGCGGGGAAGATCGAAAGCAAACTGAAACCACAAATGACATTAACATATTTGCTAAATAAATAGCCTACTTTGCCCACATTGGATTGAATAATTGTAAAAATATCTCCACTTTTAACCACAATTACCACCACCATCATCACCACTACCACCACCATCATCATCATCATCATCATCATCCACCTGGTCTCCAAGATCGACCAACTGGACTGATTTCTATAGAACTGCGTGCAGGCGTCGCGTTGTACTTTTCCCATAATGCTTGTTGTTGTCGCCCTTGCTATACTCCAGGGGGCGCGCGTTACCTGTCGTCTGCTTGGGCCCACAGCTTCGGGACCCACTGGACGGAGCAGACGATCAAGAAACGTCGAACATTTTGTGAGAAAGAAGAAACAAAAATTCATCATGATACGGCTGGCTTGTTCTCCTCTGAGCTGGAGATTTCAGGCCATGATTGTTTTGCTGATTATTGTGTGTTCTTGCGCTTTTGGTGGTAAGGACTTATTTTCTTCAGATATTCAAAAATGTTTGTCAGTTTCATAGTACGGCGACTTGTATTAGCCTAACATTAACGAGATCTAGTTTTCATCAGTCACAGTGCAGATTGCGTGCGTAGTTTTTGTCTTCTGTCTGTTTTGTGTCGTGTTGTATTGTTTGTTTGTATTGTTGCTTTTGGTTTCGTTTTCTACTTTGTGTCTATGAATCTTTTCTTGTTTTCAAGTTCATTGCTCTCTGACAAATCAAACTTGAACAGTCAGGAGTATGACGACTGTTGTAATATTTCTTTGATCTTCATTATTATTTTTATGGCTGATTGAAAAATGTTCGTATTTACTCGATTTAATAAAAATTAAAATGCTGATTTTTTACTCTTGATTTTTTACGATTGACTGATTGAGTGATCGATCAATGATTTAATTCATTGATTAATTTACTTGATTGGTTGACTTACTGATGAATGAATGGATTCCTGTTCAGTCACTGAAGAACAGATGGGTGGGAATGCATAGATTCCCCCTTCTTTCTGTTCTGTTTTTCTTCTCTCCAACATCATCAGTCAGTCAGTGAGTTAGACATCTGCTTCGTTTTAAATCAATCAATCAATCAATCAATCAATCAATCAATCAATCAATCAATCTATCAATCGATCAATCAATCAGCAATCTTTCAACAGTCAATGATTACATTTACAATCGTCATGTTCTTTTCCATTTCC
This sequence comes from Monoplex corrugatus, assembly GCA_030674185.1. Taxonomy (NCBI): domain Eukaryota; kingdom Metazoa; phylum Mollusca; class Gastropoda; order Littorinimorpha; family Ranellidae; genus Monoplex; species Monoplex corrugatus. The sequence goes on along the minus strand of CM060312.1, from coordinate 24,306,667 downwards.
ATCGCTTTGTTGGTGAATTAGATATTTACAGATTCTGGTATGAAAGAAAACACATTTACCTTCATATGGTGTTGTTTTGGTCTGATGTTCCTTAATGTTTCATTTTATCTGTTTGTTTGTTATTCATGATATTTTTTTTTTTTTGCCACACCATCTTCTGCACCGCCCCTGTATCACTACTCCCACACTGCTCATTTCGGTTCTCCAACATCCTCCCTCCCAAACTCCACCAAACTTGAAGTTACCACGAGAGCAGGTCGTGAAACACCTCAGAATCTGGGACAATATTTTACAATGCAGTGATGATGAGAATGGGAATGATAATATTGATGCTAAAGAGTTCCATTTCTGATCGAGGCTGGAAGACTAGGATGCACTCTACACTCACTTCCACAATGAATAAATCCATAAATCCTAGAGTCAACCAGGTCGAAGAGGTTCAGGCACCTGAAGTGTTGGTCGGGAAGTTTGAGCCACTGCTTTAATGATACATCCATAAATTTTCCTTCACATTGTTAATGTTATTGTTAGTGTTAAGATCTGTTCCATTTTTCTATTTACCCATTTATTTATGTCTTTACTTTGTCTCCCCTCTCCCCACAATGCAACTCGCCCACTCTTATCTTCCATTCCCCCCCCCCCCCCTGTCTATATCACTCATAGTGAACAGACGTTAAATTAAAGAACGAACGAAAGAACGAACATCCATAAATTGGAAAGAAAACATGGACGGACTTGCAGGGTGCTGAGGACAGAGAGGGTGGGAGATGTGCTTGCAGCAACAGGGATAGATTCGTGTGGAGGACCATGATCGCCAACGCCATGCGGCAAAGCACATGATGATGATGATATAAATTGGACGAGACTCGAGTGCCTGGTGCCAGTTTCCCAAGTGAGCTCATGGCATGTCAGCTCTGGGAAATACTTCCACGATCCTCCTCGTCAGTAGTCTGTTGCACTGACACTTGGCTAAATTGACTGGTTTTTGTCCCGTCTTCTCTCTGGTTATACAATTTGACATGTGATTATTACATTAATTAGGAGCCTGTTGAGCCGAAAAGGATTGATGAGTACTCAAACCCACAAACGTCGTACAAGTTAATCCTTTTGTCCAGTCCTAAACATAGTATGTTAAAAACTGTACCGATGTAAAATTTGTTTCCTCAGACTATCTGACCTTTTCTTTTCTTACAGGGTCGTCACCTGTCAGTGCGGAAAGGTAAGAAATAATTTTTTTCTAATATCATCCCTTCCTCCAGGCTAACCCTTTGACTCCCGCACCCTATCCACCAACTGCAAAAACTTAACCCTGTGACTCCCTCGTCCTATCCACCAGTTTGATGTTTCAAAACTTCAGTCCCAGCCCACAACATAAAAAAATGGCCTGTCTGCTGCCTATCTTAACGCTCCAATCATTCTGGGGTTTTCAGATTATTTTGATTCCTGCAACCTATCCATTTACTGCAAAAACTTAACCCTTTGACTCCCTCACCGTATCAGGAAGCTGGTAGATAGGGTGAGGGAATCAAATGGTTACGTTTTTGATTTGCTAGCATGGTTGACAATGCTGATGGAAAAGGTGCGGGAGTCAAAGGGCTAAACTTAATCATGAATTAAACAAAATATCTGAAAAAAAAATCTTATCAACAACAGTTAAAGACAACTTTATCCTGTTTCTGATATCCTGACAGATCTGAGTTTGGATTTTATTCAAGAGGGATTCATCACACTCCGACAAATCCATAAGCGCTCCACCCAATCTGCCAACTATTATCTGGCAGACTTTTCACTCCTGCGCAAAACCATATGCGCTGTCAAGGTCTTAAAACGGAGAGGAGAGCAGGAAACAGGGCTTATCCCTTTGACTCCCACACCCTGTCCATCAGCATCCTGCATTGTCAGCCATGCTAGCGAATTAAAAACTTAATCCTTTGATTCCCTCACCCTATCCACCAGCTTGGATAGGTGAGGGAATCAAAGGGTTAAGTTTTTGCAGTAAACGGATAGGTAGCAGGAATCAAAATAATCTGAAAACCCCAGAATGATTGGAGTGTTAAGATAGGCAGCAGACAGGCCATTTTTTTTATGTTGCGGGCTGGGATTGTAGTTTTGAGACATCAAACTTAAGAGTCCACGGCCCTAATCAACGGGTCCTGCCAGCCTGGTTTACATCTGTGGCCTGCTTCGAGGCTGACCTCCGACCTTTGCGTTATCAGCATGGCGTTCTCAATCACTAAGTCATGACCAAAAAACAAACAAACAAATAAACAAACAAACAATACCAAACCAACCAACTAATCAATCAACCGACCAACCAACCAACCAACCAACCAACCAACCAACCAAAAACCCAACCAACCAACCAACCAAAAACCCAACCGAACAACCAACCAAAAACCCAACCGACCACCCAACCACCCACCAACCCAACAAATCAACCAAACTAAGATATTAGATATTCGAAATATTCAACAACCAATATCAACGAAAAGCAGATACAACTATGTTATATTTTTGTTATATCATAACAGATCTGAAATGTGTGCCATCAACTGTTTGTTGTTTGTTTATTTTGCTATTTGTTATGCCTGTCTGTATGCCCAACCCCCTCATCTTCTTATCCCATCGCCTCGCCAGCCCTAAAGAGTATGTTCAGTTATGACAGTTTTATTGAATTCGGTTGAATTCAACCCAGCAGCCATTTATTGTCAGATAAACTAATATTGTATTGACAAGAACTTGAAAAAGTAAGTCATAACAACTCAAAGCATAATGCAAGAAAAATAAAAGAAACAATAAGTTCAGAAAAAAATGGAACAGGTGTCATTGATAATGTTATTCGTAATGTATGTTGATGGTGGTTAATATAACTTCATATGACATATATATGATTACATAATTAACATGAAACGATGTAATTAACATGAGTCATGGATATTATTCATAATGTATGTTGATGGTGGTTGATAAAACTTCATATGACATATATATGATTACATAATTAACATGAAATGATGTAATTCACGTAGTGTACCTGCTCATTGATAATAACGAATAACTTTCAATTCTTTAAAAGCAATATTAGATACAAATGTAGTGTGTAAAGTAATACGTTGAAACAGTTTATGGACTGCATTTCATGTCATATTTTTATGATTGCTTATAAAACCACGAAGGAAAGTATTATAAGAAAGTAAGACTTCAACGACTATATTATCTTAACAGCTGGTGAAACTTTCACAACAGGACTTATACCTGATGAATTAAAATCTTAATGTTTGTAGTATTTTCTCCTTCGTATTCCTCTCTTGAGTGTCACCTTTTTTTCTGCTGTCATTTCATAAAACACGTAGGACAGTTTTCGAAATTTTGTAACACAACCCATTAGTGGATTAGGGAGAAACGAGATATGGACACGCATGGATAATCCACCTTTTTTCAACTGTGATTTTGTCAAAATGTATATATGGGCTTTTGTTTCAAAGTCCTGAAAGTCTGTTTGATCAAAGAATTGAAACAAAGTTAGTCTAATTCACACTCAGAAATGTTGCATAAACATAGTACATATATCGTACGTCAGTGGTGAGTTTTGTGTTTTCGATACTACAAGGGGAAAAAGTCGGTAGGGAAGTCAGTACTTTTTATGAACCGAATTCGGGCAGAATTGGAAGACATATTTAGTTGACAACTGTACTAACGTAACTGGACAAATACTTTGAATTTTTTTGATTTTTCTTAATTATTTCATTTCGCTTTACAGTAAACAAACATCAACATACATTGTGATAACAGACGATGCTTTGATTTCATATAGGAAAAAGATGATGTTGACATAGAACAACATAAAGCATATACGAAATATTACATAACAATGTTGTAAACAGTGAAATTTTAAGAGTTTGGAATTTGTGCAAGACGGATTCATCGCAGCGGACAATTCCATATGCACACCACCAGATTCGCTAGTTATTGTCTGACAAACTCCTCGAGCCTGCGCAAAACCCTATGCGCTGACAAGGCACTGAAATGAGGGGCTAGGGAGATGAAAAGGACCTATGAAACATTTAGGTGATACCACCACAATGATCGGAGTATTCAGATAGTAGCAAACAGTTTTGTGTTTTATGTTGCAGCTTGAGATTGAACCCCAACATCAGATTTTGTGTCGTTGATTCTATCAACACAGTCGCCCCTCACCCCCTACCCCCCCCCCCCCCCAAAAAAAAAATCTGAGCCGCCTGAAGGTCCAACTCACTGAACCTGAGCTATCAGTTTAGCGCTTACACCAGCTGAGCTAACTGTTTAAACTAATATATCCAGCCACAGCAAAAATGGGGTTTCGCGATTGTTACATAATTACGACTAACTGAACACATATTACATCAAAGTGACACTGGACAAGTATTGCGACAGGGGCTGCAAGTGGGGGGGGGGGGGGGGTGGTAGGATGGAAGGAAGGGAAGAACGGAAACGGAAATTTATTCAGATTAAGACCAGAGCCCCTTCTAAAGGCGTAAAGGTGGCACAGTGCACCGTGATCAGTGTCTGTCTGTCTTGTTATCTCTGTCGCGCTCCTAAACAATTATTATGAAATATTAAAATTCAATTTCTTTTCCAGCGTCAGCTGCGTTCACGGACAGCTACAGGAGGATGGCGTTTGTGTCTGTGACAATTGCTGGAAGGGGGATTATTGCGATCAATACGGTAAGACTTCCAAATGTAAACATGAGCACTACCTCGGGGTTGTCGCTCAATGAGCGATAAATCGAACTCTAACGTAACGGCGCTAGAAAATCGTTTTTGACGTCATCGCCTCTCTCACTTTACTTTTGTGGTGGTGGTATTGTGATCTTGATATATGATCGATCTCCCTCCTCCCCTCCCCCCGCCCCTCCTAGCTTTCCCCCTTTCCCTCCACTGCCTTGTTTACTTGATTGATTTAATTCAGTTTTACGTCAGCACCCACTCAGGTGATATGATTTGACGGGGATAACCATTTCAGAGAAGTGTGGAAAGAGGATTGAACTAATACTACACTAACACCACCAAAACAACAATTATGGTTAAGATGGGCGGTAGGAAGGCCAGTACAATGTAGCACATGCCAGGTTCGAACTCTCAGCTATTGGCATATCAATCCGACACTCAGCTGGCTGAGCTATTGAGGCCCGCATGGAAAGTTTGCAGAACTCTGTGCATATTGAAATGTCACCGTGCACCACGAAATGGATTTTAAATTGGTCATGTGGCAGCGCTTTGCGCCAGCGAAGGATGTGTAGCCTGAAGGTGTCCATGAGCAATTTGTAATATTGTTTTTCATTTTTGTTCGTACGCTACAACACTCACGACTATACGAGTGGGATGTTACGTGTATTCGCAGGGTTTCTGTTTATCTCCCCCCCCCCCCCAAATCATTTTACTTGTTTGGTCAGGATTTTTGTTTATCCCCCCCCCCCCCCAAATCATTTCACTTGTTTGGTCAGGGTTTTTGTTTAGTTCTCCCACCACCACCACCCCCGCTTCCATTTACGTGTATGGGCGGGTTATTTTAGTTCCTACCCACCCCCACCCCACCCCACCACTGTGCCATTAAGGTAATCATTCCGTTTTATAGATGTTTTCGTGTTTCTATAGGCCATCGAACACTGAGATGGATTATTGATCTTTAACGTGCGTATTTGATGTTCTGTATGCGTTTACACACCAAAGGGAGTTCAGGCACAATCAGTTCTGCAATGCTAGTGTGTTGACTTAGGAGATCGGGAAAAATCTCACTTCCTGACGACCTATAGGACAATCTTTACCGTCACCTACCCAAGCTCTTTGAATATTGGAATAATGTTTTGGATCAATGAATAATGAAACACGCGCACTTCCACACCGTGACAGTATCGCCGTGTACACACTACTGCCATCAGTGACGGAAGGATGGGGAAGGAAGAAAACAGAACAAAACCAAAAACAAAAACAAAAACAAAAACCTCCCCAAAAACAGAAAACCAACTCCAGTAAACAGACACAACAGATAGGAAGCCGGCTAACGTATGTGAGAAACACTCGTCTCAGCCAAGTTTTTAGCGCACGAACAGAAAGTGAGCCAGCAAATATCGTCAGCAAACACTTGTCTTAGCTAGGTTTTCAGTGGCCCGATCGATATCCCATCCACATCCACGTTTGATTCGAACGTTGCTAGGGGGACCCACGCAACCTACTTGTTTGTCACCCCTTACTAGTTCCGCCAGATTGAAACCTTGGCTTTATTCACCAGCTTCCTGGCAAACTTTAACTCTGTTACTCCCTCATCCTGTTCACTAGCTTCGTGCCAAAGTTAAACCCTTTCAGCCTCACAACCTGTCCATCAGTTCCCTGGCACACTTTAGCTCTCATACTCTCAGACTCTGTTCACATTCTGTCACATTTTAATTGTTTCATCTCCTCACCCCTACCCACAAGCTTCCTGCAGGAAGCTTTCTGACACACCGAACCTTTTTACTCTGTCAGCTAGCTTTCAAGTACACCTGAACTACTTTCATACCCTCACCCCATCCACCAGCTTTCTGTTGATAGGTGAGGTGGGTAGTGAAAAAGAGTTAGGGTCTATCAAAGCTTTACGTAGAGTGGGGGAGTGAAAAGAGTTAAGGTGTATCAAAGCTGGTAGTTAAGACGGGAGAGTGAAAAGAGTTAAAGTGAACTAAAGCTTGTAGATAGGGTGTAAAATAAAAAGAATAAAGTGGTACCAAAGCAGTTTGATAGAGTGGTAGAGTAAAATGAGTCAAGCGTACCCAAGCTGGAGGGTAGAGTGATAGAGTGAAGAGTCAAGGTGTACCAAAGGTGGTGGGTAGAGTGATAGAGTGACAAGAGTGAAGGTGTACCCAAGCTGGTGGGTAGAGTGATAGAGTGAAATGAGTCTGGTGTACCCAACTGGTGGGTAGAGTGACAGAGTGACAAGAGTCAAGATGTACCCAAGCTGGTGGGTAGAGTGACAGAGTGTAGAGTCAAGATGTACCCAAGCTGGTGGGTAGAGTGATAGAGTGTAGAGTCAAGGTGTACCCAAGCTGGTGGGTAGAGTGACAGAGTGTAGAGTCAAGATGTACCCAAGCTGGTGGGTAGAGTGATAGAGTGTAGAGTCAAGGTGTACCCAAGCTGGTGGGTAGAGTGACAGAGTGTAGAGTCAAGATGTACCCAAGCTGATGGTAGAGTGACAGAGTGTAGAGTCAAGATGTACCCAAGCTGGTGGGTAGAGTGACAGAGTGTAGAGTCAAGATGTACCCAAGCTGGTGGGTAGAGTGACAGAGTGTAGAGTCAAGATGTACCCAAGCTGATGGTAGAGTGACAGAGTGTAGAGTCAAGATGTACCCAAGCTGGTGGGTAGAGTGAAGAGTGTAGAGTCAAGATGTACCCAAGCTGGGTGGGTAGAGTGACAGAGTGTAGAGTCAAGATGTACCCAAGCTGGTGGGTAGAGTGACAGAGTGTAGAGTCAAGATGTACCCAAGCTGATGGTAGAGTGACAGAGTGTAGAGTCAAGATGTACCCAAGCTGGTGGGTAGAGTGACAGAGGGAGTCAAGATGTACCCAAGCTGATGGTAGAGTGACAAGAGTCAAGATGTACCCAAGCTGGTGGGTAGAGTAATGAAGTGAAGAGTTAAAGTGTATCAGAACAGGTGGGTAGAGTGATGTAGTGAAGAGTTAAGTATATCAAAACTGGTGGTAGAGTGGCAAGTGTCAAGGTATATCAAAGCTGGTGGGTAGAGTGACAAGAGTTAAGGTGTACCAAAGCTGGTGGGTAGAGTGATAGATTGACAAGAGTTAAGGTGTACCAAAGCTGGTGGGTAGAGTGATAGATTGACAAGAGTCAAGGTGTACCCAAGCTGGTGGGTAGAGTGACAGTGTGACAAGGTGTACCAAAGCACTAAGGTAGGATGGTAGAATGAAATGAGTCAAGTGTACCAAAGCTGGTAGGCAGAGTGATAGAAGTAAGAGTCAAGGTATACCAAAGTTGGTGGGTAGAGTGATTGAGTGAAAAGTGTCAAGGTGTACCAAAGCAGGTACATACCGTAGGATGGTAGGGTAAAAAGAATTCAGGTGTACCAAAGCTGGTGGTTAGAGTGGTATAGTGAAAACGTTAAGCAGCACCAAAGCTGAAACGTAGGGTGGTAGAGTGAAAAGAGTTAATATGTACCAAAGCTGGTGGACAGATGTGGTAGAATGAAATGAGGTAAGATGTTTCAAAAATGGATTGTGAGAGGTTAGGAGTGTCAAATGGATGGGTAGTGTGAGAAAGTTAACAAGTGTCAAAACGGATGGGTAGGGGAGGAAAGTGAAGAGTTAAGGTGTGTCAAAGCTGGTTGTTAACATAGCAGAGGGAAAAGAGTTAAGGTGTATCAGAGCTGATGGGGAGAATGGGAGAGGATGGGGGATGAAAACAATTAAGGCGTACTAAAAGCTGGTAGGTAGGGTGTTGGTATGAAAAGATTATTATGTGGTAGAGTGGTAAAATGAAAAGAGTTAAGCTTGTGGGTGGTGGTAAAGTGAAAAGAGGTAAGGAGTACCAGAACAGGTAGGTAGAGTGGCGGAGTGAAAAGAGTTAAGCTGGTGGGTAGAGTGATGGAGTGGAAAGAGTTAAACTGGTGGGTAGAATGGTGGAGTGGAAAGAGTTAAACTGGTGGGTAGAGGGAAAGAATTAAGGTGTTCCAAAGCAGATGGGTAGGGTATGAGAGTGAAAAGTTAAGGTGTACCAGCACCATTAGGAAGGATGGGAGGGAGAAAAGAGTTAAAATAGACAAAAGCAGCCTGTAAAGTGAACAAAGCTAGAGAGTTGGGGGAGAGAATGAAAGGAGTTAAGGTATGCCAGAGCGGGTGGGTAGAGGAAGAGAGTGAAAAGAGTTAAAGTGAACAAAAGCTGGTAGGTAAGGTAGTAGAGTAAAAGGGTTAAGGTGTATCAATGTTGGTGTTTAGGATAGGAGAGTAATAGAGTTAAGGTCCACCAAAGCTGGTAGGGAGGATGGTAGACTGAAAGGGGTTAAGATGTACCAAAGTTAAAAGGTAGTGTGGGCGAGTGAAAAGAGTTAATGCATACCAAAGCTGGTAGGGAGGATGGTAGACTGAAAGGGGTTAAGATGTATCAAAGTTAAAAGGTAGTGTGGGCGAGTGAAAAGTGTTCATGCATACCAAAGCTGGTAGGTAGGCTGAAAAAGTGAAAACAGGTATTGTCAGGGCGAGTGGGTAGAGTGGAGGAGTGAAAAGAATTTAGACGTGCTGACATGCAGTAATAGTAACAACAACAACAACAACAACAACAACAACAACAATAATAATAATAATAATGATGATGATGATGATGATGATGATGACGATGCTGCTGCTGCTGCTACTGCTGCTGCTGCTGATGATGATGATGATGACGACGACATCATTTAAGGCACCAAGTCTTGATTCAAGATTCATATCAAAGCGCGCACTGTCATCATTCACCGAAGCTATCACCAATAACGACGTAACCTCCAGGGCACAAAGACTACGCAAACTGAACGGGGGAGGGAGAAGACAGGAAGGGAGTAAGGTGTGTGACCCGTGACCCAAACCATCCTCCTCCCTCTGTATCACATATCTCTCTCTCTCTCTCCTCTCACCCACACACACACACACACACACACACACACACACACACACACATACACATGCACACAGACATAAGATACTGAGCTAGGATACACTCAAACCTGTTCGGCAAATGTTCGGCTGTCTGAGAGAATGAAAAGGTTCACAGCGACAGAAATGGAATACACACTGATCGATAGACAGACCACGGTCCCGTTTGCTCATAGAACTGTACAAAACAACTGCTTGCTTTCACAGTTTACGAACACTCCACCACTCACGTTTATCCGTCCACACATTGACCTTTTTGTTTTCACTGCTTTTCATTCTCATTCCCCACCGCCTATTTTCTATAAAGGGAGACTGTTTCATTACGATTGGAAGTTTGTATGTGTGTTTGTGTGTATGTGTGTGTGTGTGTGTGTGTGTGTGTGTGTGTGTGTGTGTGTGTGTGTGTGTGTTTGTGTGTGTGTGTGTTGTGTATGTGTGTGTGTGTGTGTGTTGTGTATGTATGTTGTGTATTTGTGTGTGTGTTTGTGAGTGTGTATGTGTGCGTGCGTGCGTGTGTGTGCGTGTATGTTGTGTATGTGTGCATGTCAGTGTGTGTATTTTTGTTGTGCGTGTGTGTTTGTGTGTGCGCGCGCGTGTTTGTGTGTTGTGAGTGCGTGTATGTTGTGTATATGTGTATGTTGTATGTGTGTATTTGTGTGAGTGTGTGTGCTGTAAGTTGTGTATGTGTGTATGTTGTGTATGTGTGTGTGTGTGTGTATGTATGTGTGTGTGTTTGTTTTGTGTGTGTGTGTGTTGTGTTGTGTGTGTGTGTGTGTGTGTGTGTGTGTGTGTGGTGTGTGTGTGTGTGTGTGTGTGAGACATAAACGTGTCAGCAAATTTTCTCAGCTGTTTCTGGATGGAACATGACCACATGTGGGTTAAAGGTGTACTCACTGAGGACTTACGATAAGATAGGTTTGGACGTCATAGCGACAAGAGAGTGCCTAAAATCAGCAAGGTATGTGAACAACCTTTTCTCAGGAACTTCAGACAACACTTACATTCTGTTTTCAGTCTTGTGACCGTCTACCATTGTTCTCGTTCCACGGCGGGCTGCTTGGTTCTTTTTTGATAGAGCCGCGGACTCAAGATCTGATATCTCGAGTTCAACCCCAGCCTGCAACACTAAAATCTGGCCTGTTCGCTGCCCATCTATATGTTTCCATCATTTTGGTGGTGCCAAGCTTAGTGTTCCAAAAGTCCCTCCCCCCTCCTCCCTAATTTCAAGACCTTACCAGCGCATAGGGTTTTGCGCAGGCTTAGAGAGTCTGCCAGATAATTTGCTGGCAGATTTGGGTGGAGCACATATGGAATTGTCCGAGTGCGATGAATCCCTCTTGAACAAACTCCAAACTCTCGTTCCACGTCAAATTATACTCTGAGGTCATAATGACCTTGTGAAGGACAAACTCTGGATTCTCTGAAATAATTTTTGTATTAAAAGAGATATCGTTAGAATGGCTTGACCATCTTGTTTGGTTTTGGGTTTTAGTTTTCCTTCAGCGGAAAAGGAAAGGAGAAGGGAGAGGGCAAGAAAGTGTTGTTTCAATCTTAGTTTGGGCCTACCCGTTACTAGAAAAAAAACAGAAATTTGATTCTCATTAGCTTACGAAGGGTAAAGATCGACTTTTTTTACTCTCTTTCTCTGTGTCTCTTTCTCTCTGTCTCTCTCTGTCTCTGTCTGTCTGTCTCTCTGTCTCTGTCTCTCTCTCTCTATGTCCGTTATGTATTACTATTGGCAAATATTTCTCTCGTGCTTACAAGAGATCCTGTTAAATTTGAGTTACATGTCTCGTGCATTATGATGTTGCAAGCAGCCGCGGTGTATTCTTTAGATTACATCAAGAGGAAACACCAACGAATGATTTATCGGCTGTGTTTGGCCATTTATTTTGACCAGAGTCTGGGGATAGTCTTTACTTTTTTACTTCTTCTTCCTTGCTTTTCAGACTTACTTTTGTTTACAAATGAAGCATCAAAGCGCATACGATGGGACGACTCACTCAGCACTAAACATCTTCCTCTTGAATGCTGGCACCTGCACAATTGAGACATAGCCACTGTACATAGCAGACTTCTTGAAGAACCTCTTTCGATAATTATGTTTCTGCAGACATAATTTTCAAGATTTTGCAAGAGATCGATAGGTTTTTCAGCTTGCCAAAGCGTAGGGATTTCAGCAGGCTAAGCCATTGAGCGTCAGACCCCTCCTTGACTGCTGGAACTTGCACGATGTGAGACATAAGCACTACATGGCAGACTCTTTAAAGGTCCTCATCCGAGACGTCCTTCCTGATGCGATTTTCCAGTTTTTACAAGAGACCAATAGATTTCACCTGATCTAATTTTACGTCTGAATGTGTTTTGTTTAATTGTATTTTAGACTTGTAAGGTTAATTAACAGTAAGTATGGTTTTTAACGGTCGTCTTTTATCTTAACCTGGTTGTCTTTTTTGACGTGGTGTTAGCCCTGATATGGCTCTAGTAAGTAGTCGGCTGGACTATAAGCAATATGAACTTGAACTCAAAGGAATCTGACAGATCATCATTTGCAGATATATAGAACTGTCTGAGTGCGCCCTTACCGAACAAACTAAAACTCAAGAATGCGGTAAATCCCTTACTGAACAAACTGTAAAACTCAGAGTGCGATAAAGCCCTTACCGAACAAACTGTAAAACTCAGAGTGCGATAAAGCCCTTACTGAACAAACTGTAAAACTCAGAGTGCGATAAATTCCTTACTGAACAAACTGTAAAACTCAGAGTGCGATAAAGCCCTTACTGAACAAACTGTAAAACTCAGAGTGCGATAAATCCCTTACTGAACAAACTGTAAAACTCAGAGTGCGATAAATCCCTTACTGAACAAACTGTAAAACTCAGAGTGCGATAAATTCCTTACTGAACAAACTGTAAAACTCAGAGTGCGATAAAGCCCTTACTGAACAAACTGTAAAACTCAAGAGTGCGATAAATCCCTTACTGAACAAACTGTAAAACTCAAGAGTGCGATAAATCCCTTACCGAACAAACTGTAAAACTCAAGAACGCGATAATCCTATGAACAAGTAACCAAATGCGTAAATCCTTACTGAACAAACTGTAAAACTCAAGAGTGCGATAAATCCCTTACTGAACAAACTGTAAAACTCAGAGTGCGATAAAACCCTTACTGAACAAACTGTAAAACTCAAGAGTGCGATAAATCCCTTACTGAACAAACTGTAAAACTCAAGAGTGCGATAAATCCCTTACCGAACAAACTGTAAAACTCAAGAATGCGATAAATCCCTTACTGAACAAACTGTAAAACTCAAGAGTGCGATAAATCCCTTACTGAACAAACTGTAAAACTCAAGAGTGCGATAAATCCCTTACTGAACAAACTGTAAAACTCAAGAGTGCGATAAATCCCTTACTGAACAAACTGTAAAACTCAAGAATGCGATAAATCCCTTACTGAACAAACTGTAAAACTCAAGAATGCGATAAATCTCTTACTGAACAAACTGTAAAACTCAGAGTGCGGTAAATCCCTTACTGAACAAACTGTAAAACTCACAGTGCGATAAATTCCTTACTGAACAAACTGTAAAACTCAGAGTGCGATAAATCCCTTACCGAACAAACTGTAAAACTCAAGAGTGCGATAAATCCCTTACTGAACAAACTGTAAAACTCAGAGTGCGATAAATCCCTTACTGAACAAACTGTAAAACTCAGAGTGCGATAAATCCCTTACTGAACAAACTGTAAAACTCAAGAGTGCGATAAATCCCTTACCGAACAAACTGTAAAACTCAAGAGTGCGATAAATCCCTTACTGAGCAAACTGTAAAACTCAAGAGTGCGATAAATCCCTTACTGAACAAACTGTAAAACTCAGAGTGCGATAAATCCCTTACTGAACAAACTGTAAAACTCAGAGTGCGATAAATCCCATACTGAACAAACTGTAAAACTCAGAGTTTATTTTTTTTATCCCTTTGTATGTATGTGTAGCGAGTCACAAGCCGATCTTCATGCGGAAACTTGAGGAGGTGTTTTTGAATCCCCTGAACGAGGACATGAAGGCTCCCATCTTCACTGCTGATGCCGTGGACTCTGACGAGAAAGAGTGTCACACAAATGACAACTGTCCATGCAGCGAAATCCGTTACAATTTTGGATCGGGCAACGAGAATGGCGACTTCCATATCGACACAGAGACTGGCGAGGTGAGTGAGTGTGGTTAGATGTTTAAGTCCTTGAAAAGAAAAAAAAAGGAGAGAGAGAGAGAGAGAGAGGAGAGGAGAGAGAGAGAGAGTGGAGATGGAGGAGTAGGACTCTGTGTGTGTGTGTGTGTGTGTGTGTGTGTGTGTGTGTGTGTGTGTGTGTGTGTGTGTAGAAAGGTGACGCTGTGTGTGTATGTGTGTGTGTGTGTGTGGTGTATGTACGCGCTCACGTTTGTGTCTGTGTGTGCCGTAATTTGATGTGATAATAACTCTGTGTGTGTGTGTGTGTGTGTGTGTGTGTGTGTGTGTGTGTGTGTGGTGTGTGTGTATGTGTGTGTGAGTGCATGTATGTGTTTGTGAGTGTGTGTGTGTGTGTATACTGTGATGTGATATGATAATGATTCTGTGTGTCTGTGTGTGTGTGTGTCTGTGTGTGTGTTTAGGGAGGCATGATCGTGTGTCGTGGTTTGCGTTCGTTTGTGGGGTGTGTACAATGTATGTGTATGTTTGTGTGTTCATTCGTTTAACATCTATGTACACGAGTGCTTGTAGACATATTTTTGGGGGTGTTCTTGTGTGTGTGTGTGTGTGTGTGTGTGTGTGTGTGTGTGTGTGTGTGTGTGTGTGTGTGTGTGTGTGTGTGTGTGGTGTATGTGTGAGTGTATGGTGAGTATGTGGTGTGTGTGTGTGTGTGTGTGTGTGTGTGTGTGTGTGTGTGTGTGTGTGTGTGTGGTGTGTGTGTGTGTGTGTGTGTCCTCCCAAAGACACATGCTCTACTTCTGAATACAGATATTTTTATAAAGACAATTCTCTGCTTGCAAAAAACACTACTTACAAAGACACACTACTTACAAAGACTACTTACAAAGACACACTCAACTTACAAAGGCACGCTCTACTTACATAATCACACTCTCTACTTACAAAGACACACTCTACTTACAAAGACACACACTACTTACAAAGACACTCTACTTACAAAGACACTACTTACAAATACACACACTACTTACAAATACACACACTACTTACAAAGACACACACTACTTACAAAGACACTACTTACAAAGACACACACCACTTACAAAGACAAACTACTTACAAAGACACACTACTTACAAATACACACTACTTACAAAGACACACTCTACTTACAAAGACACTCTACTTACATTATCACACTCTCTACTTACAAAGACACACTCTACTTACAAAGACACACTGCTTACAAGACGCACTCTACTTACAAAGACATCTACTTACAAAGACACTCTACTTACATAATCACACTACTTTACAAAGACACACTCTACTTACACATTACTTACAAAGACACTCTACTTACAAAGACACTACCTACAAAGACACACTACTTACATAATCACACTCTCTACTTACAAAGACACACTCTACTTACAAAGACACACTACTTACATAATCACACTCTACTTACAGAGACACTCTACTTACATAACCACACTCTCTACTTACAAAGACACTCTACTTACATAGTCACACTCTCTACTTACATAATCACACTCTCTACTTACATAATCACACTCTCTACTTACAAAGACACTCTACTTACATAGTCACACTCTCTACTTACATGATCACACTCTACTTACAAAGACACACACTACTTACAAAGACACACACAACTTACAAAGACACACAACTTACAAAGACACACATTACTTACAAAGCACACATTACTTAACAAAGACACACTACTTACAAAGACACTCTACTTAGAAAGACACACTCTGCTTACATAACGACACTCTCTACTTATTAAGACACACTCTCTACTCACAAAGACACACACTCTACTCACAAAGACACACTACTCACAAAGACACTACTTACAAAGACACACTGTCCTTACAAAGACACACTCTACTTACAAAGACACACTCTATTTACAAAGACACTTACTTACAAAGACACACTCTACTTACAAAGACACACACTACTTACATAATCACACTCTCTACTTACAAAGACACTATACTTACAAAGACACACACTACTTACAAAGACACACTACTTAATCACACTCTACTTACAAAGACACACTCTACTTACATAATCACACTCTACTTACAAAGACACACACTACTGACAAAGACACACTACTTACAAAGACACACGCTACTTACAAAGACACTCTACTTACAAAGACACACTCTACTTACAAAGACACCTTACTTACATAAGACACACTCTACTTACAAAGACACATACTTCACAAAGCACACACTCCACTTACAAAGACACACACTACTTACAAAGACACTCTACTTACAAAGACACACTCTACTTACAAAGACACACTACTTACAGACAACAAACGACACACTCTACTTACAAAGACACACTCTACTTACAAAGACACACACTAAACTTACAAAGACACACTCTACTTACAAAGACACTACTCTAAACCATCTACTTACAAAGACACACTTACTTACAAAGACACACTACATTACAAAGACACACTACTTACAAAGACACACTCTACTTACAAAGACACACTCCTACTTACAAAGACACACTCTCTACTTACAAAGACACACTACTTACAAAGACACACTCTACTTACAAAGACACTCTACTTACAAAGACACACTCCACTAACAAAGACACACACTACTTACAAAGACACACTAATCACAAAGACACACACTACTTACAAAGACACATACCACTTACAAAGCCACACACTACTTACAAAGACACACACTACTTATATAAGCACACTCTACTTACAAAGACACACTCTACTTACAAAGACACACTACTTACAAAGACACTACATACAAAGACACACCACACTACTTACGCAGGTACACACTACTTACAAAGACACACTACTTGCAAAGACACACTCTACTTACAAAGACACACTCTACTTACAAAGACACAATACTTACAAGTATATACTCCACTTACAAAGCACACACTACTTACAAAGACACACACTACTTACAAAGACACTCTACTTACAAAGACACTCTCTACTTACAAAGACACACACTACTTACAAAGGCATACTACTTACAAAGACACAACACTACTTACAAAGACACTCTACTTACAAAGACACACTCTACTTACAAAGATACACTCTACTTACATAAGCACACTCTACATACAAAGACACACACCACTTAGAAAGACACACACTACTTACAAAGACACACCACTTACAAAGACACACTCTACTTACAAAGACACACAATGCTTACAAGTATATACTCCACTTACAAAGACACACTACTTACAAATACACACTCCACTTACAAATACACACTCCACTTACAAAGACACACACTACTTACAAATACACACACCACTTACAAAGACACACTCTACTTACAAAGACACACAAGTATATACTCCACTTACAAAGACACACTACTTACAAAAACACACTACTCACAAAGACACACACTACTTACAAATACAGACACCACTTACAAAGACACACACTACTTACAAAGACACATTGCTTACAAAGACACACTCTACTTACAAAGACACTCTCTACTTACAATGACACACTCTACTTACAAAGACACACTCTACTTACAGACACTCTCTACTTACAAAGCCACACTCTACTTACAAAGACACACTCTACTTACGAAGACACACTCTACTTACAAAGACACACTCTACTTAAAAGACACTCTACTTACAAAGATACACTCTACTTACAAAGACACACTCTACTTACAAAAACACAGTCCTTACAAAGACACTCTACTTACAAAGACACACATTACTTACAAAGACACATACTACTCACAAAGACACACACTACTTACAAAGACACACACCACTTACAAAGACACACTAGTTACAAAGACACACTACTTACTAAGGCACACATTACTTACAAAGACACACACTACTTACAAAGACACACACCACTTACAAAGACAAACACTACTTACAAATACACACACCACTTATAAGACACACACTTACAAAGACACACACTACTTACAAAGACACACACTACTTACAAAGACACACTGCTTACAAAGACACACACTACTTACAAAGACACACACTACTTACAAAGACACACACTACTTACAAAGACACACACTACTTACAAAGACACACACTACTTACAAAGACACACACTACTTACAAAGACACACTGCTTACAAAGACACACACTACTTACAAAGACACACACTACTTACAAAGACACACACCACTTACAAAGACACGCACCACTTACAAAGACACACACTAGTTACATAAGTACACTCTCTACTTATAAAGTCACACACTACTTACAAAGACACACAAGACACACACTACTTACAAAGACACACACTACTTACAAAGACACTTTCTACTTACAAAGACACACTCTCCTTACAAAGACACACTTTCCTTACAAAGACACACTCTCCTTACAAAGACACACTCTACTTACAAAGACACACTTACTTACAAAGACACTATCTACTTACAAAGACACACTCTACTTACAAAGACACACTCAACTTACAAAGACACACTCTACTTACATAGACACACACTACTTACAAAGACACACACTACTTACAAATACACACACCACTTACAAAGACAAACACTACTTACAAATACACACACTACTTACAAAGACAGACACTGCTTACAAAGACACACACTACTTACAAAGACACACACTTCTTACAAAGACACACTCTACTTACAAAGACACACTACTTACAAAGACACACTCTACTTACAAAGACACACACTACTTACAAAGACACACACTTCTTACAAAGACACACACTACTTACAATGACACACACTACTTATAAAGACACTCTACGTACAAAGACATTACTTACAAAGACACACTACTTACAATGACACACTCTCCTTACAAAGACACACTCTACTTACATAAGCACACTCTCTACTTATAAAGGCACACACTACTTACAAAGACACACTCTACTTACATAAGCAGACTCTCTACTTATAAAGGCACACACTACTTACAAATACACACTCCACTTACAAAGACACACTCTCCTTACAAAGACACACTCTCCTTACAAAGGCACACTCTACTTACAAAGACACACACTACTTACAAATACACACTCCACTTACAAAGACACACTTTACTTACAAAGACACACTACTTACAAAGACACACTTTACTTACAAAGACACACCCTACTTACAAAGACACACCCTACTTACAAAGACACACTGTCTACTTATAAAGATACATTCTCTGCTTACAAAGAAACACTTTACTTACAAAGGCACACTCCCTGCTTACAAACACATACTGTCTGCTTACAAAGACACACTCTTTGCTTACAAAGACATACCCTCTGCTTACAAAGCCACCCTACATACAAAGACACTCTACTTACAAAGACATTTTCTCTACTTACAGAGACACACTCTCTGCTAACAAAGACATAACTTCTACTTACAAAGACACACTCTCTACTTACAAAGACATAACTTCTACTTACAAAGACACTCTCTACTTACAAAGACACACTCTCTGCTTACAAAGACACACTCTCTACTTACAGACATAACTTCTACTTACAAAGACACTCTCTACTTACAAAGACACGCTCTCTGCTTACAAAGACACACTCTCTACTTACAGACATAACTTCTACTTACAAAGACACACACTCTGCTTACAAAGACACACACTCTACTTACGAAGACATAACTTCTACTTACAAAGACACTCTGCTTACAAAGACACATTCTCTACTTACAAAGACACATTCTCTGCTTACAAAGACACACACCCTGCTTAAAAAGACACTCTACTTACAAAGACACATTCTCTACTTACAAAGACACACTCTCTGCTTACAAAAGACACACGAGCAGGTGTACGTTCTGCGTGCAGGTATCTGTGAGCTCTGACCTACGACGCAGCAACCTGCCCATAGATTACAAGCTGCAGATCCTGGCCTCCAACCCCAACGAAGGCGACATCTACGACCAGATGGAGCTGAAGGTGATGCCGTCACAGCTGTGGATCGACATGGGGATCAACCGTGTGGTGGACGCGTACGGCGAGGGCTACGTGGGGGGTAGTCATGCCCACCATATCCACAAGAGGGTCTGTGTTTGCTGTTATTGCCGTTGTTGTTGTCGCTTTGCTAAAACAAAGTTAGAAGTTAGAGCAAACAAATTAACAAATAAAACGAAACAAAACAAAAACGAACAAACCAAAAGTCTCGAACAACCTCAGCAAGAGAGGAAACGTTATTGTTGTTGCTTTGCCAGAAAGAAAATGGTTCTTAACAACATGCTAACAAAACAACAACAACGAAACCAGCCAACCAACCAACCAACCAACCAACCACCCACCCAACCAACCAACCAACCAACCAACCAACCAACCAACCAACCAACCAACCAACCAAAGCCAAAACAACAACCCTCCCAAACCAACCAACCAACCAACCAACCAACCAACCAACCAACACCCACCCAAACCAACCAACCAACCAACCAACCAACCAACCAACCAAACAATGCCAAAAACAACCCAATCCTCCCAAACCAACCAACCAAACCGACCAACCAACCAACCAACCAACCAACCAACCAACCAACCAACCAACCAACCAAAGAAAAACAAACACACAACAAACAACAAACCAAACCGAACCAACCAACCAAACCAAACCGAACCAAGCCGAACCAAACCAAAACCGAACCGAACCGAACCGAACCGAACCGAACCAAACCAAACCAAACCAAACCAAACCAAATCAGAACAATCCGCACAAAGAAGATGTACATATTGTACATACACTACAGGCACATGGTTCATATCTGCATTAGTCAGTGATATAACTAAAATATTCACAAAGCTCATTGCCGAATGTTTGATTTTTTTTTTCAACATTAAACTGAAACAGTTATGTTTTTACGCTACTAACGATACAGTTTAACAGCAAAAATAAATAATTCATTTCCAGCACCCTCCCACGTCTCCCAGCAACCCTCGGGCATTGTAGCATTGTCAAGGAAATTCATACCTTTATCATTTTAAGCGGACTGGTTGGTTCTCTCAGTAGACCCGTGGACTCGAGATCTGAGGTTTCGAGTTCAATCCGAGCTCTGTACATAAAGACTGGCCCGTTCGCTGCCCATCTTAATACTTCAGTCAGTCTGGTGGTGTCAGTATAGTGTTTCGTAGGTCTCTTCAACCCATTTCTCATTTTAAGATCTTGCCAGTGCTTAGGGTTTTGCGCAGGCTGAAGGAGTCTGCCAGTTA
The DNA here is from genome assembly GCA_030674185.1 of Monoplex corrugatus. Taxonomy (NCBI): domain Eukaryota; kingdom Metazoa; phylum Mollusca; class Gastropoda; order Littorinimorpha; family Ranellidae; genus Monoplex; species Monoplex corrugatus. Next base: position 24,285,506 of record CM060312.1, on the reverse strand, counting down.
ATTGATGGCAGTTTTGGATAGGACGCTTATGGTGTTGTCTTAGTACGGTGAATCCCCATTGAACAGACTCCAGACTCCTTTCTTTGTTTATTGATATTAACTAAACCTGTGTGTCTGTTTCATCCCATCAGCCAGTTACGGAAGAACCTTCACCTGGCCAAATTAATGCATCTATTTATCGTCACATTTGCGTAAGTCATTTGGGCATAATGGTTAAAACATCTGCCTGGGACACGAGAAACCTGGGTTCGAATCGGAGAGGGGAATTTCTCGTTTTCCTTTTCCCCTTCCTGTGCTAGGTCTTAAGTAATAGTCCAGGTGCTATTTTCTTCAGATGAGACGATAAATTCAGGGTTCCGCATGTGCAGCATAGCATTTGCTCAGGGCAGGTTAAAGATCTCACAGCATGATTATCATCCTCGTCGACATCATCATCACTGCATTGTAAAAAAACAAACAACCTGTGGCCAGCTTCTGTGGCCATTAACGTGGCGTAGAAAAGAGGACGGGAAAAAAGGTGAGCACAAAGGTAACCTCCCAGAGTGCGATGATCCTTAAAAAATGTTTTTAAACCTATGAAACACTTTAGCTGACAGCACCAAAGTGATTGGAGCATTCATAACAGGCCAGATTTTATGTTGCAGGCTGTGACTGAACACAAGACATTTAGTCTTCAGTCCATTGCTCTATTACAAGAGAAAGCCAATCCGCTGTGATCTACAAGGAAATAGTTCACTCATTACGGGCCAGTATGTTGAAATAAAATACACAGGCACACATAAATTCAGCCTGTAGTGAAGATAGAGGTAAACGTTATCTGCTGACATAAAACGGATACATAAAATTACTGCTATAATTATCTGTAAATTTTGTGTTTGTACTTTGTGTGTGTGTGTGTGTGTGTGTGTGTGTGTGTGTGTGTGTGTGTGTGTGTGTGTGTGTATGTGTGTGTGTGTGTGTGTGTGTGTGTGTGTGTGTGTGTGTGTCTGTGTGTGTGTGTGTTTGAACGGGGTGTGGTCGGTATATTATTTTATTTGTTTGTTTTGTTTTGGGGAGTTACAGTATCAACTTCTGGCTACTTTCCCCAGGAAGATCGCATCGTTGCAGTACAGCACCACCTTTTTGCGCATCGTTGCAGTACAGCACCACCTTTTTGCGTGCATGCATGCGTGCGTGCGTGCGTGTGTGTGTGCGCGCGCGCACGCATTCATTTCTGTTTACGTACGATGTGGATTTTTTATCACAGACTTTTTGCGTTAACCACTACACCACAGCGACTGGTCGTGTTTCATAGTTTCTGTTCCCATTCGTTTCTTCCATTTCAATACCTTGCCAGTGTACACGGTTTCGCAAAGGCTCAGGGAGTCTACCAGATGACAGATGGCAGATACTGTTCCAGTAAGATGAATCTGTCTTAAGTAAACTCCAAACTCTCTTTGTAGTCCAGCCTTTACTTTTATTTATTAATATCACATAGCGATACGCGTCTGTCTTCTTTTAATTAGTGCAACGGATTACCGCCGACTGGGAGGTTGTGGGTTTGAATCCCAACAGTCTTGTGAACATCCGTTGTGGGATTTTTCAGCCCTAACCCTGTTCATACCCAGTTTTGAATGTGCCAGGGACTCGTTGGAAGGACCTAAAAACCAAACAGTCAGGTTTCATAATAATAATAATTACAATATTTATATAGCGCAAAATCTTGATAAAATCAAATCTAAGCGCTGAAACAGACACATACACACACGCACGCACGCACACACACGCACGCACGCACGCACACACACGCACTCACGCACACACACACACACACACACACGCGCGCGCGCGCGCGCACACACACACACACACACACACACACACACACACACACGGCTATAAATGGGGAGAAAGAATAAAAGCAATGGAAAATTATAGAGAGCATATTATATACAATTATATATTGCAATGTGATTCCCCTCCGAGTGGAGACAGGCTGCAGAGGGGATTGAGTGAGGTCAGGATTTTATGCAGAGGAGAAAAGGTGAGTTTTGAGAGCGGACTTGAAGGAGACAAAAGTAGGTTGCTGACGAACTGAGAGAGGAAGTTTGTTCCAGGAGAGCGGACCAGAAACAGAGAAGGCTCGTGGACCATAGGTATTGAGCTTAGTGCGTGGAAAGCGAAAAGTCAGAGGATCGGAGGCAGAGCGGAGGGTACGTGAGGGAAGATAGATCTCAAGTAGGCTTGACAGGTAATCGGGGGCTGAGTTATTGAGGCTTTTGTAGCACATGGTGTCTAGTTTGTACTGTATGCGCTTTGATACAAGGAGCCAGTGAAGTTGTGCCAGGAGAGGAGATATGTGGTCAGCTTTTTTCTTTTTGAGTACAAGGCGTGCAGCATTGTTTTGAATGCGCTGTAGGATGTGAGTGGTGGAGGCAGGAAGACCGGACAGGAGTGAATTGCAATAGTCAATGCGAGACATTATGAAGGAGAGAACGAGTTTTGCAGTTGTTTCCACAGAGAGATACTTCCTGATCAGGCTTATACGATGGAGGTGATAGTAGCAAGATCTGGCAGTTTGAGAAACAAAGTTGTTCATGGAGAGGGTAGAGTCAATGCAGACACCAAGGTTTTTAGCTGAATCAGAAATTGGGACTGATGTGTTACATAATGGGAGAGAAAGAGGAGGCAGCTGAGAAAGTTTCTGACGGGTGCCAACGAGGATAGCTTCTGTCTTGTCATCATTTAGCTGAAGTTTGTTGTATGTCATCCAATTTTTAATGTCCGAGTGGTGCGAGTCAGGAGGCGCTCTGCTCTGCGGCGGGCACGTTTTGCACAGGCAATCTCATGAGTGAGCCAGGGGGTAGGGGGGCGGTCAGGTAAAAGACGGGTTGTGGCTTCACGGATGCGTCATTTAGGATGTTGCTGAAATCTCCTGACCAGCACCACATGTGTCTGTATCTCTTGGGCCTGCTTAACTCCAGAACATTAAAAAAAAAGGAAACATAAGATTACAGGCCTTATCACGCAGTCTCAGTCCAGAATGGAACTCCATAGTATCATGATTATCTCATAGTCTGTTGGCCAAAGAAACGCAGTGGAAAATGGGACAGGAAAGAGAGAGAGGGAGAGAGAGAGAGAGAGAGAGAGAGAGAGAGAGAGAGAGAGAGAGAGAGAGACAGAGAGACAGACAGAGAGACAGGGACAGAAAGACAGAGAGAGAGACAGAGACAGAAAGACAGAGACAGAGACAGAAGACAGAGAGACAGAGACAGAGAAGAGAGAGACAAAAAGACAGAGACAGAGAGAGAGAGAGAGAGAAAGAGAGAGACAGAGAGAGAGAGAAAGAGAGAGAAAGAGAGACAGAGAGACTCTTTCAACATTGTGGTTAAATTGTTTCCCCCACAGTCGACTCCCCCAATCACGCTTCCTCCGAACGTAACTTTCACCTTGACCAAAACGGGCAATTCGGAAAACACGACGGAAATGCGGGTGGGCACCAGGGTGTCCTTCCAGCTGCAGATCCTCTTCCCACAGACTACCACGGACATGCTTGTGGAGCTCTTCGCCCCAGACAACGACACCATCATCATGATGCTATGTGACGTTAAGATCAGCAGCATCGGTGACAACCTCCAGCATGACGGGGCCGCCAAGATCGTCATGGACTCCCAGAACATGTCCACTGTCTATGTGAGTTGTTGTTGTTGTTGTTGTTGCTGCTGGTGGTGGCGATGGTGGTGGTGATGTTGTTGTTTTTGGTGTCGTTGGTGTTGTTTTTGTCGTTGTTGTTATTGGTGTCGTTGGTGTTGTTTTTGTCGTTGTTGTTGTTGTTGTTATTGATGTCGTTGGTGTTATTTTTGTCGTCGTTGTTGTTGTCGATTTTGGTATTGGTGTTGCTGTTGATGGTGTTGTTGTTGCTGTCGCAGTTGTTATTTTTGATAATGGTGTTGCTGTTGTTGTTGTTAATGGTGTTTGTGAGTGTTGTTGTTATATTTGTTATTGTTAGTATTCTTGGTGTTGTTGGTATTGGTGTGTTGTTATTATTGTTGTTCGTGGTGATAATGGTGTTGGTGTTGTTGGGTGTTGTTATGTTGTTCTTGTTGATGGTATTATTGTAATTGTTGTTGTTGCTGTTGTTGTTGGCGGTGGTGGTGGTTGTGGTGATGGTAGTGGTGGTGGTAGGGTTGGTGCTGTTGCTGATAGTGATGTGTTAATGTTGTTGTTGGATGTAGTGGTGGTGATGATGGTGATGGTGTTGAATGTAGTGGTGGTGATGATGGTGTTGTTGTTGTTGTTGGTGGTGGTAGTGATGGTGGCGATGGTGATGATAGTGATGATTGTTTTGTCGCACATGTGCCAGTAGAAACCAGAAACAGGCACAAATTGAATGAAAATACGAATTTGATTAACGAAACAAAACAGACGCGAATTTTCGGCCAACTGACCTTTGTCAAATGTACACAAAGGATAACAACAACAACAACAACAACAACAACAACAACAAAAATCGTGTAAAAACTGTCATTTCTTGTTATTGTTGTTGAGACGAATATACAAAGAAAAATGTTTGCTGTTAATGTTGTTCTTGTTGTTTGTTATTGTCTTTGTTGCATATGTGAATGTTTCGTGTTATTATTGTTGTTGCGACTCTTGTGACATTATTGCTTTTGTTGTTTCATTGTTGCTTCATATAATTTGAATCTTTTTCTTTGTTGTTGTGTTGTCATTTTTGAAGTCACTGATTATGTGAAGATGTTAATTTGTTGTTGTCATTTAATATTTAAATGTATTTATTTCTTTATGTCGAGACTACCTAATTTATAAAAAAATTTTTTTTTATTGCCATTGTTTCTACAAATCTGGAATTGAATATCAACCGGCAACACCAAAAAAAAGAAAAGAAAAAAAAAGAAAAAAAAAGAAAGGCCTGTTCGCTGCCCATTTTAAAAGTTTCCGTCATTCCGGTGTTGTCAGCTTAGTGTTTCATAAATCACTTCCTTCCCCTCTTCATTTCAAGACCTTGTGTGGCAGGCTGAGGAAGTCTGTCAGATGATTGTTGGCAGATTTGTTTGCAGCGCATATGGATCGTCCGACTGTGATGAATCCTTGAACAAATTGAAAACCCAAACCTTAAAGCTCTGATGTATTTACGAAATGTGTTTGTAATTGCTGGCTTTGTTGTCGTTACTAAATATACGAGAATGTTGTCTTTTATCATCAGTATTCTTTTTTATTTTCACATTCGTCTGCATGTAGTTGTATGTATGTATGTATGTATGTATGTATTATGTATGTAGTTTTATATGTATGTATGTATTATGTATGTAGTTTTGTATGTATGTATGTATGTATGTATGTATGTATATGTCTGTATGTATGTATTATGTATGTAGTTTTGTATGTATGTATGTATGTATGTATGTATGTACGTATATGTGTGTATGTGTGTATATATGTATGTATGTATGTATGTATGTATGTATGTATGTATGTATGTGTGTGTGTATGTGTGTGTGTATGTATGTATGTATGTATGTTTTTGTGTATGCACGCACATATGCACGCACGCAAGCACGCAAGCACGCACGCACACACGCACGTGTATGTATGTACGTACGTGCGTACGTACGTACCTACGTATGTATGTATGTATATATGTCTATGTATGTATTATGTATGTAGTTTTGTATGTATGTATGTATGTATGTATGTGTATGTATGTAGTATGTATGTAGTAGTATGTATGTATGTTTGTATGTTTGTATGTATGTATGCATGTATGTATTACGTAAGTATGTATGTATGTATATGTAAATATGTATATGTGTATATACATGTATGTATGTATGTGTGTATGTGTGTGTGTATGTATGCATGTATGTTCGATTTGTTTGTTTATTTGTTTGTATGTATGTATGTATGGATGTATGTATGTATGTATGTATGTATGTATGTATGTATTAGTCAGGTCAGACAAAGAGGTCTGCTACTGGTAAGCTGTAGCCCAGTACTACCTGTCACAGCAGGAGACTTGGAGAGGGGATTGGCGCCACCAAGGATTAACCTAAGCCCACAGAAAAGATATGAGAGACACTATAGCCAACAACATACCGGATCGGTCGGGGCCCGGGTTACAAACGACCGCGCTTACCACTGACAAGCACCAGGGTGGAAGTGAAAAGTCAGCTACTGGGGCAAAGACATCATTCAAACTGCCAACGGAAAAAGCTACCATTGGAACCTGGAATGTCCGTACACTCCATCAGTGCGGCAAAGTAAAAGAACTAGAACACGAGCTGAGACGCTACCAATGGGACATTGTGGGTATATCGGAAGTAAGATGGACAGGCTTCGGAGAAGCAATCACAGAGGAAGGACACAAGATGTGGTACAGTGGCGAAGAGTCACTACATGAAAATGGCGTAGCTTTCATCGTACGCAAAGAAGTCATTGGATGCATCATGAGCTGCACGCCTGTCAACAGCAGAATCATCAGCATTCGGGTGTCAGCCAAACCAAAGAACATCACCATCATACAAGTGTATGCTCCAACTACCAGCCACGAAGACCAGGTGGTTGAAGAATTCTATGAGAAAATAGAAGACACCATCGGAAAAGCCCCCAGGAAAGACATCATCATAGTTCAGGGGGACTTCAACGCCAAAGTCGGCCCAGATGCCTACAAAAACTGGGCTGGAACAGTGGGTCAATTTGGCACAGGGGAAACTAATGACAGGGGACTTCGCCTTCTGGAGTTTGCCTGCACCCAACGGCTCACCATTGCCAACACCCTCTACCCCCACAAACTGTCAAGAAGAACAACCTGGCATGCGCCGAACGGAAAGACTCACAACCAGATCGACTTTGTCCTCACACCGCGGCGCTTCAAATCAAGCATTAATAAAGCAAAGACGAGGACATACCCTGGAGCTGATATAGGCAGCGACCACGACCTCGTGCTGCTCACAATGAAGATCAAATTGAAAAAGAAGTACCAAGCTGCGCAGCCACGCATCAAGTTTGACCTGGAAAAGCTAAAAGATCCAGAGATAGAAGAGGCATTCCAGGCACAGCTCGGGGGGCGGTTCGCGGCACTCAACTTCCTGGACAGCAACATCAACGACCTCACAAACAACTTTGGTGAGGCAGTCCGCGAAACAGCAGAGGAGGTACTGGGGCGACAGAGGAAGAAACACCAAGCATGGATCTCAAATGACATCCTTGACCTCTGCGACAACAGAAGATCACTGAAGAAGACGAAAAACTCCAGCCCTGAAGAAGCCGCACAGTATCGTAAAACCAACAACCTTGTAAAGAAGAAGCCAAATGATTGAAGCCAAAGAACAATGGATCAACAACCAGTGTGAGAACATCGAGAAAGGCATGAAAAAAGGAAACAGCAAACATGCCTTCACCACACTGAAAAACCTTACCAAGACGCAGCAAAACAGATCGTCAGTCATCGAGGATACCTCAGGCGAGCTGCTGACAGAAAGCTCCGCTGTTCTGAACAGATGGACGCAGTACTGCCAAGAACTATACAACTACCCAATACAGCCAGATGACAGTTTGTTTCAGGGGGACTCAACACCATTGAGGGAATCCTCACCGCTACCAGTGATGAGAGAAGAAGTGGAAGAAGCCATCCGCAGCCTACCAGCAGGGAAATCACCTGGAGCAGACAATATCCTAGCAGAGCTGCTCAAACATGGAGGGAATGATTTGGTCACTCGTGTAACATCGATTTGTCAGAAGATCTGGGAGACAAAACAGTGGCCCACAGAATGGACTCAATCACTCATCATCCCCCTGCCCAAAAAGGGAAATATGCGCCAATGCCAGAACTACAGAACAATAAGTCTCATTAGCCACACCAGCAAGATCATGCTCAGAGTCATATTGAATCGACTGAAGAAAGAAGCGGAAGAACACCTTGCGGAAGAACAAGCTGGATTTAGGGCGGGCAGAAGCACAGTAGAACAGATCTTCACCTGCCGGATAATGATGGAGAAACATCTGCAGCATCAGAGAGACCTGTTCCACAACTTCATAGACTTTAAAAAAGCATTCGACAGGGTGTGGCATAAGGGTTTGTGGCAGGTGCTAAGAAAGTTTGGCATAGAGGAAGGTCTCGTCCAAACCATCCAGGCGCTGTATAACACTGCCAGCAGCGCAGTTCTCCTCAACAACCAGATAGGGGACTACTTCAAGACCACAGTTGGAGTCCGTCAAGGCTGCCTACTCTCTCCCGTGCTGTTCAATCTCTTCCTGGAGAACATCATGCGTGAAGCCCTCCATGACTTCCACTCCACTGTCTCCATCGGAGGAAGAACCATCAACAACCTGAGGTTCGCAGATGACATCGACCTGATGGGAGGCAGCAACGAAGAACTACAAGACCTGACCATGAGACTGGAAGAAAGTGCAGGTGCACACGGAATGGAAGTGAGCACAGAAAAAAGCAAAGTCCTGGTCAACAGCACAACCAACACCCATGCTGAAATCTACATGAACGGGCAACAGCTTGAAGAAGTGGACGCTTTCAAATACCTTGGCGCCACTCTCACCAAAGACGGTCGCTCTACAACAGAAATCAAGACCAGACTAGCGATCGCAACAGCAGCAATGGTAAAGCTAAACAAGATCTGGAAGAGCAGAGAGATCGGCTTTCCATCGAAGATGAAGCTGTACAAGTCCCTGGTGCTCCCCATCCTGCTGTATGGATGCGAGAGCTGGACCATGACAGCAGAGACCACCAAGACAATCCAGACGTTTGAAACTAAATGCTTCAGGCGCTTGCTCGGGATCTCTTGGCAAGATCGGAAGACAAACGATTTTGTGTGGAGCCAAATAACAACACTCGCAGGCCCACAAGAACCCCTCCTGGCAACAGTCAAGAACAGGAAGCTGTCGTGGTTCGGGCATGTCACACGCCACAACTCACTGCCCAAAACGGTCCTCCAGGGTACACTGGGAGGCGGCAGACGAAGGGGACGACAAGCCAAATGCTGGATGGACAACATCAAAGAATGGACCAGGTTGGATGGCCCCACGCTGGTGCGACAGGCGGAGGACAGGACCGGTTGGCGACGGCTGGCTTCAAGAGTGTCTCTCATCTCTCCTCTACGCCCATCACGGGCAGGAGAATGATGAATGATGATGATGTATGTATGTATGTATGTATAAATATATCTGTGTGCATCAGAGATCTGGTACCCCACTCATGTATTACCTACCGTTTTATGAAGCTATTTTGAAACACTCGATGACTCTGTCTTCTTTCCCGCGGTTTTTTTTTTCCTTCTAGTTTGACCGTGCCATCATCGACTTCGGGAACGTGACCAACAGTTTCAACTTCAAGGACAGCGAGAGTCACAGCTCCATCTACATCACCTGGCAAGCCGTTATGATCCAGAATGACGCCACCAACAACAATGGCGTCTACTGGGTTAGCGCCGGCGCCGAGTTCAACTATGAGATGGAAGTGTGGGTTGGCCAGGCTTCCTTCACGGCCAAGACTGACGCTGATGTAGGTTTATACTGATGTTATAGATCTTTTTTTGTGTGTATAACGATGTTCTTTAAACTGTCTTGATCTCACCGCCCTTTTAGGCCTTTGACTCCCGCACCCTATCCTCCAACGGCAAAAACTTAACCCTTTGACTCCCTCGCCCTATCCACCAGCTTCCTGTTCCTGCAGGACAGGAAGCTGGTGGAGAGGGCGAGGGAATCAAAGGGTTAAGTTTTTGCTTTGCTAGCATGGTTGACAATGCAGGATGCTGGTGGACTGAGTGCGGGAGTCAAAGGGTTAACTTCCGCATCCTGTCCACCAGCATCCTGCATTGTCAATCGTGCTAAGTGTCGCAGGAAGAATTAGGGATGTTTATAAAGAATTATTTCTTTACTTAGGAGTCACGCACACAACAAGGAAGGAGAGAGACGATAAGAATTTAATACGCTAAGAACACTAAACAATGAATCTCAAAAGCAGTCCAGACATGGAAATAGAAATACAACACATTTGTGTAATGGATAACTTCAGCGTAAAACATGATTCGCCAGACATGGAAATGTGTATGTTTTCATAAGCCGATAGACACTGACCATGACTTTAAAGGTCTCTACTAAACGACATGTTCGTTCTTTGATTTAACGTCTGTTCACTATGAGTGATATTAGACGGGGGGAAAAAATGGAGGATGAGAGGTGGGCGAGTTGCATTGTGGGGAGAGGGAGACAGAGTAAGAGACATAAGTAAGTGGGTAAATAGAAAAATGGAACAAGATCTTAACACTAACAATTAACATTAACAATGTGAAGGGAAAATTTAACGCTAAAGTACTAACTTCATAAACTTATAGCAATACATTAACAGAACTGTGAACCAATGATTCTGAAATTTTAACTGATAAAGATTGATCTGAAGTTACTTCTTTGAAATAAGTTTCAGAATAGTTTTTTTGTGTAAATATTTTTGGTAAAAAAGAACGTAGCATTTTGCAGTAAAATAAACAGTGAAACAGTGTGAATTGTTCTCCGCAAATACACTTGATATTTTTACAATATTTTGTTTTCAACGCGTTAGCTGAATACGAAAATGAACAGCAACAATCGATCTCGAATGATATATGGAAGAATACTGCAATTTTTTAATACATTTTGAAATGAAAGTTTTATCATTTGTTGTGTCACAAACTTTTCTTTGAAATGTTCATGAAAACGAATCCATGAGGCTGATTCTAGCAAGCTGCAAGCTTCTTTTACGGAAGTTTTAATACGTAATTCTACAGTACATGTATTATCAGTGTTGTGTGCACTTTGCTTAGCTGCTCTGTCTACTACTTCGTTGCCATGAAGACCAACGTGAGAAGGCACCCAGCATAAACTGATATCTATACCTTTTGTCCTTAAACGATGTATAAGATGATTTACCTCAGTAATTAAGTCAGGTCTTGTGTCTGTATCAAAAGATTGTAAAACGACATGTCTAATGTTCTATGTGCTTATACACACGGAAGGGGTTTAGGAACTAACAGGTCTGCACACACGTTAACCTAAGAGGTCGGATAATTGTTAACCCTTTGTATACGACGCGGGGGGGGGGGGGGGGGGGGGAGTATCCAGGGGGATCAAACCTAGAACTTTCGGACCGGAACATTAACGTTTACCTCACGTGACCACTGTTTGTCTGTTTATAGTATTGTGTGTGTGTTGTGTGTGTGTGTGTTTGTGTGTGGGGTGTGTGTGTGTGAGCTTGTGTAGGTGTGTGTGTGCGTGCGTAGGTGTTGTGTGTGTGTGTGTGTGTGTGTGCGTGCATGTGTGTGTGTGTGTGCGCGCGCGCAGCGTGTGTGACCGTGTGTGTGCGTGCGTGCGTGTTTGTGTGTGCATATGCGTGCTACGTACGTGGGTGCGTGTGTGGGTGCGTATGCGTATACGTTTGCGTGTGCATGTGCATGTGTGTGCGTATGTGTATGCATGCGTGCATGTATGTGCATGCGTGTGCGTGTATGTTTCCAAGCGTGCGGGCGTGTATGTGTGAGCATGTGCGTGCAAGGAAGCGCGGTTATATGTGCATGTATGGGAGCATGTGTATTTGTCTTTCTTTAAATGGTCTACATCTATCTATCTATCTATCTATCTATCTGTCTATCTGTCTATCTATCTATCTATCTATCTATCTGTCTGTCTATCTGGCTGTCTATCTGTCTGTCTATCTATCTATCTATCTATCTGGCTGTCTATCTGTCTGTCTATCTATCTATCTATCTATCTATATATCTATCTGGCTGTCTGTCTGTCCATCTGTCTATCTATCTATCTATCTATCTATCTGTATCTGGCTGTCTATCTGTCTATCTATCTATCTATCTATCTATCTGGCTGTCTATGTCTGTCTATCTTTCTATCTATCTTATCTATCTATCTATATCTATCTATCTATCTATCTATCTATCTATCTATCTGTCAATCTGTCTGTCTGTCTATCTACCTATCTGTCTGTCTGTCTATCTATCTGTCTGTCTATCTGTCTCTCTGTCTATCCATCTGTCTGTCTGTCCATCTGTCTGTCTATCCATCCATCTATTTCTCTATCTATCTATCTATCTATCTATCTATCTATCTATCTATCTGTCTGTCTATCTATCTATCTATCAATCTATCAATCTATCTATCTATCTATCTATCTATCTATCTATCTATCTATCTATCTATCTGTCTGTCTGTCTGTCTATCCGTCTGTCTGCCTGCCTATCTATCTATCTGTCTGTCTGTCTGTCTACCTACCTGCTTACCTATCTATGTATCTATGTATCTGTCTATCTATCTATCTATCTATCTATCTACCTGTCTATCTCTCTGTCTGTCTGTCTATCTGTCTATCTGTCTATCTGTCTCTCTGTCTTTCTGTCTCTCTGTCTATCTATCTATCTATGAGAGATAGAAATAGCCTGTTCTGGATGTGCTGAATTGTCTTGTTTCCCTCTTTGGTGAGAGGTGGCTACTTAGTCTGTTACTTGGGGATCGATTTGCGTCGGGTTTTGTTTTGTTTGGTGCATCTCCAATGTCACAGTGACCTTGAGAAACATAGTACCTTAAGTTTTTAATAATTTTTGTACACTATCTAACTACAAAGTAAGTAACTGAATATCTACTAAACTGACTAACAAAAACTAACACACACAGAAACGGGCCCAAATTATCTGAAATTAATTCAGCACATCACATTTCCCTATAGCCAAAAAAAAAAAAAAAAAGCAGTTAATACACTTACCCAATTATCCTTCCTAATGGAAAGTATTCAGGCTTTATAGAACACATACACGTGAATAGACACAGTAAGGCAGAAAATGATAGGAAGAGATGACAGAAAGCGAAAAGACAAGGCAGAAACAAAAAGAGTGATAGAAAAGAGGAAATTTCTAGCTCAGAAATCCCAGAAGGTGAGGATGGGTTACTATCCGTGCTGAAAGAAACACCGGCATCCCCATGGGTGTCGTCCATGGCTAAAATCTATTGAACTAAGTGAATGATCTTAACCAGTCGGTTGACTGATTGAAAGATTGATTGATTAAACAGTTGATTAATTGAGTAATTGTGGTCGGCTGGTTGATCAATGGAATGATTAATTCATTGATCGATCGGTAGATTGATTTTAAACCGATTGATTGATTGCTTAAGAAGTTGATCATTGAATGATTGATTTGAGTGATTGATCGAGCCATTGATGGCTGGATGAATGGCTCGATAGATGGATTGAATGAATGAATGAATGAACGAACGAACGAACGAACGAACGAACGAACGAACGAACGAATGAATGAATGAATGAATGAATGAATGAATGAATGAATGGGTTGGTTGGTTAGTTGGTCGGTTAAATAAATAAATGAATGAATGATTGATCGGTTGGTTGGTTGGTTAAATGAATGAATGAATGAATAATTGTTTGGTTGATTGCTTGGTTAATTAATTGATCGATCGATCGATTAATTGATTGATCGATCGATCGATTGATGGATTGATTGAAGGATGGATGAATGCATGATGGATTGGTTGATTGATTGATTGATTGATTGATTGATTGATTGTGTCTCCCGCAGACCACTAATTTCGGTACGCCAACTTTCAATCTGACGGGACCTAGCTCCATGATGATCGGGACATCTGCCGTGTTTCGCCTGGACATGTACATCCCCCAGCCCTCCATCTTTCTCAGTGTGGACGCCTTCGCCCCCCTCAATAACACCAACGTCATGTCTATCTGCGGCATGCAGGTCAGTGATTTCAACTCAGTCCAGTTCATGCTGCTTAGAGCCTAGCCCATCGCTGAGAACCATCATAAAAACGTACCAATTTCTTTGTATTTTTAAAACCGTTCTTTAAAACCATCTTTGTTCATGAATATTGACATGTAGAAGTTGGTATTTCTTAGTGATTTTTTGTGTGTGTGGTTGTTGCTGCTATTTTAATATTGTATGTCGTGTAGTTCGTCTCTGTCATCACAGCGGTACGGGGTTGACCTGTGATTGTTGTATGTATACGCCTTAAGTTTTTTTTGTTTTTTTTTTAAGTGCTTAGGGATTTCGTGAAATAAGGCGATGTACAAGTAGTCGATTATTATTATTATTATTATCACTGTTATTATTATTGTTATTATTATTATTATTATTATTATTGTTGTTGTTGTTATTTGATAGAGCCGTCGATTCAAGATCTGAGATCTGGAGTTCACTCCCAGACCGCAGCATAAAAACTTCCTGTTCTCTACCATTCCAATGCACCAGTCTTAATGGTGGTGTCAATGTTTTATAGGTTTAATTCGCCATTGCTCATCCCCTTCCTCCATTTTAAGACGTTGCTGGCGCATTGGGTTTTGCGCAGGCTCAGGGAGTCCTCAGGTAACAGATACCGATTGGGCAGAGTGTATATGGAATTACCTGTTTGGATGAGTCCTTGAATGAATTCCTAACTCCAAACCCAAATAATTTGGTGCCTATATTGAATCAGGAAGTATAGTTCAACTGTATGACAGAGCAAGTCTGAGATTTCTTTGTTTGTCATGAGAATGCGAAATAGGGATATAAGCCACAAGATTGCATTAAGCGAAGATGGAAAAAAAAAAAAATCAACGGTCAGCGATTTCACGAATCATACCATACAATGAAAATAAAATAACCTCATTGATCATGTTAGCAAGGGAACGTAAATACAAGAACAAGTTTAAAGTCATAAGCGATTATGATCCCCCCCTCCCCCCACCCGATGTCCGCGGTCATTGACGTATTGCGCAACATGACTTTGTAAGTTATCTCCAGTGTAAATTATCCCCAGTAAGCACATCAGGTGTGTCCAGGTGGTGGACACAGGTGATAACTACCAATGCAGCTTCAAGCCAGAGGAACACAAGGCCACCTTCCACAAGGACAACAATGCAGCTGATCGTGGATACGGACGTTCAACGGTGGAACTCGGCACCGTCACCAATACAGGTAAGCTGACTTTCTTTTATTTACTCTGTTGCCCCCCCCCTCACCCTGCCCATCAGCTTGCTGTAAAATCTTTGTCTGATGAGACAACAGAGCAGTAAACAGGGTCTTGTTATCTCTCACTCGGACTGGCTGTGTGATTGAGCGTATCTCATCGTTAGTAGGAGGTTTAGCTGTCAGCTTTGTTAGTAGGTTGGATCAGAACAGTTTCAGTTTCAGTTTCTCAAGATGATGTTTCCGCACTCGGAACGAATTCCATATGCGCTAACGCCACAGATGCCATGGCACAAGCCTTAAGCGTGCACATAAACCCATGAGCTGGCCAGGTTCTGAGGCCCTTACTAGACTACGTTTTACCTAGGCTATATTTTATACTGGTATTTTATCAGCCTACCAGTAGAATAATCTTGGATACATGTAAATGACAAGTGTATGTGTGTATCTTACCTTCAAAAAAGGGACATTTATATAAAGTAGGCCTACATGTAAATAAATAAATAATTAAAGGTCTGAATCACAACACGACCAGCTATTCTGTACAAGCTCCTAAAAACGCTCAATGTGGGGCTCGAATACACGACCCTAGGATTAAGAGTCCCATGATTTGAACAGACAGTATCTCATCGTTAGTAGGTTGGATCAGAACAGACAGTATCTCATCGTTAGTAGGTTGGATCAGAACAGACAGTATCTCATCGTTAGTAGGTTGGATCAGAACAGACAGTATCTCATCGTTAGTAGGCTGGATCAGAACAGACAGTATCTCATCGTTAGTAGGTTGGATCAGAACAGACAGTATCTCATCGTTAATAGGTTGGATCAGAACAGACAGTATCTCATCGTTAGTAGGCTGGATCAGAACAGACAGTATCTCATCGTTAGTAGGTTGGATCAGAACAGGCAGTATCTCATCGTTAGTAGGTTGGATCAGAACAGACAGTATCTCATCGTTAGTAGGTTGGATCAGAACAGACAGTATCTCATCGTTAATAGGTTGGATCAGAACAGACAGTATCTCATCGTTAGTAGGTTGGATCAGAACAGACAGTATCTCATCGTTAATAGGTTGGATCAGAACAGACAGTATCTCATCGTTAGTAGGCTGGATCAGAACAGACAGTATCTCATCATTAGTAGGTTGGATCAGAACAGGCAGTATCTCATCGTTAGTAGGTTGGATCAGAACAGACAGTATCTCATCGTTAGTAGGTTGGATCAAAACAGACAGTATCTATTGTTAGTACGTTGGATCAGAACAGGCAGTATCTATTGTTAGTAAGTTGGATCAGAACAGGCAGTATCTATTGCTAGTAGGTTGGATCAGAACAGGCAGCATCTATTGTTAGTAGGTTGGATCAGAACAGGCAGTATCTCATCGTTAGTAGGTTGGAGCAAAACATGCAGTATCTCATGGTTAGTAGGTTGGAGCAAAACAGGCAGTATCTCATCGTTAGTAGGTTGGATCAGAACAGGCAGTATTTATTGTTAGTAGTTTGGATCAGAACAGACAGTATCTCATCGTTACTAGGTTGGATCAAAACAGGCAGTATCTCATCGTTAGTAGGTTGAATCAAAACAGGTAGTATCTCATCGTTAGTAGGTTGGATCAGAACAGGCACTGTTTCATCGTTAGTAGATTGGATCAGAGCAGACAGTATCTCATCGTTAGTAGGTTGGATCGGAACAGACAGTATCTCATCGTTAGTAGGTTGGATCAGAACAGACAGTATCTTATCGTTAGTAGGTTGGATCAGAACAGTATCTCATCGTTAGTAGGTTGGATCAAAACAGCCAGTATCTATTGTTAGTAGGTTGGATCAGAACAGTATCTATTGTTAGTAGGTTGGATCAGAACAGACAGTATCTATTGTTAGTAGGTTGGATCAGAACAGACAGTATCTATTGTTAGTAGATTGGATCAGAGCAGACAGTATCTATTGTTAGTAGGTTGGATCAGAACAGTATCTCATCGTTAGTAGGTTGGATCAAAACAGACAGTATCTATTGTTAGTAGGTTGGATCAGAACAGACAGTATCTATTGTTAGTAGGTTGGATCAGAACAGACAGTATCTATTGTTAGTAGGTTGGATCAGAGCAGACAGCATCTCATCGTTAGTAGTTGGATCAAAACAGGCAGTATCTCATCGTTAGTAGATTGGATCAAAACAGGCAGTATCTCATCGTTAGTAGGTTGGATCAAAACAGGAAGTATCTCATCGTTAGTAGGTTGGATCAGAACAGGCACTGTTTCATCGTTAGTAGATTGGATCAGAGCAGACAGTATCTCATCGTTAGTAGGTTGGATCAGAACAGATAGTATCTCATCGTTAGTAGGTTGGATCAGAACAGACAGTATCTATTGTTAGTACGTTGGATCAGAACAGACAGTATTTCATCGTTAGTAGGTTGGATCAGAACAGACAGTATCTCATCGTTAGTAGGTTGGATGAGAACAGGCAGTATCTCATCGTTGGTAGGTTGGATGAGAACAGGCAGTATCTCATCGTTAGTAGGTTGGATCAGAAGAGAGAGTATCCCATCGTTAGTAGGTTGGATCAGAACAGGCAGTATCTATTGTTAGTAGGTTGGATCAGAACAGACAGTATCTATTGTTAGTAGGTTGGATCAGAACAGGCAATATCTCATCGTTAGTAGGTTGGATCAGAACAGACAGTATCTATTATTAGTAGGTTGGATCAGGACAGGCAGTATCTCATCGTTAGTAGGTTGGATCAGAACAGGCAGTATCTATTGTTAGTAGGTTGGATCAGAACAGACAGTATCTATTGTTAGTAGGTTGGATCAGAACAGACAGTATCTCATCGTTAGTAGGTTGGATCAGAACAGACAGTATCTCATCGTTAGTAGGTTGGATCAGAAAAGACAGTATCTATTGTTGGTAGGTTTGATCAGAACAGGCAGTATCTATTGTTAGTAGGTTGGATCAGAAGAGACAGTATCTCATCGTTAATATGTTGGATCAGAACAGACAGTATCTATTGTTAGTAGGTTGGATCAGAACAGGCAGTATCTATTGTTAGTAGGTTGGATCAGAACAGACAGTATCTATTGTTAGTAGGTTGGATCAGAACAGGCAGTATCTATTGTTAGTAGGTTGGATCAGAACAGACAGTATCTATTGTTAGTAGGTTGGATCAGAACAGAGAGTATCTTTAGTAGGTTGGATCAGAACGGACAGTATCTATTGTTAGTAGGTTGGATCAGAACACACAGTATCTCATCGTTAGTAGGTTGGATCAGAACAGACAGTATCTCATCGTTAGTAGGTTGGATCAGAAGAGACAGCATCTCATCGTTAGTAGTTGGATCAAAACAGGCAGTATCTCATCGTTAATAGGTTGGATCAAAACAGACAGTATCTGATCGTTAGTAGGTTAGATCAGAACAGAGACTGTTTCATCGTTAGTAGGTTCGATCAAAACAGCAGTATCTCATCGTTAGTAGGTTGGATCACAAGAGACAATATCTCATCGTTAGTAGGTTGGATCAAAACAGGCAGTATCTCTTCGTTAATAGGTTGGATCAGTACAGACAGTATCTCATCGTTAGTAGGTTGGATCAGAACAGGCACTATCTATTGTTAGTAGGTTGGATCAAAACAGGCAGTATCTCATCGTTAGTAGGTTGGACCAGAACAGGCAGTATGTATCGTTAGTAGGCTGGATCCGAGCAGGCAGTATCTCATCGTTAGTATGTTGGATCAAAACAGACAGTATCTATTGTTAGTAGGTTGGATCAGAACAGACAGTATCTCATCGTTAGTAGGTTGGATCAGAACAGGCAATATCTCATCGTTAGTAGGTTGGATCAGAATAGACAGTATTGTTAGAATGTTGGATCAGAACAGACAGTATCTCATCGTTAGTAGGTAGTATCAGAACAGACAGCATCTATTGTTAGGTTGGATCTGAACAGACAGTATCTCATCGTTAGTAGGTTGGATCAGAATAGACAGTATCTCATCGTTAGTAGATTGGATCAGAACAGACAGTATCTCATCGTTAGTAGATTGGATCAGAACAGACAGTATCTATTGTTAGTAGGTTGGATCAGAACAGACAGTATCTCATCGTTAGTAGATTGGATCAGAACAGACAGTATCTATTGTTAGTAGGTTGGATCAGAACAGACAGTATCTATTGTTAGTAGGTTGGATCAGAACAGACAGTATCTATTTTTAGTAGGTTGGATCAGAACAGACAGTGTCTATTTTTAGTAGGTTGGATCAGAACAGACAGTGTCTCATCGTTAGTATGTTGGATCAGAATAGACAGTATCTCATCGTTAGTAGGTTGGATCAGAACAGACAGTATCTATTGTTAGTAGGTTGGATCAGAACAGACAGTATCTATTTTTAGTAGGTTGGATCAGAACAGACAGTGTCTCATCGTTAGTATGTTGGATCAGAATAGACAGTATTGTTAGAATGTTGGATCAGAATATACAGTATCTATTGTTAGTAGGTTGGATCAGAACAGACAGTATCTCATCGTTAGTAGGTAGTATCAGAACAGACAGCATCTATTGTTAGGTTGGATCAGAACAGACAGTATCTCATCGTTAGTAGATTGGATCAGAACAGACAGCATCTCATCGTTAGTAGGTTGGATCAGAACAGACAGTATCTATTGTTAGTAGGTTGGATCAGAACAGACAGTATCTATTTTTAGTAGGTTGGATCAGAACAGACAGTGTCTCATCGTTAGTATGTTGGATCAGAACAGACAGTATCTGATCGTTAGTAGGTTGGATCAGAACACACAGTATCTCATCGTTAGTAGGCTGGATCAAAACAGGCATTATCTCATCGTTAGTAGATTGGATCAGAACAGGCAGTATCTCATCGTTAGTATGTTGGATCAAAACAGGCAGTATCTCATCGATAGTAGATTGGATCAAAACAGGCAGTATCTCATCGTTAGTAGTTGGATCAAAAGACATGTGTTTCATACGTTAGTAAGTATGGTGGATCAGAACAGACAGTATCTCATTCGTTAGTAGATTGGATCAGACAGTAGATCTCATCGTTAGTAGGTTGGATCAGAACAGGCACGTATCTCATCGTTAGTGGGTTGGATCAGAACAGGACAGTATCTCATCGTTAGTAGTTTGGATCAGAATAGACAGTATCTCATCGTTAGTAGGTTGGATCAAAACAGACAGTATCTCATCGTTAGTAGGTTGGATCAAACAGGCAGTATCTATTGTTAGTAGTTTGGATCAGAACAGACAGTATCTATTGTTAGTAGGTTGGATCAGAACAGACAGTATCTATTTTTAGTGGGTTGGATCAGAACACAGAGTATCTCATCGTTAGTAGGTTGGATCAGAACAGGCAGTATCTCATCGTTAGTACGTTGGATCAAAACAGCATATCTCATCGTTAGTAGGTTGGATCAAAACAGGCAGTATCTCATCGTTAGGTTGGATCAGAACAGACAGTATCTCATCGTTAGTAGGTTGGATCAGAACAGCAATATCTCATCGTTAGTAGTTCGATCAGAAAAGACAGTACTATTGTTAGTAGTTGGATCTGAACAGACAGTATCTCATCGTTAGTAGATTGGATCAGAACAGACAGTATCTCATCGTTAGTAGGTTTGATCAGAACAGACAGTATCTATTGTTAGTAGGTTGGATCAGAACAGACAGTATCTATTGTTAGTAGGTTGGATCAGAACAGACAGTGTCTCATCGTTAGTATGTTGGATCAGAACAGACAGTATCTATTGTTAGTAGGTTGGATCAGAACAGACAGTGTCTCATCGTTAGTATGTTGGATCAGAACAGATAGTATCTATTGTTATAGGTTGGATCAGAACACACAGTATCTCATCGTTAGTAGGTTGGATCAGAACAGACAGTATCTCATCGTTATAGGTTTGATCAGAAGAGACAGCATCTCATCGTTAGTAGGTTGGATCAAAACAGCAGTATCTCATCGTTAGTAGTTGGATCAAAACAGACAGTATCTGATCGTTAGTAGGTTGGATCAGAACAGACACTGTTTCATCGTTAGTAGGTTGGATCAAAACAGGCAGTATCTCATCGTTAGTAGGTTGGATCAGAAGAGACAGTATCTCATCGTTAGTAGGTTGGATCAGAACAGCAGTATCTCATCGTTATAGGTTGGATCAAAACAGACAGTATCTGATCGTTAGTAGGTTGGATCAGAACAGACACTGTTTCATCGTTAGTAGGTTGGATCAAAACAGGCAGTATCTCATCGTTAGTAGGTTGATCAGAAGAGACAGTATCTCATCGTTAGTAGGTTGGATCAAAACAGCATATCTCATCGTTAGTAGGTTGGATCAAACAGACAGTATCTCATCGTTAGTAGGTTGGATCAAACAGCAGTATCTACTGTTAGTAGGTTGGATCAAAACAGGCAGTATCTCATCATTAGTAGGTTGTACCAGAACAGGCAGTATGTATCGTTAGTAGGCTGGATCCGAACAGGCAGTATCTCATCGTTAGTATGTTGGATCAGAACAGACAGTATCTATTGTTAGAAGGTTGGATCAGAACAGACAGTATCTCATCGTTAGTAGGTAGTATCAAACAGACAGTATCTATTCTTATAGTTGGATCAGAACAGACAGTATCCTCATCGTTAGTAGGTTGGATCAGAACAGACAGTATCTATTATTAGTAGGTTGGATCAGAACAGACAATATCTATTGTTAGTAGGTTGGATCAGAACAGACAGTATCTATTGTTAGTAGATTGGATCAGAACAGGCAGTATCTATTGTTAGTAGGTTGGATCAGAACAGACAGTATCTATTGTTAGTAGGTTGGATCAGAACAGGCAGTATCTATTGTTAGTAGGTTGGATCAGAACAGACAGTATCTATTGTTAGTAGGTGGGATCAGAACAGACAGTACCTATTGTTAATACGTTGGATCAGAACAGGCAGTATCTATTGTTAGTAGTTGGATCAGAACAACAGTATCTGTTGTTAGTAGGTTGGATCAGAACGGACAGTATCTATTGTTAGTAGGTTGGATCAGAACACACAGTACTCATCGTTAGTAGGTTGGATCAGAACAGACAGTATCTCATCGTTAGTAGGTTGGATCAGAAGAGACAGCATCTCATCGTTAGTAGGTTGGATCAAAACAGGCAGTATCTCATCGTTAATAGGTTGGATCAAAACAGACAGTATCTGATCGTTAGTAGGTTAGATCAGAACAGAGACTGTTTCATCGTTAGTAGGTTCGATCAAAACAGGCAGTATCTCATCGTTAGTAGGTTGGATCACAAGAGACATATCTCATCGTAGTAGGTTGGATCAAAACAGGCAGTATCTCTTCGTTAATAGGTTGGATCAGTACAGACAGTATCTCATCGTTAGTAGTGGATCAGAACAGGCACTATCTATTGTTAGTAGGTTGGATCAAAACAGGCAGTATCTCATCGTTAGTAGGTTGGACAGAACAGGCAGTATTATCGTTAGTAGGCTGGATCCGACAGGCAGTACTCATCGTATGTATGTTGATCAAAACAGACAGTATCTATTGTTAGTAGGTTGGATCAGAACAGACAGTATCTCATCGTTAGTAGGTTGGATCAGAACAGGCAATATCTCATCGTTAGTAGGTTGGATCAGAATAGACAGTATTGTTAGAATGTTGGATCAGAACATGACAGTAATCTCATCGTTAGTAGTAGTATCAGAACAGACAGCATCTATTGTTAGGTTGGATCTGAACAGACAGTATCTCATCGTTAGTAGGTTGATCAGAAAGACAGTATCTCATCGTTAGTAGATTGGATCAGAACAGACAGTATCTCATCGTTAGTAGATTGGATCAGAACAGACAGTATCTATTGTTAGTAGGTTGGATCAGAACAGACAGTATCTCATCGTTAGTAGATTGGATCAGAACAGACAGTATCTATTGTTAGTAGGTTGGATCAGAACAGACAGTATCTATTGTTAGTATGGTTGGATCAGAACAGACAGTATCTATTTTAGTAGGTTGGATCAGAACAGACAGTGTCTATTTTTAGTAGGTTGGATCAGAACAGACATGTCTCATCGTTAGTATGTTGGATCAGAATAGACAGTATCTCATCGTTAGTAGTTGGATCAGAACAGACAGTATCTATTGTTAGTGGGTTGGATCAGAACAGACAGTATCTATTTTAGTAGGTTGGATCAGAACAGACAGTGTCTCATCGTTAGTATGTTGGATCAGAATAGACAGTATTGTTAGAATGTTGGATCAGAATATACAGTATCTATTGTTAGTAGGTTGGATCAGAACAGACAGTATCTCATCGTTAGTAGGTAGTATCAGAACAGACAGCATCTATTGTTAGGTTGGATCAGAACAGACAGTATCTCATCGTTAGTAGATTGGATCAGAACAGACAGCATCTCATCGTTAGTAGGTTGGATCAGAACAGACAGTATCTATTGTTAGTAGGTTGGATCAGAACAGACAGTATCTATTTTTAGTAGGTTGGATCAGAACAGACAGTGTCTCATCGTTAGTATGTTGGATCAGAACAGACAGTATCTGATCGTTAGTAGGTTGGATCAGAACACACAGTATCTCATCGTTAGTAGGCTGGATCAAAACAGGCATTATCTCATCGTTAGTAGATTGGATCAGAACAGGCAGTATCTCATCGTTAGTATGTTGGATCAAAACAGGCAGTATCTCATCGATAGTAGATTGGATCAAAACAGGCAGTATCTCATCGTTAGTAGGTTGGATCAAAAGAGGCACTGTTTCATCGTTAGTAGATTGGATCAGAGCAGACACTATCTCATCGTTAGTAGATTGGATCAGGACAGTATCTCATCGTTAGTAGGATGGATCAGAACAGGCACTATCTCATCGTTAGTGGGTTGGATCAGAACAGGCAGTATCTATTGTTAGTAGGTTCGATCAGAATAGACAGTATCTCATCGTTAGTAGGTTGGATCAGAACAGACAGTATCTCATCGTTTGTAGGTAGGATCAAAACAGGCAGTATCTATTGTTAGTAGGTTGGATCAGAACAGGCAGTATCTATTGTTAGTAGGTTGGATCAGAACAGATAGTATCTATTGTTAGTAGGTTGGATCAGAACAGACAGTATCTATTGTTAGTAGGTTGGATCAGATCAGACACTATCTCATCGTTAGTAGGTTGGATCAGAACAGGCAGTATCTATTGTTAGTAGGTTGGATGAGAACAGACAGTATCTGTTGTTAGTAGGTTGGATCAGAACAGACAGTATCTATTGTTAGTAGGTTGGATCAAATCAGACAGTATCTATCGTTAGTAGATTGGATCAGAACAGACAGTATCTATTGTTAGTAGGTTGGATCAGAAGAGACAGTATCTATTGTTAGTAGGTTGGATCAGAACAGACAGTATCTCATCGTTAGTAGGTTGGATCAAAACAGGCAGTATCTATTGTTAGTACATGTAGGTTGGATCAGAACAGGTATGTTGGATCAAAACAGACAGTATCTATTGTTAGTACATGTAGGTTGGATCAGAACAGGCAGTATCTATTGTTAGTAGGTTGGATCAGAACAGACAGTATTTATTGTTAGTAGGTTGGATCAGAACAGACAGTGTCTATTGTTAGTAGGTTGGATCAGAACAGGCAGTGTCTATTGTTAGTAGGTTGGATCAGAACAGGCAGTGTCTATTGTTAGTGGGTTGGATCAGAACAGACAGTATCTATTGTTAGTAGGTTGGATCAGAACAGGCAGTGTCTATTGTTAGTAGGTTGGATCAGAACAGGCAGTGTCTATTGTTAGTAGGTTGGATCAGAACAGGCAGTGTCTATTGTTAGTAGGTTGGATCAGAACAGGCAGTGTCTATTGTTAGTAGGTTGGATCAGAACAGACAGTATCTATTGTTAGTAGGTTGGATCAGAACAGACAGTATCTATTGTTAGTAGGTTGGATCAGAACAAGCAGTGTCTATTGTTAGTAGGTTGGATCAGAACAGGCAGTGTCTATTGTTAGTGGGTTGGATCAGAACAGATAGTATCTATTGTTAGTAGGTTGGATCAGAAGAGATAGTATCTCATCGTTAGTAGGTTGGATCAGAACAGACAGTATCTATTGTTAGTAGGTTGGATCAGAACAGACAAAATCTCATCGTTAGTAGGTTGGATCAGAACAGACAGTATCTCATCGTTAGTAGGTTGGATCAGAACAGGCAGGATCTTATCGTTAGTAGGTTGGATCAGAACAGACAGTATCTCATCGTTAGTAGGTTGGATCAGAACAGGCAGGATCTTGTCGTTAGTAGGTTGGATCAAAACAGGTAGTATCTATTGTTAGTAGGTTGGATCAGAACAGGCAGTATCTATTGGTAGGTTGGATCAGAACAGACAGTATCTATTGTTAGAAGGTTGGATCAGAACAGACACTGTTTCATCGTTAGTAGGTTGGATCAGAACAGGCAATATCTCATTGTTAGTAGGTTGGAGCAAAAGAGACAGTATCTCATCGTTAGTAGGTTGGATCAGAACAGGCAGTATCTCATCGTTATTAGGTTGAATCAAAACAGGCAGTATCTCATCGTTAGTAGATTGGATCAGAACAGACAGTATCTCATCGTTAGTAGGTTGGATCAGAACAGACAGTATCTCATCGTTAGTAGGTTGGATCAGAACAGGCAGTATCAATCAATGAATCAATCACTCATTCACTCACTCACTCACTCACTCACTCACTCATCAATCAATCAATCACAATCAATCAATCAGTTGATTAACAAATTAAATGATTATCTAATTGAGTGATTATTTGAATGTGTGAGACTTGCACATATTCTTTATCGATCAAAACATGAATGCAGTTTCTAAGTGTGTGTTCCATCAAACCAATTTAAATGTAGAAGGGTCCGCGTGCATCGAACAATAGGAAATCTAACTCTCAATGATGGCGCGTGTATAGCTAGCGTTGTCACGTCGTCTTCCTACCAGAACATGGCGAAATAAAAGAACGGAACACTAACAAAACAGACACATGCACAAGAAACGCACGCGCACACACATAAAAGACACACACAGACACAGACACAGACACACACATACACACAACACCACCACACACACAAACACACCACAAACACAACACACACAACACATGTACACACAACACAGTCACACGCACACACACAGTCACACACACTAAACACATCACACACACGCACACACGCACAATCAAACACACACATACACACACACACACCACAATCACACACACACGTGCCAGCACTCACCACACACACACATCACACGCACACATCACTCCACACACAGCACACACACACAGCACCACACACGACACACACACACACACACACACACACACATACATGTACGTACACACACATACAAAATCATACACACTACGACACACACAAACACACACACTACACACACTACATCGTCTGAAAGCACATATGTGAATAGACTTTAAAGAAATAACGAACGAAGGAATACACACACACACACACACACAACACACACACACACACACAACACACAAACAACACACACACACACACACACACACACACACACACACCACACACACACACACACACACACACACACACGCACATGTTCGCAAAGCAGGCAGTGGCAGCCACAGTACTCTGTATCGATCGATACAATCTCCATTAACCACGAGATCGATCAGAGACGGTTATAGAGACGTTGGGAGGGAAAGGAGAGAGGGGAGGGTTAAAACGCAATGATCTGTGTCCGGTAGGCTTTGTGGGGAAAACGCTTGCTGCCGTGTTGCCTTGCATAAACAAGATGTTCGATTTCCGCTTGCTCAACCAACAGTAAAACTGTTAACCCTGCAACGCGTTGCCAATGGTTGTGAAAACGGTTGGCTTGAAGCGAACGAAGGTTGCCTTTGTTTTTATTGTTTCTGCGAAAGACGTCCACCGGTCGTTCGCCTTTGGACAATAAAGCTTTGTTTTCTCTTTTTTTAAATTTCACTGTAATTCTGTGTGATTTCCCTTCTTTTACTCTGAAGCTTTGTTCTGTCTCTTCTTTTCACTATAAAGCTTCGTCCTTTCTCTTTGCACCTACAGAGCTTTGTTCTCTCTCTTCTTTTGACTATGTATAAAGCTTTGTTCTTTCTCTTTGCACATACAAAGCATTGTTCTCTCTTTCTCTCTTCTTTCGACTATCCAGCTTCGTTCTTCCTCTTTGCAATTATAAAGCTTTGTTCTCTCTCTTCTTTTGACTATAAAGCTTTGTTCTTTCTCTTTGCACCTACAAAGCTTTGTTCTCTCTCTTCTTTTGACTATAAAGCTTTGTTCTTTCTCTTTGCACCTACAAAGCTTTGTTCTCTCTCTTCTTTTGACTATAAAGCTTTGTTCTTTCTCTTTATACCTACAAAGCTTTGTTCTCTGCTTTTGACTATAAAGCTGTATTCTTTCTCTTTGCACCTACAAAGCTTTGTTCTGTCTCGTCTTTTGACTATATATAAAGGTTTGTTCTTTCTCTTTGCACCTACAAAGCTTTGTTCTCTCTCTTCTTTTGACTATAAAGCTTTGTTCTTTCTCTTTGTACCTACAAAGCTTTGCTCTCTCTCTTCTTTGACCAGAAAGCTTTGTTCTTTCTCTTTGCACCTACAAAGCTTTGTTCTGTCTCATCTTTTGACTATGTATAAATCTTTGTTCTTTCTCTTTGCACCTATAAAGCTTTGCTCTCTCTCTTCGTTTCACTATAAAGTTTCGTTCTTTCTCTTTGTACCTAGAAAGCTTTATTCTCTGTCTTCTTTTGACTATAAAGCTTTGTTCTTTCTCTTTGCTCCGACAAAGCTTTGTTCTCTCTCTTCTTTTGTCTATATAGGTTTGTTCTTTCTCTTTGCAACTAGAAAGCTTTGTTGTTTCTCTTTGCTCCGACAAAGCTTTGTTCTCTCTTCTTTTAGCTATAAAGCTTATGTTCTGTCTTCTTAAGGCTATACAACTTTATGCTGTCTTTTTTTTAAAATTATAGAACATTGTGCTTTTTCTTTTGACTGTTAAGCTCAATGATTTGCCTTGTGTCAACTATAAACCTTGTGTGCTCTCTTGTTCAGTGTTGCACCAGTCTTGGTGCTATTGGCGATAGAACTCTTCTCTCTGAGTCTGTCTGTCTGTCTGCCTGCCTCTCTCTCTCTCTCCCCCTCCCTCTCTCTCTCTTCTCGCGTAACTGTTCTAGAGTAATTTATTCTGTCAAAGTATTACAGGCTACCTTCTCTATTTACATTTGCCTTATGTCATCAGCTGCTGCTGATGTTGTATGTAATTTGTTCTGGGTTTTGTACAAGGTATTTACATTTATTGCAATTTGTTGAAGTACTCCTTAATTAATAGAATTAGTAGATGATGAACACAAATTGCATACATGTATGTGTGTGTGTGTGTAAACTTGTGTGTGTGCATGTATACGTGTGTATATGCATACGTATATTGATGTGCATTTACAGATGTATGTAGCTGTATATCTTTATGCATGTTCATTATACTTCGTTTTTGTCATATTACTTTGTCACTGTAACATGAGACACATTTTCAGAATTTTTTTTAATTTTTTTTTTTTTTTTAATAAAATACCGTTAACAAGATCTTAACAATGTCCATGCCTATTTTCAGTAACGCAATATTTCCGGTTTGACAGCTTATGTGTGCACAATAGCTTTTCTTATAATCACGTTTTTGCAGGCACGCGCATGCGCACGCGCAGAGATAGAATTATGATTTATTCATATATTAACCTTACGCCGCTATGGAAGATGTTTATACGCAGAATGCACTTCATATATTATCCTTTGACCCCTCTAGAAGAAGTTTGTACACAGAATACGTGCAACACGTTTAACAATACGTAGATCAAAATAAGCAAAACAGAACAATTTATTAATTTGTATCGGGGATGTTTAGCTCTGGAAGAGTGCGGCCTACCCTCACAATACTGGTACCGGGAAAAGTTGAGGTCTCTACCATTTCATTCCCATTCATCATTAGAATTTTTTTGACGACCCTTTTATCTTCAACCAGTTGAAATATGTTCGTAGTGCAGCCTTCAAAACGCAGCAAACAACAAACAACAACAACAACAATAACAACAACAACAATGACAATAATAATAATGATAATAATAATAATGATAATAATAATGATGATAATAATAATAACGATAACAGATAATAATGATAATGATAATGATGATAATAATAATACTATAATAATAATAATATTATTATTAATAACAATGATGATGATGATGATGATGATGATGATGATGATGATGACGACGACGACGACGATAATAATAATGGAAATAAAACACAATAATAATAATGATGATAAATGATGATGATGATGATGACGATGACGATAACGATGATGGTGATTGTTATTGGGAACAAACAACAGCAGGGAGAGTCGAAAATGATATAAGCTCTTTCTAAAATGTTGAAAGGGGGGTTAGGCAGGGATGTGTTTTGTCACCAGATTTGTTTTCACTTTACAGCGAAACCATCATGAGAAACATAGAAAATGCCCTGGGATAAAGGTTGGTGGAAAAATGATAAACAATCTCCGTTATGCAGATGACATTGTTCTCACTGCAGAAAATGAAAAAAGACCTACGAAATCTTGTGGACGTAACAGAAATAGAAAGCAAAAATAAAAACCTAGATCTAAATAGCAAGAAGATTGAAGTAATGGTAATCATTAAAAAACAAGAAATCCCGCCATGTAAAATATCAGCGAATGGAACAATATTCAGACGGATTGGTAAGTTTAAATATCTGGAAACAGTCGTCTCTCCAGACGACAGATGCACATTAGAAATATCCAGCAGAATTGGCCAAGCTAAAACATTATTCAAGAAAATGAAAAATGTTCTTGCCTATCAGTTAACATCAGGAAGAGAGTTCTTCAGTGTTATATAGAACCAATACTGTTGTACGGATGCGAAACGTGGACAGACAACAGGCAAAGTCAGAGCAAGATTGAGGCAGATGAAACGTTTCTAAGAAGAATGTTAAAATGTTCCATGGACAGCAAAGGAAATGAATGACACAATCAGCAAAGGAAACAAATAAGACAATCTCGAAAAAGGCAAACACACACACACACACACACACACACACACACACACACACAGAGAAAACATTAATGAAGAAGTTTAGGAAAAAGACAAGCAACATTTATAGGACAATTTATGAAGCAAGAGAAATTAGAGCACCTAGTCACACATGAAAGCTGGAGGGAAAGAGAGCATCTGTAGACCCAGGGAGAAAATGTTGGACGGATGAGGACAGAGAGTGTGGGAGATATACCTGCAGCGACAAAAGATAGATTCGTGTGGCGGGCCATGAACGCCAGCGCTGTGCAGCAGGGCACATGATGATGATGACGACGACGACAACGATGACGATGATGATGATTATCATTACTACTACTACTACTATTATTATTATTATTATCATTATTATTGTTATTATTATTATTGCTATTATTATTATTATTATTATTATTATCATTATTGTTGTTACTCTGTATGTTCTTGCCGCGAACACTCCACGTCAAAAACAAACAAGTGTTTAGGCTCTGCGCCGTTTGCATTTCCATAGTACAAGTCGAGCTGCGGTTTTTTGTTGTTTGTTTGTTTGATTCGTTGGAGTTTGGATAACTTGTCATAAGAAAATCTGGCTAAAAGAGAGATGCAGTACTCTAACCTTGACAGAATAAACGCAACACTCAGTTTCAGTTCCTCAAGATGACGTCTCCGCGCTCGGAACGAATTCCATATGTATTAACGTCACAGGTGCCATGTGATGGAGAAGATCCAGAATGATCACAGAACAAGCCTTAAGCCTGCACGTAAACCCTAGATAGTTCCATAACGATATCAGAAAGAAAAGGGAGGACCTGGCTTGTTGTGAATAACATTGAGTTGAGTTGAGTTGAGTTTTAAAGTCTACCACTCTTAGAGTATACGAGGACTAGCGAAAAAAGTTTTTTGTAGAAGCCTTCAATAATTTTAAAGCGTTGTGAGAAACCGATGCTTTATTCGGTTCTCGTGATCCACCTTGGTAGGATAGGACTAGATCTGAATAACATTAAAAAATTTTTTTAAACAGGTGCACGAGAGGCAGGCAACCCTATAGCCAACAACCGCATCAGTGTGGAGTTTGTGGTTCATCTGTATAATGACCCCAGCGTTGTGGGGAAGTCCTACTACGTGGGTTCTGCGGCAGAGATTGGCATCAATCAGATCTGGGCTGGGGAGATTTCGGTGACAGCTATCGCCTTCACGCCTTCCACAGTCAGTTTTTTTTTCAGGATTGTGTTTGGTCGTGTGTGTGTGTGTGTGTGTGTGTGTGTGTGTGTGTGTGTGTGTGTGTGTGTGTGTGTGTGTGTGTGTGTGTGTGTGGTGTGGTGTGTGTGTGTGTGTGTGTGTGTAGTTGTGTGTATGTAGAGTGTGTGGTGTGTGTGGTGTGTGGTGTGAGATGTGTGGTGATGTGGTGTGTGTGTGTGTTGGTGTGTGTGTGTGTGTGTGGTGTGTGTGTGTGTTTCGTGTGTATGCTTCCAATTCACCCTAGATGTGTGTTATGTGATTATCAATGTACTGCTATCACACAACTGTCAACACATACAGATTGTGTTACTGATATCACCACAACTGTCCCCACATTGCTAGATCACAACTGTCACACATACAGATTGCTGTTACTGCTTCACCACAACTGTCACCACATACAGATTCTATTACTGGTATCACCACAACTATCACCACATACAGATTGCTGTTACTGCTGTCACCACAACTGTCACCACATACAGATTGCTGTTACTGATATCACCACAACTATCACCACATACAGATTACTGTTACTGATATCACCACAATTATCACCACATACAGATTGCTGTTACTGATATCACCACAACTATCACCACATACAGATTGCTGTTACTGATATCACCACAACTATCACCACATACAGATTGCTGTTACTGCTGTCACCACAACTGTCACCACATACAGATTGCTTTACTGATATCACCACAATTATCACCACATACAGATTGCTGTTACTGATATCACCCACAACTATCACCACATACAGATTGCTGTTACTGATATCACCACAACTATCACCACATACAGATTGCTGTTACTGCTGTCACCACAACTGTCACCACATACAGATTGCTGTTAATGATATCACCACAACTATCACCACATACAGATTGCTGTTAATGATATCACCACAACTATCCACCACATTACATGATTACTGTTACTGATATCACCACAATTATCACCACATACAGATTGCTGTTACTGATATCACCACAATTGTCACCACGTACAGATTGCTGTTACTGATATCACCACAAACTGTCACCACATACAGATTGCTGTTACTGATATCACCACAACTATCACCACATACAGATTGCTGTTACTGATATCACCACAACTATCACCACATACAGATTGCTGTTACTGATATCACCACAACTATCACCACATACAGATTGCTGTTACTGATATCACCACAACTGTCACCACATACAGATTGCTGTTACTGATATCACCACAACTATCACCACATACAGATTACTGTTACTGATATCACCACAACTGTCACCACATACAGATTGCTGTTACTGATATCACCACAACTATCACCACATACAGATTGCTGTTACTGATATCACCACAACTATCACCACATACAGATTACTATTACTGCTGTCACCACAACTGTCACCACATACAGATTACTGTTACTGATATCACCACAACTGTCACCACTGCTATCACAACTGTCAACACATACAGATTGCTGTTACTGATATCACCACAACTATCACCACATACAGATTACTGTTACTGATATGACCACAACTGTCACCACATACAGATTACTGTTACTGATATCACCACAACTATCACCACATACAGATTACTGTTACTGATATCACCACAACTGTCACCACATACAGATTGCTGTTACTGCTGTCACCACAACTGTCACCACATACAGATTGCTGTTACTGATATCACCACAACTGTCACCACATACAGATTACTGTTACTGATATCACCACAACTATCACCACATACAGATTACTATTACTGCTGTCACCACAACTGTCACCACATACAGATTACTGTTACTGATATCACCACAACTATCACCACATACAGATTACTGTTACTGGTATCACCACAACTGTCACCACATACAGATTACTGTTACTGATATCACCACAACTATCACCACATACAGATTACTGTTACTGATATCACCACAACTATCACCACATACAGATTGCTGTTACTGATATCACCACAACTATCACCACATACAGATTACTGTTACTGATATCACCACAACTATCACCACATACAGATTACTGTTACTGATATCACCACAACTGCCACCACATACAGATTACTGTTATTGATATCACCACAACTGTCACCACATACAGATTGCTGTTACTGCTGTCACCACAACTGTCACCACATACAGATTGCTGTTACTGATATCACCACAACTGTCACCACATACAGATTACTGTTACTGCTGTCACCACAACTGTCACCACATACAGATTGCTGTTACTGATATCACCACAACTGTCACCACATACAGATTACTGTTACTGCTGTCACCACAACTGTCACCACATACAGATTGCTGTTACTGCTGTCACCACAACTGTCACCACATACAGATTGCTGTTACTGATATCACCACAAACTATCACCACATACAGATTGCTGTTACTGATATCACCACAACTATCACCACATACAGATTGCTGTTACTGATATCACCACAACTATCACCACATACAGATTACTGTTACTGATATCACCACAACTGTCACCACATACAGATTACTGTTACTGATATCACCACAACTATCACCACATACAGATTACTGTTACTGATATCACCACAACTATCACCACATACAGATTACTGTTACTGCTGTCACCACAACTGTCACCACATACAGATTGCTGTTACTGATATCACCACAACTGTCACCACATACAGATTACTGTTACTGCTGTCACCACAACTGTCACCACATACAGATTGCTGTTACTGCTGTCACCACAACTGTCACCACATACAGATTGCTGTTACTGATATCACCACAACTATCACCACATACAGATTGCTGTTACTGATATCACCACAACTATCACCACATACAGATTGCTGTTACTGATATCACCACAATTGTCACCACATACAGATTGCTGTTACTGCTGTCACCACAACTATCACCACATACAGATTGCTGTTAATGATATCACCACAACTATCACCACATACAGATTGCTGTTACTGCTGTCACCACAACTGTCACCACATACAGATTGCTGTTACTGATATCACCACAACTATCACCACATACAGATTGCTGTTACTGATATCACCACAACTATCACCACATACAGATTACTGTTACTGCTGTCACCACAACTGTCACCACATACAGATTGCTGTTAATGATATCACCACAACTATCACCACATACAGATTACTGTTACTGATATCACCACAACTATCACCACATACAGATTACTGTTACTGATATCACTACAACTGTCACCACATACAGATTACTGTTACTGATATCACCACAACTGTCACCACATACAGATTACTGTTACTGATATCACTACAACTATCACCACATACAGATTGCTATTACTGCTATCACCACAACTGTCACCACATACAGATTGCTATTACTGATATGACCACAACTGTCACCACATACAGATTACTGTTACTGATATCACCACAACTGTCACCACATACAGATTGCTGTTACTGCTGTCACCACAACTATCACCAACTTTTACTGGTAATGTTACGTGTGCATGTGTACACTATCTACACCCGTGTGCAGCACGTTGTTCCGCCGTGGAGCCTGACGACGGAAGGAAGTGGCATGGTGTCCACGGTGAATCCACTGTTGATGACGCTGGACATCACCATACCACAGAACACTTATGGCAAGTACGCCCTCGAGGTCCTCGCGCCTTTCAACGACTCTGCTGCCGTCTTCCAGGTAAGAAAACAAAACAAAACAAACAAACAAAACAAAAACAAAACAAAACAAAAAGTGCAACATAGGATGAGAATTGAAAACAAAGGTTTCCAAAACAGACAAAAAAATGCAACATAGGATAAAAAAAAAAAGAAATCAAAGGCTTCCAAAACAAAACAAAGTACAACATAGGATAAAAATGAAAACAAAGGATTCCAAAACAAAACAAAACAAAACAAACTGCAACATAGGATAACAAATGAAAACAAAGGCTTAGACACCACCGCCAGTGTATAAAGGGTGGGAGATTTTGCCAATCTTCCAGGTCAACATGTTTGCAGTCTTGGCAGTACTGTTACTGTTACTATTATTTTTGTTTAAAGCCCAGCCGACTGCGTAGAGCCATATCAGGGCTATAACCGCTTAAAAACACACGATACTTCATCAGGAAAAAAAAATAACGAAAAGAAAATTAAGTACACGTATTAATGCATTTGCGCTCATAATCCAAGGGGATGACCCTGGCGTCGGCCACTCCGTCCAATTCATCGCACAGGGGATTTAAAAAAAAACCATACCGGAATACAAATTTAAACATAACTACGGACACTAAAACATATGGAAAAAAAACAGGCCTAAATTACCTAAAACTGCTACCGCATATCCTTTAGTCAGAGGCATGAAGAGAAAGATTGGTAACTGTACAGTTTTCGTGCCATCAAAGCTTTGCTCGATTGATGTAGATGATTTGTCTGCGCACGCCTGTGTGTTCGTTCGTTCTTTAATTTAACGTCTTTTCACTATAAGTGATATTAGACGTGTATGTGTGTGCGTGTGTGTATGTTTGTAATGTGTGTTTGTGTGCGTGTGTTCCTATGTGTGCGTGCATTTTGTGTGTATTGGTGTATTTGTGTATGTTATTGTGTGTGTCAGTGTTTGTTTGTGTGCGCGCGCGCGCGTGTGTGTAGGCCTGTGTGTGTGAGAGTGTGTGTATACATGCATATGTGTGCAGGTCTGTTGTGTTGTGTGTGTGTGTGTGTGTGTGTGTGTGTTGTGTGTGTGTGTGTGTGTGTGTGTGTGTGTGTGTGTGTGTGTGGTGTGTGTGTGTGTGTGTGTGTGTGTGTGTGTGATTACGGATGATCTATCGACAGCAAGTGTGTTTGTTCACGTGGCTATGTTCTTCATCGAGTGACTACCTGATTTTGTCTTGAAGTCCCTGATTTTAACAAGCGAATAAGAGTACTTGAAAAAGTCCTTTTCTCCTACTAATTCATGTTTGTTTATTTGTGATCTTACGTTTGACAAAGACCAATTAGCCGAAAATTTGCGCTTGTCTTGTCTGGTTGTATTAAATACGCTTTCTATTTCTTTTTTCGTGTTTTTTCTGGCTCCTGTTTGCTGAATACGGGCAGTCACACTAGTTTTGGATTTGTCTTGGCGTCAGCTAATTTTAACAGGTAATAGAAAGTGATTTTGTCTTAATGTCAGCTAGTTTTCGCAGGTAAGTAAAAGTACGTAAACATTTTTGACGTCAGCTAATTTTAACAGGTGATGGGACATAGTTTTCCCTTGACATCAGCTAGTGTACGCAGGTAAAAAAACATTTTTAAAGTGATACGAATTTTTTCTTGACATTATTTTATAGTGATAGAATGTTTTCTCTGACGTCGCTAGTTTAAAGATATAGTACGTGATTTTGTTCCTGACGTCGGCTAGTTTAACAGATAAAAATACTACGTAATTTTGTCTTCACGTTAGCCAGATATAACCAGTGACTGATAGTACGTAATTTTGTCTTCACGTTAGCCAGATATAACCAGTGACTGATAGTACGTAATTTTGTCTTCACGTTAGCCAGATATAACCAGTGACTGATAGTACGTAATTTTGTCTTCACGTTAGCCAGATATAACCGTGACTGATAGTACGTAATTTTGTCTTCACGTTAGCCAGATACAACCGGTGACTGATAGTACGTAATTTTGTCTTCACGTTAGCCAGATTTAACCGGTGACTGACAGTACGCAATCTTGTTTTCACGTCAGCCAAATTTAACCGGTGACTAATCGTAATTGATTTGTTTCCCGTTAGCCAGATTTAACCGCTCACTGATAGTTCATAATTCTGTCTCCACGTTAGCCACATTTAACCGCTCACTGATAGTTCATAATTCTGTCTCCACGTTAGCCACATTTAACCGGTGATTGTATTGTTCCCACAGCTATGCTCTATCAGACTGGTGAGCATGGGCGACAATCTGATCTGCACGGACTCGGACATCGCACCCACCTACTCATCGCGTGGCAACCCCACATACACGGACCGGGTCTACGTCGACCTTGGAATCCTAACCAACGTGGGGAGCTGGGGATGGCAGCCCTACAACCTCAGCGACGCCAACGCCACGGCCCCGGATGTGTTGCGCGTGCAGTTCCTGATGAAAGTGACCAATCATAGCCTGGCCACGCCGGGGTCAGAGCACAGCGTGACTCTGGGTCTTCTCATGAATGGAAATAAAATCAAGGTCTCTTCGTATCTTGTGACGGTGGAGGCGTCCTCTACTGTACCCAATGTCACGGTTAGTCGAGGGGAATTATATTTAATTTGATTTAATTCTCTCATTCCCTCATGCTGTCCACCAGCATTCTGCAGAAATCAGATGCACATGCATTTAATTATCTAATATGTACAGTTCCTTTTATTACATCATATACATGTAGAGAGTTTCTGTATTACATAATGTATAGAACCCTCCGTTATATAATACATAAAGTTTATACATGATATGTGTTGTTAGTTTATTGCATAATATGTAGAGCTGATTTATATCGTATATAAAGAAGTATAGAAAGAATGAGGATGTTTGATAATAATAATAGTAATAATGATAATAAAAAAAGTAATGTAGCAACAACAACAATGCTACTATTACTACTACTATTACGACTACTACTCTTACTACTACTACTACCACTATTAATAAGCCGTCAAAACTTGATTCAAGAATCAAACCAAGGACATTCTTATAGGTTTTTTATGATGGTTTCACTGTAAAGTGAAAACAAATCTGGTGACAGAACACATCCTTATCTAATGTCTCTTTTGCTATTTTGGAAAGAGCTTATATCGTTTTCTCTTCTCATTGCTGCTGTTTGTTCCCGATACATATTCTTTATTTTTCTTAGATCTTTTCCAGCAGTATTGAGCTTTTCCAGTTGGTTGATCAATTCTTCGTGTCTTACCCCCCCCCCCTCCCCCTCAAAACAAAAGTGCTTAAAATAGCACTTTTTGAGAAAGATGTGTAAACAGCACTTTCTCAGGAACATCTGACAATATTTACATTGTTTTCACTGTTCTAACAGTCTACCATTATGCTCGACGCACGTGATTTTTTTGTATTTAATCTGATGCTTCTTCACAAATCACAATAATCTTAAGAAATACAAAATATGGATTTTCGATACCATTTTTTTTATAAATGAGATGATTATTATTGTTATTATTATTATTATTATAAAATTTGGCTATCATCATCATCATCATCATCATCATCAATCATCATCATCATCATCATCATCGTCGTCGTCGTCGTCGTCGTCGTCGTCATTGTCACCACCACCACCACCACCACCATTATCAAACATTATTATTATTGTTGTTGTTGTCTCTGTTGTTGTTGTACAACAGCGTTTATCATTTGCAATATCATGATTATTTGGACCAGTTTATTTAGGATTGCGTGTAGTATCATCATCACAGTTATTATGATATCATTATCATTAGCAGTATTATCATTACTGTCCTTGTTATTGTAGCTGTTGCTGTTGTTATCATTATTATTGTTAAACCAATAAGTGGCATGCGTACGGTAGATCTGTTATATATATTATATATATATATATAATAATATATATATATATAAATATATTATAATATATATAATATATATATACTAAATGTCTACCAGTTGCTCGCATTTTGCATCTAGAGTCCTGGTGGGCTTAGAGACTAATCTCCTGTCTTCAGTTGGACTGTTTAAGTTTGATCCTGGCAGATTAAACTTGGTGTGAGCCGCAACCAGTCCACCCAGCGGTGAACGGGCACCTGACCTTGTAAAGCGTTAGGGAAGCTAAGGCAGCGAAGGAGAGGAGAGGAATGAGACCCGCGCTCAAACCGCTGACTGTGAGAGTAGTGTGGTCTCTACCACCTCATTCCCCAACGATAGAGCTGAGGGTTACGGGTACAGCCTTCACCCTTTCTAAATCTCTATGCCACTAGTTAAATATGAATAAAAATGACAGAATGCTGACATCTGATCCACCCAGGACGAGACAACACCGACTTGGGACCTGTCGTGGCCGGTAGGCAATGGCAATGTTCGAATCGGCGGTGCCGGCCACTTCCTTGTTACTATCACCACCAAGCGAAACACCGTCTATTCGCCCTTCGACCTCGAGGCCCTCATGCCGAACAGTACCGGCGATCCGCAGGCGTCTGTGTGCAAGGTGCAGGTGCACTCTGTTGGTACCAACCTGCCCTGCGTGGTGGCCTCTGCCGTCAACTCTTCTGTCATGTACACGTCTTCGTACAACTCCACGTGAGTGATGTGCTTTCAGTCCTTTCTTGTCATGTGAGTGATGTGCTTTCAGTCCTTTCCTCCCGTGTGAGTGATGTGCTTTCAGTCCTTTCCTCCCGTGTGAGTGATGTGCTTTCAAAGTCCTTTCCTCCCGTGTGAGTGATGTGCTTTCAGTCCTTTCCCCTCACACTTTGATGCAGGGGCCTACTGAACCCAAACCTTTTGTATAAAACTCGTTAACTCGTTTGGTCTGCTTACCTACGTCAACTTTAAACCTCAAACTTCAAAATATGTTATTAATCAAGGATAGTAGCGTTTGGTTTTTGAGTCTTATGGTGAAAATAGGACAAGACAGGAAAGAGGAACCCCAAACTACCTGAAAGCAAACTAGATAGTTTCTGTGGCTCCAGAACAGGTAGGGGGCTGTAATGTTTGCATACACAGTACCCCATTGCGGAAGCTCCTACGAGTCATATTCATTGCAGCACAATGCTTAAAGAAAACAGTGTTTGAAAATACAATCTCTTGCATTTATTATCTCTGTACATGGACGCAGTTGATGACACCTGTTGTGTGTCAGAAGTTTAGCGCTTAAAAACATTTGCTGATTTAAAAAAAAATTTTTCTTCAGCTTTGACTCATCAACTAGCCCCCCCCCCCCCCCCCCCCACAAAAGAAAAACTGCACTTCCTACCCTACGATTCATACTCCTGTATGCCACAGTGACGGGACGATAAGCTATGACCGTGCGGTGCTGAACCTTCCCTCCGTGTGTAACTACGAGCTGGTCAACGACACGGCCCAGGACGTCCTGGTGCTCAAGGTGGGATTCAAACTGCTCGCTAACGCCGGCCTGTCCAATGGAACCGAGCTGTGGCTGTCTGTCGGCGTCATGTTCTCTCCTTACAAGATGTGGGTTGGACAGATCAAGACCTGGGCCCGTGACGACATCACCAACGGCGTGAGTTTTTGATTATGCTGCTTTGTTTGTGTGTTGGTTGTTGCTGGTGGTGGTGGTTAGATAAGATCTGGCTGAAAACGAATAAACAAATGAACGAAGAAATTAACGATCAACACTTGGGCCCCTATGACAACGTCAGAATCAGCGTGAGTTTCTGCAGTGTCTTGTTTTTTGTGAATAGATTCTCTAATATTTTGGTGTATTTTTAAGTGAAGGGGGTCTGCTTCTGTTTTTCTCTCTTTTTCTTCCCCGTATACCTCATCTCCAGAAAAAACAAACTAACAAACAAACAAAACAAACAAAACAAAACGAAGATAATCGTTCACGGTTGTTTGTTAGTAGGTTGTTGGTTTATTCATTAAATTTGGACAACAGTTGCAGCTTGCCTAGATTTATTGGGAACCGCTCATTGTTTCATTGAAAGACAGGCCCCAAATACACATGGAAAATATGTTCATATCAATTG
The DNA here is from genome assembly GCA_030674185.1 of Monoplex corrugatus. Taxonomy (NCBI): domain Eukaryota; kingdom Metazoa; phylum Mollusca; class Gastropoda; order Littorinimorpha; family Ranellidae; genus Monoplex; species Monoplex corrugatus. The sequence continues at coordinate 24,244,440 of CM060312.1, read as the reverse complement.
GAAGAAAAGACGATTGTGGCAGTGAACTTTAAGTAGACAATGATGGAGAGAAGAGCAAAAATCATTACAGATTTCGATCCATTGTGGGTGGATCTGATTCCCGTACAGGTAGTCTATCAGTATGACATCACATCACAGGTGCCAGCGTAGCTGGCAAAACTTTGAGCATGCAGTCTGAAGTCTACTGGCCATGATGGGTTATTTGACCTAGCTCATATTATCGGGAGACACACGTACCGGTGACTTAGCAGGGCCAGGTTGAGAGACTAGCCTAAGAAAGACCGCTAGATAAGGCCACGACCTCACAAACGATGAGGAAATACTTTGCAACTGGAAAATCACTGCAAAAAAGACTTTGCAGTTGACAGATAACAACAACACTTTGCAGCTGACAAATGACAACAACATTTTGCAGTTGACAGATAACAACAACACTTTGCAGCTGACAGATGACTACAACACTTTGCAGTTGACAGATAACAACAACACTTTGCAGCTGACAAATGACAACAACACTTTGCAGTTGACAGATACAACAACACTTTGCAGCTGACAAATGACAACAACATTTTGCAGTTGACAGATAACAACAACACTTTGCAGCTGACAAATGACTACAACACCTTGTAGCTGACAGATGACTACAACACTTTGCAACTGACAAATGACAGCACCACTATGTAGCTGACAGATGACAACACCACCTTGCAGCTGACAAATGACAACAACACTTTGCAGCTGACAAATGACAACAACACTTTGCAGCTGACAAATGACTACAACACCTTGCAGCTGACAAATGATAACAACACTTTGCAGCTGACAAATGACTACAACACCTTGCAGCTGACAAATGACTACAACACCTTGCAGCTGACAAATGACAACAACACTTTGCAGCTGACAAATGACTACAACACCTTGCAGCTGACAAATGACAACAACACTTTGCAGCTGACAAATGACAACAACACCTTGCAGTTGACAGATAACAACAACACTTTGCAGCTGACAAATGACTGCAACACTTTGCAGCTGACAAATGACAACACCACCTTGCAGCTGACAAATGACAACAACTCCTTGCAGCTGACAAATGACAACACTTTGTAGCTGACAAATGACAACACCACTTTGCAGCTGACAAATGACAACACTTTGTAGCTGACAAATGGCAACAACACTTTGTAGCTGACAAATGGCAACACTTTGTAGCTGACAAATGACAACACCACTTTGCAGCTGACAAATGACAACAACACTTTGTAGCTGACAAATGGCAACACTTGTAGCTGACAAATGACAACACACTTTGCAGCTGACAAATGACAACACTTTGCAGCTGACAAATGACAACACCACTTTGCAGCTGACAAATGACAACACCACTTTGTAGCTGACAAATGGCAACAACACTTTGTAGCTGACAAATGGCAACAACACTTTGTAGCTGACAAATGGCAACAACACTTTGTAGCTGACAAATGGCAACAACACTTTGTAGCTGACAAATGGCAACAACACTTTGCAGCTGACAAATGACAACAACACTTTGCAGCTGACAAATGACAACACTTTTAGCTGACAAATGGCAACAACACTTTGCAGCTGACAAATGACAACACCACTTTGCAGCTGACAAATGACAACACTTTGTAACTGACAAATGGCAACAACACTTTGTAGCTGACAAATGGCAACAACACTTTGTAGCTGACAAATGGGCAAACAACACTTTGCAGCTGACAAATGACAACAACACTTTGCAGCTGACAAATGACAACACCGCTTGCAGCTGACAAATGACAACAAGAAATTATAGCTGACAAATGACAGTAACCTTTTCAGCTGACAGATGACAACAAGACTTTTTAATTTAGAAACGACAGTAACAAGACTTTGTAGCTGACAAATGACAATAACTAGACTTTACAGTTGACGAATTACAATAGCTGACAAATGTTTACTATAACGTTATGGCTGACAAATGTTAACAACGAGACTTTGTAGCTGACATATGACAATAACAAGACTTTGATTCTGACAAAAACAACAGTACGATTCTACAGCTGATAAATGACCACATACTTTGCAGCTGTCAAATGACAACAATAAAACTGCAGTTGACAAATGACAACAGTAGACTGCAGCTGACAAAAACGATAACAGTAAAACTGCAGCTGAAAAATGACAACAGTAGACTGCAGCTGACAAAAACGATAACTGTAAAACTGCAGCTGACAAATGAAACAGTAAAACTGCAGCTGACAAATGATAACAGTAAAACTGCAACGGACAAATGACAGCAGTAAAACTGCAGCTGACAAAAATGACAACAATAAAACTGCAGCTGACAAATGACAACAGTAAAACTGCAGCTGACAAATGACGACAGAAGACTGCAGCTGACAAATGACAACAGTAAAACTGCAGCTGACAAATGACAACAGTAAAACTGCAGCTGACAAATGACACAGCAAACTGCAGCTGACAAATGACAACAGTAAGACTGCAGCTGTCAAATGACAACAGTAAAACTGCAGCTGACAAATGACAACAGTAAGACTGCAGCTGACAGATGACGACAGTAAAATTGCAGCTGACAAATGACGACAGAAAGACTGCTGCTGACAAACAACAACAGTAAGACTGCTGCTGACGAATGACAACAGTAAGACTGCATCTGACAGATGACGACAGTAAGACTGCATCTGACAAATGACAACAGTAAGACTGCAGCTGACAAAATGAAACAGTAAGACTGCAGCTGCATGACACAGTAACTGCGTGACATGACACGTAAGACTGCAGCTGACGATATGACAACAGTAAAACTGCAGCTGACGAATGACAACAGTAAGACTGCAGCTGACAAATGACAACAGTAAGACTGCAGCTGACAAATGACAACAGTAAGACTGCAGCTGACGAATGACAACAGTAAGACTGCAGCTGACAAATGACAACAGTAAGACTGCAGCTGACAAATGACAACAGTAAGACTGCAGCTGACGATTGACAACAGTAAAACTGCAGCTGACAAATGACAACAGTAAAACTGCAGCTGACAAATGACAACAGTAAGACTGCTGCTTACGAATGACAACAGTAAGACTGCAGCTGACAAATGACAACAGTAAGACTGCAGCTGACAAATGACAACAGTAAGACTGCAGCTGACAAACAACAACAGTAAGACTGCTGCTTACGAATGACAACAGTAAAACTGCAGCTGACAAACAACAACAGTAAGACTGCAGCTGACAAACAACAACAGTAAGACTGCAGCTGACAAACAACAACAGTAAGACTGCTGCTTACGAATGACAACAGTAAGACTGCAGCTGACAAATGACAACAGTAAAACTGCAGCTGACAAATGACGACAGAAGACTGCAGCTGACAAATGACAACAGTTAGACTGCAGCTGACAAATGACAACGATAAAACTTTGCAGCTGGCAAATAATGCCATTGACAAATTGCAGATAAAGACAGTTTGGATTTCTTTTCCTGCAGCAAGACGCTAAAAGATATGATTTTTTTTAACCTGCAGAATGGCGTTCCTCACGTGGCAGTGGTGAAGATGTCTGGGAACGTACCTGTGGGGTACTTCGCCACCTACCACGTTCTGATCAAGACGGTGCCAGGACACGTGACCGCCTACTCTCTCAATGTCTCTGTCTCCTCAAACGGCCTGTCCGTGTGCAGTGTCAAGATCATTCAGGTGGGCGCCTGTTTCGATTGGACATGCTATTGTGGGGGGATGGATCCGTAGTGGTGGTGGTGGTGGGTGATGGTGATACTGGTACTGGTGGGGGTAGTGGTGGTGTGTATTTTCGTGTGTGTATGTGTGTGTGTATGCGAAAGAGAGAGAGAGAGACAGAGAGAGAGAGGGGGGAAGAGAAAGAGAGAGAGATAGAAGAGAGAGAAGAGAGAGAGAGAGATATCTTTATTTGCTAATGGTAAGATATTTTCTGGCTTCATGTTTGATCCAGTGCTCGTTGAACTGAACCACTTCCTAAAACTGTTTTCATGGTGGCATGTTGATGTTGATAAAAGTAGTGGTGATATTGGGAATGATGGTAATGCTGATGGAAATGGTAGTCAATTGGTAGAAACGGTGGTGGCGTTTATACTAGTGGTGGAGGCGTTGTGGTGATGATAGCGATGATGATTGTGGTAGCTGTGGGGATGGAAATGGTAGTGGTAATTTGTATTGGTGAATACGTGGTTGTGTGGTTGTGGTGGCAGTGATCATGGTGGCAGTAATGCTGTTGACTGTGTCTACGGAAGTGGTGGTGATGGAATACAGTACCTGTGGTAGTTATGATTGTGTTGACGATTTTGAGGATGAAGATGACAGGAGTGGCGATTTACAGGTGGGTGACAACATGCCGTGTGTGGATGGACCAAATCTAGAGGCCTTCTACGAGCAGGATGCTGATGGCGTCAACGTCAAAGGGTCTGTTGACTTTCAAGAAGTTTCCAACGTGGGTGAGTTTGCTCGAAACTCGAAACGATGAAAAAGTCGATATATGTATTGGGGGCCTGGTTCGTACAGAGGTAGAAAACTCGCCGTCCAATCTGCCCACACGAGTTTGCCTGGGTATGGATTAAGCATGTAGAACATTATATGTGTGTGTGGTCTCCAGTCTACCCAGCTGTCAATGGACACCTGACTTTCTTCACAGTTAGGGAAAGATAAATCAGCGAGGGAGAGGACATGGGCACACTTCTCAGAATGCTGGCTCCGAAAAACGTTGATGTCTCTACCACCTCATTCCTTTGCAGCCTAAGGGTTATGAGACAGACTCCCCCCCCCCCCCCCCCCCCTAGAATTGCGGTTCTACATCTCCACTTTCTGTCAACTTTGTTGTACAGCTGTAAAACGTGGCATCTGAAACAAGCCAGTAGAAGAAGCTTGATTCCTTTGACGTTAAGTGCCTAGGCATGGACTTGATCACCAAATGGAAAGACTTTGTGCACAAACGGTCAAGTAAGTTAAGAAGCAAACGGATCCTAGTTACCAACATCATCTGCAAGCGTCGCTGAGTTGGCTGGGCCATGCTGATGGATCGCTGTCTTCCAGGATCTGCCAACCAAATACTGACCTGGATCATGGAATCCAAGAGGACAGCAAAGGAGGGGAAGACCAAAAATGAACTAGCGCCAGATGGTTGATAAGATCAGCGACTGGCAGACAGACGCTGGAGTGATGCCTTCAGACTCGCTGCCGACCGACCCTGTTGAAGCGCTCTTGCTGCCTCACGCGTCTCACGACGCGGGATCGTTTAACCCTTTGACTACCACACCCTGTCCACCAGCATCCTGTATTGTCAAACATGCTGGCCTAACAAAAACTTAACCTTTTGACTCCCTCATCCTATCCACCAGCTTCCTGCAGGAAGCTGGTGGATAGGTTGAGGGAGTCAAAAGGTTAAGTTTTGGAGCTGGTGGATAGGGTGCGGGAGTCAAAGGGTTAAGCAAAGAACAGATGTGTGGCCTGATGTATAATACCCTGCTGTAGTAAGCCAGAGGTCCGAAAAAAGCAAAGATTCCATTCATTGTGCGGTAGGCTTGGTGCTAATTTAATTGGTTAGACGATAAACCCAAGGCCTGCGAGCAGCGTACGTGTAGCGCACGTACAAAAACCCACGGCAACAAAGGAAATGTTCCTGGCAAAATTCTAGGGCAAAAAATTTACTTTAATAAAAAAAAACCATCCATAAAACACAGAAAAAACAGGATTAAAAGGAAGTGGGGGGGGGGGGGGCCTGGGTGGCGCTGTATTGCAGTGACGTGCCATCCCTCGACCCAGCAGCCCGAGTTTCACACGGTAAACTCGGTGTGACAAAACAACAATAATAACAAAACACCACCGCCACCACCAATAAACGAACAAACAAACAAAATCAAAACATTAGGAAAAACAGAGACAAAAATACAAACATTTTCCCATCAACAACAACAAACGAAAAAACAAACAAAACCAAAACATTAAGAAAAACAGAGACAAAATATACTTTTTTTTTTCGAACCCAGGGACGGGATCAGTGGCAACAGATTCAACAGTGGACGAAAACACGATCGTGGCGGAGGTGCAGATTTCAGTATCGTCTGATACCGCTGTGATCACGGATTCATCCGCCCACAGCTTTGACGTCCGGGTAGACTACGACTCCAGCAACCTGACCCCCTCCGTGCCGTCCTTCACTGCCATCCACGACACGTCCAGTCTCAATGCGGTCAGTGTGGGTCTGGTTGTTTGTCAAGCTGAGGTGGTTGTAGTACTCGTTGTTGATCGTGTTATATACATATTCATAATTGCGCAAGAACGACCACTTCTTACAGAACACATCAAGGTGCGAACGCGCACACACAGACATTCACACGAGGCCCACACGCACGCGTGCTCACACACATACACACATCACATTCCACACATTCCCCTCACTTCAGTCGGTTTGTTTGCCTGTCTTTTCGTTTATGCGTTTACCTGTTTGCTTGTCTCTTTATCGTGTTTGCTCCTTTGATGGCTAGGTCGGATGATTATCCCATTATGAAATTAGCCATATGAAATTAGTTGAGTTGGAATGTGAAGTTTGTTCCAGAGCGGTTCATGGCACTTTGACACTTCCATATGCGTTTCACTCAAATCTACCACTTATTAACCGGCAATTTCCCCGTGGGACTGCCGGGAGCTCTTTCAGTATAAATAGTATCCCCACCTTCTGGAAATTCTGCGCTAGAATTTCCTCTTTTCTGTCACTCTCTTTGTTTCTGCCTTGTACCTTTGCTTTCTGTCATTTTTCATACCATTTTCTGCCTTGCTGGTCCATTCACCTGTATGCGTTGGATAAAGTATTTCGTACTTTCTCATAGGATTGATAATTGGGTACATGTATTAAGTGCATTTTTGGCTCCATGGAGGCGAGATATGCGGAAGCAATTTTAGGTAATTTATGCCTATTTTTATATATGTTTTGGTGTCCTTAGGTATGCTTAAATTTCTGTTAAGGTGTGTTTTTAAAACCCCTGTGCGATAAATTGGACGGAGAGGTCAACGCCAGAGGCACGTCTTTAGATAATGTGCGCCAACGCATTGGTATGTGAACTTAATTTTCTTTTCTTTCTTTTTTTTTCCTGTTGAAGTTTTGTATGTTTTGAAGCGGTTATAGCCCTGATATGGCTCTACGCAGTCGTCTGGGCTTTAAACGACAATAACAACCGGCACTGTCCTTGAGGTGAACAAATTCCTACACGATGGCAACATCTTAGAATGGGGAAGTGAGAGAAGCGAGCTATGAAACACAGACACCGTCAGAATAATTGGGGCATCAAGACGGGCAGCGAACAGACCAGTGTTTATGTTACGGGGCTCGGATTGCACTCAAGACATCATGTTGAGTCCACGGCTCTGTCAAAGGAACCAGGTAGTTCACGAAGAGAAAAAAATAGCCTGTGACCAGCCGGACGATTGAACCGAGAACCCTTGCGTTATGAGCATGGTGCCCTTACCAACTCATTAATGGATCACTGAAAACTGTGGTCCGCTATGAGGAACGAACTCACAAAACTTGGGTCATCGGTATGGTGCCTCTAACCATTTCACTCCCGCACCCTACCATCAGCTGCAAAAACTTAGCCCTTTGACTCTCTCACACTATCAACCAGCTTCCTGCAGGAGTGTGAGGGAGTCAAAGGGTTAAGTGTTTGCTTTACTAGTGACTAGTGACAGTAGAATGGCAGATGCAAGTGCCAGTCCTCAGCCTTAAAGGCCCTCACACACGAGCCGTTCCAGCGTACGCTTTGGAAGGACAGGGTGAAACAGATCCAAAACGGATCGATTGTCATTGTAGGCGTAGAAAAACTAAACACATAAAAAAAAAAACTCACAAAGAACAGATAAACCACCACCAACAACGACAACACAAACACACACTGACACACATGCACGCATGCACGCACACTTTGGCGATAGTCCCACTAATCGATGGAAGCCGTTGTGAAATCAGCCAGGTCCTTCCAAGCGAAACAACAATACCAGTCATAAACCCGTCATTGTTTTCATTACTGCAGAGTGTTGCTAGAATCTGTGCCACGAGAAGTTCCCAGTCCACTGTCCCACCCCCTGTTTCTCTCTGTCCCTCTTCCTCTCTCTGTCTCATCCCCCCTCTTTTTCTTTTTGCTCACTACCGTCTTTTCCCGGCTACCTCCTCTCATACAATTTTGATTATTACATAGTGACGATGGTTCCGGTGTTGCATGCAGTGTTATTAGTAAGAGCTGTATGTATATAGAACGGTTACCGCCAGAGTTCAGTTTGTGGAACCAACAGCAGATCGATCTCCGTTAATTTGACAGGGCGAGAGGTATGGGTCTCTTGTCGTACTGCGGTCTAATCAATGGATTTTTCGAACTGCCAATAGCGATGCTGAAAGAAAAGAGTCAAATGTCATGTAAAAGGTTTGAATTGAATATTTCTAGAATATGACCGTTTTGCGCCATTTCGCATTTTCTGTCATTTCCTTTAAAAATAGCATTCAATTTGCACAAGAATGGGCTTACTGTCTTGTGCAGAAAAACAACAAAAACGCCCATTTGTCTATGACGCAAACTTTTTGTTTAACTTGTGTTTAATCATTTTGAAATATATACAAAACATTTACAAGCATCTTGAAACGTACATAATGCACAAACTATAGATTGATAACTTAACAGTCATGGCAAAATATTCATGTGTTCGAATATGGCAGGTAAAGAGATGCAAATGAATACGTATATATATATATGTGTGTGTATATATATATATAAATAGAAACAAGTTGTGGAAAACGTTAGAAGAATATGACGTTAGGGGGCAACTTCTAGACAATATAAGAGCCATCTATACCAACAGCATGAGTGCAGTACGCACCCAAGATGGACTCACGGAATGGTTTGGGGTGACGTCGGGAGTGAGGCAGGGGTGTGTTCTATTACCACTGCTGTTCATTGTATATATGGACAAAATCACGAAGGAAGCAAATCCCAACCCTGAAGATCTGAACGAGATGCTGTTTGCAGATGATCAAAGCCTTGCACATGAAAAAGAAGGGGAACTCCAGGAGCACACGAACAACCTGAACACACAATGTGAGAACTTCGGCATGAAAATCAGTATCAGCAAAACCGAGACACTGAAAGTCAGTAGAACACCTGGCCGCCTCAACATCAACATCGAGGGGACAGCACTGAAACAAGTCAACGAGTTCAAGTATCTTGGAAGTATCTTCACAGAAGATGGACGTCTCAACAGAGAGATCGAGACAAGAGTTCAAAAGGCCAACAGCGTCAGCTACCAGCTTGCCCCACTCCTAAGACACCCCAACATCCCCATCGAGACCAAAGCCAAACTCATCGAGTCCATATTTAGACCAACCTTGACCTACCAGTGTCAGACATGGACCCTTACCAAAAGTCTTGAAAGAAAGATCACCACCTGCGAGATGAGATGTCTAAGGAGAGCAGTCAACAAAACCAGACATGATAAGATCAAGAACATCAAGATCAGAGAAATGATTGGAACAACACCAATTCTCCACTACATCCAACAGCAGAGAACCAGGTGGTTCGGGCACCTGACACGCATGGCACCTCACCAGCTTGCCAGTAAAGCTTACAACACAAAGGTGTCAGGGTACAAGGCAAGGGGTAGACCGAGGAAGACCTGGATCGAGGGTGTGAAAGAAACACTGAAGACCCACAACATCCCACTCAACCAGGCCTTCAAACTTGCCGCAGACAGAAAGCTCTTTCTCCCCTCGACGCCCAAGATGGTATAAGAGGACGGATAAAGTAAAGTAAAGTAAGTATATATATATGTGTGTTATATATATGTGTATATATATATATGTGTATATATATATATATATATATATATATATATATATATATATATATATTATATATATATATATATATATATACGAACAAAACAAACAAATGGATCAACAATATCGAAATCAAATTGCATTCATATGTCATCGATGACCTTATGCTGGTTTATGTGTGTGTGCTTATACATGTATTTGTTTTTGTTTTTGTTGTTGCTCTTTCGTTTCTACGATGTTATTTTTAAACGAAAGATGTTTATCAGTTATGAAATAGCCAAATAGCCACAAAAAAAAAGCAAAAAAAAGCATATCCTCTGCGCTCCATAACAACTTACCTATATGTTGTTGTAACATGACTTTGTTCATCGAACATCAGAGTGAGAGAACTGTTTAGGTATTGTACATCACAGGCAAATGATAAGACCAATTTGATAGGAATGCTTTTGCCTTTCTATCATGAACCTCCATTAAGCGTTTGTAAAAATGTCTGAAACACAGGTCGTGTCTTCTCTATTCAATATCACAGGTCGTGTCTTCTCTATTCAATATCACAGGTCGTGTCTTCTCTATTCAACATTTATGTATGAAAAGCTAGCAAACAAAGAAGGGAGTCAAAGATATCATCTATTTTAAAGCCTTGGGAGGTTCAAAGTATGATTAATTCTTTTTTTTAGATAACGTGTCTGTACATTTTTCATTTAAAAAAAGATCCAGAAAAGTGCCAAAATGAATTACATGTACATTACATCGCCAGAATAAATGTCGAATATCTTCAGGTTCTACGTTACAGAAGCTACATCTACCATTATTATTGATCTTGACGCAACTTTTTCAAAGAACAAACGGTTTAGAAACAAAGAAACCAATACATAGAAACAAACAAACAAATACATAAAAACATCAAACAAACCAACACATAAAAACATCAAACAAACAAATACATAAAAACATCAAACAAACACGGAGAAACATCAAACAAACCAAACACAAGAACATCAAACAAACAAACACGAGAAACATCAACAAACACAGAAACATCAAACAACCAACACAAAAACACAAACAACAACACCGAGAAAACATCAAACAAACACGGAGAAACATCAAACAAACCAACACACAAGAAACATCAAACAAACCAACACACGGAAACATCAAACAAACCAACACAGAGAAACATCAAACAAACCAACACACGAAGAAACATCAAACAAACCAACACACGAGAAACATCAAACAAACCAACACACGAGAAACATCAAACAAACCAACACCGAGAAACATCAAACAAACCAAACAACACGAGAAACACAAACAACAACAAACCAACACACGAGAAACATCAAACAAACAACACACAAAAATCAAACAACACGAGAAACATCAAACAAACCAACACACGAGAAACATCAAACAAACCAACACACGAGAAACATCAAAACCAACACACGAGAAACATCAAACAAACACGAGAAACATCAAACAAACCAACACACAGAAACATCAACAACCAACACACGAGAACATCAAACAAACCAACACACGAGAAACATCAAACAAACCAACACACGAGAAACATCAAACAAACCAACACACAGAAACATCAAACAAACACAGAGAAACTCAAACAAACCAACACACGAGAAACATCAAACAAACACGAGAAACATCAAACAACCAACACACGAGAAACATCAAACAAACCAACACACAAGAAACATCAAACAAACCAACACACAAAAACATCAAACAACACCAACACACAAGAAACATCAAACAAACCAACACACGAGAAACATCAAACAAACACGGAGAAACATCAAACAAACCAACACACAGAGAAACATCAAACAAACCAACACACGAGAAACATCAAACAACCAACACACAAAAAACATCAAACAAACCAACACACGAGAAACATCAAACAAACCAACACACGAGAAACATCAAACAAACCAACACACAGAAACATCAAACAAACCAACACACGAGAAACATCAACAAACCAACACACGAGAAACATCAAACAAACCAACACACGAGAAACATCAAACAAACCAACACACAACAGAAACATCAAACAAACCAACACACAAGAAACATCAAACAAACCAACACACAAGAAACATCAAACAAACCAACACACAACAAAACATCAAACAAACCAACACACGAGAAACATCAAACAAATCGACATACGGACTGACAGACACACCGCAACACACACACAACACACACACACACCACACCACACAACCTCCAGTCGATATGAAACAATCCCCTCCTTTTATTTTAACCCTTTGACTCCCCGCCCCACTTATCCACCAGCTTCCTGCAGTATCATCCATGATGACAAAGCAAAAACAACCTTGTCACTTCCTCAGTTTATCCACCAGCATCTAGCAGGAAGCTAATGAATAGAATGAGGAAGTGGAAGGGTTGATTTTTTGCAGTTTTGCAGCTGGTGGACAGGGTGAGGGAGTTAAAAGTTTTAGCAGGGAGAATGCCATCAAAAGAAGGGGAGTGTAAAGGCCACAGGGACAAATCACTAAATCATAACCCCCATGGTTGGCTGTCCCGTAATGTAGTATAATGAGCTATGCTGGACTGTGATGTAATTTGATGCAAATGTTGGATGCCAGCAGATTCGGTGCATCCAGTCTATTACTGTTATTATTGTTGTTGTTGTTGTTGTTACTATTATTATTGTCATTATCATTATATTATTATTAGCATTATTATTACTGTTGTTATTGCCGTTATTGTTGTTGCTGCCGCTGTTGCAATTAGGCTTCACATGTCCATGAATTTCATTTTTCAAAACTCTTTTTTTTTTTTTTTTTTAGGCTCTAATTTTTCTCAGGTGCGTGTATGCGCGTTGCTTTGTCCGTACTGCGCAGACAGGTGTTGGTATACAATTTGTAGCTTACACCCCGTCGTCGGTGGGTGTGCACGCGGCGTGCCTTCATGTTTACATATGCCACTGGACATTTACACAAATTTCGTGATCTCTAACGTGCATTTTTGATATTCCGCTTGCGCATACACACGAATGTGACGAAGGAGTTTTTAAGGCGCTAATAGGTCTGCCTATACACATGTTTAACATGATGTTACCCTGAAAGATCAGGAAAATACCCATCCTTTACCCACCAGGCGGGAGGTTACTAGGCAGGATCGTCCATGAACTCTTTCTTCAGAACAAATAGTAGGTAACAGTAAATTGAGTCTTCACGTCTGCACTCACCAGTGATGATATGGTGCGACGGATTTAGGCCTATATATTTCAGAACAAGCTTGGTTTAGATTTGCTATACAGTGTAAAATTGACGCACACGTGATGACAGCGCTAAAACCCAGGAAAGAACAAATGACGTCATAGATTGTCATGACAACGTAGGCTTTTGAAAGGAGAACAGAACACAGTCGCGTCATATTATTAGGTATGGATCGTTCTGATCGGACCTCGTAAGCAAAATGATTGGCAAACCTCTGCCTGTTTTGGCCCGACAAAAGAACGGCCCCCACGAAGAATCGATCACCAACAAATGCAGCTCCAAATGCCAGGGATTTTTCTGGATCAGTTCCTGGAGAGGCTTGAAAGAATAAAGCAGAGAAAGCATGGTTGTTAGAAAATGGAAAATAACAAAACGGCCACAAAGATAATCGATAGAGACCTACTGTGCACCGAGGTCCATTTAAGTAAAGTTGTTTTCCAGAATGAGACAAGCGATACATGGGGGGAGGGGGAAGGAGGGGAGGAGGGAGAGAGAGAGAGAGAGAAAGAGAGAGAGAGAGTGGTGTGTGTGTGTGTGTGTGTGTGTGTGTGTGTGTGTGTGTGTGTGTGTGTGTGTGTGTGTGTGTTTCCAATGTTCACGTTATCAGCTAAAAACTATTTTTCAATCTTTCCGTTGTTACCTATCTGCCTAGAAATACAGACACTACATGTAAATACAGTAGACCTGATACACCAAGGTAATACATAAGGAAATCAGAATAACAACACTCGTTGATGTTTGAGAGAAATACAGACGTCGATGATGAATTAGTAGTTTATTGTGTGTATGTGTGTGTGTGTGTGCGCGCGCGCGCGTGTGTTTATGTGTGTGCGTGCGTGTGTGTGTGGGTGCGTGTGTGTGTGTGTGTGTGTGTGTGTGTGTGTGTGTGTGTGTGTGTGTGAGAGAGAGAGAGAGCGAGAGAGAGAAGGGGGGAGCATTTGAATTTCAATTAAGCAGATTTTGAGACTGATAAACCAGTGCGCATTTTGAAATCAGTATAGAGAAAAACAGATTAGTCCAACCTTCGCTGGAATCCCCTTAAAAGTATGGTTTAAGGAACAGGTTTCCGCTACGATTTAAAACAAAAAAGTTGTGATTACAGAAAAGATAAAAAGGACCCAGTAGCAGCGGAGGTTCCGCTTAAAATGTAGGATATATCAGAAAATTAAATAAGAATGACAATATCCTTTTAATCAATGCCGTGTTAATCAAAACGGTCATTTACATGTACATTGCAATGCCGAGATAATGGAATAGATTACACTATAAACATCTTTTCCCTGCTTTGTCTGTCTTCTTTTCTCTTTCCTCTCTCTCTCTCTCTCTCTCTCTCTCTCTCTCTCTCTCTCTCTCTCTCTCTCTCTTTCTCTCTCTCTCTTCTCTCTCTCCCCCGTTTTCTGTTGTATTCTCTTTTCCGGTCTCTCCCACCCTTGTCACTTTCTTCGGTTACCTCCTTTCAAAAACAGAAGAGATAATTTTTTGTTTTTTTGTTTTTGTTTTTTTTACTGATCAGTAGCTTGCGTGAGACAGTGTTGTCTTTGTGTCGCTCTCTTTTTTGTGTGTATAAGCTTACATGCGCACGCGTTCATGCACCCCAACTATAGGCCAATTTTACTGTGTTTGATTAGATAAAAAAAAAAGTAATAACGTACTTATGCAGTATGATCATTGTTTGATTTAACGTTGATGTGTGACTAGTTATTTACTGGTTAACGTGTCATGACTGAGTTTTATTTTCAACGTTATTGTTGTCTTATTTCAAAACCAGCGCCTGTCTTGATAGTTCCGAATGCTTTAAAAGACATGGCATCACCAAATTGTCAGATTTTCTGTACGTGTAAATGTTGGTGTGCACGCAAGAGCACATGTATGTGTATGTCTCTCGTCGAGTAGGCCTATATTCATAAATGTTTATGAGTGAGCGTGCGCGTTCTTGCACACACACACACACACACACACACCACCAAAACAAACGCTCTCCCATGCGTCACACAGCTGCCTTCATAACGCTTGCTCTGAGGAAAATTGAGATCTCTACCGACCCTTTCCCTATGGCTAAATTTGCGTTATTCTCCTCCATTTCAGATGGATTAATTATGACTATGTTTGCATTTATGTGGGACTTACTACCAGCAATGACAATGTAAAGTTTCTGTTTGTATTCTGTACTGTACGCCTCGCTTTGGCGGCTTGGGCGCATTAAGTTGTTGACTTTTGAAATGTTGCAGCAGACTGGTTGCTTTGTGTTTTGCCCCTTCGTCTGTTTCGTAGAAAAAAGAAAAAAACAAACAAACAAAATAAAAAACAAAACAAAACAGACAAACAAAAAAACCAAAAATCAAAACAAAACAAAAACAAAAAACAAAAAACAAAAACAAAAAAGAATTAAACGAATAAAATCAAAACAAACAGAAACAAAAAACAAACAAACCAAAACAAAAAAGAATTAAACGAATAAAATCAAAACAAAACAAAAACAAAAAACAAACAAACCAAAACAAAAAACAATTAAACAAATAATAATCAAAACAAACAAAAACACAAACAAACCAAAAAACCAACAGAAAAACAAAAACAAAACAAAACAACAGCAGCAGCAACAACAACAATAAAACACAAATAACACACACACACACACACACACCACACACACACACACACACACACACACACACACACACACACACACACACACACACACACATAAACCAGCATACAGTCATCTTTGTTCCTTATTTTGCAGATTTAAAATTTTTGTCTTGGATTAAAATGCTTTCGATGTTATATTATAAATCACACTGTACACCATAAAAAATTATAATAAAAACATTTTTTTATGAAAAACACCACCTTATTCGCTACTCTTTTCCCAGACGGCATCAAACGTAACTACCGCAGAGTTGAACGTGGAACCAATAACGGAGATGGACAACGGGACGGACGTGGTACCTGGGCAGAGCAAATTGTTGAGGATGTGCATCTGGACCTATCCAGGCCTCGTCACCAAACTGTCCTTCAAAATGATGTCATCCACCGGCTCCAATGGAGTTATGGAGGTCAACTACATTGGGGTGTCTTATGGCGGCAAGAACCTTCCTTGTGCTGGCTCTTGCAAGGCTGGCACTGTCACGTATCAGTCCAGGTACTTAATTAATTAGCTTGTTGGTTGATCCATGTAATTGTACAAATACTATTACTAGTACCACCACCACTACTACTACCACCATCACCATTGCTATTACCACCACTACTACTATTACTACTACCACTACCACCACCACCACCACTATTACTACTACTACTACTGCTGCTGCTACTACTACTACTACTACTTCTACTACTACTCCCCCGTGGGAATGCCAGGGGCTCTTTCAGTATAAATTGTATCCCCACCTTCTGGAAATTCTGCGCTAGAAATTTCCTCTTTTCTGTCACTCTCTTTGTTTCTTTCTTCCTCCTTTACTTTTTGTTATTTCTTCCTATCATTTTCTGCCTTGCTGGTCCATTCACCTGTATGCGTTCGATAAAGTACTTTCTCTTAGGATTGATAATTGGTACATGTGTAAAGTGCATTTTTGGCTCTAGGGATATGAGATATGCGGAAGCCGTTTTAGGTAATTTAGGCCCGTGTTTATATGTTTTAGTGTCCTTAGTTATGTTTAAATTTATATTCAGGTGTATTTTTAAATCCCCTGTGCGATAAATTGGACGGAATGGTCAGCGCCAGGGGCATGTTCTTAGATTATGTGTGCGAATGCATTGAAACGTGTACTTAAATTTTTTTTCCTGTTGAAGTGTTGTGTATGTTTTGAACTGGTTATAGCCCTGATATGGCTCTACGCAGTCGGCTGGGCTTTAAACAACAATAACAATAACAGTAACTACTACTTTTACTACTACTATTACTACTACTACTACTACTTCTACCACTACTACTACTACTTCTACTATTAGTACCATTAGTTGGTTCTTTTCAGAGAGCCGTGGACTCAGTATCTGATAGCTCAAGTACAACTCCAGCCTGCAACATTAAAAACTGTCCTGTTCGCTGCCCATCTTAATGTTTCCATCATTCTGGTGGTGGTGTCAGCTTAGTGTTCAAAAGTCCCTCCCCCCCCCCCCCCCCCCCCCCTTCGTCCCCAGTTTCAAGACCTTGCCAGCGCATAGGGTTTTATGCAGGCTAAGGGAGTCTGCCAGATAATTCTTGGCAGATTCGGGTGGAGCACATATGGAATTGTCCTAGTGCGATGAATCCCTCTTGAACAAAGTCCAAACTCCAAACTCCAGTCCGGTCCAATTCAGTCTATCCAATCCATCTAGTCCAGTTTAGTTCATCCAGACCAGACCAGTCCAGTGCCGTCTAGCACAGTCCATCCAGTGTAGTCCAACCAAGTTGATCTAATCCGGTCCAGTCCAGTTCAATCCATCCAGTCGGTTGCAACCCAATCCAGTCCATCGCAGTCCAGTCCAAACAACCCAGCACTGTCCAGTTTATCCAATCCAATCTTGGCCGTCCAATCTAATCCAGTCGAGCTCATTCAGTCCGCAACAGTCCAACCAGTTCCATCCAGTTCAGTATAATTCATACAATCTGGTCTGGTCCAGTTGAGTCCAGTCCAGTTCATCGAATCCAGTCCAGTCTAGTCTGTTCATCCAGTCCCGTCCGGTTCAGTCCAGTCTAGTCCAGCCAAGTCCAGGCTAATCCAGTCCAGTTGATCGAATTTAGTTAAGTCCAGTCCAGTTCAGTCCAGTCCCACCCTGTCGAGCCCAGTCCGGCCAATCAAATCATCTCCAGTCCAGTCCAATCCAGTCCAGTCCAGTCCAGTCCAGTCCAGTCCAGTCCAGTCCAATCCAGTCCAGTCAGTCCAGTCCAGTCCAGTCCAGTCCGTCCAGTCCAGTCAGTCCAGTCCAGTCAGTCCAATCCAATCCAGTCCAGTTCAGTCAGTCCAGTCCAGTCCAGTCAGTCCAATCCAGTCCAGTCAGTCCAGTCCAGTCAGTCCAATCCAATCCAATCCAGTCCAGTTCAGTCAAGTCCAGTCCAGTCCAGTCCAGTCCAGTCCAGTCCATCCAATCCAGTCCAGTCCAGTCCAGTCCAATCCAATTCATCCAATCCAATCCAGTCCAGTCCAATCTAGTCCAGTCCAGTCCAAGCCAGTCCAGTCAGTCCAATCCAATCCAATCCAGTCCAGTTCAGTCCAGTCAGTCCAGTCCAGTCCAAGCCAGTCCAGTCCAGTCTAATCCAATCCAGTCCAATCCAATCCATCCAGTCCAGTCCAATTAATTTAGTCTAGTCCAGTCAAGTCCAATCCAATCCAATCCAATTCAGTCCAGTCCAGTCCAGTCCAGTCCAGTCCAGTCCAATCCCGTCCATTTCGTCCAGTCTAATCCAGTCCAGTCAAATCCAGTTTATTCCATCCAGTCTAATCCAGCCCAGTCCAGTACAATCCAGTCCAGCCCATTTCAGTAGGATCGTGTTTATCTATGTGAGCAGATCAGGTAGCAGTTACAATGACATAGCAAAGGTGGACCTGGGTTATCTGATCAACAACAATTTTGACACTGTCAACGCTGATGCCAACAAGGTACGATAATATGGCTAACAGGTTTGTGTTCTTTGAATATATTATCCCTAGTTTGTCAGTCTGTTTTTATGCATCAATCTCAACCTTACTTGTTCTCCAGCATAACCCACTTTCTTAGCACTGAACGTTTTGATAGGTTGACCAAAAGTCCTGTGGTAATGACGTTAATTCAAATATTTCGTAAACTGTATTCTTATAAAGTATTGGATTGAATTGTATTATCTGAAGACAAGAAAGAATAATATTTTATGACTTAGTTGTCTTCTTTCCACAGAGACACACAATATATTCATGGTGCCTTTTGTTTTGAAACACCCCACGTTTTCATTTAAACATGAGGTACTGTGTAATTCTGCCAACATTAAACTGGTGTTTCAGTTTCAGTTTCAGTTTCAGTTTCTCAAGCTGACATCTCCGCGCTCGGAACGAATTCCAAATGCACTAATGTCACAGGTGCCATGTGTATGGTGATCATGGCACAAGAGTTAAGCCTGCACATAAACCCATGAGCTGGCCAGGTCCTGGGACCCTACCGAGACTAAATTTATGGCCCACTCGAGGATCAAACTCGCAACATTTGGGTTATCAGAATGACAGTCTAACCGATTCGGCTAACGGGGCCACTGAAAAAAACTGGTATGTTAACCGTCGCATTGGTGCAGTGGTTAGCGCAACGGACCAACGACTGTAAGGGTGTGGGTTCAACACACATTTGTCCTGTCAGTGAAATTGTGGGATTTTTCGGCCCCCAACTGGGCTCCTCCCCACAGCTGAGCGTACTGTAAGCTCATTTTGAAGACTGGGACTACACAGTCTCGGATGCGTCATTGAGGTGTTGCTCATATCCCCTGACTAACACCGCAGATGTCTGTAATTCTCGGCTTGGTTGACGCCAAAATCTATTACAAAAATAAGCAAAGAGTACAGCCCTGTCACGCATTCTCGATCCAGAACAGACCTCCATGGATCAAGATTATCATCTCCATCATTAAATTGTTCCAGATTCTGTGGCCCCTAAAGTGATGTGCGAAGTCAAAAAACAAAACAAAACAAAACAAAACAAAAAAACACCGAAATAAATGGAAAAAAATGGAAAAGTAAAAAGCAAAAAACAAAAAAACTTTACCATCAGCAACAACAACAACACAACATCAGCAACAGCAACAACAAAACAACAACAATAACAACAGCAAGCCTACAACAAACAAAAACAACAAAAAACTGGTTGCTTATTTACCAGGTGTGTGTTAATGGGGTGGTGCGTATCCTGAGGGTCGACAGCCTGACTGCAGGCACCACAGTGGAGGCCGCCGCCTCCGTCAACGTGAATGACGTGGAGATCACCGTTATCCAGCAGTCCTTCACCGTCGTCGACAACTCCACTTTCGAGGACATCTACCCCGTGAGTGCTCATTTCTACCCTTTTAGAATCAAATCCTTGACAATCTGGTGATCTAGTCACATCTATCTAGTTATTCTTTGCATCGGTGCAGATTGTCCATCATGCATTACTATTAGTGTCATGTTAATAATGTTAAGAAAGAGTTGTGGGTTCAACCCTAGGGCAGACCATCGTTTCTGTAGGGTCTTCTTAGTTTTTTGTTTTGTTTTGTTTAGGCCACGGTTTTTTTCTTTTGTTTTGTTTGGTCTTCTTAGTTTTTTGTGGCCATGTTTTTGTTTGTTTGTTAGGTATTATTTTTTGGGGGACCACGTTTTTTTGTTTGGTCTTCTCAGTTTGTTTATTTTTTGGGGGGGGGGGGGGGACCACGTTATTTTTTTTTGATATTCTTAGTTTTTTTTGTGGCCACGGTTTTTTTGTTGTTGTTTTTTTGATTTGGTCTTCTGAAATTTTTTTTGCAGCCAGGGATTTTTTGTTCGGTCTTCTTTTTTATGGCCACTTTTTTGTTGTTAGGACTTTTTAGTTTATTTGGGAGGGACCACGGTTTTTTTGTTTGATCTTCTTAGTTTTTCTGTGACTGTTTTTTTGTTTTGTTTGGTCCTCTTATTTTTTGTGGCCACAGTTTTTTGGTTTCGTCTTCTTAGGGTTTTTTTTTTTTGTTGTTTTGTTGTCTTTTTGGGCACGGTTTTTTTGTTAGTTTTTGTTTTTTTTTTGTTTTGTTTTGTTGTTTTTCGCCGTGACTCAGATGTAGCCACATTTGTTGTAAGGCACTGTAAAAACTTCAATGCCTGAGGATAGTGTTGCAGTGGTCCCTCGCACTGAGCATCGGTAACGAAAAGGCAGACTAATGGCAAAGCTAGAACAAAAATGAAGAATAAAGAATACAGTTTTCTTCTCAGAATGGCCATCATCAGTCTCTGTTCATGGTTGCTTCAGATCCCGACAGATTCATCAACGTCAAACCCTAAAGTGGTGCAAGTCTTTCCCAGAGAAAAACAAAAAACACAACGCAACACTAAACAACAAGAACAAACAACAAGAAAAGAACAATCTGAATGTTGCCCGTAAGATTAGTTGAGGCTTCTGCCACATTTCTCCCGACGATCTGCGGGCGATGGGACTACGTTTCCGTTGTATTTTAATTTTTCTCTTTAAGAGAGAGAGAGAGAGAGGGGTGAGAGAGAGAGAGAGAGAGAGAGAGAGAGAGAGTGTGTGTGTGTGTATGTATGTGTGTGTGTGTGTTCTATTTGTTTGTGTGTATATGTTTTTGAATATATGTATGTATAAATGTGTGTGTGCGTGGGCGCGTGCGTATGTGTGTGTATGTCTGAAGAAGGCAGAATTGAGAATACATTTATTTGCAATAAGAACCCAAGAGAGGACTAAAGGGCACAGATTGTTTATAATAAGTTGGCATAACGGTCAATGATTTCAACAGTTATTTCACATTTCACGTTACTATCATCATCAATGGGAAGGGTGTATGCGTGTGTGTGTGTGTGTGTGTGTGTGCGCGCGCGCACGTGTGTGTGTGTGTGTGTGTGTGTGTGTGTGTGCGTGTCACATCCTTTCATACAGTGTGTGTTTTTTCGCGTCTTTAGAAAAGGGCCTCGTAATGAAGGTAGGGTTAAGCATTATGTAGAGTCTTCCATTATTCTTATTGTAACAGTTATCATCATCATCATCATCATCATCATGCCATGGCCATCGCCATGGCCATGGCCATCATCGCCATCATCATCGCCATCAACTTTATCATTGTTATGATCATTATCGACGTCGTTTTATATCATCATCATCATCATTGCCATGGCCATCGCCATCATCGCCATCATCATCGCCATCAACTTTATCATTGTTATGATCATTATCGGCGTCGTTTTATATCATCATCATCATCATCATCATAATTTTGGTACTGTTATTATCACTAGTATCTCGTGATTATTATTATCAGTATTAGTAGTAGTATTTTTAGTATAATTATTAGTAGTATAGTATCGTTGTTATTATTATTAGTAGTATTGTTTCATTATCATCCTTCTTCTTCTTGTCATCATCATCATTATCATTATCTTTTATACGACTTTATGCTCACGCTGGAATGGCTTTTTCATCAACTAAAAACAAAAGAACTGATTCCTCAGAACAACGGCAGCCTAATAAACGGCACAGTAGTGAGCGTCAACTCTAGCGTCCCCAACCCCCTCAGTCTCCAGCCCGGTGACGTGTACACCCTGCCCGTTGTCGTCACCATCCCGCCCAACGTCACCTCCGTCGTCACCATGGACGTCAAGATGGAGCTGAACGGGTCTGCCTGCCTGACCTACCAGGACCTACGCCTAATCAGCGTGGGCACGAACCTGCGAGGTTTCGGCAAGGACTACGACCTGCAGTGCACGCCCAACTCCACCATGGGCACCACTCAGATGGACACGGCGCTCTGCAACTTCGGCGTCGTCACCAACCCGGGTGAGTGGTGAGCACGGGTTGAGCTAGAGTTAGATGTGGGTTGTGGATTACTTGTTTTGTCTGGCCATGAAAGCATGAAAAGCATTCTTACCAACAAATGCCTATCAATTAACATCAGGAAGAGACTTCTTGAATGTTATATAGAACCAATAATATTATACACGGTTGTGAGACGTGGACAGAACGAGATTGAGGCAGCCGATATGTGGTTTCTAAAAAGAATGTTGAGAGTTCCATGGACAGCAAAGAAAACAGACGAGACAGTCTTGATGGAGGCAGACACAAGAAGATCACTCATAAGGAAGATTAGGAAAAGACAAGCAACATTTATAGGCCATTTTATGAGGAAAGGGGAAATTAAAGCGCCTGGTCCAACAGAAAAACTGGAGGGAAAGAGAGCACCAGGTAGACCCAGAGAGAAAATATTGCAGGGAGGCTGAAGACAGAGAGGGTGGAAGATGTGCTTGAAGCAACAAGGAATAGATACATATGAACGGCCATAATCGCCAACACCATGCAGCAGGGCACATGATGATGATGATGAGTGAATAACTTCCCACGGTGGATTAACAAGAAAGAAGAGAATTGATGAGCTGGCAAAAAGAGAAGCCTATGAAACTAACCAGACAATAGCTTGAACGACAGCGAGAAGGGGAGCATCATCAGATCGATCCATAAGCCATTGACAGAAAGGGAGGATTATCACCTTCTGTCCTGAGATCAGCAATTGGTGCTGTCGAGGCTCTCCGCACTGGCCACTACGGTCTCAACACACACATGAACTATGTTTTAAACTGATGCCTTCGCTGATTTGCCCCTGCGGTCAAGAGAACCAGACATTTGAACACACATACTGCAGCAATACAGGAAAGCTGGAGAGAAAGAGAACAACAGGTAGACCCAGGGATAAAAATATTGGACGGACTTGCAGGGTGGCTGAATACAGATAGGGTGGGAGATGCGCTTGCAGCGACAGGGATAAATTGGTGTGGAGGGCCATGATCACCAACGCCATGCGGAAGGGCACATGATGACGATGATGACTGCAGCGATGTCACCTTTTCCAAAGTGAAGCGATAGGGGTATGGCCGACTACAACTCTGCTGACCATTTAAGTCCATGGTAGCTAGAAAGAACTGAAAAAAAGTTTTAAAAAAACAGGCCACAATCATTACATTCTGTGGCCTTACCATGTAGAGAGCTAACAAAACAAAACAAAAACAAAACAAAACAAAACAAAAAAAGGAAATGAAGATAATGAATACAGTCAATCATTCTTGTACAGCGCTTTAGTGCAAACTAGTTTGTACTCTGCGCATGACGCATTTATAAGTCACAGAATGTAATATATGCAGAAGCACTGATATCACACACACACACACACACACACACACACACACACACACACACACACACACACACACACACACACACACACACACACACACACACACACACACACACACACACACACACACACACACACATGTACAGCACTATACTGCAAACTACTGTGTACTCTCTGCGCATGACGCATTTATAAGTCATAGAATGTAATATATGCAGAAGCACTGATATCAACACACACACACACACACACACACACACACACACACACACACACACACACACACACACACACACACACACACACACACACCCTCTCTCTCTCTCTCTCTCTCCTCTCTCTCCTCTCTCTTTCTCTCTCTCTCTTTCTCACACACACGTCGGTATATGCACATTAACCCTTTGGCTCCTGCATCCTATCCACCAACTGCAAAAATTTAACCCTTTGACTCTCTCACCTATCCACCAGCTTCCTGCAGGGTTAAGTTTTTGCTTTGCTGGCCTGGTTGACAATGCAGAAGACTGGTGGACAGGGTGCTGGAGTCAAAGGGTTAACAGAGGTACACAGGTATATACTAACGACGTCCAAAGCATAGTCTTAAACGTATACGCACACGAATAATTATGCAACGCCACATGATCAGTAGTTAGAAGTGACAGCATATACTGGTGGAGAAGCAATGATGCTATTATCTCAAGAAGTTATTGCTAGTGTGCTTAGTGCGTTTCTACTTCTCTCTCTCCTTCCTCGTTGTTGTGCGTGTGACTTCTAAGTAGAGAAACAACTTCTCTATAAACATCCCCAATTCATCTACCTGTTATAGATGACAACACACAAACCCCATTCTTGCGATACATGGTGGAGAGCGGGGTATACTGAAGTACCCGTAAGGGCCTCTTTCTACTTGAGGGGCTGTACGTTGATTAATCCTAAGCTTTCACTACAGGCTAATTCGTCTGCCTTGTCAGACATTGTCAACATCTCGGCTCATTTAGGTACATGTATGGGCCTGTTTCTACATGAGTCATTTCTGCGATACTATCATCAGTAGAAGGTCTGGGTGAACAGAGAAGTTTTCAACCGTGTCTTGAAGTGTGAATGGGCGGCAGATGATGGCAGTTCGGGGACACTGCATTTGTAAGAAACGTGATAATGTAATGGTCAAGGGAACAGAACAGCTTGGTGATCAGAGCACATGCTCCCGAAAGTTAAGATTAGATTGATCAAACATGACTGTCATACGGATTGGGGGACGACGTTTCTGTCCTGGCTGGAAAACGCTTTGGCAGTCAGGTATACATGCATCATGGATATCTGTGTATTTCCATGTATTTGCGCACTCTTTCATTTGTAGGTTTTTTTTAACGTTATTTCTGATGTGAATGTCTGAATTTTCTTGTCGAGCATTATCTTACAAGACGTTGTTAAATATTTGGTTGAACTTTGTTCTTCTGTTTCCACCCCTTCCTGAGGGGCTGTGGTTTGAATGGGTGAATCATCTGATGTCACCTGGCCTTAAGT
>CM060312.1:24203960-24213960 GCA_030674185.1 Monoplex corrugatus | reverse complement strand
GGGCTCTTTCAGTATAAACTTCTGGAAATTCTGTGTTACGAATTTCCTCTTTTCTGTCACTCTGTTTATTTCTACCTTGTTCTTTGCTTTCTGTCCTTTCTTCCTATCATTTTGTGCCCTGCTGGTCCATTCACCTGTATGTGTTCAATAAAGTCTTACGTACTTTTCTCTTAGGATTGATAATTGGGTACACGTATTAAGTGCATTTTTGGTTCTAGGGAAGAGAACATGTAGAAGCAATTTTAGGTAATTTATACCCATTCTTATATATGTTTTAGTGTCCTTTGTTATTGAAATTGGACGGAGTGGTCAACGCCAGGGGCATCTCCTTAGATTATATGCTCGAATGCATTAATATGTGTACTTAATTTTCTTTTCATTTTTTCTGCTGTTGAAGTACTGTACGTGCATTGAAATGGTTAAATCCCTGATATGGTTCTACGCAATCGGCTGGGCTATAAGGAACAATAAGAATAAAAACCTTTTTCAATTCCTTCTAACAATTGAATGGTGGTGATGACGACAGGGATCTCATGTACATCGACTATGAAGTTCGTCTGGACAACGCCTCACGGGCAGAGGTGGACAATGCGTCACTGGTGATCGTACCCCCTGTTTACGTCAGCTGCCTAAATGTGGACAGCAGTTCTGGAACCAATCTGGGGCCTGTTGTGGATACTTCCCAACAGACCAGAATGGTCGTCTCTGTGAGTTGTGTACTCCAAATGTGTGCGAATCTCTCTGTCTCTCTCTCTATCTCTCCCTGTCTCTCTTTCTCTTTCTCTTCTCTCTCTTTCCCTCTCTTTCTGTCGGGGGCGCAACCTAGTGTCGATCTGTCTCTGTCTGTCTATCTGTCTGTCTGTCTGTCTGTCTTCTCTCTCTCTCTGCGAGTGGGCGTGTGTGTATGTGTGAGAGAGAGAGAGAGAGAATGTGTGTGTGTGCGTACGTGTTTGTATATATGTGTGTGAGTGTGAGTGTGAGAGAGAAGGATGGAGGCAGACAGAGAACGTGTGTGTGTATGTTTGTGTGTATGTATGTATGTAATGTTTTTGTTGTGTTGTGTGTGTGTGTGTGTGTGTGTGTGTGTGTGTGTGTGTGTGTGTGTGTGTGTGTGTGTGTGTGTGTGTGTGTACGATACAGGAAGACTTCGAAACGAATCGACACAATCCAAAAGACCTAATTTTCGAGTATGTCCCGACTGCCACGACTCACAAGACATGAATGAATGAGTGGGTGGACTATTTTGACGTATTTTAATAGATTACTTACATGATTGTAGTGACGCCGGATCTGTGTTCATAATGCAACTCAATTCAACAGCCATTTATTGTCAGATGACTTAAATGTTGTACTGACAAGAACAGTAAGAACGTAATTCACGATGAACGAAAGACTGAAAGGATAAAGTGTAGGAACGAAGAAAACGAGTTATAAGCATATAGAAAGAGATAATAATAGGGCAAGAAATCATTGGTGATTTCAGTTATAAGTTGATGGTGTTTGAAGAAAAATCGTATCATCGTATCATACGCGCAAGCAAGCAAGCGACACACACACACACACACACACAACACACACACACACACACACACACACACACACACATGCATGTACACACACACACACACATGCATGCACTCACACACACACACACACATGCATGCACACACACACACACACAACACACACACACCACACACACACACACACAACACACACACAGAGTCTCTCTCTCTCAACACATGCTCATACTTACTTCACATCGGGTCACTATGTTCATCATGTAGCCATTGATTCAATGTACAGTCTATAAAATGTGATCAAAACTATATCTTAATGTTATAGTAGAACTTCGCACTGTTGCATATTAATGTTAGGACAGAGAAAAACCTTGACCTTTGCGTCACAACATTCAAAGATAAACAAAAACATAAAAACTCAAGTTTTATAGATAAGCAGACGGTATATTGTGCCTACATATTTTACTGTCATTGTGCATACATTTTTTTTTTATCATTTTCCAAAGGACCAATGAAAAGGGATTTATGTAGCATCGACGAAAACGTTTTTGGAGTGTTCCATGGTCTCCATACAATTTTAAAAAAATCCATCCCGTATGACTTGACATGCATCACTAGACCTGATCTGATTTGAATTGACCTGATGACCTGGCATTGACCTGATCAACTTTACCCAACTTGACCTTGAACTGATCTGCCTGATCTGGATCTGATTTGAATTTGATCTGCCTCCACCGTGAACCTTGTTTTTCTCCACCCTCTGTTTGACCTTGAGTGCTGGTATAGGTCCTTTTTTTTTGGGGGGGGGGGGAGGATGAGAGAATAACCCAGGTCCTTTTGTGCAGCATGCACTTGACGGCGAAAAAACAAACAAACAAACAATAAACAGACAAAAACAGACTGGTTGTCCCATAATCCTAAAGTCGTAGGGGAGTAAGATGGTAAAGACTAACATTTTGGCATTGCGAGAGTGGTATGGTTTTACCTTCTGCCTGTTCCTCGTAGCTTTATTTCCCGTGACCTTGAACGGGCGACAATACCCGCTTATAGCAGGGTGACTGGAAGCCGCATGCATAGTTTTCCTTGGGTGAGGTTTGCTCTTATACAAGTCTGCGCACTCAGACATGAAGGCGGGAGTACAACCATGACTAGGTCTTGCTGACCTTATATTATCTACTCGGGTTGGTAGGTTGTTCTGATTGAGCTGTGGACTCGAGATCTCATATCTGGAGTTCAATCCCAGTCCACAACATTAACCCTTTTACTCCTGCACCCTATCCACCAACTGCAAAAACTTAACCCTTTGACTCCCTCACCCTATGGGAATCAGAGAGTTAAGCTTTTGCTTTACAGTCATGGCTGACAATGCAGGATGCTGGTGGACAGGTTGCAGGAGTCAAAGGGTTAAAAAAAAATGGCCTGTTCGCTGCCCATCTTAATGTTTCCATCATTTTGGTGATTTCATCTTAGTGTTTCACAGGTCTGTTCTATCCACACACACACACACACACACAAACCACTCAACTACTTCTCCCCATTTCAAAACCTTTTCCAGCGTTTAAGGTTTTGTGCACTCTCCGGGTATTTGCCAGATAATTCCTGGTACATTTGAGTGGACCGTATATGGAACTGTCCGAGTGCGATGAATCTTTCTTGAAGAAACTCCAAAGTACTTGTCAAAGCCTTGACCTGTCTCGACCTTGACGTGACCTGACCTAGATTTGACCTTGACCCAGCTTTTCTTGGCGATGATGATGACAGGTGGGTGCCATCTACTTCACGGACGTGCTGCATTTGCTGGTTCGCTGTAACGCCAACACCTCGTACAACGTGCCCAGCGGCATCAGCGGTCACTACAGCGTGGTCAGCTACCAGTTGTCCGGTGACGTTTATCATCGTGATGTCAGCACACTCCCTTCCGACACAGTGTGGAGCGATATGGACTTCGTCAACTTAACCGCCACCACCGTCAGTGGGTCAGGTCTGTTGGTCTGTTCGTCTGTTTGTCTGTTTGTCTTTTGTCAGACGTCTTCCCTCCCTGTTATCTTCCTTCCCTCCCTGTTATCTTCCTTCCCTCCCTGTTATCTTCCTACCCTCCCTGTTATCTTCCTTCCCTCCCTGTTATCTTCCTTCCCTCCCTCTCTCTCTGTGCTAGGCTCCGCACATGCAAACGTACATGTATACACATACATAAACAAACACATATACACAGACATACATGAAAACACATGTACATACACAAACACATACACACAAACATATATGAACACACATACACATACGAAAACATATACACATACAGACACAATCACACATACAGACACGTACACACACATTCTCTCTGTGTTTCTCTCTGTCTCTTTCCCTCTCTTTCTCTCTCTCTCTCTCTCTCTCTCTCTCTCTCTCTCTCTCTCTCTATATATATATATATATATATATATATATATATATATATATCTCACATTCATTCCATTACCTGTGTACACTTGTCTCCAGGTCAAATGTTTCACTTACGTTTAGGCTACTATGTTTCAGGACTACTTCTCTTCTATTATCCTATTTACTGTTGTTTTCACACTAGTAGATCTGAAGATAGCACAAGAAATCAAATTGATAAATTGTTACAACCGTGATAAATAAAAGATCTAGGAATTCTTTACTCGTAGCAGAAACATTACCAGGCGCTGACTGCAACAGCTACCACAATCCCGTAATGGGAAGATTTAGGCTGAAACTAAACAGGAAAAAAAACAACTAAAAATAACATCAAACTCGCAAAATTTAGCTTATCTGTTCAAAACAAATTCAGTGCTCTGGGAGACGTGGGGGACAGTGAGGAACAATGGACAAATTTGTTAAACTCAATAAATGAAGCTTGTGAAGATTTCCCTAACGTTGAAATAAAAGCGAAGAACTGGATGACAAAAGAAATTTTAGGCATGATGGAAGGTAAAGGCAAAAGAGGAAGAATACAAAAAGATAGACGACGAAATCAGAAATAAATGCAATGAAGCTATAAAAAAAAAAAAGAAAAAAAGAAAACTTGGGTAGCAACAAAGTGCAAAGAAATAGAAGACCGACACAAAACAGACCCTAAATTTATGTATAGAAACATTGAAGAAATTGCCCACAGGAATAAGACATGCACTTCAAATGGCTGCTTAAAATCAAATGATGGTACGATTATTATGGAAAAATATAAAATATTAGATAGATGGGGAGAGTACATTGAACTTTTTGACGAAGGAACACATATCATAAGAAAGAACAGGAAAGCTGGAAGGAAAAAGAGCACCAGGTAGATCCAGGGAGATAATATCAGACACTTTTGCAGAGTGGATGAGGACGGAAAGGGAAGGAGGTATATTCGCAGCGACAAAAGATAGATTCGTGTGGAGGGCCATGATTGCCAACGCCATGCGGCATGGCACAAGATGATGATGAGATCCGGAACGGCAGATATGCAAGTTGACCTATGTGGAATTGCTATATTGTTGGAAAATAAAGTCTCATTTCATTTCATTTATATCTCTCTCCACAATCCCTCCCCCCCCCCCCCCCCCCCACTAGCTTTGTCTGTCTCTTTCTGACTTTGTATAGTCAGATTGTAGTTTAAATGTTGCCAGTGCATGTAATGGAATATGATAACGAGTCTGTTTTTACATACCATACCCGTGTATGTTGACAAATTGGATTTGTGTTGTTGTTGTCGTTCATGTTATATATTTTTTTATTTTTTGGTACTTCTAATTATACTTTACATAAAGATATAGATACTTATATTCTAGGTATGTGGATATTTTGCATGGAAGCAGATTTGTTCTAATGAGGTTATCACAATTACGGTTTGCTGTTTTGTCTTGCATTTTTGTTGTTGGAATTATTAGTTTGAAATGAAGATACTTTGTTTTTGAAAGAAACAAGAAGATCTACTCTCAGCTGACCACCAAGGTCCTTAGCGGCGGCAGGATCGAGAAAAAAGATCCAGCACATACATGTACATCGCCGGATGTAGGCTGATGGTGTAGATGGCGAAAAGAAGAGGAAGTCGAACCAAGAAGTACAAAACGCTACTCAAAAAGTCTTAATTAGGGTCAAGAGGTACTTAAAAACTGTCATTCTTTATAAAACCTGTTTTTTTTTTTGTCCTGAATAACTTATAGAATTGTTCTTCTTCAGCTCTCCGGAACATCTCCAGAACAACAACTTCTTGTGTCAGCTGCAGTCTTCATATCGTTTCCGTGTCATTGGTGCCAGTGGAGTTTATTCCCAGTGCATGAGTCGCCGTCTTGAGAAAACTGATACTGAGACTGCCTTGTGTTGACAGGTCTGTCATGCACGTCAAATGCTGTCAACATGGACAACAGCAATGTCATCTACGACTGTCAAATTTCTGCTTCCACCCCCACTCTCAGCCCTGCTGTCAACGGCAGGAAGGGAGGATCAGGTAGGTGTTTACTACTTTTATGTTTATGCTAGATGTTTAGTGTTAGGAAAAAAGATAGAATGCTTTAAAAAAAAGCAGGTAGGCCACTAGGATGCTTACTACTTTTATGTTTATGCTAGATGTTTAGTGTTAGGAAAAAAGATAGAATGCTTTAAAAAAAAAAGCAGGTAGGCCACTAGGATGCTTACTACTTTTATGTTTATGCTAGATGTTTAGTATTAGGAAAAAAGATAGAATGCTTTAAAAAAAAAACAGGTAGGCCACTTCAGCGTATGAGCAGTTAAGAGGTTGTTTTTTTTCGGAGTTTGTTCATGACAGATTCATACATGCATTTCACCCAAATCTGCCGGTTATTTACTAGCCAGCCATCTTCAGCCTGCGCAAAATCATGTGCGTGGGCAAGGTGTTGTAATAGGGACTGGGGTTGGAAAAGGAGGGAAAAGGATCTATGAAACACTGAGCTGATACCACTGGCAAACAACAAATAGCCAATTTGTCATGTTGCAAACTAGGATCGAACTCAAGACAATAGATCCAGAGTCCACGGTTCTGTCAACAAAGCCAGTCAACCGGCAGAAAAACTGTGGCCCACTTGAGGATCGAACCCTTGACCTTTGCTTTGTCAGCATGGTGTTCCAATCAACCACAGCGAGGGCCACTATGCTGTCACAAATGTTTGTGCAAATTACATTATAATGTAAGTGAATGTATGGCGCCCACCTCACGAGAGGTTTAAGCACTTGGCAAGACCGTGACAGCACAGAGACAAATATATGTACAGCAAACACATGTCAACCTCTATCCTATGGTGGAAAGGAACTATAGAAACACATCTTGATGATATAAGCATAGAAAATTCTCGCCACTCTCACCCCCTTCATACACACACGTCAATACCTTCCGCAACGGGGACAGTACTCCTTATGAGAGGCAAGGTTGTAGCTTCTTAGATGAAGAACTTTCACCTTCCAGTCTCACTGCACTGGTTCGAGTCTGACTCAATAAGAATATCAACAATATAACACAGCAGCCAGCAGCAGCAGAACAACAACAACAACAACAATTCAACAACAGCAGCAGCAGCAACAACAACAATACAACAGCAGCAGCAACAAACAACAACAATATAACAACAGCAGACAACAACAACAACAACAATACAAGCAACAGCAGCAGCAACAGCAACAACAACAACAAACAACAACAGCAGCAGCAACAGCAACAACAACAACAACAACAACAACAATACAACAACAGCAACAGCAGCAACAACAACAACAACAACAAAAACAACAACAAGCTTTACGAATAAGATTTCCATTCCACTCGAGTCTGGCTCAAGGGAAAACAACTTTTATAGCAAGTTTGAGCTTAAAGTCTCCGATCCATTTAGCCGTTGATGGTACCTAACCCTGATCAGGTTGGGGAAAGTAAAGCCACGAAGGAGAGATGAGATTAACACCGCTCTTACAGTACTGGTCCTTAGGAAAGCTAAAGTCTGTGTCGGTGTGATGGGGACGTTCTTTCCTGGAAGACGGCATCACGTATTTCATGCAGAGAAATTTTGTCGTGATCAAATACCAAACCTAACTAAACCCAACCCAACTCAACCCAATTCCAACCCCACCCCCAACAAACCCAACCCGATCCGACCCAACACAACCCAACCCAACCCAACCCAACCCAACACCAACAACCAACCCAACACACACACACACACAACACACACACACACACACACACACACACACACACACACACACACACACACACACACACACACACACACACACACACACATTTGAATAAAAGTCTGTGACTGGAAACGTCGTGGGTTTTTTTTTCTCTTTTTTTTCCTCAGCTTTTTTTTTCTTTTTTTGCACTGATACTGTCCGTTATACTGTCATTTTCTACTTTTGTTTTACAACATCCAGCGGTCACCACTTCTTCACTTTTCAACCTTTCCATTTGTATGATTGCAGGGTGGATCCCGTACGTGCGCAGCGGCAACCTGAAGGAGCGGCGTTATTTCCAGGTATACTTCCCCAACAAGATGCTGGTGGACCGGGTGGAGCTGGAACAGTCGGCCACGGCCAAGGCCACCCAGATCAAACTGGCCTACAGCAATGATGGAAAGTCCTTCCTTGATGGGGACACGGTTAGTTAGTTAGTGCTCTTAGTTATTGTTATTATTATTATTGCTGTGTGTCTTTTTCTTTGTTTTACTGTTCTTGTTCTTTCATTGTCTCTCTCAGTTTTTGTCTGTCTTTCTGTCTGTCTGTCTCTCTGTGTTTGCCTCACACACACATTCTCTCTCACACACACACACACACACACACACACACACACACACACACACACACACACACACACACACCACACACACCACACACACACACACACACACACACACACACACTCACACACACACATCACACAGACAAAGACACGCACAGACAGACAGACACACACATATATATATATGTATAAATATGTATGTATGTATATATAAGCATGCACATACGCGCACGCATACCTGCTGTGAATCGACTTTTAATGAAAGAACGAGCACTCATGCACATGCTCGCACACACACACACAAGCACACACACACACTCGCACACACACAAGCACACACGTGCACATGCACACACGTACACACATGCGCATACATACGGGCGTACACACACATACACAAAACACACACATGCAGAAAGGCATACACACACACACACACCACTCTTGCTCTCTTTCACATACACACACACACACACACACACACACACACACACACACACACACACACACACACACACACACACGACCGCGCGCGCGCACACACACACATACACACAAACACACACACACACACACACACACACACATACGTGTGTGTGTATGTGCGTTTTTGTGTGGGTTGTTGTTGTGTGTGTAGCCGTGTGTTTGTGGTGTGGTGTGTGTGTGTGTGTATGTATGTATGTATGTGTGTGTTGTGTGTGTTCTATGTGTGTGCGCGCGTGTGGTTGTGTGTGTATGTGTATGGTTGTGTGCTTGTGTGTGTGTATGTGTGTGGGGTGTATGTTGTATGCGTGTGGATTGTGTATGTACATGTGTGTTGTTGTGTTGCGTGTGTGTGTGGTGTGTATGGTTGTGTGCGTGTGTGTATGTGTGTGTGTTTGTGTGCGTGTGTGTGTATGTGGTTGTGTGTGTGTGTGCTTGTGTGTGTGAATGCGCGTGTGGTTGTGTGTGTGTATGTGTGTGTGCTTGTATGTGTGTGGTGTGTGTATGTGTGTGTGTGTGTATGTATGTGTGTGTGTATGTATGTGTGTGTGTGTATGTGTGTGTGTGTGTGTGTGTGTGTGTGTGTGTGTGTGTGTGTGTGTGTGTGTGTGTGTGTGTGTGTTGTAGATCGCACTGACGGGAGGTAGCACAGAAATCGTACAAGTACCCAATCCGCGCGAGTCGAACGTGCTGCGTGTGTACGTCACCAACAGTGACAACAACGATCAGCAAGTGAAACTGACCTTTGAGTTCTATGGGTGTGAGACTTCCAGTGGTGGACCGTCAGGTCAGTCCCCGTGTGTGTGTGTGTGTGTGTGTGTGTGTGTGTGTGTGTGTGTGTGTGTGTGTGTGTGTGTGTGTGTGTGTGTGTGTGTGTGTGTATGTGTGTGTATATGTGTTTGTATGCGTGCGTGTGTGTATGTGTATATGTGTGTGTGCGTGCGTGTGTGTGTGTGTGCGCGCGTGCGTGCGTATGTGTGTGGGTGTGTGTGTATTTGTGTGTGCGTGCGTGCATGTGTGTGTGTGTGTGTGTGTGTGTGTGTGTGTGTGTGGTTTTGTGTGACTGATAATCCAAGTTTGCAT
Organism: Monoplex corrugatus; assembly: GCA_030674185.1. Lineage (NCBI taxonomy): Eukaryota > Metazoa > Mollusca > Gastropoda > Littorinimorpha > Ranellidae > Monoplex > Monoplex corrugatus. Next base: position 24,204,129 of record CM060312.1, on the reverse strand, counting down.
TATCTTGATGTTTTTATCAGTCTGTACTACTGTGGAACATTTGTGTGTGAATACAGAGTGAATATAGATTCACTATGATTTTTGCAGTTTGTTACAGTGTGCTATGTACTCTTCATGGGCGAGGGCTCGATGTAGAAAAGCATTAATGTGCTTATGCCCTTACCCTTGA
>CM060312.1:24168960-24198960 GCA_030674185.1 Monoplex corrugatus | reverse complement strand
TGGTCGACAGCACCCAGCTCACCAGGGGAACTCCTCAGGCTGCCTACAGAGTGGCTCTTGGGGAGGTGAGTCTGCGCTGACTGTTTTGTTGTTTTGGTGCTGTCCTTTCTTCTTTCTTCTGCAGCAGTTCTCTGTCTCTGTCCCCACGCTGCTCAGTCGCGGCTCTCTAACTCACTTCCTAACCCCCCCCCCCCCCCACCGACACTGAGGTCAAGTTGGAGAACACTGATTTGATACATTAACCCTTTGACTCCCGCACCCTGTCCACCAGCATCCATCCTGTACTGTCGACCATGCTAGCAAAGCAAAATCTTAACCCTTTGACTCCTCACCCTATCCATCAGCTTTCTACAGGAAGATGGATCGGGTGACGGAGTCAAAGGGTCAGTTTTTTGCAGCTGGTGGATAGGATGCGGGAGTCAAAGGGTCGATCCTTTCACTCCCCACAGAATGTCTACAAGAATGCCGTTGGGTGATGTGGGTCGTGACCGATTTATTAATCCTTTCATGCCCTCATACTACCACCAGTTTTCTGAATACAGTTCTGTATAGCTCAGTAAAGGAACTCCTGAGAATACGCACAAATATTGTGTTTCTGGAAGTAAGTCATTTCTCTGTCATTCTTCCATCATATCAGCCTGCTACGTTAAGAGAAACAAAAGGTTAACTGATTTATTAACCTTTTCTCTCGCTCTCCATCAGAATGCGCGCAAGAATGGTGTTTTGGGGAGCTTGGTTTTAATTGATTTAGTGATTTTTTTTTTATAAATAGCCAATATTTTATTAACATCATTCATTTATATTATTCGTTTATATAATAATTCGTAATATTAAAGTCCACTAAACTTTTAGTCTCGGTCTTCCAGATTGCGTCAGATGAAAGATTCAGTCACGAAGAGAGCTCATCTTTGATTGGTCGCTTTCGTTTGTATATACATGGAGAGAGTACCCGTCTTCTGATGGGGGGGAAATGAAGACAAGGATATTGGTTCATTTGTTTTGATTCGCGAAATTGTATGCTGTGAAGTGGTGTGTTCATCTTTTACCTCATACGTAAATGACTCAGCGTGTGTATTGTCACATTACTATGATCTGGATGTAAAGTTCGTGAAACACGAGAACCTTTTCTGCAAAGTTAGACAGCCAACCTCAAGAAAGTCGCTTCTTAGACAAAGATAAGGAAGGTATGGATATCATAGAATAAGGTCCCCACGTTCATGTCTTGTATCTTTATGCGACGGCTCCTTTGTCATGATATCTAGAACGATGGCCTTTTTTTCCATTACATTCAGAGCGATGGCTCCTTTATCGTGATCTCTAGAGCTTCATCAGTTTTCCTTACGGACAAAATGGACACTAGCAGAAATATAAGCTTTGTATCAGGTAACATATTCTTTAAATAAATTGTAATTTTGTTTATTAGCAGAAGGGGGAAAGTCCTCAGTGGCCTACAAAAATGACTTGAGGAAATGATTTGTTTCGTTTTCTTTTGCAGAGAAGGCCTCTTTGTCTTTTGGAAACTTTAAATCACAAAAAACGTAACGATAACAATACACTTGCAGGCTCACTTACACATGACAGAAATTACGCCGACCACGTAACATGCTGTTTCTCAATTCAAAACAAAATAACTGATATTTTTGTCTTCACATACACACAAATATATGCATATGTACACACGATTATGGCAAAAGTGTCATGAATTCATGAACAAGCATTGCTGCATAGAGGGTGGAGAAGATTGTGGGCGTATCCCTGTATAACTGCCTTCTGTTCTAGGAAACGTTCAAATGCGTTTCCATTCTGTTGCACCTTGGTCAGCATGTCACTTTGACATGGAGCTATCAGTGAGGCAAACTCCTGAGGGCAACCGAATTTTCTTATCTGGCACAGTCTTTCCTGTTGACAGTTCAGTGTCCAATGCCCCACAGGCCTCTCAGATTACTGTTGTCAAATGTATGTACTTGCATGCATTACTACAAACATACATACACACACATACATACATACATACATACATACATACATACATATGTATATACAAGCATGCGTATACGCATAAACTACATGTTACACACACACACACACACACGCGCGCGCACACACACACACACACACACACACACACCACACACACACACACACACACATATATATATACAGCACAGCACAGCACAGCACAACACAACACAACACAACACAACACAACACAACACAACACAAACACACAACACAGCACAGTGCTGTGAAAGACGGTTCAGTGACAATTGTTTTATACGACGTTTCTGCTTTCAGCTGACTACGACTACTTGAAGAAAAACGGAGGGAGCTGGGACAACAAACTCAAGTGGAACTGTTGCTAGACACGTGACCACAGCAACCAGTCACTATCAAGCTTAGAGACCTAGCTGAAAACACGTGACGACACCAGCCAATCACTGTCAAGCTTACAGACCCGCAGCTGAAAGCACTTGACAGCACTAACTAATCACAGTCCTTGGTTACAAAGTACCAAGGCATAGCTGTCATCTGTCACTGTTACGAACATAGAACAAACCATTTTTACCTTCTTTTTTTTTTCCTGACTGTGTTGTCTATTTGTTATGACGCACCATGAACGTAAAGTGGCCGTTCAGGTGATACGACGGATGAGAAGATCTAGTCAAAGAACCAGTAGTCGAAATAAGGGAAAGTTGGCTTTTTTTCTTTTTCTTGTTTTCAATGTTGTAAATCTGTAGCAGGTAGTAATATTTGCCTTGTGGATGTAGAGAAAAATGTCATTGCGTTTTACATGGAATTACAGTATACAACAAACGCCGTTTGTTTTATGGTTACGATAGATCTGTGCATCTGGGAAGGTAGCGCGTTCGTGAAAAACCAGCAACTTAGGTAGAGTTTATTATTTAGCAATGATACTTTATTTTTGACTTACGTGATACATAAATGATATCACTAAAAATTCACGAATATAGCCACGTCCGTTAGATGTTGTGGTATTTACGGCTATTTTTTTTATTTTTATTTATCATCCATGAATTATATATTTCACAGAAATGTCTATGTATCTTAGATCACACACTATGTATATTAAGTTACTTTGTAAGCGAGATATCTTGATACAAATAATGGCTAAGTGTGTTAAATGATGTGTTAGTTGTATCTTATGGTAAATCTTGCTGTTGAGTTGTATGTATATTTGTTTTGTTTTAAGTTGATTAAAAACATGGTTTTGTCATATTTCAAAAATGAAGTGTATATGTTGGTTAATGACTATTTGTTTTAAATAATGACTACTTTTTTCATATGACACTGTAACAATTTTTGTTACGCATTGCAAAGTTAAACCCCGCCCGTAACTTATTTTTGCTTTCTTTTTTGTTTCGTTTTTGTTCTTAATTTCTTTGTTCCTGATCTCCCCCTGCTCTTGTTCCTGTGGGTTTTTTTTCCTTGTGCTTTTCCCCCCTTGGGATTGTCTAAGTAATTAAATGTTTGGATTTTTTTGGCGGGATTTCCAAACGATATTAAGGATATTGTCCATGTACGTGATCAAAATTGCTGTATGTTGTTGACTGTGATATGATAAATAATAATAATAACAATTACTACTTGTACAGCACCTCATCCAGCAAGGATCCTAGATACTTTAAAAAGTACAAGAGTTGGAGGCAGACAAAGGCAGAGCAAACACATTTCAGCCGTATGGGCTACGCCGTGATCAAACGATTGAACCATAAAACAATGAGAAAAAGAAAAGAAAAAAAAGATTAAAAAAAAAGAAGAAAACGGAAACAAATAAACTAAATGCAATCACATGTCAGTCACTACTGTAACAATGATTGTAAACGATCGAAAAAGCACATACTGTAAAAGCATGCGTCTCTTAAAGTATAAAGCAATGAATCACACACACACACACACACACACACACACACACACACACACACACACACACACACACACACACACACACACACACACACACTGAAATTACAGTTGGAATTGTGGTTCAACAGATTCATTTTTTCTCACAAAAGGACAACTGTATAAAATAGACAAAATAACGCTGCTGATTTGTTTGACTATTTTCAATGGAAATCTGCTGTGTGCATGAGTCTTCTGGTTTCTAAAGATGTTGATTTGTTCGTTTATCCATTTATTAAGTTCACTTCACTTCAATTCAATTCAGTTCAATTCAGTGTATTGAAAAATACTCGATTATCTGTAAAAGAGAAGTTAATTACTATATAATTGCTGATACGGTGCCAGTAACAGTTATGAAGTGCATAAAACATATACACACGCACACGCACACACACGCACACACACACATGCACACACACATACACACCCACACATACACTCACACACCACACACACACACACGCACACGCACGCACACACACATGCACACACACGTACACACACACACACACGAACCGTATATCTATAAATTTGTGCTCACCTGCACTGCATCCATGCGCGACTGGCTCATGGCTCATTTGTTGAGGAGTATTACCGACTTTAGCACAGAGCTAGCCTACCTGTTTTTCGATGTATACGCTTATCTATTGAATTATTTACTTAATACATATTCATTTTATTGTCTGTCTATATTTATTTCACGCATCTGCACGCATATTCACAGAATTTTGCCATTCATGTTGCCTGCGGATGCTACTATCCTTTGTAGCCATTTGAGCTTATCTTTCGTTTGCAGAATTCTTACTTGGTAGATTGTTCCATATCGATCAGAGGGGGGGTTTGTGTGTATGTCTATGAAAAAAATGTGTTCAGATTTTTTTTCAGCTGTTTCTAGGTGGCTTTTTACCAAATTTGGGTCAAAGGTATAGAGGAGTCGCGACTACGTAAGTTAGGAAATCATGGCGCCACAGCCTGATCTCACCGTCGTGACAGTCTACCATTATCCTCGCTTCACGTCAAAATTTTATTTTCAGTGGTCTCGAGAAACCCAAAATGTAGATTTGGTTCATAACGCAAGTATTTTTGGCATAAAAAAGGAAATTGTTTGTGTGTACATGTACATACTATGTACATGTAAAGACCTGTTTTGAAAAGAAATTGTTAAAAATCTTATTCTTGATTAACGTCGTTTACTTATCTACCAAATATAGCAAGGTACTGTTGATACAAAAGACTGTTTTTCGTTTGAGATAAATCGTATTTTATATGACTTGTTATTTGAAATCTTGTTTGATAAACCCATAGTGTTTTGCTGCTGCTTCATTCTTTGTTTTGTCAGTCCAGTTGTACCACTACGGGTGTAGCGGGGAGAAAATAAACTGACGGTCAGTTTCGACCTCGAAAGCTTGAAGAGGGAAGATGACTTCTATGTCAAGCAGTGTTTTAGTTAAGTTACGTATGCATTTATCAAAAACCGTCCAGCCACTTTTCTCTTCTGCTTTGATATGATACAGTTTTTTTTAGCGGATGCAGTTGTGGAATGATTTCTGTGGCAAACTACTTTGTACAAGAATGTGATACTGATGCGGCAATTGTTGGTGCCCATATTATTTCAATACCGTCCAAAATAAAATTTTCACGTTTTTCTAGTTGAGTAGTTGTACTGCTGTTTGATTTGATTTTTGTCTATCTTCGTCCACTTTTTTGAATAAAATTTTTCTTTTCATCTACAACGGTTTTCGTTTTGACTTTGTTTGCTCACTCTTCTTTCTGTCTCTGTCCCTGTGTTTGCTCACTCTTCTTTCTGTCTCTGTCCCTGTGTTTGAATGTCTCTTCTTTCTGTCTCTGTCCCTGTGTTTGCTCACTCTTCTTTCTGTCTCTGTCCCTGTGTTTGCTCACTCTTCTTTCTGTCTCTGTCCCTGTGTTTGCTCACTCTTCTTTCTGTCTCTGTCCCTGTGTTTGATCACTCTTCTTTCTGTCTCTGTCCCTGTGTTTGCTCACTCTTCTTTCTGTCTCTGTCCCTGTGTTTGCTCACTCTTCTTTCTGTCTCTGTCCCTGTGTTTGCTCACTCTTCTTTCTGTCTCTGTCCCTGTGTTTGCTCACTCTTCTTTCTGTCTCTGTCCCTGTGTTTGCTCACTTTCTTTCTGTCTCTGTCCCTGTGTTTGCTCACTCTTCTTTCTGTCTCTGTCCCTGTGTTTGCTCACTCTTCTTTCTGTCTCTGTCCCTGTGTTTGAATGTCTCTTCTTTCTGTCTCTGTCCCTGTGTTTGCTCACTCTTCTTTCTGTCTCTGTCCCTGTGTTTGCTCACTCTTCTTTCTGTCTCTGTCCCTGTGTTTGCTCACTCTTCTTTCTGTCTCTGTCCCTGTGTTTGCTCACTCTTCTTTCTGTCTCTGTCCCTGTGTTTGCTCACTCTTCTTTCTGTCTCTGTCCCTGTGTTTGCTCACTCTTCTTTCTGTCTCTGTCCCTGTGTTTGCTCACTCTTCTTTCTGTCTCTGTCCCTGTGTTTGCTCACTCTTCTTTCTGTCTCTGTCCCTGTGTTTGCTCACTCTTCTTTCTGTCTCTGTCCCTGTGTTTGCTCACTCTTCTTTCTGTCTCTGTCCCTGTGTTTGCTCACTCTTCTTTCTGTCTCTGTCCCTGTGTTTGCTCACTCTTCTTTCTGTCTCTGTCCCTGTGTTTGCTCACTCTTCTTTCTGTCTCTGTCCCTGTGTTTGCTCACTCTTCTTTCTGTCTCTGTCCCTGTGTTTGCTCATCTTCTTCTGTCTCTGTCCCTGTGTTTGCTCACTCTTCTTTCTGTCTCTGTCCCTGTGTTTGCTCACTCTTCTTTCTGTCTCTGTCCCTGTGTTTGCTCACTCTTCTTTCTGTCTCTGTCCCTGTGTTTGCTCACTCTTCTTTCTGTCTCTGTCCCTGTGTTTGCTCACTCTTCTTTCTGTCTCTGTCCCTGTGTTTTGCTCACTCTTCTTTCTGTCTCTGTCCCTGTGTTTGCTCACTCTTCTTTCTGTCTCTGTCCCTGTGTTTGCTCACTCTTCTTTCTGTCTCTGTCCCTGTGTTTGCTCACTCTTCTTTCTGTCTCTGTCCCTGTGTTTGCTCACTCTTCGTTTTCTGTCTCTTGTCCCTGTGTTTGCTCACTCTTCTTTCTGTCTCTGTCCCTGTGTTTGCTCATTCTTCTTTCTGTCTCTGTCCCTGTGTTTGCTCACTCTTCTTTCTGTCTCTGTCCCTGTGTTTGCTCACTCTTCTTTCTGTCTCTGTCCCTGTGTTTGCTCACTCTTCTTTCTGTCTCTGTCCCTGTGTTTGCTCCTCTCTCTGTCTCTGTCCCTGTGTTTGCTCACTCTTCTTTCTGTCTCTGTCCCTGTGTTTGCTCACTCTTCTTTCTGTCTCTGTCCCTGTGTTTGCTCACTCTTCTTTCTGTCTCTGTCCCTGTGTTTGCTCACTCTTCTTTCTGTCTCTGTCCCTGTGTTTGCTCACTCTTCTTTCTGTCTCTGTCCCTGTGTTTGCTCACTCTTCTTTCTGTCTCTGTCCCTGTGTTTGCTCACTCTTCTTTCTGTCTCTGTCCTCTGGTGTGTTTGCTCACTCTTCTTTCTGTCTCTGTCCCTGTGTTTGCTCACTCTTCTTTCTGTCTCTGTCCCCTGTGTTTGTATGTCTCTTCTTTCTGTCTCTGTCCCTGTGTTTGATCACTCTTCTTTCTGTCTCTGTCCCTGTGTTTGTCATCTTCTTTCTGTCTCTGTCCCTGTGTTTGATGTCATCTTCTTTCTGTCTCTGTCCCTGTGTTTGCTCACTCTTCTTTCTGTCTCTGTCCCTGTGTTTGCTCACTCTTCTTTCTGTCTCTGTCCCTGTGTTTGAATGTCTCTCTGTCTCTGGCTGTCTGTCTGTCTGTCTGTCTGTCTGTGTGCATCTGCTAAATTATGACTGCTGCGTGTGTGTTGATTTTTCAAGCATGCTCGCATGCGTGTTTGCGTTTGCGTTTGCGTTTGTGTTTGCTGTATGAATGTGTGTGTGTGTGTGTGTGTGTGTGTGTTGTGTGTGTGTGTGTGTGTGTGTGTGTGTGTGTGTGTGTGTGTGTGCTTTTTCGTTTGTTTTGTGCGAACGTGTGTGCTCTTTTATCATTATTGTTATCATCACTATTAAATATTATCATTATTTATTATGTATTGTCATCATCATTATTATGTTTTGATTAATGTAATTCTTTTTACGTGTGCATAGATATGTATGAATCTATGTGTGCAATTGCATGCATGCTGCTGTTCATGGAAAGATTATTCTTGTCACTATTGCCATTACTACAATTAACACTTTACTACATTACCACTGCATTACTACCATACTATTCGTTGTGTTTAATGTGATGCTAATAAGATTTTCTTCCGGTCTTATTTTGTTGATCTGATTCATCTTATTTTTTGCTTTATAAATGTGTTCAGATTTAGTTATACGTGTATGTGCATATTTGATTTGGTTTCTTTTCCTAAATTTTCCATTTAGTCTTCCGTTCTGCTGATCTACTTGATTGTATTTGTCCATTTATGATTCACTTTTTTGTTTGCCTTGTTTATGTTAACAATTCATGACAGTAGTAATGAGAAAGCTCTCGTGTTTTCTCCCCTTTCTCTGTCTCTGTCTGTCTGTCTCTCCGTCTCCGTCTCTCTCTGTGTCTGTCTGTCTGTCTCTGTCTCTCTGTCTCTGTCTGTCTGTCTGTCTGTTTTGTCTCTGTGTCTTGTCTGTCTGTCTGTCTTCTCAGTCTGTCTCTGTGTCCGTCCTGCTTATCTGTATTATTTTCCTTCGGACTGCTTAGTACGTGATCATTATTGTATCCATTTTGGAGTGGTTAATGACTTAAAGTATCTGTCTGTGTATTACTTTTTGGTTTGGTCTATTCATTCTGTTTTCTCTTTGTCTTCATCTGCTTCCTGTCTGCCTGTCTTCTGCTCTTTCTCTCCCCGTCTCTCCCTCTTTCCCTTTTACTTTATATCTTAAAATACACGCAAAAACTTCCCTCTCTCTCTCATTTGCACACACACACACACACACACACACACACACACACACACAACACACACACACACACACACTACACACACACATACACACACACACACACATACATACACACACACGCGCACACACACACGCACACACATATCCACACGCACACAACAATTATTTTCCAACTTACGTCTCTCCTCTCTCTTGAATGTACGAAAACAGTTGCGGTTACGTTTTGATTTCCTTGTGTATTGTGTCTTATGTTGTTGATTTATTGATTTTTTTTTCAACATTTTCAATTCTAGGCAGATGTATGCAAATTAGCTACGGCAATTTTGAAAAATGGCATCAGCTAATATCTTCTATCGTTTGGAAATGATGTGCCATTGTCATTGTCATTGTCATTGTCCTCACCTGTATGTCTACTTCCACTCCGGAGATCATTGTCAGCCAAATGACACAAAGACTTGCATATCTATTTTATTCATAGAGTGGTGTACACGCCTATCTCTGTGTACACATTTGAACCAGATATGTATACAAGTTGCCGTTTGACATTAACTTCCACTTCTCTCCCATCCCCCACCCCCATATTAACTATTTTAATGCCTCTTTTGCTTTCTTCCTTTCCTTTATAGTGTAATTCATGTTTTTACAATTCATATTTATTTCATTTGCTTATCACTTTAAGGTTTTTATGTTATATGTGTAGTTTAGCAAGGACTAGCGGTAAGGCAGGCCCGGGGGACCTAATGTTATTATCCTTGAGTAATTGAGTATTTCGATATTTGAAGTTCAAAGTTCGTTTTCTAGAGATTTATTACACAATTTAAAGTTTTTCTATACATTTCATCCTTTGTTTGTGTAGGCGGGCGATTTGGCATTCCCGTTTCAAACAAATTTTTCATAAACAATCTTTATCTTCGTCTTTATTACCAGCTCCGTGCGCGGTGTCTTTCTACCGAAACACGAAGAACGTAAAACGGAAATGATAAATGGGTCCGTGAATGTCAAGTCTACACAGCCGACATCGATGTGGCAATGTAACGACGGCCATGGCTGATCTCAGCGCGGCATGCGGGAACCCAAGAGGTGGTGAGGTGGGTGGGTGGGGGGTGGGGGTAGGAATGTGGGGAGAAACACGATCACTCTTTATTGATGCTCATTTGCACACTGACACAACACATACACGGTGTCATGTGACAGTCGGTAAAGGTGTCGTCACCTGTAGTCCCACAGTTATGGAGACGAGCACCTACCTAGCTTTGACACACACACTGCGTTCTGTTATACCACCTCACTTTGCCTCACAGACCCGCGGATTCAAGATCTGACATCTCGAGTTCAATCCCAGTCTTCAACGTTAAAAACTGGCCTGTTCCTGCCCATGTTAATGTTTCCATCATTCTGGTGGTGTGGGCTTAGTGTTTCATAGGTCCGTCTCTCCCTGTCCCCATTCCAAGACACTTGCGCACAGGGCTTTCCGCTGGCTCAAGGTGTCTGCCAGATAATTACTTGCAGATTTTGGACAGAGCGCATATTATCCGATTGCGATATATCCCTGTTGAACAAACCCCCCAACTCCAAACTCAGCCTCACCGCGAGCCTCGGGGCCAGAGAACACAGAGCTAAATATGTTGCCGTATCATTCAAACTTTCTACAGTTCAGACACGAAACAAATTTTTGTTATTAGACAAACAAGATGATAAGCAACCAGCTCACAAATCATGCTGAACGGAGATGTGTACGATATGTTAACAAGAAACACCCCAGGGGGGCTGCATGGGATCCAGAGCAAGAATGCCTCACCACCAGCAATACATGTACAATCACCTCCCAGCTCCTGGCACAACACGGTAGCCATCTTGTCAAGCAGAGGGGGTGGGGGATGTCAATGCACTGCATGAGCCATTCAGACCCAGTCATCAGCTGCCTTGTTCACAAACTGAATGGCAAGGTGATGAGATGACAAACCCCGGGACATAGCCAAACTACGCACACCAAGCAGTCCTGCTAATGGAAAACTGAGAACGAAAGAAACACGAGAAACAGTTGTTATTTAGGTCAGTACTATATTAAACAGAAGCAGGCTATCGCCACATAATTATAACATTATTTTCCAAGTGACAGCCTCTAGTCTGTCTGAACGTTATGCCGAGGTATAAAGACGTTCATTTCATACAATTAGCAATTGATGTTGAGGCCGACATAGGTCATGAGTTTGCTTTGTTGCTAGTCTGTGATCAGATCACATCATATCATAATGTCATCATTCTTTATCTTCGATTACCAATCCACCCACCCGCCCTCCGCTTGGGGTGCCGTGGGCTCCTTCAGTACAAACAAAGTGTCCCCATCTTCTGTTACGCTGTTTGTTTCTGCCTCGCTCCTTTGCTTTCTGTCATACCTTCCTATCATTTTCTGCCTTTCTGCTCCATTCACTTGTACGTATTCTATTAAGTCTTGCATACTTTTGATTAGGATTGCTAATTAGGTACATATATCCCTGCATTTTTGCCTATAAGAAAATGTAATGTGCAGAAACAATTTTAGGTAATTTAGGCCTTTTTTTTTTTTAATGAAATGTAGTGTACTTATGCGTATACATTTGTATTCGGGCTTTTTTTTTTAACTCCCTGGTGATAACTTGGACTGAATGGTCCAGGCCAGGGACTTATCCTTAAATCATGTGTGCAAATGCACTGATATGTGTACTTAACCTTTTTATGCTCCATTCTAGTGGCATCAGCATAGTGTTTCAATGGCCCCCTTCTCCTCCCCCATACCACCTACCCACTCCCCACCTCCTTATTTCAAGAGCTTGCCAGCGCGTAGAGTTTTGCACAAAGTCAGGAAATCTTTCAGATAATTGCTGGCAGATTTGGGTAGAGCCACATAAACGATGACAGGATAAATGCAAACATAAACAGAAACAATCACATACACGTAAATTATCTGAAAACCATTACTTTGTAATAAAAATAATGTTAATAACAATTATAATGCTAATAATAATGATGCTAATGCTTATAGTAACACAACAACAATAATAATAATTGATAATAAAATTATAATATAATAATAATAATAATAATGATAATAATAATAACAACAACAATGATAATGATAATAATAATAACGATGATGCTGATGCTGTTGCTGATGCTGACGCTGAATCATCATCATCATCATCATCGTCGTCGTCGTCGTCATCGTCGTCGTCGTAGTCATTATCAGGCACTAAATCTTGATGAGCAAATCAAATCATAGCGCACATTCACCATCCCCTCAGACATTCAATCACAGTGACAAAAACAACTTGAAAGTGCAAAGCACAGTGTTGTAACTGTCGGAGAGATAGAGGAAGTTCACTGCAGCTGTATGGAACACACACAGAAAATGAGCGGCGACGGATTAAAATAATGAACATCAGTATCGAGTAGTTGTAAACAAATGGAAGCAGAATGAGAGGTCGGCCAGGGGTGTATATTCGAAGATGGTCGCAAAGATGATTAGGTGCAAAACGTGTAGCATGACATACTGATTTTGTATGAAATTGAATTATAGGCAACCAGAGGAATTGAAGCCAATGAATGTTATCATGCTTCTTTTTATGAATAACAAAATGGGCCGTGAAATTCTGGATGTGACAGAAGAAGCAGTCAAGCCAGAGAGCAGTGAGTTTACAATAAATGCTTATCATCATCATCATATGCCCTGCCACACAAGACAAACATAACAATTCCAAGTTTAGATGCTGCTTCAGTGTTGTACGGCCAAAGTGGAGGGAGTGGGGGAGGAATCGTATAGGGCGTGAGGTAGTTAGTATACACCTCACATTTTCTTGAAAAAAGCATTATGAGGACAGTGCCCATCTACTCTACTTCACTGCTTTACATTCCCTAACCAGAAAGAGGGTCATGTACCTATTCACAGCTGGGTGCACCAGAGATCGCGTGCACAAAATTTTGCAAGAGTCCAACCCTCGCAGTCAGAAAGTAATTGGCAGAAACTCCAACTCAATACCAGCCAGGCCTTATTCAAACCAATTAAATGTGTTTTCTCAGATGGGTGTAAACACGTTGTTTTGGCGCACGCTACGCACGCAGCACATGTTGCACAGTCTACAGACACAGTCTTTAGTGAGTGGCATGAACAAACCACAATCTTCCGCCTTAGGGCTGGACATTGCCACCTACTTATGTACCGAATGGGGTTGTCCCACTCGGTTAAGTGTCCATGCCATACAGGACCACAGTCTTCAGAGCACACACTGCAGTTTTGCCCACTGTTCAGAAACAAACCAAACGAGATAATGGCTACCTGACTGAACCTGGCTCTCAGTGACAAAAAAGTTACTTACTGCGTAGCTTTCATCGGCGATCCGGCCGAATTCTTCAGCGCAACTGCTGGGTTGAGAACTGGCTTCAGTGCGCACCGCCGTGAGCGAACTCACGACAGTGCACTGAATAAGTGAGGAGAGTACACCGATGGCAGGTTGTGTCGGTCCCGGTCACGGTTGAGGGTGGGGTTCCTTGCGGCGATGTAAACTGCCTCATTTACTCCCCTCTGGAACGATCTTGCTTCTTTGTCGAGAACTTGCACATTGTCCTTTTCAAAGTGGTGTTGGGTGTGGGTCAGATGTTCTCCCACTGGAGAGGACTCACGTTTGTGTTCTTTTAATTTTTTGTGCAAGTTGCGCTCAGTTTCGCCAATATAACTATGGTCACAGTCCTGGCGAGTCTATCTTGTATATCACCCCTGATGTGTCCAATTTGTCTGTTTTATCTTTGGGGTGGATTAACTGGCTTCTGATGGTGTTTGTGGGCTTGGCGTGGACACTGACTCCCAACTTCCTGATCTTCCTGCTGAGAGCCTCAGTGACGCCGCTGACGTATGGCATGGAGACGTGCCCTCTCGAAGGGGTTGGCCGTTCAGTGGAGGGGTGGGGTATGGTTTTCTTGCCCCCCGGAATGTCCCAGGCCCACTTCTGGTATCCTGACACACTGAGTACTTTTTTGATGTACTGCACCTCTTCTTCTCTAGCGGTGTCGATAGAGCAGATGGTCTTTGCTCGGTGGGTGAGGGTGCGGATTACTCCAAGTTTGTGTTCCAGTGGCTGGTGACTGTCAAATTATAAGTACTGGTCTGTGTGGGTCGGCTTTCTATAGACGGAGAAGGCGAGGTCTGTCTCCATCCGGGTGATGTGGGTATCCAACATCGCGATGCTGCCGTTCTCTTCTACCTCATAGGTGAACTTGATGGCAGGGTGTTGGTTGTTGAGATGGTTCGTGAAGTCTTCTACCACCGATCTTTTCAGTACAGTCATAGTGTCGTCCATGTAGCGGCCCCAGTAGCGTGGAGGAGTGTGGAATGACGCCAAAGCTTTCTCCTCGAAATTTTCCATGAAGAGGTTGGCGACGATGGGACTCACGGGGGACCCCATGGTTGCACCCTCGGTCTATTGGTAGAAGTGTCCTTCAAAGGTGAAGTAGGTGGTGTTGAGGCAGCAGGATAGCAGTTCACAGATGTGTTCCACTGGCAGGTTGGTGCGTTGCCGAAGGCTGTTGTCGACCTGTAACCTCCCCCTGATGATGTCAATGCTGTCCTTCACAGGGACACTGGTGAACAGGGCTGTAACGTCATAGGACACCAGAATCTCATCAGGTTGTGGTACAAACTTCGACAGTTTCTTCACCAGGTCTGCACTGTTTGCAATGGAATGTTCTGTCTTTCCTACTAAAGGCGAGAGGATGTCTGCAACGAAGCGGGCCGTCTCATACATCAGGGATCCTCTAGAGGCGACAATGGGACGGAGCTTTCAGTTTCAGTTTCAATTTCTCAAGATGACGTTTCCGCGCTCAGAATTAATTCCATATGCAGTAACGTTACAGGTGCCATGTGATGGAGAAAAACAAGAACAATCACGGCAAAAGCCTTAAGCCTGCACATAAACCCATGAGCTGGCTAGATCCTGAGGTCCTACCTAGATAGTTCCATAGCTCTGGGGTCGTAGGGGAGTGAAGTGGCAGAGACCTAAACTATTCCCGGGGCCAGCACCACAAGGGCGGCGCCCATACCCTCTCCCTCGCTTCAAATTCATATTCACACTCACATTCTTTTTATTAAGACTTCAGAAAGGTAAGAAGGTTAATTGGTCTTCAAGGGTGGGACCTGGGAAATCAACCCATCCCTCCAATGTTTCATACCAAGGTATCCGGGCAATGCCCTGCTCTTCACGATTTTCAACTGCTGTGGGATCTTTAGCGTGTGACAGCCACAAGGCACACGGGTCCGACTCGTTTTTCGTCCCCTTCCCTAGACGTTCAGTTCGATTTTCCGGTCAAACTGAGGAGAAAAGTCGAGGCTCTACGGGGAGCGAACCCTAGAACCTCGAGTTTAGTCATTGACAGGCGAATGTCTAACAAAACGAGCAGTGACCTAATGGGACAACTCTGAGAGAACAGTTCTGCGGCAACAAAAAGGACTTGATGAAAACCACAGCGTTCACCGTGTCCACCGGATTGACTATTGCACCTTGCTCGAACACACACGCACGCACACATGCACACACAAAATCACACGTACAGTGGTATAGAAGTTCACTTTTTAATCTTTTGACTCCCGCAACCTCTCCACCAACTGCAAACACTGAACCCTTTGATTCCCTGGCCCTATCCACCAGCTTCCTACAGGAAACTGGTGGATATGGTGAGGGAATCAGAGGGTTCAGTTTTTGCTTTGCTAACATGGTTGACAATGCAGAAAGCTGGTGCACAGGGTGCGGGAGTCAAAGGGTTAAGGCAAGCGGGGACCAAACCAATTAAACAATACTTCCACAAAAATACTTCAATTAAACTCTTCCAACACAAGTGGGAGAGGCCGTAAAACTAATCATTGCACAGGAAATGTCAGGTACCAATGAGTGATGGAAGACACGGTGAAATTAACACGCAGTTCTCAGCCAACCGCCTTCTCTGATTTCATTGGATGCTATTATTCACATCTTACATAGATACACGTCAACGTTCCTTCTTCGGGTGAGCTGATTTTCAAGGTTCTAAATGGCGACTTCTGCAGGTAGGCTAACGCTTGTGTGCTCTGTGTTTATTTATTTATTCATTCATTCATCTACTTATTTATCATTTATCTATTTATTTACTTTATTTATTCATTTATTTGTTTATTTCATTTATCTGTTTAGATTTAGATATCTATTTATTTACTGCAGTTACTAAGCTTGAGAGTTATGCAAATGGCGACGTCTGCAGGTAGCCTTGCGGTTCTTTGCTGTGTGTGCTAATTTATCTGTTTATTCATTTACCTATTCATTGTGTCAATTTCGGATCTTCAGGTTTCAAGAAATGACGACTTCTGCAGATATGTTAACCTTCTGAATTTGTTTATGTTGCTTTCTGAGTTTGTATTTGTTTATTTATTCATTTATTATTTATTTATGTATGTATGTATGTATTATTTATTTATTCATTCATTCATTTATTTTGTATTCATTTATTTATTTATCTATTATCTATTCATTCATTTATGTATCCTTTTATCTATTTATTACCTTATTTATTGATGTATCTGTTAATATGTATTTACTTGTGTGTTTGGTTATTTACTTTCTTGTTTTATTTATCTATTTATTATTCATTATTAATGAATGAATGAAATCAATCAATCACAATCAATTTATTTATTTGTTTATTATTCACTTATTCATTTATCTATGTATTATTTATTTAGTTGTTTATTCATTTATTTATCCTTTTATTTATTTACCCTTTAACTATTTGTTATCTGTATCATTGATCTATCTATTCATATGTATTTACTTGTATATTTGTTTATGCGTTCATTGGTTATTTATTCATTTACTTATTTCAAATATGCATTATCTCTATTGTCGATTGATGATGATCATCATCATCAGCTTCGTCATAAATGACTTTTTCATTCGTGTGTTTGTGTATTAATCAGGTGTCTTGTCTTCTGTCTTTGTTTTCGTTTACTGATAGTTTGTTTGGCCTTCATTTTCATTTACAGATTTCACAGATATTCGCATAAAAATAAACATTCAAATCGGTAAATCAAAGCACAGTACAAATTACAATCAAAACGTGGAAACCAGATATCCGCAATTTGTTTTCTTTTCCAAATGTTTTAGGGATTGGAGGAAATTAAATGAATAATAAAAATATCTCCCTTGAAACAAAAAGTAGCCTAGATTATGCAATATTGTTTCCAAGATACTCACAA
This sequence comes from Monoplex corrugatus, assembly GCA_030674185.1. Taxonomy (NCBI): domain Eukaryota; kingdom Metazoa; phylum Mollusca; class Gastropoda; order Littorinimorpha; family Ranellidae; genus Monoplex; species Monoplex corrugatus. The sequence goes on along the minus strand of CM060312.1, from coordinate 24,181,797 downwards.
GATAAGATTCTTTACGTACGAGATGTACGAGATTGATTGATAAGCACTCGCGTACTCCACCTTTTTTTTTCTTTTTTTTACATATAGCCCTCAAAGTGTGTGTGTGTGTGTGTGTGTGTGTGTGTGTGGTGCGTGCGTGCGTGCGTGCGTGCGTGTGTGTGTGTGTGTGTGTGTGTGTGTGTGTGTGTGTGTGTGTGTGCGTTTAGAACTAGGTTTGGAGTCGCATATGGCTTAAATATAAATGGTCTGGACCGGTAGAGCTGGAAATGTAAATGAATACGCAGACATGTCTCGGCTGATTATAAATCGATTTAAATGCCAGTCAAGTTATGTGTTGCAATTGAAACTGAAACATGTGTATGATGTAATTAGAAAATTAACCCTTGGGCTAACTCAGACGCTTCCGCGTCGTGCACACATGAGGCAGCAAGAGTGCTTCAATAGGTTCTTGTAGGCAGAGTCTGAGGACGTTACTCTAGCATCTATGCACCAGTTCATTTTTTAGGTCTTCCCTGGGTTCTTGTTAACCGCCTGGCACCAATTCATTTTTCGGTCTTACTCTCCGCTGTCTTCCTGGATTCCTGTTAACCATATGGCACCAATTCACTTTTTGGTTTTCCCTCTCTGTCTTTCTGGATTCCTGTTCACCGTATGGCACCAGTTCATTTTTTGGTCTTCCCCTCCTTCGCTGTCCTCCTGGGTTCCAGTTCAAGACCTGGTTGGCATGTCTGGAAGACGGCAGTATAGTGGCATGGCCCAGTCAATTCAATCGACGCTTGGACCCCCCCACCCTATTCACAGCTGCAAAAACTTTCCTTCCCTGGTAGATAGGGTTTGGGAGTGAAAAAGGTTAATCATTGAGAAAAAAATCATTGATCTCAGTTGTTTTTCGGGATAGTTATTGCATGCGACATGTTAAAATTAAAAGAACACAATATAAAGATCACAAAATGAATAATATGGCTTCAACGTTTGTACGAACTGCTCCGACACTGATGGCAAAATTGGGATGAGGGATAAAGTGTACAGAGTAGTAACGGTGTTTACGGTTTGATCAAGAGGCCTTCATTGCAGTCGTACGAACATGTAAGAACTGTACCCCACCCAAACCTGCCAGCAATTATCTGGCAAACTTCTTGATCCTGTGCAAAAACAAAACAAAACAAAACAAAACAAAAACAATGCGTCGGCAAAAGTCTTCAAATTGGTGATAAGAAGGGTGGGGGTGGGGGGGGGGTCCAATCCCTATCAAAACTGACACCATCAGAATGACTGGAGAATTAAGCTGTTCAATGAACAAGCCAACTTTTATGTTGCGGGCTGGGATTGAACTCGAATCACGAGATCTTGAGTCCATATCTCTATCGAAACATTCTACAAAGCATTTACATCTTCTAGAAAGTGTGAAATACATCTTTTATCAGACATCAGTATTGTACTACGGGGAACGTGTTAAATTTGGAATTGCAGATGTTGCAGTAGATCATGATCGATATGAACATTGTGCCTGAAAATGCACCGAAGTGTCCATTATTCAGAAGTACTAAAGAAGTTGAACTTCATTTTCTGCTTTCTCCATTTGCCCTTTATTTTTCTTTTTTGATGTTTGACGGGAATATATTCTTCGAAAAAATTCATGTCTTAGTCGTGTTTTGTAGCAAATCTTAATTAAATGATACTAAGTAAGCTTAGTATACTCTTTATGAAGCTTTGAAATCATCAGGAAATATACTTAGCTAAAGACGATATTTCGCATATATATATATATATATATATATATATATATATATATATATATATATACATGTATATATATATATATATATATATATATATATATATATATATACATATATATATGTATGCATATATATGTACATATATACATATACACATGCATAGATATATATGTATATATGTATGTATGTATGTATGTGTACATGTATGTAGTTACATCTCTCTCTCTCTCTTTCTCTCTCTCTCTATATATATTTATATATTATATATATATATATATATGTATATATATGTGTGTGTGTATACCATGGAATTGTTTACAATTTACTACAACGTACTAATATAATAATATTTATACTAATAATAATAGTAGTAAGGATGATAATGATAATGATAACAACAACAACAGTAATAATGATAATAATAATAATGATAATAATAATAATGATAATAATAATAATAATAATAATAATAATAATCATATGATGATGATGATGATGATGATGATGATTTAGGTTATGCAGCGCAGCATCCCGAAAAGCAGTCTCCTTAACGCTTTACACATTACAATACAGAAAAGTTAATACACTATAAACATGTCAACCGCTCTGAATCCTCCCCTGCCTTGTGTCTTGGCTAGTGCTCCAATCAGCTTGATGTCCTTTGTAGTCATGACTCCTTGTACAGCATCTCCTCTCCCAAGAGCCCTAAGTGATTCAAAAAAGTATAAGAGTTAAGGCAGACACACGTAGGGCATGTACATGTTAATCCCTAACGCTAAGAGGAAAACAGGTTAATTGTATTACAGTACCACAATGTTAAAGAAGCAATAGAAAATGTACATATATATATGTGTGTGTGTGTGTGTGTATGTGTGTATGTGTGTAGGTATGTATACATCATATACATATATACATAATTTATGTTTATACATATATATATATATATATACATGTGTCTGTACACACATATATATGTATGTATGTGTGTGTGCGTGTGTGTGTCTGTGTGTCTGTGTGTGTGTTATGTGTGTGCGCACGCGTGTGTGTTGTGTATGTGTGTCGTATCCATCATATACGTATACACACACACACACAAACACATACACACACACACACACACACACACACACACACACACACACACACACACACACACACACACACACACACACACACACACACATTCACTCACGTACACACAGAATAGTGTTGTTGCCAGAAGAGAGAAGTCTGAAAAGAATACATACACAGACTCTGCCCGCAGTTAGCGTGCGTGTACAGGTAATTTGATGACAGTCATTCTCTCTGTTTTGTGTTTTGTGTCCCTGAATAACATTGCTGACATGTGATGTCACCGGATGTAACGTGCATTACATTCTCCTTCTCTTTCTCTATGTCTATTTCATGAAAGTATAACATTGATATGTCTTCTCCTGTTCCTTGTTTGTTTTCGATGCTTCCTTTACTTTCTTTTCTTTTCCTTCGATTCTAAGTCTGCAGTTTCCACCCACTTTTGATATTGTCACTGTTGTTTCCATGATTAAGCATTGCATATTATTATTGCTACTGCTTATCATTTTTATGTTTATTATTGTTGTTTTGTAATTGTTGTTGCTGTTGTTAGGGATTGATAACATATTACTTTACATGTGCTATCTTCGTTTCTCATGCTTTTATAAAGCACCAGACCAACTGACATAAAAATATCCAATACAAGTGTGACTGCCCGCGTTCAAACAAACAGGAACCAGAAAAAAAAGAAGAAAAAAAAAAAACAGGAAAAAAAAAGAAAAATCAGAACGTGATTTAACATAACCAGCCAAGACATGATTAAGCATTGCATATATTATTGCTACTGATTATCAATTTTATGTTACTATTGTTGTTTTGTTATTGTTGTTCCTGACACACAAAAAATCAGCATTTTATTGTAATTCATTTTTATGACTTATTTGTTATTGTATTTGTTACGGTGCATTTGTTTTCATCATAGTATCAAAGTTAACATGTTTCATCCCTCCCTTGTATGTTTTCATTGCTTCTTTTACTCTCTTTTCAATATTTGTGCTTATGTTATATGTATGGAGTAGCAAGGACTAGCTGCAGGGCAAGTACAGTGGGATGGAAAATTGGAAATTTGTCCAGTCTTGATTCCATGAATTTATTTCTTCTTATCTTTCTTTTTCTTTCCCGTCTTTTGTTGTCACTCTTTCATTTCTTTTTCTCTTGTGTCTGTTTTTCCCTTTTCCTTTTTTTTCCTTTTCTTTTTTCCTTTCCTTTTTTTCCTTTTCCTTTTTTTCCTTTTTTTTTTTTCCTTTTCCTTTTTTTCTTTCTTTTTTTTTTCCTTTTTTTTTTTCTTTTCCTTTTCCTTTTTCCTTTTCCTTTTTTCCTTTTCCTTTTTTTCCTTTTCTTTTCCTTTTCCTTTTTTTTCCTTTTCCTTTTTCCTTTCTTTTTCCTTTTCTTTTTTTCCTTTTCTTTTTTTCTTTTCCTTTTTTCCTTTTCCTTTTTTTCTTTTCATTTTTTCCTTTTCCTTTTTTTCCTTTTCCTTTTTCCTTTTCCTTTTCCTTTTTTTCCTTTTCCTTTTTTTCCTTTTTCCTTTTTTCCTTTTCCTTTTTTTTCCTTTTCCTTTTTTCTTTTCCTTTTTCTTTCCTTTTTTCCTTTTCCTTTTTTTCCTTTTCCTTTTTTTCCTTTTCCTTTTTTCTTTTTTCCTTTTTTTTCCTTTTCCTTTTTTCCTTTTCCTTTTTTCCTTTTCCATTTTTTTCTTTTCCTTTTTTCCTTTTCCTTTTTTTCCTTTTCCTTTTTTTCCTTTTCCTTTTTTTCCTTTTCCTTTTTTCCTTTTCCTTTTTCCTTTTCTTTTTTTCTTTTCTTTTTTTGTTTTCCTTTTTTCCTTTTCATTTTTTCCTTTTCCTTTTTTCCTTTTCCTTTTTTTCTTTTCCTTTTTTTCCTTTTCCTTTTTTCCTTTTCCTTTTTTCCTTTTCCTTTTTTTTTCCTTTTTCCTTTTTTCTTCTTTTTTCCTTTTCCTTTTTTTCCTTTTCCTTTTTTCCTTTTCCTTTTTTTCTTTTCCTTTTTTCCTTTTCCTTTTTTTCCTTTTCCTTTTTTTCCTTTTCCTTTTTTTTTTCCTTTTTTCCTTTTCTTCCTTTTCTTTTTTCCTTTTCCTCTCTTTTCTTTTTTTTCCTTCCTTTTTCCTTTTTTTTTTCTTTTCTATGCAGCTTCTTGTTCCCGCATTGTTCGTAGCTTCTCAGTTTTCAGAGCGTTCTTTGATTTTCTTTTTATCTATTGGAGTTGTGATTTTGTATTGCGTTACTGCGTTACGAGGAAGTGGCGTGAGACAAGTCATCATCATCAGCACACCATAAACATCCTCACACTCATCATCACCGGTCGTGTCGTCGTCTCCGTCATCATCACGGTCGTCGTCGTCGTCGTTGTCGTCGTCATCATCGTCGTTGTCATCATCATCATCATCAGTAGTAGTAGTAGCTAGTAGCAGTAGTAGTAGTAGTAATCGCATAAATATTAGTATAATTAGTATTAATATTGTTATTAGTATCAGTATCGTAACTACTACTATTAAAACTATTACTAATATTGTTATTAGTATTAATATATGTATTCTAATTACTACTACTACTACTACAGCTGCTGCTATATACTACTGCTTGCTACTAATCATATATATAATCTACACTACTCTCTACAACTATTACTACTATTGTTGTAAGTATTAATATTTGTACTATAATTAATAATTCTAATATTACTACTTCTGCTGTGTGCTGCTACTATTAGTATTACGACTATTGTCATTATGTCATTATTATTGTTATCATTGTTATTATTTATTATTGTTGTTATTATTATTATTACTACTGCTATTGCTACTACTACTACTATTACTGCTGCTGCTACTGCTGCTACTACCACTACTACTATTGCAACTATTACTATTATTGTTGTTAGTATTAATATTTGTATTATAATTAATGGTTCTAGTACTACTATCTTCTACTGCTGCTGCTGCTGTTGCTGCTGCTGCTGCTACTACTACTACTACTACTACTATACTACTAACTACTACCACTACTACTACTACTATCACTATTGCTATTACTATTATCATTATTATCATCATCATTATCATTATTATTATTATTTTGTTGTTGTTGTTATTGCTTCTACTACTACGTTATTATTGACGATCAAAACATTTCACTGGCACAATCGACAAGGTTGACTTTCAACAAGCTTTTGCTCAAAAGCTGGCCACTGCGTAGAATTGTTGTAATTTTCATGGTGCGTCTAGATCGTTTCATGTCACACGGTGTCAGCAGTGATGGTGCATATGGACATGGACGTTTCCAGAGTGATATCCCTGTCTTGAGAAAACGGTAAAGTAAATGGAACCGGTCACAGTGGCGAAGTGTTTAGTGCAACAGAATACTAAACGGGAGGTCGTCGGTTCAAACACCCATGAGTCCAAAAGATCTTTGGGAGGACTTTATTTTTCGGCCCCTGCTGGCTCCCACCCAGAGTTGAGCGTGCTATTGGCTTGTTTAACCTTTTGATTCTGCACTTCTGCCTGCGTTGTCAACCATACTAGCAAAGCAAAACATTAACCCTTTGACTCCCTCACGTATCCCCCCCCCCCCAGCTTCCTGCAGGAAGCTGATGGAAAGGGTGAGGAAGTCAATGGGTTAGACTTTTACAGTTGATGGAAAGGATGCGGGAGTCAAATGGTTAGAAGACTGGGACCACAGGGTCGAGTCTAACGTACGTCCATTCAGGGTGTAGTGGTGGTGATAGTGGTAGTGGTAGTGGTTGGTGGTGGTGATGATGATGATGGTGATGGTAGATGGTGAAGGCGTATAGTGATGGTGGTGGTGGTGGTGGTGGTGGTGGTGATGATGATGATGACGACGACAACGATTGATGATGATGATGATGATGATGTGGTGATGCTGTTCCTGCTGATGATCGTGACGGTGGTAGTGCTTGTTGTAATGATGGTAGTGGTAGTGGTGACCTGATAATGATATGATGATGATGATGATAGATAGTACTGATGGTGATGGTGGTGGTGGTTGTGCTGTTGCTATTGACGATGACGACGATGGTGATGCTATTGCTGATGATGATGATTACCGTATGACTCGTGCAGTCGCCCATGCCTCCTTCGCTTTCATTGTGTGGATGATCGGGGCACCAGCACCAGCGGCCTGCAACACCCTAGTCCAGTTAGACAGTCCCGTAGCGGACATTGACTTGGTCTTCCACAATGACCGGTCGGTGTTATGTGCTGTTACGTGTTGTTGTGTGTACGTTTTTTTGCTGTGTGTGGGGTGTTGTTATGTGTTGTTATATACGTGTATATCGTGGAAAACACACACACACACGCGCGTGCGCATACACACACACACATACACACACACATACACACATACACATACACACATGGTACACACACAATTGTACAAACACACACACACACACATTGTACACACACACGCGCGCGCGCATTGTATACACACACACACACACACATTGTACACACACACATATATACACACACACAACATTGTTCACACACACACCCTTGTTCACACACACACACATTGTTCACACACACACGTGTACACACACACACATTGTTCACACACACGCACACACATTGTTCACACACACACACACACACACACACACACATTGTTCACACACACACACACACACACACACACACACACACACACACACACACACACATTGTAAACACACACTAGTATATGTTTTTAAGAAGTCAGACATTGTATAATATTCCATAAAGTACATTAACAGTATATGTATATTATATATTGAGTAAACAGTATCAAGTTGTTATAAATTGTCACAATGCCAGCCACATCGTTTACAATGCATGAGAGCCCCACGTCAGTTCTGCATTGTATTCTATGTGATATTTTGCGGCAAGATGTCTTTTAGAAGAGGTTATGTTTTGTAATCTTTGAAATTTGTATTTGCAATGTACATTTGCCAGAAAGGATACCTGCATCAAATATCAATTATGTGTGGAAACTTTCGTCGACACCTAAATATCACTCTGTTTCCAACCAATGTAATATTTGCTCAGGTTATACAGTTAATGTCAAGAATTCCCTGATCCTTTCCCTGCTATTATTGTTTAAAGCCCCGGCCGACTGCATAGAGTCATATCAGGCCTATGACCGCTTCAAAACATACAAAACTTCAATAGGATAAAAAAAAAAAAAAAAATTAAGTACGCATGTCAATGCATTCGCGTACATAATCTAAAGACATGTCCCTGGCGTTGACCACTCTGTCCAATTTATCGTGCAGGGGATTTAAAACACACTTGAATACAAATTTAAGCATGCCTAAGGACGCCGAAACATATATATATATATATATATAAACAGGCCTAAATCACCTAAAATTGCTTCCGCATACCTCACCTCCCTAGAACCAAAAGTGCATTTAATACAAGTATCCTAAGAAAAAGTACCTAAGACTTTATCGAACACGTACAGGTGAACGGACCAGCAAGGCAGAAAATGATAGGAAGAAATGACAGAAACAAAGAGAGTGACAGAAAAGAAGAAATTTCTAGCTCAGAATTGTCAGAAAGTGGGGATACTATTTGTACTGAAGAAACCCCCGGCATCGCCACAGGGGGATCCTTTCCCTGAATTGTTTCTTATCTAAGCAATTCCAAATTACATGATCAATACTGTCTTTGGTTTCCTAACGAAACTTCTAGCAAAAGCTGTTTACAAGACCCATTTCTTTCAATACTACGTTGGTTTCGATAAATCTATGAGCAATACATTCCTGCGGCCATTTTAATGTCATTTCTTATGTTCGTTGACTTTAAATCTATGTACAATAATTATATATCTGCGGCCATTTCGATTTAATTTCTTGTTGACTTTAAATCTATGTACAATATATATCTGCGGCCATTTCGATTTAATTTCTTGTATCTATCGATTTTTATTAATACTTTTTCCCATGGAACATCTGTTCCCAATTGTTCTGATCACTTAAAACTAGTGTTATCCCCTGTTGTTGACATTTTACAGTATAATCGTGCTACTTTCGGTACAGAGTAAATTGCTTTCAGCGCTGTAGGAATATCATGTGTACTTCCACTTGAATGATTTTTTGGTTCTGTGAGTATGCATAAATAGACTGCCTACATCCCGCACAGATGAGGAAATTTACAAAAATTTCGTCATTTGTTTTCAGTTTTTTTTTTTTTTCGCTTTTTATTACCGTTATTGTACGGTTGACTTCACGATATACCAGAACTGATCCATTTTCATTCAAAGGATGTGCCATACAGTAGTATCCTTCTTCATCCCATCTATTAGGTTTTATAAGGTTATTCCCAATTGTGATTTTTTTCATCACACCAGGCAGGTTTTGAAAATAAATCAATGTGTTACGATTTTACAATCTAAAAAAAAAGATCATATGCCCTAAAGGTGTGAACCTAGAACAAATTGTCATTAGCTTCATGTAAGCCATAACTGGAGCCACAATTTTCAAAATCTGTTGAAAGGGGGTATATAGTTCATTGTCTACGTTTTTCCATTAATATTTTGTGCGTTTGAATTCTTCCAGTCAGGAAATGTTTAGAGCTGATGCAAAGAGACTATACTCTTTTATATATCTGGTGGTTTATAGCACTACTTTAAAGCTTTAGTTTGTTTTGTTTTGTTTTGTTTTAGTCGTTTTGTTTTGTTTTAGCTTGGTTTTCGTGTGTGAGTGTGTGTGTGTGTGTGTGTGTGTGTGTGTGTGTGTGTGTGTGTGTGTGTGTGTGTGTGTGTGTGTGTGTTGTTTAGTTTAGTTTTCGGGGGGGGGCGGTTGTGCGTGTGTGTGTGTGTGTGTGTTTATTATATTAATAATAATTACATTATATAGCGCAAAATCTCGATAAAATCAAATCGGTCGCCTTCACCATTCTAAACAAACGAGGACCACATTATCTGAGATCACTGACAAAATCATCAGAATGATCTTAGACCATAATCCAGCAGATAGATTAGTTTTTAAATAGAATTGGTGGTTTGAGCATAGCGGCTCTCCAAAATTTGAATAAGGCTCTTACTTCTGATGAACTTTCAGCAGAATTGATTTATTCACATCCCGTTACATCTTGTGTAAACCACACACTTCATATTTTCAATCTGTGAAGGTTGTAGTTTATATTCAGACGCTGAATATATTTAATTATCGAACGTGTTATGCTTCCCAACAGGACTGACTGCCTGTGTTTTATCAGCATTCAAAATTCCCCGAAACTTTCCAGATATTTAAGGAAATAAGAGGGAAGCAGGGAGAATTTTTTAGATTTACTAAGGATTTTAACTCTTGAGAGTCACGTAGGAGTTATCTCCCATGTTGTAGAACTTCTCAAAATCCAACACAATTTGCACTGCCCATTCAGCTAGCGTAGAAACAGCCACAAAGCACAAAACTGTAAGCTCAGAACATTTCCAGATATTAGTTTCAGTTTCACTTTCTCCGCGCCCGAAATGAATTCCATACGCACTGACACCACTGAAGCCATGTGATGGAGAAGATTCAAAATAATCATGGTATAAGCCTTAAGCCTGCACATAAGCCCTATGCACTAGTAAGGTGATGAGGTCCTATCTAGCGTATGGACATTTTTAGAACAAGGTGAATGAATTTCTTAAAGGATAGTTTATCTCCAGTACTGATCAGCTGGGCATCATCTGCAAAATGAGAAACTGTATTCTTTGCCATTAATCATTGCCATTAATCATAATGCCATTGCTGTTTTCATCTTCTCCGATTATAATTATCAGTATTTCATGTAAGTATGGAAAAAGTGCGGAGAAGTATGCGACTAAAAACGCCTAAAATACTACAGCAAACAGACAAGCCAGATAACAACAAACAAACAAACAAACAAACAAACAAACAAACAAACGAACGAACAAACGAACAAACAAACAAAAATTCAAAACTAAATGCTCTTTCAGTGTATGTGACAAATTGTTGTAATTTTGAGTAATAATTGCATTTAAATTCGTTTCGTTTATTGTGAAATTAACACATGTTGTGCTGAGTTTATCAAGCGCTGTTTATGTATGTTTGTCATACTGCTACCATAACTGTAGGCAAATGTTGACATTTTCTCCCTAGTTAAAACATAAACATCTTAAAGGTAAACAAATGTTCCTGTTGAAGTATAAGTCACTGAGTTAACTTCAAGCGATTGGTATCTGTATTCTCGTGTCAAAAAGGGGACAAAATTAAAAGCGAGCAAGAATGTATGGTTTGACATTGTGTGCACATTCTATAAACAAGACTTAACATTATTTTTTTTGCTGTGAAGACTCAACGTGTTTATTCCTTTGTCCAACAGCAAGCCCAGCTGGAGCGAAGCACTTGCAGCGGAAGAAGAAACGAAGGGGTTCATGGGCTCCTTGCTGTCCATCTTTTTCTCTAGATTGTTGAAGCACTTCCCGGTTTTAAACAGTTTCCAGAGACTCCGTTCTGACACAGTACATCAGCACAACTCTGCTGCCTCCCAGCACACTGCTCATATCGTTACCGCTGTGGAAATCGACGACAGGATTGCGAGATTTGAGTCAGCTCATTTCGATAATTCTGTCATTTTCAAAAGTTCTCTAGTGAGAGGAATTCTAACCAACGGCAACTTTACAAACAACTATCATAATGTTCACAATGTGTCACTTAACAACAAAACGGTTGATATTCTCGGGACTGGTCACCGGTTAAACTTTAACCCTTACCCTAACCCACAGAACATGGTCTCCAAATCAACAGTTTTCACTATGCCCGGGTTCCAAAAGGCCATGGAGAAAAGTGGATCAGATTCACAGAAAATGAAACTGCTGCGAGTCAAACGACAGACGAACAAAGACCAGGCGACCAGAAATGGCGGGCAAGGACAAGGTCAAAGACATCGCAGACAAAGTGGCGATGATGATAAATCTAACGGGCCAGGTGGGAGGCCCGACGGGGGGCAAGGTGGAGGACCAGGTGGTGGGGCTGGGGGAGGTGGAGGAGGCAGGCCGACTAACCCTACTCCCCCTCCGTCAGAATGGGGAAAGAAAAACGAAGTGCTGAAGTGTATAGACTGCTATCAGAATGCGTTTAAGGAAGTGATGAACTCTCCTGTTTTTCACAATTACGACAAGCTGAAGACCGTCATGAACTTGACCAAAGGACTGCCTGGGGGCGTTTACGACAGAATAAAGACAAAGATCATGAGTTGCATCAAGAAAGGATTGATCGCCACCTTTTCTAGAAATAAACGCAGTCTCGGCACTCATGTTCTGGCAAGCTCTCCCTATGTCTATGATGCCATGTCTTTTAAACAGATGGCAAATCATAGATATTTTCCACGAGGACCGAAGGAATATGACATTCCCGAAGAATCTGATGTCCTCTTTCAAGATGAGCTAGAAGATGAACTCCTAGATTCCGATTTCTATGACAGTTTTGAGGAGCCACACTCCACTCGTCCCGCTGGTCATACCGGGACCCAGACGAGTGACTTCCCTTCGTTTTCCTCCAGTGCTTTAACAGGAGACAAGTCTGCCCACACGATTGACTTCCCTTCCCCCGCCATTGCTTTATCAGGCGACGATACCACCTCGGCTTTAGTTCCTCCTACTCCTTCATCTCTTCTCCTGATACCAGCAAGTGCCTCAAGGAATTCTAAAACCATAAAAGCAGAGAAGAGATTGGACGGTTTTGGCTCAGTTCTGACACACAATTCTCACACACACCACCCATCTGTCCCACAGACAAGTTCATCCCCATCCACCCATAAAAATCATAGGACCCTGAATCCCATTGGAGCAAAAGTGAGAGATATATTTGGTGATGAACCCATCACAGGACTGGAAGACATACAGAGACGCTACTTGCAGTGGAGGCAAAGGTTGAGGGGAGAGCTGAGGAACAGACACCCCAGGGCTGCTACCAACAACAAAAACAACGGGAACAACAACAACAACAACAACAATGGCAACAAGAACAAAAACGACGGAAAGAATGACAAAGCTTGGGAAGTCTTGGG
>CM060312.1:24148960-24161460 GCA_030674185.1 Monoplex corrugatus | reverse complement strand
AAAGACAAAACAAAAACAAACTATTTTTCAATTTATTATTAACTTGGGACAAATAAAGTAATCCCTGCTAGTCACGGAGTATAAGTCCAGAAAACCCTCGTATTGTAAGTGCTATCATAGGAACGTCCTATGCTTGCAAAAAGAAAATGCCTGCGAGGGACAGTAAATTATTCTTATTGTTTTTTTCCCCATCTTCTACGCCACCTTAATGGCCACAGAAGCTGGCACAAAATTTCACAATGCGATGATGAGGCCGTCGATGAGGATGATAATCATGATACTATGGAGTTCCATCCAGGATTGAGACTGTGTGACAGGGCTGTACTGTAGGCTCACTACCACAATATATCCTGGTGTCAACCGGGCCCGGGAGATACAGATACCTGCCGCGCTGGCCAGAAGATGTGAGCAACACCCTCAGTGACGCATCCATAATTTAAGTGGAGGAGACTCGACTGTGTGGTCCCAGTCTTCCCAATGAGCCCACAGCAGCCCAACTCTGGGTAGGAGCCGGTTAGAGTCGAAAAATCCCACAATGATTTTTGAAGGGACTAATGGGGATTCGAACCCACACCCTTCCATCGGTAGTCCGTTGCGCTAACCACTACACCACGGCGACTGTTGGGACCGTAAATTAAATCTGGGTATATTGTTGCAGCCCAAAGAGAGGAAAAGCAAGGTTGTCTCTCTTATCCTATCCACCAGCTTCCTGCAGACAGCTGATTGATATGATGAGGGAGTCAAAGGGTTAAGTTTTTTGCTTTGTTAGTATGGTTGACAATGCAGGATGCTGGTGGACAGGGTGCGGGAGTCAAAGGGTTAACATGTCGTCGTCTTGTATCATATTGTATCTTACCACATTGCTTCATAGGACATCGTGTTGTATCGTATCGTATTGTATCGTATCGTATCGTATCGTATCCTATCGTATCGTATCGTATCGTACATTTATTTTGCACTATACGTATCGTGTCTTCTCTGGCTTGTTTCAGGGAATAAGAATTCAATCCACATTTTGAGAAATCTGAAGAGGAAGGTGATGAACAAAAAAAGTCCATGGGATATAGACGCCGTACTGGAAGTGTGTGCAGGAAAAAGAAGTGAGCTCTCTCTCTCTCTCTCTCTTCTCTCTGTCTCTGTCTCTCTGTCTCTGTCTCTCTCTTTTCTCTCTCTCTTCTCTGTCTGTCTCTCTGTCTGTCTCTCTGTTTTTTCTCTCTTTCTGTCTTTATGTCTCACTCTATCTCCTTCTATCTCTCTCTCTCTTTCTATCTCTCTCTCTGTGTCTCTGTCTTTCTCTTTCTCTTTCTTTGTGTCTCTCTGTCCGTCTCTCTCTCTCTCGCTCTGTCTGCCTCTCTCCTCTCTCTCTCTCTCTCTCTCCCTGTCTGCCTGTCTGACTATCTGTCTCTCTCCGTCCCCCCCCCCCTCTCTCTCCCTCCCTCCCTTTCTGTCATTCTCTGTCTGTCTGCTTGCCTACCTGTCTGTCTCTCTGTCTCTCTTTCTCTTCCTCCCTCCCTCTTCTTATAATACTCACGGCTACAAAACACATTGTAAGGCTGTCAAAAATCTGGCAACGTCTATCTGTTGTGCCCATACAAGAAGACAGATTGTCCTGTTTTAAAGTTAATTTCTACAAATCTATAACAGTTATACACATTCTGTATGCTCTTATTGATTGAAAGATGACTATGCCACCCATGTCGGATTTCAATAATGTGTTAAATATCTGTAATCGAAAAAAAGACTACGGCATTTATTTTGTGTTACCATAATGTCCTTCATGTGTGCACGTCCTTCAAATGGAACTTTGACCTTTTTGAATATATTTCTTATTCTGATTCCAAATTCTTCTTGTCTCTGTCTCTCTCTGTCTCTTTCTCTGTCTCTGTTTCTTTCTCTGTCGTTTTCTGTTTTTCTGTCTCTCTCTGTCTTTGTCTATCTTTCTGATTGTCTGTCTGTCTCTTGTCTGTTTCTCTCTCTCTCTGTCTCTCTGTTTCTCACCTTTTTTCTCTCTCTGTTTCTCTCTATCTCTTTCTGTCTCAGTCTGTCTTTCTGTCTGTCTGTCTCTGTCCTCTCTCTCTCTGTCTCTCTCTCTGTCCTCTTCTCTCTTTCTTAATATATGTGAAACATGGAACAGTTTAATAATGAATGTAGTAATACATTTCTTCTTCTTCTTCTTTTTCTTTCGTCTTGTTCTTCTTCTTCTTCTTCTTCTTCTTTCTTCTTTCTTTTTCTTTCTTTCTTTCTTTCTTTCTTTCTTTCTTTCTTTCTTTCTTTCTTTCTTTCTTCTTCTTCGTCTCGTCTTCTTCTTCGTCGTCGTCGTCTTCTTCTTCTTCGTCGTCTTCTTTTTCTTCGTCGTCTTCTTCTTCTTTTTCTTCTTCTTCTTCTTCTCCGAATGTGTCTTCTTCTTTTTTTCTTCGAATGTATGCGTGTGCAGTGTCTGTGCATGCATGCATGCTTGCATATGTGTGTGTGTGTGTGCGTGTGTGCGCGTGCGTGTGTGTGTTGCATGTGTGTGTGTGTGACAGACAGATAGACAGACAAACAGATTGAGGAATAGACAGACTGACAGACGCAAACAAATATAGAGACATATAGAACAGAAAGACAGACGAACAGACAGACGTATCATGTTTTGTTTTGTCTAATTGTTTTTATTCATTCATTCATTCAGCCAGCCAGTCAGTCAGTCAGTCAGTCAGTCAGTCAGTCAGCCAGTCAGTCAATCAGATAGTCAGTCAGTCAGTCAGTCAGTCAGTCTTTGTTTTATTTATTTGTTGTTTTCGTTCGTCTTATATAGATTCGGCTACGCTTGTTGTTATTGCTGCTACTGTTACTGTTGTTTAAAGCACGGAGTTTGATTTTGATCATTTCTTGATTGAAACAGTTTTGTGTGTGTGTGAATTCTTTCGTTTATTTAGTTATCTTCTTTTTCAAACTTGGCTTGTGTGAGCAGAGATTCGACCACTGAAGCCAAGGACGACGAAGGTGACGACACCGACGACAACACCAGTCAGCGGACAATCAACATCATCATCAACATCATCAACATCAACATCATCATCAACATCATCAACATCAACATCATCATCAACATCATCAACATCAACATCAACATCAACCACCCCCACCACCTCGATCTCCTCCACCACATCCACCACAGTCACAACCCCCACATCTTCTACGACATCATCAACATCATCTTCGACAACACCCACTAAGACGACTACTTCAAAATCGACATCCACGACCTCCACTTCAGAAGATACAACCATTTCATCGACCATCAGCTCAACGACTGTCTCCTCTTCCAGCACTTCCTCCACTGATCCCCTGAAGAAATCCTCCACCATTGACGTTCATGTGGTGACGAAAAGTTCTTTACCAATGTCGTCATCTCCAGTGTCACCAAAAGGTTTGGCTCTTGTTGATCTGTTCTTGTTGTTCCTGTTCTTTTTGTAATCGTTATCGTTATTGTTGTTGGTGTTGTTGTCGTCGTTATGGTTTTCAACACACACGCGCTCGCGCGCGCATTTGAATATGTGTACACCTCCAGTGACCCCTCCCCCCCTCATTGTCAAAACGGAGTAACGTCCCTTCTCCTATTCAACATGGCGGAAGACAGACTAGACTCGTGGCTTTGCTGTATCTTGGTGTTTTATTCCCGCATCTATCCACCAACTTTTATCCAAACGTACCACGTATTACCAGCTGTTTGAGAAACTTTTCGCTGAAAATGTTCACGTTTTCTGTTGTCTGTATGTCCCTGCACGCCACGTGTGTGTGTGTGTGTGTGTGTGTGTGTGTGTGTGTGTGTGTGTGTGTGTGTTATAAGTGATTGTGTGTGTGTGTGTGTTGTGTGTGTGTTGTGTGTTGTGTTGTGTGTGGTTTGTGTTGTGTGTGTGTGTGTGTTTTGTGTGTGTGTGTGTGTGTGTGGTTGTGTGTGTTGTGGTTGTGTGTGTGTGTATTGTGTGTTTGTGTGTTTGTGTGTGTTGTGTGTGTGTGTGTGTGTGTGTGTGTGTGTTGTGTGTGTGTTTGGTGTGTGTGTGTGTGTGTGTGTGTGTGTGTGTATGTGTTAATGAGTGATGTGTGTGTGTGTGTTTGTGTGTTTGTGTGTGTGTGTGTGTGTGTGTTTGTGTGTGTGTGTGTGTGTGGTGTTATGATGATGTGTGTGTGCGTGTGGGGTGTGTGTGTAGTGTGTGTGTGTGCGTGGGTGTGGTGTGGTGTGTGTGTGTGTGGTGTGTGTGTGTGTTGTGTGTGTTGTTTGTGGGTGTGTTGTGTGTGTGTGTGTGTGTGTGTTGTGTGTGTGTGTGTGTGTGTGTGTTTGGTGTGTTGTGTGTGTGTTGTGTGTGTTGTGTGTGTGTGTGTGTGTGTGTGTGTGTGTGTGTGGTGTGTGTGTGTGTTGTGTGTGTTTCACCACTTTCTTTTCGTTTTCTTTTGTTGTTTTCCCTCTCTTATTGTTTCGTGTATTTGGGTATAAAGTGTGTGTTTGAATAGATGTTTCAACTGCAGATAAATGTAACAATTCACTAAATGATTCAATCCTCAGAAATACAAGGCTACAAACGAAGCCAGTTCTATGTATTTCATCAACAGATTCAATCAGCTATCTGTAACAATACAGGTAAAAGCAAGTTTAGTTATTCAGCCATAGTATCAACTTAGAAATCGGAAACAAATCACTTTGAGTATTGAAAACACGACAATCGCAGATTGTTGCCCAACTAATCTTTCTCAAGCGTACACACAAAAGATGTCAAAGAAACAGGCCGCATTTGGTGATCAATGTGGCCGGCTGTTCTTTCCATTCCTTGTCTGCTACCGATAGAGCTTAGCTGCCTCATCATCATCATCGTCGTCGTCGTCGTCGTCGTCGTCGTCATCATCATCGTCGTCATCATCATCATCGTCGTCGTCGTCGTCGTCGTCGTCATCATCGCCATCATCATCATCGTCATCATCGTCGTCGTCGTCATCATCATCATCATCATCATCATCATCATCATCATCATCATCATCATCATCATCACCACTGGCGATCATGGATCTCCATACGAATTCATCTTTTGTCGCTGCAAGTACTCGTATATCTCTCACTCTTTCTGTCCTCATCCAGTCCGCAAAACCGTCGAATATTTTCTCCCTGGGTCTACCCGGTGCTCTTTTCCCCCTCCAGCTTTCCTGTTGTGACTAGTTGCTCAAAGTTAATTTTTCTTACTTCCAAAAAAATGTCCTACTAACGTTGCTTGTCTTTTCCTAATCTTCTTCGTTAATTAATGTTTTCTTGTGTGTGTGTGTGTTTCCCTCTTTCAAGAAGACTGTCTCGTTTCTTTTCTTTGCTGTCCATGGAACTCTGAACATTAACATTCTTTTTAAAAACCACATTTCAGCAAGCCTCGATCTTGTTCTGGCTTTACGTGTTGACTGTCCACGCTTCGCACCCGTACAACAATGTAACAGAGAAGAAAGCTTATTTTTCGTTAATTAGAGATTATTTGTGTCATTATAATCATCATCATCATCAACATGTGCCCTGCCGCATGACGTTGGCGATCATGGCCCTCCACACGAATCTATTCCCTGTTGCTGCAAGTACATCTTCCACCCTCTCTATCTTCAGCCACCTGGAAGTCCGTCCAATATTTTCTCCCTGGGTCTACCTGGTGCTCTCTTTTACTTGTGTAGTTAATCAAACACGCTTTTTATTCTGTTGCCGTGTGTTTCTGGAGTTTGTCTGGTTGGACGCTGGCAGTCACTTTGATTTTGATTCACAACTTTTTTTTTCAGGGCCTTCGAACGGTCAACCACAGGTGGCAGTGAACGGTCAGCTTGTGTTCGTCCTGTGTTTCTCTGTCGTCGTCACACATCGGTCATTTCTACGTGTATTGTGACATGCTCCACTGAGGTGACAAGTTCCTACTCTGAACACTGGAATAGTTAGTTAAGTTAGTTAGGCCCGCAGTTAGATCCTTCAGTTATTAGGCCCTTTGGTACGTAAGGCCCTTCAGATAATTAGCCCTTTATTTAGGTAGTTGGGCGCTTCAGATAACAAGCCCTTTATTTAGGTGGGTACCTCACAGTTAGTTAGGCCCTTCAGATAATTAGCCCTTTATTTAAGTGGGTACTTCACAGTTAGTTAGGCCCTTCAGATAATTACCCCTTTATTTTGTGGGCAATTCAGTTGGCTTGGCCCTTCAGTTTGTTCGGCCCTATATTTAGGTGGGCCCTTCACAATTAGTTAAGCCCTACACTTAGTTATGCACTTCAGTTAGTTAGGCCCTTCAGTTAGGCCCTTCACTAAGGCATTACAGTCAGGCATTTCAGTTAGGCACTTCAGTTAGGCATTACTGTTAGTTCAGTTATGCACTTCTGTTAGGCACTAGACTTAGGCCCTTCAGTTATTTAGGCACTTCAGTTAGGCACTACAGTTAGTTAGGTTCTTCAGTTAGGCACTTCAGTTAGGCACTTCAGTCAGGCATTTCAGTTAGATATTTCAGTCAGGCACTTCAGTTAGGCGCTTCAGTTAGGCCATTTAGTTAGGCCCTTCAGTTAGTTTGGCCCTTCAGTTAGTTGGGTCATTCATTTAGTTAGGCACTTCAATTGGTTAAGCACTTCAGTTAGCTTAGTTAGGCACCTCAATTAGTTAGGCACTTCAATTAGTTAGGCCCTTCAGTTGATTAAGCCCTTCAGTTAGGGACTTCAGTTAGGCCCTTCAGTTAGTTAGGCCCTTCAATTGGTTGGGCCATTCAGTTGATTAGGCCATTCAGTTAATCAGGGACTTCAGTTAGTTAGGGACTTCAGTTAGGCCCTTCAGTTAGTTAGCCACTTCAATTATTTAGGCACGTCAATTAGTTAGGCACGTCAGTTGATTAGGCCCTTAAGTTAGGGACTTCAGTTAGTTAGGCCCTTCAGTTAGTTAGGCCCTTCAGTTAGTTAGGCACGTCAATTAGGCACGTCAATTGATTAGGCCCTTCAGTTAGTTAGGGACTTCAGTTAATTAGGCCCTTCAGTTAGGGACTTCAGTTACTTAGGCATTTCAGTTAGTCAGGCACTTCAGTTGGGCACTTCAGTTAATTAGGCACTTCAGTTAGGTACTCCAGTTAGTTAAGCCCTTCAGTTGGTTAAGTCTTCAGTTATTTAGGCCTTTCAGTTGGTTAGTCACTTCAGTTAATTAGGCACCTCAGTTAGGTAGACACTTCAGTTAATTAGGCACTTCAGTTAAGTAGGCACATCAATTAGGCACTTCAGTTAATTGGGCACTTCAGTATGTTTCAATTGGTTAGGCACTTCAGTTAATTAGGCACTTCAGTTAGCTACTCCAGTTAGTTAGGCCCTTCTGTTGGTTAAGCCCTTCAGTTAGGCCTTTTGGTTAGTTAGGCACTTCAGTTAATTAGGCACTTCAGTTAGGTAGGCACTTCGATTATGCACTTCAGTTAATTAGGCACTTTAGTTAGGTAGGCATTTCAATTAGGCACTTCAGTTAATTAGGCACTTCACTTAGGCACTTCAGTCAGGTAGGCACTTCACTCCGGTAGGCACTTCAATTAGGCACTTCGGTTAGTTAGGCACTTCAGTTAGGCACTTCCGTTAATTAGGCACTTCAGTTAGGTACTTCAGTTAGTCAGGCCCTTTAGTTAGGTACTCCAGTTAGTTAGGCCCTTCAGTTGGTTAAGCCCTTCAGTTAGGCCCTTCAGTTGGTTAGGCAGTTCACCCCTCTTGGGGCAAAGGCCATCAACAGGACAAATGATCAAACACTTGAATGACATGACTTTTTAAAACAATATATTTAAAAGTATTTATTTATGTTTTTATTTCATTTATTCATGTTTTTACAATTTACTTATTTACTTACTTACTTACTTACTTACTTACTTACTTACTTACTTACTTACTTACTTACTTAGATCTACTTACTTACTTACTTACTTATTTATTTATTTATTTATTCGTTTATACATTCTTTTTTGCAAGCACTATATCATCTGATTATTGATTAGCTAAACATTTGTAGCAATACATTCTAGATTGCAGATCTCGAGTTCAATCCCATCTGCATCTGCTTGTCCACTGCCCATCTTATTGCTCCAGTCATTCTGGTGGTGTCACTGTTTCGTAGGTCACCACTGGCAAATTTGGGCCGAGCGCATATGGAATTGTCTCAGTGCATTGAGTTCAAAGGAGGTTCCTAACTTTCAGAATCTGGAGTTTGTTCAAGAAGTATACATCGCACTCGGATAATTCCATGTGCGCTCCACCCAAATCTGCCAGCAATTGTCTGGAAGACTCCCTGAGTCTGAACAAAACCCTGTGCGCTAGCAAGGTCTTGAAATGCAGAAGGGGGGGTGGGGGGGAGCAGGAGGAAAAGACATTTTTGAACAAAACCCAAATTCTAGGTGATGTTATAGATCGATCCTAAACTCATCATCATCATCACTCGATCATAAACTCATCATCATCACCATCATCATGCGCCCTTCCGTGTGGTGTTGGCGATCATGGTCCTACATACAAATGTATCCCTTGTCGCTGCAAGCACATCTCCCACCCTCTCTGTTCTCAGCCACCCTGTGAATCCGTCCTATATTTTCTCCCTGGGCCTACCTGGTATTCTCTTTCCCTCCAGCTTTCCTGTTGTGACCAGATGGTCTAATTCCCTTTTCCTCATGGAAATATCCTATAAATGTTGCATGTCTTTTCCTAATCTGATAAACTGATATGTGGCAGTGATGAAGCCTGACTGGTTTCAAAGCTAATTGAAGGGGTACGCTAAGTGTCCCCCTCGTAACAAGAAGCCCGTTTCTTTCACACTATATAGGCGAGATTTCGCTAGGCACGCTAGAAATGTGCGTTTCTTTGCTCCAACCTCACGGCAAGAGTGACTAAGTGCTCACTAGGTAAAGCTGGGTAGTACTGATAGGACTTTTCTGGCAAGTTAATGATGGCAATTACTGATTCATGCATCTTTCAGCACAGATCTTTCGATAAGCGACGTTTCATATGTTTAATTCTTCTACGTTATATTTTTGCTTTACCAAGCTTATTGTTGTTGACGTCGGTGTTGTTGTGTTTCTTGGCCTAGGGGCAGTTATGACACACATATGGAAGCTAAGCTGTTGCACACTGCACTGGTATCTATTGCTTTACACAAAGCACGAAGACAGAAACGGTATCTATATCTTCTGGTATCTACATGTACTTCTTCTTCTCATATTGTTCCCTACAATTCTAACTCATTTCCGTTTTAAGTCTCACACACTTGTGTAAACTTCTCACTCTTCTATTCAGTTCTCATAGTTTGATCAAATTTTCACATATCTTTTAAATGTTCACGCTTTTGTTAAATTGTCACAGTCATGTTAGAAATTCTCACGTTTCTGTTAAATTCTCAGACATTGTTAAATTTCCACACGTCGGTTAAATATTTACATTTCTGTTCCATGGTTCTGGTACTTCAAATAATCAAATTCTTGCACCGAAAAGACAGGAAAAGCAGATATAGGTGACAGAGCAGCATATTCATGAAATTCCTTTGAATATCTGTTGTGCTAAAAAAAAAAAAGCATGATTTTGTTTAATTCTCACTTGGGTTGCAGTTCTACACTTTTGTGTATTTCTCTTAAATTCGTACACTTTTGTTAAATTTTTACACTTTTGTTAAATTGTCGCAGTCTTCTTAATATTCATTTTTTGTGATTAGAGTTCACGGTTATGTAATTTTCAAAAGTTTGGTAAATTCTCGCACTTCTGTGAAATTCGTACAGTTACGTAAGATTTTCACAGTTTTGAAAAACTTTCACACTTCTGTTAAATTATCACACCTCTGTTAAATTCTGACACTTTTGGAAAAGTCACATTTCTTTCACAGTCTCACACCTCTGTTGAATCGTCACGCCTCTGTAAAAATTTTACACATCCGTTAAAGTCTCTCACTTTCCTGAAATTTACCCAGGTCTGCTGAAATCTCACACTTCTGTTAAAATGTCGCGCGTTTGTTAATTTCTCACACTATTGTGTAATTCTCTAACTTAGTTGTTAAAATGCATTCTTTCATCTTTTTTAAAATGGGTAATGCTTAGGTTAGCAAAGTTAGAATAAGATGCTCTCATATTATGTTCTTTGCTTCCTGTTTCAAAGAATGTATGTGTATTTTTTAATGTACACGTTTGTGCCACAGACACACACACACCACCACACACACACACACACACAACAACACACACACACACACACACACACACACACACACACACACACATACACACACACAAGAGAGAGTGTGTGTGTGTGTGTGTGAGAGCAGTCCCAAGTCCGAATGTTTACTGTACATCAGCCATTGGTCCTCATACATACGAACAAGGGATGGGATAGGGTGGGGATGATAATCATGTCATGTCACCTCCATTCATTAAAATGCTGGACTTAGTTTTCTTTTATAATCATTTATACAAACATCACAAGACCATATGCATTCATACACGATGAAAAACCATTCTAATGAAAAACAAGCAATATATCTAATGGCCATTCTTAGGATCAGCAAGATGTATGAGGACATCTTTTGATTTAACTTGAAGATGCAGGACAACATTTTCCCAAATGTTTCATATTATATCCACTGAAATGTGTGTGTGTGTGTGTGTGTGTGTGTGTGTGTGTGTGTGTGTGTGTGTGTGTGTGTGTGTGTGTGTGTGTGTGTGTGTGTGTTGTGTGTGTGTGTGTGGTGTCTCTTTATGTGTGTGTATGTGTGGTGTGTGTGGTGTCTCTTTATGTGTGTGTGTATGTGTGGTGGTGTGTGTGTGTGTGTGAGAGAGAGAGAGAGAGAAGGAGAGACAGAGACAGAGACAGACAGACTGACAGACAGAGTCGGAGACAGAGACGGAGCGAGAGAGACAGAGAGAAAAAGAGAAGCTGGTGGAAAGGGTGAGAGAATCAAAGGGTTAAGTTTTTGCTGTTGGTGGATATGGTGCGGGAGTCTAAGGGTTAAATTAAGGGAGAGGACACAGGATATTTTCATGGCTTCTGCAAAACTTATTAACACTAGTCCTTGTATACACTCAGTGTGGTAGGACTTCAAACATGTTCAACAAAAACAACAAAGACACTGGTCTGGAAAAGTATCAGTTTAGTGTTGACAATGCACTGTAGGTGAGTGGGGTGAGAACTCCACAAGTAGTTCAACAGTCTGAAGGAGTTTCTGGCCTTGCTGAGACGGCTCTTGACGTCACTACCTGTTCCTCTGTCATGTCTGACAGTGCTGACTAGGTAGATGAACTCTTTGCTTATGGGTAGGTTTGTTCCATCAGCCTGAATTGGTGAGGGGTCTGGGGTGCTCAGAGTCATCACCTCTGTTTTCTTATGCTTAGTCTTAAATTAGTGTCTGCTTGTTGTGCAAAGTAATAGTGTAGCCGGTCCAATTTAGTCCTCAGCACATTTATAAATTCTTATTGAACATTATGCATCTCTGCGGCATGAACACATTCTGTATATTCCAGTTGTGAGTTATGTATCAGTGTGATAAAAATACGAGGGATGATGTCTCGGGGACCCAATGAGACGGGGGCCCAAAGGGCAAACCCCAAAATACGATCCAGAGTCCAGTCATTCTAGTTGTGTATTATTGTTGTTGACGATGTGAAAATAGTTTTGATGTAAATACAGATCCCGTGGAGGGATTGTTTGAATCCACTGTGCCATACCTACTGTACAGCAACATATGATGTAGTCTGTCTGTCCGTCTGTCTCTGTCTCTTTCTGTCTGTCTGTCTGTCTGTCTTTCTTTCTTTCTTTCTCTATCTCTCTTTCTCTCTCTGGCATAAAGCTAGTCTTGATACTCTCTGTCTCTATCTCTCTGTCTCTGTCTGTTTCTTTGTCTCTTTCTGTCTTTCTGCCTCTCTCTCTCTCTGTCTCTCACTCGCTGTCTCTCTCTCTCTGTTCTCTCTCTCTCTCTTCTCTCTCTCTCTCTCTCTATGTCGCCCTATCTCTGTCCGTCTGTCTCTCTCTCGGTGTATATATCTATATGTATGTCTCTCTCTCTCTCTCTCTCTCTCTCTCTCTCTCTCTCTCTCTCTCTATTGTTGTGTGTGTGTGTGTGTGTGTGTGTGTTTAGTGAAATAGACCGTTTACCATTGTGATGTACAGTTATGAAAAAAAATTATTTAAACCTCAGTTCCCTTGTTTAAAACCACTGTGCCATACCTACTGTACAGCAACATATGATGTAGTCTGTCTGTCCGTCTGTCTCTGTCTCTTCTCTTCTCCTCTCTCTTTGTTCCTGTCTCTCTGTCTCTCTCTGTGTGCAAACTTCTTGTGATGTGTGTCTGTCAAAGCTATTTATATGTTCCTGTTGTATTATTGAAGTTTGAGCGCAGCGCGGGCCCTTTTTTGGTATTTATTCCACAATATTTGAAGTACGCATTATCCAAAAACGACTGTGTATTGTATTTTGTGTTTGTATAATGTTTATAATGTCTTCACACCTCTCCAAATTGAAGCTATGGCCTTGT
>CM060312.1:24121460-24146460 GCA_030674185.1 Monoplex corrugatus | reverse complement strand
AGGAGAGGGAGAGAGGGGGAAAGAGAGAAGAGAGGCAAGAATTTCGCTGTGTTAGTGTGTGTGCGGTGGCGTCGGTGTGGTGTGTGTGTGTGTTGGTGTGTGTGTGTGTGTGGTGTGTGTGTGTATGTTGTATGTGTGTGGTGTGAACATCTATGTTTGTAGTGTGTGCCTGTGCATGTGTCTGTGTTTGAACGTATACATGTATATGCATGTGTGTGTGGTTGTGTGTGTGTGTGTGGTGTGTGTGTTGTGTGTGTGTGTGTGTGTGTGTGTGTGCGTGGTGTGTGTGTATGTGTGTGTGCTTGCTTGCGCACGTTGTCTTATATCTTTAAAAAAAATCAAAACTTCAATTTCGTTCTGGGAACTTATTTACATAATTTTAGATGAATAATATGTTGTATTCGCGCATACACACACACACACACACGCGCGCGCGCGCGCGCATCCAAACACACACACGCACACACAAACATAATGCAAATACATACACACACATACAACACACACACAGTCACACATTTACAAACACAGACGTTTAAACACACATACACACACACACGCAGACACACAGACACACAGACACACACACACACACACACACACACACACACACACACACACACACACACACACACACACGTACAACCACGTGTACTGGCATGCATACACACACGCGCGCGTGCGCGCTCACACAAGCTCACACAATACGTACACACACACACACACACACACACACATACACACACACCATACAGGACCCTATCCACCAGCTTCCTGCAGGAAACTGGTAGATAGGGTGATGGATGGCAAGGGTTAAGTTTTTGCAGCTAGTGGGTAGATGCGGGAGTCAAAGGGTGTGCGACGGATGTTATTCTATTTACGCATGCATGCAATACTTGTGGTATTATAATGATGATGATGGTGATGATGATGATGATGATAATGATGATGATGCTACTACTATTACTACTGAGAATAATGATAATAATGAGAACAAGAACAAATAGCAATGATAGTAATTCTTCTAATAGTACTGATAGTAGTAATGAGAACAACTTCATGAAGAACATAATAATAATACTAGTAATAATAAAAATGATGATGCTAGTAATAATAATAATGATGATGGTGATGACGACGACAACGATGATGGTGATGAGGAGGAGGACGACGACGACGATGAGGATGATGATGATGATAAGATAATTGTAGACGCAGCTACAAAGCATAAAGTGATAAGCTCAGAACATTCCTTACCACTTACCACTTTATGCTTTGTGGCTGCGTCTATGCTAGCTGAATGGGTAGCGCAAACTGTGTTGGGTTTGAGAAATTCTACATGGGAGATAACTCCGTGATTCTCAAGAGTTAAGTTACTTAGTTGATATTTAAAATTCTCCCTGTTTCCCTCTTATTTCCTTTGGTATAACAATAATAATGTCATGATAATATACAATTGATTATAATGAGGATGTAAAAATAATAATGATGTTAATAATAATAATACTGCTTTTAAAAGTAATAATAATTTTCATGATGATGATGATAAAGATGATAATGATGATGATGATGATGATGATGATGATGATGATGATGATGATGATGATGATGATGATAATGATGATGATGATTACAACTTCTTATGTATAGTGCAAGCAAGTCATGTCAAAAGTATGTTCGTTCTACTTAACATAGTAATAGATCATCATTTAAAATTGATTCAGTGGCAAAGGTTTGACACATATAGGCACATATGGAATGTAGAGTTTCTTCGAGACGGATTCATCGCACTCGGGCAATTCCTTAAGCACTCTACTCGAATCAGCGACAATGTTCTGGCAGACTCCTTAAGCCTGCACAAAATCCTATGGGCTGGCAACGTCTTGAAATGGGGAGGAGAAGGGGACCTATAAAACACCGACACCGCCAGAATGATTGGAGCCTTAACCCTTTGACTCCTCCACCCTGTCCACCAGCATCCTGCATTGTCAATCATGCATTGTTTATTAACCCTTTGACTCCCTCACCCTGTCCACCAGCATACTGCATTGTCAATCATGCATTGTTATTATAACCTTTGACTCCCTCACCCTGTCCACCAGCACCCTGCATTGTCAATTATACATTGTTCATTAACCCTTTACTCCCTCACCCTGTCCACCAGCACCCTGCATTGTCAATCTACATTGTTCATTAACCTTTTACTCCCTCACCCTGTCCACCAGCACCCTGCATTGTCAATCTACATTGTTCATTAACCCTTTACTCCCTCACCCTGTCCACCAGCACCCTGCATTGTCAATCTACATTGTTCATTAACCCTTTACTCCCTCACCCTGTCCACCAGCACCCTGCATTGTCAATCATGCATTGTTTATTAACCTTCGACTCCCTCACCCTGTCCACCAGCATTCTGCATTGTCAATCATACATTGTCCATTAACCCTTTACTCCCTCACCCTGTCCACCAGCACCCTGCATTGTCAATCATACATTGTCCATTAACCCTTTACTCCCTAACCCTATCCACCAGCACCCTGCATTGTCAATCATGCATTGTCCATTAACCCTTTGACTCCCTCACCCTATCCACCAGTACCCTGCATTGTCAATCATGCATTGTTTATTAACCTTTGACTCCCTCACCTTGTCCACCAGCACCCTGCATTGTCAATCATACTTTGTCCGTTAACCCTTTACTCCCTCACCCTGTCCACCAGCACCCTGCATTGTCAATCATGCATTGTTTATTAACCTTCGACTCCCTCACCCTGTCCACCAGCATTCTGCATTGTCAATCATACATTGTCCATTAACCCTTTGACTCCCTCACCCTGTCCACCAGCATCCTGCATTGTCAATCATACATTGTCCATTAACCCTTTACTCCCTCACCCTTCCACCAGCACCCTGCATTGTCAATCATGCATTGTCCATTAACCCTTTTGACTCCCTCACCCTATCCACCAGCACCCTGCATTGTCAATCATGCATTGTTTATTAACCTTTTGACTCCCTCACCCTGTCCACCAGCACCCTGCATTGACAATCATGCTAGCAAAGCAAAAGCGTAACTCTTTGATTCCCTCACTCTATCCACCAGCTTCCTGCAGGACTGGGGCATATTTAGAGCTGTGTGTACAGATGTAAGGTGTAGGAGTACATCTGTTACTGGTTATGGATCAGGCCTTATCATTGCCATTGCATCTTGTATTATTTCATATCTAAGTGTTTGTTTTAACCGCAACATGTTTTACATGCACTTCGAGTAGCCCTGATGATTGACTGTTCATATATATACTTTCCCAGTAAGGTTCGTCAGTCTGCAATTTGTATATGGTGTCACTGTTTTTGTACATATCGATGGCGTAAACATTCAATATTTTACAATACTTTATATTGTGTTTGTTTTAATTTTTTTTTCTTTTTACTGTTGGAGTAGAATTGTATCATTCTACAACAGTCCACAAAGAGTTAAGAGTCAGCAGCAAATGTACATAGTTCCTGTGGTGTCAGTGAATACGTAACACAGTTCTTCAGCAGCAAATGTACATAGATCCTGTTGTGTCAGTGAATGTGTAACACAGTTCTTCTACCGGCTTTATATTGTCACTCATATCCAGAGTTATCACTGTGTGTTGTTATCTGGATCCTGTGTCGTGTATATTGAAATAAATAGACACATACATACATACATAATACATACATACATGTACATACATACATACATACATACATTCATACATACATACATGCATACATACATACATACATACACACACATATATGTATATATATATAACACACACATATACATGCATACAATACATACATACATACATACATACATACATACATACATTCATACAAACATACATACATATTGAAAAAACAGAACCTGTGTTTTTTTCGTAACTTTAAGGCGGTGTCAGACCAGAAATAAGAAATAGCGTTTTGCGTTGTTTTGTGTTCTACGTTTTACACGTGACCTTATCTTTATTACTGCTTTTAAGAGAAAGAGAGAGGAGAGAGAGAGAGGGAGAGAAGAGAGCGAGAGAGAGAGGAGAGAGGAGGGAGAGAGAGAGAGAGAGAGAGAGAAACGCAAACACGCGGAAAGAGATCAAGAACGTGTAATTTTATTGACGAAACAAAACAGAGCGCAAATTTGAGCCAACTGACCTTTGTCAAGCGTTTATACAAGACAACACACAAACGACTTACACCAGATTCAGGACAACAATGGCAAATCAGATGACTTCAATACTTGGTAGGCTGACTCTGCTCGCTATGCTGGAGAAATCAAGTCCCAAGATAATATTTTACAAAAAACAAAACAAAACAAAACAAAAAAAAGACTGCCAGGGACTGTATTGTCCATTAACCTTTTGACTCTCAGCGTGTCCACTAGCATCCTGCTTTGTCAACCATATCGACAACAAAGCAAAAATTTAACCCTTTGACTCCCTCACCGTATTCACCAGCTTCCTGCATTCAACCCTTTCACTGGTGGATAGGGTGAGGGAGTCAAAAAGTTAAAATGAAAATGAGTGTTTTGTTACATCCCTTGCTACCTCGATCTTTTTTTCTTCTTCTTTCTTCTTCTTCTTCTTCTTTCTTCTTTCTTCTTCTTCTTCTTCTTCTTCTTCTCTTCTTCTTCTTCTTCTTCTTCTTCTTCTTCTTTCTTCTTCTCTTCTCTTCTCTCTCTTCTCTCTTTCTCTTTCTCTCTCTCTTTTTTTTCATTTTTTTTTCTTCTTCTTCTTCCTCGAAGATTTCTGTTTTGTTTCGTTCAGTGTTTTAGACCAGATAGTTTATTCCGTCGATTAAATGTCTATTTTCGTCTCCTTGTTCTTGTTTGTTCTTCGTTTTGCAAGGGATACAACTTGATTTCCTCTCTAAGGGCTGTAATGATATACCCACATTTACTGTACTTTACGTTACGGTGCCTTGCAATCCTTTTCTTTTCGTAAACATTGAACCACAGAAGACTTTTTCCCTAGACTAAAGAATATATTTTCTTTACACTTCTTTTCCCAAAACTTTCTTTTACCTTCGCTTGGTGCTCTTTTCGTTGTTTAGATGATATCTCTACACTTTGATTGATTGATTGATTGATTGATTGATTGATTGATTGATTGATTGATTGATTGATTTGGTTCAGTTTTTACGTCGGCACCCATCTCAGGTGATATGGCTGACGGAGATAACCATCCCAGGGAAGTAGGGGAAGGAGGAACTTATCTGATCCTATACCGACACCACCAGAACGACAGTGATGTTAACATGGGACAGTGAGAAGGACAGTTTTAATATAGCGCACCCCGGGATTCGAACCCACAACCATTAGCATGTGAATTCGACGCTCAACTAACAGACCTACATTTTGTTGAGTATTTCTGTTTTAAGATTGGGTGGTTTGCTCTGCATGTTTGTGGATGCCCATCTCACTTTGCTATCGCTATCCCAAACATCAGGATTGACAGGTTTTACACAGAACGAAACAAACATGTCACTTGCCTTGCAAGCACAGGACATTCCCATGGTAGGACTTACAATACTGACACAGCGGTTGGCGAGAGTTTTCTGGACTTATTCTCCGTGACTAGCAGGGATTTTTTCCCCCCTTTTTAAAAAAGAAATTATGTTGTATATTCCCCAAAGGTTTCTATTACGTTTCGCTTTGTATACACCAAATGGTTTAATCTGCCAATGAAAGATCTATTTTGTTTCTTCGTGGGTTTTCTGGACTTATACTCCGTGACTAGCGGAGGGGTTTCCATTTTTAAAAAAAAATTATGTTGTGTATTCCTTGAAGGTTTCTATTGCATTTCGTTTGGTCTAGACCAGATGGTTTATTCTGCCAAGTAAAAGGTCTGTTTTGTCTCCATGCATTTGTTTCTTCTTACTTTCATAAGGCAGAAAACTTGACTGTCCTTTACTTGGGAGCTGTAACAATAGACTCAGCTAACATTGACTTTATTTGTCCCCGAGATTATAACAATATGAAAAAAAAAAACATTCTTGTACAGTGCTGTTTTCCAAACCCATTTAGGCTTATTGCACACGACACATTTTACATGAATCAGAGTGTAATACATTCAGAAAAATATCATATCACACATGCACACACATCAGAATACACTCATTAATACGAGTAATTACATATACTAACAAAACGTCTAATCATACATACAGAGACACCTATGGTCATAAACGTACGCATACACGAATGACTGCACAAAACCACATGAACGGTAGTTAGCAGACATGATTATCCCTGTAGGTATTTGTAGGTGGTGGTGGTTGTGATAATCCCTTAAACCTAAGGCAGGTCGTAGAGAATTGAGGTGGTAGAAATGTCACTAATCGCAGGTCGGGATTTTGTTTTTTCTTAAGGACGGGTCCCACTCTTTTTCCTCGCTACGACCGTAGGGATGCTGGGGACTCCAGTATAAATAGCATCCCTACCTTCTGGAAATTCCTTGTTACAAATTTCCTCTTTTCTGTCACTCTCTTTGTTTCTGCCTTGCTGCTTTGCTTTCTGTCATCTGTTTCTATCATTTTTATTTTTGCCTTGCTGGACCATTCACCTGTATGTGTTCTGTAAAATCTTACATACTTTCTTTTAGGATTGATAACGGTATACATGTCTTAAGCACTTTTTGGCTCTAAGGAAATGTGATGTCAGAAGCAGTTTTAGGTAATTTAGGCCCGTTGATATATGTTTTAGTGTCCTTATTGATGTTAGATTTGTATTCAGGTTTGTTTTCTTTACCGCGCAGTGATAAATTAGACGGAATGGTCAATGGCAGGACCGTATCCTCAGATTAAATGCGCCAGTGCATTGGTAAGTGTACTTAATTTTCTGTTCTATTTGTTTTTTTGCAGAGAGGTACTGTGCACGTTTTGCGATGGTTATAGCCCTGATATGGCTCTGCACAGTCGGCTGGGCTTTAAACTAAAATAACAATAACAAAAACAATCTCTATGGCTGCTTTACCCTCCCAAACCATCAACAGGCTCAGGTGTTCACTCATAGCTGGGTGAACTGCAGGCAGCAAACACGAAGTGTCCATATAGAGGACCGTTCCCGCTCATCTCCCTGGCTGCTTTGCCTTCCCATACCTTCAACAGGTCCACCAGCTGTGCACTGACACGCTCCTCTCTCTCATTGTTTTACCGACCCATACCCTCTACAGCATTCAAGAAGATGAAAAGCATTCTTACCAACAAATGCCTATCAATTAACATCAGGAAGAGAGTTCTTGAATGTTTTAGGGAACCGATAATGTTATACAGTTGAGAGGCGTGAACAG
Source organism: Monoplex corrugatus (assembly GCA_030674185.1). Classification (NCBI taxonomy): domain Eukaryota; kingdom Metazoa; phylum Mollusca; class Gastropoda; order Littorinimorpha; family Ranellidae; genus Monoplex; species Monoplex corrugatus. The sequence goes on along the minus strand of CM060312.1, from coordinate 24,139,147 downwards.
TCAACACGCAAAGCCAGAACAAGATTGAGGCAGCCGAAATGCGATTTCTAAGAAGAATGTTGAGAGTTCCATGGACAGCAAAGAAAACAAACGAGACAGTCTTGATGGAGGCAGACACAAGAAGATATTGATAAGGAAGATTAGGAAAAGACAGCAACATTTATGGGCCATTTTGTGAGGAAAGGGGAATTAGAGACCTGGTCACAACAGGAAAGCTGGAGGGAAAGAGAGCACCTGGTAGACCCAGGGAGAAAATATTGGACGGACTTGCAGGGTGGCTGAGGACAGAGAGGGTGGAAGATGTGCTTGTGGCAACAAGAGATAGATACATATGAGGGCCATGATCGCCAACGCCATGCGGCAGGCACATGGTGATGATGATGACCTCCAACAGGTCCACCAGCAGTCCACTGACACGCCACCTATCTCTCACTGCTTTACCGACCCATACCTCCAACAGGTCCACCAGCAGTCCACTGACACGCCCCTCTCTCTCTTGTTTACCGACCCATACCTCAACAGGCCCACCAGCTGTCCACTGACACGCCCCTCTCTCTCGTTGTTTTACCTGACCCATACCTCCAACAGGTCCACCAGCATGTCACTGACACGCCCCTCTCTCTCACTGTTTTACCGACCCATACCTTCAACAGGTCCACCAGCAGTCCACTGACACGCCCCTCTCTCTCAGTTGTTTTACGACCCATACCTCCAACAGGTCCACCAGCAGTCCCCTGACACGCCCCTCTCTCTCGTTGTTTTACCGACCCATACCTCCAACAGGCCACCAGCTGTCCACTGACACGCCTCTCTCTCCTCGTTGTTTTATCGACCCATACCTCAACAGGTCCACCAGCAGTCCACTGACACGCCCCTCTCTCTCGTTGTTTTACCGACCCATACCTCAACAGGTCCACCAGCAGTCCACTGACCACGCCCTCCTTCTCACTCGTTGTTTTATCGACCCCATACCCCCAACAGGTCCAACCAGCAGTCCCTACGGGACAAGTCTCTCTCTCCTCGTTGTTTTATGACCCATACTCATCAGGTCTCAGCAGTCACTGACACGCCCCATTCTCTCGTTGTTTTCCGACCCATACCTTCCAAACAGGTCCACCAGCAGTCCACTGACACGCCTCTCTCTCTCGTTGTTTTATCGACCCATACCTCCAACAGGTCCACCAGCAGTCCCCTGACACGCCCCTCTCTCTCGTTGTTTTATCGACCCATACCTTCAACAGGTCCACCAGCAGTCCACTGACACGCCCATCTCTCTCGCTGTTTTACCGACCCATACCTTCAACAGGTCCACCAGCAGTCCACTGACACGCCCCTCTCCCTCATTGTTTTACCGACCCATACCTTCAACAGGTCCACCAGCAGTCCACTGACAACTGGGTGAACCAGAAACAGCACACACTAAGTTTCCCGAACCAGGTCCGCTCTCGTGAAGTGAAACTGGACGGGGGAAGTTCTCTCCTCCCGCACCAACCAGGCCTCCAAACCAATGGGTCCTGAGCGGGAAATGTTGTATCATGATAATTACGCGAGTAGATCTAGTATCGTCAGTGTTTGAAATTGTCATATATGGAGTTTGGCGTTCGGAGGCTGTTTAAAACGGATTCTTCGTACTCGCGCCATTTCAAATGAGTTCCACACAAATTTGCCAGCAATTATCCAGCAGAATTCATGAACTTGAGCAAAACCCTATGCGCTGGTAAGATCTTAAAATGGGGAAGAGGGTGGGGTGAGGGACCTATGAAACACTAAGCTGACACTCTCAGAATGATGGAAACATTGAGGTTGGCAGCCAACACGCCACTTTTAGTGTGGCGGTATGGGGCTGAACTCTAAATGTCCTTCCAACCAGTCATACACACCCTGCATTGTCGTCTGCTCGTGAGTTTTTCACCGTATTGCTGGTATAAGCGAGAAATGTTGTATTATAACATAAACGCTGTGTTGTGTTGCCAGTGTGTATTACATGGATTCTGCACTATCAATATGAATTATGACATAGATCATTTATTGCCAGTGTATAATATGGATTCTGTATTATCAATATGTTTTATGACAGATTATGTATTGTCAGTGTATAAGCTTATTGTATTATGGATTCTGTATTATCAATAGGTATTATGATATAAATCCAGTGTTGTCAGCGTGTATCATAATACAGATTGTGTATTATCAATATGTATTATGATATAGATCTTGTGTATTATCAGCATTATGTGATTTATACGCTGTATTGCTGGTGTAAGCGGCCACATCTATTTTACAATATAGATCGTGTGTCAACAAAATGTCTATCTAGGTAGGGCCTCAGGACCTGGCCAGCTCTTGGGTTTATGTGCAGGCTTAAGGCTTGTGTCGTGATCATTCTGGATCTTCTCCATCACGTGGCACCTGTGATGTAGTGCATATGGAATTCGTTCCGAGCGTGGAGACGTCATCTTGAGAAACTGCAACTGAAACTGAAACAATATGTATTGAAGTTCCTGTGTTGACAATATGTATTGAAATATAGATCCTGTATTGTCAACATGTTTTTATAATAGATATCCTGTGTTGTCAATATGTAATATATCACAGCTCCTGTGTTGTCAATATGTAATATGTATACTATGTTGTAAATATGCATTATAACATACATAGCTCCTGTGTTGTTAATATGCACTATAATATAGATCCTATGTCTTCAATATGTATTATAACAGATCCCGTGTTGTCGATATGTAACATAGATACTGTGTTGTCAATATGTATTATAACATGTATCCCGTGTCGTTCATATGTAACATAGCTACTGTATTGTCAATATGTATTATAACTTAGATCATGTGTTATCAATAAATAATATAATATAGATCCTTTGTCATCACCATGAATTACAAAGCGCATCCAGTGTCATGATATATATTATTGTGTAAATCCCGTATCGTCAATATATATCGTAATATAATGAATTCATTGTTAATGTGTATTGAACCATAGATCCTGCGTTATCTGTTCATATTGTAATATATACTTTGTATTATCGTTGATTTTGTGGGTTATACATTGTATTGCCGGCGATATCTATGGTACTAGCGGAACGGACAACAGTACAGCACTTTGTCTTGCTACAGAGCATGGTAACATATGTCTAGATCATCAGTATGTTTTTGTTTTGGTCCCTCTACTGACTTTGTGTGTGGATATTTCGTTTAAAATGTTCATCGTAACGATTCTTCTGTCTATCTATCTATCTATCTATGTATCTACCTATCTATCTATCTATCTATCTATTATCTATCTATCTATCTATCTATCTATCTATCTATCTATTATCTATTTATCTATTTATGTATCTATCTATTTATCTATCTATCTATTTATCTATCTATCTATCTATCTATCTATGTATCTATCTATGTATCTATTTATCTATCTATCTATCTATCTATTTATCTATCTATCTATCTATCTATCTATCTATTTATCTATCTATCTATCTATCTATCTATCTATCTATCTATCCATCCATCCATCTACCTACCTATCTATCTATGTTTGTGTGTATATTTATCTATCTTTCTTTCTTTCTTCTACATGCATTCTTCTTCTTCTTCTACTTGGACTTCTTCTTCTTCTTCCTTGTCCTTCTCCTTCTCCTCATTTCTTCTTCTTCTACATCTACTTCTTCCTCCTCCTCCTCCTCCTCCTGCTCTTCATCATCATCATCATCATCATCATCATCATCATCGTCATCATCATCATTATCATTGTTGTTGTTGCTGCTGCTATTTTTTTAAATTATTATCATCATTGTTATTATAGTAGTAGTAGTAGTCCCCTCTTTTCTTTTTTCTTTTTTCTTTTTTTCGTCCAAACTTCTCTGTTGCCCCTATGTCGTCGACCCACGCTGCTCATTTCGCCACCAACCCTTAACTCATTCACTCGAAGTACCAGTACCAGGAAGTCCATGGGAGCAAGTAATGTCAAGTCGCCATAGGGTCACCCACCATAGGAGACTGTACCGCCGCTGGGGCAATACAGTGCAGTTCCACAGTGTCTGTTGTGATCCAGCTAAGGACACTGCCTACCCTTGCTAACTAGCAACAGTAATCACTCTCAGATGAACGCCAGATCGAGTGAGAGTTCCCTCCTTCTCCCTTCACGGTGATGAGATTTGTGATAAAGATTGTGTGTTGTCATTGCCTTATGACATGCACCTTGTATTGTCCAAATGTATTATGACATATAGAACCTGTGTTGACAATGTGTTTTGTCACCAGTTCTGTGGTAATATTGAATATAGAAATTTGTGTTGATGATATTGTTGTAATATAAACCCTGTATTGTCATTGTTTCGTGACATAGCTTGAGGCGTCACAATGTATCGTAATACAAATCTTGTACTATCACTGTTTTGTGACAGATCTCGTACATGGCTGTAACAATGTTAATTAGCACATGGTAATACAAATTCTGTATTATCATATATAGTGTCACAATGAGCTATAATACAAATTCTGTATTATCACTAACGTGTCATCAATCTGTAATGATCCTGTATTATCACTAGTGTCATGATATATTGTATATGGATCCTGTATTTTCACTATAGTGTCATGATGTATTGTATTATCACTAGCGTGTCATGATGTATTGTATTATCACTATTGTGTCATGATATATTGTATATGGATCCTGTATTTTCACTATAGTGTCATGATGTATTGTATTATCACTAGCGTGTCATGATGTATTGTATTATCACTATAGTGTCATGATGTATTGTATATGGATCCTGTATTTTCACTATAGTGTCACGATGTATTGTATTATCACTATTGTGTCATGATGTATTGTATTATCACTATAGTGTCATGATGTATTGTATATGGATCCTGTATTTTCACTATAGTGTCATGATGTATTGTATTATCACTATAGTGTCATGATGTATTGTATTATCACTATTGTGTCATGATGTATTGTATTATCACTATTGTGTCATGATGTATTGTATTATATCACTTATTGTATATGACTTTCATTGTTACATGATTGTATCTTTCACTATTTAGTGTCACGATGTTTGTAAACAGATCCTGTATATCACTATCATTAAGTGTAATAGATGTCTGTATCTGTCCTTGTTTATGTATCATCTGTGGTAAATGACTGATTAGTTTTGTTATGTATCCTCTGTGGTCACAATGTACTGATGTAAAGATCTTATGTTATGTATCCTCTGTGGTCACAATGTACTGATGTAAAGATCTTATGTTATGTATCCTCTGTGGTCACAATGTACTGATGTAAAGATCTTATGTTGTATGTATCCTCTGTGGTCACAATGTACTGATGTAAAGATCTTATGTTATGTATCCTCTGTGGTCACAATGTACTGATGTAAAGATCTTATGTTATGTATCCTCTGTGGTCACAATGTACTGATGTAAAGATCTTATGTTATGTATCCTCTGTGGTCACAATGTACTGATGTAAAGATCTTATGTTATGTATCCTCTGTGGTCACAATGTACTGATGTAAAGATCTTATGTTATGTATCCTCTGTGGTCACAATGTACTGATGTAAAGATCTTATGTTATGTATCCTCTGTGGTCACAATGTACTGATGTAAAGATCTTATGTTGGCTGAGTGTTTGGTTATGGCCTTTTAGTTATATTGTACAACTAGAACCTGAGTTGCTGAAATCCTTTGTAATACAGATGAATATATTATCACTATACTGTGATCTATCCTTGGGCTTGTCAGTTCTTTTCAAAGAGCCATGTTCTCAACATCTGATGTCTCGAGTCCAATCCCATTCTGCAACATTGAAAAAAACTGGGTTGTTTTCTCCCCAACTTAACCCTTTGACTCCCGCACCTTGTCCACCAGCAGGAAGCTGGTGGATAGGTCGAGGGATTCAAAGGGTTAAGTTTTTGCAGTTGGTAGACAGGATGCGGGAGTCAAAGGGTTAAAGCCACGTCAGGACTATATAAAGCGCCGTTTGCTCGAGATTTCCGCTTCATTGCTAACCGTTGTAACAGCAGGCGTCACGTCTTTCCAACGTTTTCTTAAGTAGTTGGATGCAGAAGCAATAACACAGCTTCACATTTGGTAGAATGGTAGCTGTTGTCACCTAATATTTCGTTAAACATAGTGTTGCATTAAGGGAAAATGCCATGACAAATTGATATACTCATTTGAAATCAGGAGAGATTTGAACTGTGATGGGTGGAGCTTAGAGTCTGGCGCGCGCGTCCCGCCTAGCACCACGAACCTAAAAAATAAACATTTAGGTCTGTGGCACTGTTTCTGGGGCCGCAGTAGGGCTGCAAGCACGTCACTTTCAGCTCCATGTGCGTATGTGAATGCGCGTGGGGACCCTAAAAGTGCCCCCACTCTGCAATAACACGAGCACAGCACGCACGCGAGGATGAAAATCTGTGAACTAGCCTTTCTTACCCGACCCGTCGGATCGGCTGCCGAGCCTTTAATGTTTCTTATCATTCTCATCATCATCATCATCATCATGTCGAGCTTGCTCGGCTATCCATGACACGTTTCTTCCATCCTTCTCTGTCAGACATTGCAGTAGGTAGTTCATCATACTGACAGCCCGTATCATCCATCAGTTGGTCGATGAAGGTCTTCTTTGGACATCCTGGTCTTTGTTTGCCATGGCTGGGTCTCCATAGTAGAACATCCCCCACCAGTTCTTCTTTGCTACGCCAGCAGTGTCCCGCGAAACGCAGCCTTTGCTGACGTATTGATTTACTTTGTTGTTTGGATGTATGTTCTCTCCAGGATTTGTTCAGGGCTGCACGCAGCATTCTTGTATATGCTCCATCAATCTTCTTCTTCAAAAGAAAGCTATCATTCTGTCTTTCCTTCCGTCCCCATGTCAAGACCTTGCCAGCGCATAGGGTTTCGCGCAGGCTCAGGGAGTCTGCCAGATAACTGCTAGCAGATTTAGCTGGTGCTGTAATGGAACTGTCCGATTGTGGTGAATTCCTGTTGAACAAACACCAAACTCCAAACTTCAAACTCTGATGACGTTGTAAACGATAAATTCTCTGTTGTCAGTGTCCCGAGTTTGAGGTTTGTTGATTCTTCAAGAACGAATCATCGGACTCGGGCAATTCCATGTGCGCTTCACCCAGGTCTGTCTGCCATCATCTATCAGACTTCCTGAACCAACGCAAAACGCTATGCGCTCGCAAGGACTTGGAATGTCTTGAAATGGGGAGGGGGTAGTATAGGGGAAAGGGACCTATGAAACACTGAGGTGACACCACCAGAATGATAAGACATACTTACTTTTTTACTTACTTACTTACTTACTGACTTACTTATTTGCTTACTTGCGTACTTACTTACTCACTTACTTACATACCTATGTATAATTAAGAAAATATTGTCTTCACTCAGTTGATAGACAGCTGAGCATTTGTGCATTGACTAAGGGGGGGGGGGGGGTTGTCATGTGAGACGAATTTATACAGAATAGCTAGTTGGGTTGTGATTCAGACCTGTAATCGTTTGTTTATTTACTTTACATATACGTTCCTTTTTTGAAGGTAAAATACAGATACACATGTCATTTAACTGTAACCAAGATTATTCCAGTGGTAGGCTGATAAAATACCAGTATGAAATATAGACCAGGTAAAACATAGTCTAGGTATGGCCTCAGGAACTGGCCAACTCATGGGTTTATGTGTAGGCTTAAAGCTTGTTGCCATGATCACCATACACGTGGCATATGTGACGTTAGTGCATATCGAATTCGTTCCGAACGCGGAGACGTCATCTTGAAAAACTGAAACTGATAGAAACATTGTGGTGGGCAGTGAACAGACCAGCACTTCATGTTGCAGGTTGGGATTGAACTCGAGAACACATATCTTGAATCCATGGTTCTAGCAAAAGAACCGGCCAGCTGGTGTGAACCCCCCCTACCCCCCAACACTTTAGTCATTGTAATATAGATCCTATCTTGTCATTCTTTTGTGATCTATCCCGTACTGTCACAATATGCAACATATCGCAATATAGTTCATGTATTGTAGATATGTTTTGACCTCCCGTGGAGATGCAGGGGGTTCTTTCAGTATAAACAGTACCTCCACCTTCTGGAAATTCTGTGCTAGAAATTAATTTCCTCTTTCCTGTCACCCTCTTTGTTTCTGCCCTGTTCCTTTGCTTTCTGTCATTTCTTCCTATTATTTTCTGCCTTGCTGATCTGTTCACCTGTATGTGTTTGATAAAGTCTAGCGTACTTTCTCTTAGGATTGATTACTGGGTACATAAGTCAGTGCATTTTTGGCTCTAGGGAAATGTGATATGCGGAAGCAGTATTAGGTAATTCAGGCCCGTATTTCTGTCTGTTTTAGAGTCCTTATTTATGTTTAAATAACGTATGTTTATCAAATCCCCTGTGATAGATTGGACGGAATGGTCAACGCCAGGGGCATCTCCATAGATTATGTGCGCGAATGCATTGATATGTGAACTCAATTTTCTTTTCCTTTTTTTTCTTGTTGTTTGATGTAACAGTGAGAGCCCTGTTATGGCTCTACACAGTCAGCTCGGCATTAAACAAAACTAACAATAAAGATGTGTTTTAACGCAGCTCGTCCATTGACATTGTACATAGATCACTGGTTGTCACTGTCTATTGTCATGTAAGAAGAACAAATAGAAGAAGGAGGAGGAGGAGGAAAAGGAGGAGGAGGAGGAAGAGGAGAAATCCGAGGAGGAGAACAAGGACGAGAGGAGGAGGAGGAGGAAAAAAAGAAGAAGGAAAAAAAAGAGAGGAGGAAGAAAACGACGAAGACGAAGAAGGGAAAAGAAGAAGAAGAGAAGAAGAAGAAGAAGAAATAGAAGAAGAAACACCGGAAGAAAAACAAGAACAACAAGAACAAGAACAAAAAGAAGAACAAAAATAAAAACAACATGAAGTATCGGAACAAGAACAACGATAAGAAAAAGTCCAATTGTTTTTGTATAGCGTAAACAGTCTATGTAAGAGCATGCTCGTTGCGCTGTACATGATAAAAAATTGGAGGGAGGACAGTTCCGTCTCAATATTCACACACACACACACACACACACACACACATACACCACACACACACACACACACACACACACACACACACACACACACACACACACACACATGTATATATATATACATATATATATATAAGAGTGTGTGTGTGTGTGTGTGTGTGTGTCCTTGTATAATGTATATATATGTATATACATTTGTCTATCTATCTATCTATCTATCTATCTTCTATCTATCTATCCATCTATCCATCTATCTATCTATCTATCCATCCATCTATCTGTCTTTCTATCTATCTATCTATCTTTCTATCTATCTATCAAGCTATCTATCTACCCCTCTTTTTCTTTCTCTCTCTCTCTCTCTCTCTCTCTCTCTCTCTCTCTCTCTGTGTGTGTGTGTGTGTGTGTGTGTGTGTGTGTGTGTGTGTGTGTGTGTGTGTGGTGTGTTGTCCTTTGAGGGGTGTTCTGTGTCGTGCCTTCGTATCATTGGCAAAGAGTATTTGTTAGTGTGTATGGTATGTATCTGTGCATTTTGTGTGTGTATATGTATATACGTGTGTTTGCGTGTGTGTGCGTGCACGCAAATGCACATACTTACAATTATTTTTGGCTCACCGGAAGTGCCTTATGAGCTCCCTCACCTGTTCATTGTTTATTGATAACTTGTTATTGCAAAGCATTTACCCACTTGCTAGTAATCAGCATTGCTATTCACAAATATTTTAGTGTCAATTTTGTTGTGTGCACATTACTATGGTCCGAACAAGACCACCCCCCGTATGATATATTTTGTCTTGGTGTTATTCATGAAATGTAGATATGAATGTTGAATGCACTTCTCTCTTGCTTCTTGAGAGTCGTTCTGTTAATGGACAAACAGTTTTGGTCAAGGGATGGTCCATCTCTGTGCCTACCACATAGTTTACACTGCGTGACTTAGGAGGTTCTGTTATTCACAAACTGTTATTGTAACTGTTATTATGTGCCCTCCCTACCCCCGTGGGGATGCCGGGGGCTCTTTCAGTATAAATAGTAATTCTGTGCTAGAAACTTCCTCTTTTCTGTCTCTCTCTTTGTTTCCTTCTTCTTCCTTTGCTTTCTGTTATTTCTTCCTATCATTTTCTGCCTTGCTGGTCCATTCACCTGTCCGTATGTGTTCGATAAAGACCTTACATGCTTTCTCTTAGGATTGATAATTGGGTACATGTATTAAGTGCTTTTTTGTCGTTGTTGTTGCTCTCGGGAAGTGAGATATGCGGAAGCAATTTTAGGTAATTTAGGCCCGTTTTATATATGTTTTATTGTCCTTATTTATGTTTCAATTTTGTCTTCATGTATGTTTTTTTTAAATCCCCTGTGCGATAAACTGGACGGAATCGTCAACGCCAGGGGAATCTCCTTGGATTATGTGAGCGAATGCATTGATATGTGTACTCAATTTTCTTTTCCTCTTTTTTCTTTGTTGAATTATTGTGTATATTTGGAAACGGTTATAGCCCTGATATGGCTCTACGCAGTCGGCTGGGCTTAAAACAACAATAACAGTAACAGTAACAGTGCCCTCCTACAGAGGTTAATCTGCATGACTTAGGTCCCATTATTCACAATTTGTTATTGTGAGTGTTATAATCATTGTTATTTGTTGTGGCTTTTTTCCTCCCATTTTTTTAGAGGTCACTGAGTCAGGGACAATTTACTAAAATGACTTCACTTTATTTTTGATTTCCAAAAAGGGAATGAATCCCACTGATTGGACTGATTGCCAAGTGCAGTAAAGTAAAGTACGTACATTTTGAAAGCAAGATTGTCTCCCTTGCCTCCCTTGCGGAGGTACGAACAGACAAAAACAAGCAGCAAGAACAGAACTTCCTGCTCGACAGAATAAACGGTCTGGTCTAAACTACAAAACGAAACACAAACCTTTGAATTTACAACGCAAAACGAAAATACAAAAACACGAGAAGTGGGGGGGGGGGAGGGGGGGGGGGGGGCAGAAAGAAGAAGAAAGACTGCTAACATGGGGACAGCCTGCTTCTCTCTCTGCAGGCTGTGACGGTATACTCACGTTTAGTTCATTTTAGTTTCGTTTAACTCTTTGACTCTCGGACCATATACGCCATTATCCTGCATTGTCACCCATGACAGCAAAGCAAAAATTAACCCTTCCTGCGGGAGGCTGGTGGACAGGGTGAGGGAGTCAAAGGCTTGTCTTTGCAGCTGGTGTACAGGGTGAGGGAAGTCAAAGGATTGTGTCTTTGCAGCTGGTGTACAGGGTGAGGGAGTCAGAGGATTGTGTCTTTGCAGCTGGTGGACAGGGTGAGGGAGTCAGAGAATTGTGTCTTTGCAGCTGGTGGACAGGGTGAGGGAGTCGAGGGTTGTGTCTTTGCACTGGTGGACAGGGTAGGAGTCCGAGGTTGTGTCTTTGCAGCTGGTGACAGGTGAGGGAGTCCGAGGATTGTGTCTTTGCAGCTGTTGGACAGGGTGGGAGTCAGGGATTGTCTTTTAATCAGAAGGAATGAAAGAGGTAGGTGGGAAAAGGGGGGGGGGGGGTGAGGCGGTATAATTGGTTTCGTTTAGTTTCGTATCGGGTCGTTGTGTTTGCTTTTGTTTTCTAACATACTTTGATTTTTACCTGTTTATTTGCGTGATTTGTTTCGTTCTGTCACAAGCGTTTCTCGATTTTAAACTATAGAATAAAAACGAATAAAAATTTGAAGTCCGTATTGTATTTTGTCATGTGCATCACGTTCTCAGTTCAATAAAGTTGTCACGTGCTGATTTTTAAGCTCCTGTATCTGTTCTCTTTATTTTTTCCATGTGTGTGTGTGTGTGTGTGTGTGTGTGTGTGTGTGTTGTGTGTGTGTGTGTGTGTGTGTGTGTGTGTGTGTGTGTGTGTTGTGTGTGAGACTCTTGCCATTTCGGCAAAAAAAAAAAAAAAAAATATCAGTTGCTCCGTATCTTGTCGAATTCAGTTATAAATCAGTGACGTCTTTGGCGTGTGTGTCGTGATGTATCGAATGACACATTCGTCGCTTTATGACGATCCAGCATTTTGCCACACCCAGAAAAGACTGTAATGTGATCAGCCCCCAGTTTTCAGGACTGCTGCCTGCAATCGCTGCTTTAATTCGCCAGCACTTGCTTCCATTTTGGATAGATAATTACACAATTATGGGGTGGTGACGATTATAATTTCTTTCTTTCTTTTTTCTTTTCTTTTTCTTTTTTTTCTTTTTTTCTTTCTTTTCTTTTTCTTTTTTTTGTTGTTGTGTTTTGCCACGCGTTCACAGTTCGGTTGTGCTCATATGCGTGCCTCTGTGTTTTTTTGTGTCTTCTGTTGTTTGATTTTTCCACGATCACCGGTAACTGCGTGACTTAGTTTTGTTATCCTACTGTGTTTTTTAGGGTGCATACGTTGGGTTTAGTTTGCAGTTTTGCACGAGTTCACCTGGAACTGACAAAAATCTCCGTCCTATATATGGGCTGATGTGCCAGGAGTATTGAAATATGACTAGACATACAGACTTAGACTAAGTCACTGACAGATTGACAACAAACACACAATCAGAAAAAATCTACACTCAACAAATCAGACGGAGCCACAACGAAAAACAAAAAAACAAACAAACACGACAAACAAACACACAAACAGAAAAAAACAAACACAAACAAACACACAAACAAAACAAACACACAAACAAAAAAACAACAAACACACAAACAACATACAACACAAACAGAAAACAGAACAACCCAAAAAACACGCACACCACCACCACCCAAACACAACACACACACACACACACACACACACACACAACACAACACACACACACACACACACACACACACACACACACACACACACACACACACACCACGACACACACACACACACACACACACACACACACACACACACACACACACACAACACCACACACACACACACACACACACACCACCACACACACACACCACACACACACACACACACACACACACACACACACACACACACACACTCACTAACTCACTCACTCACTCATTCACACACACACTAAAAATAAAAAAGAAACAAAACAAAACAAAAATACCGAACTGTTCGCCGCATAGCTAGGTGATCGACATTTTTAGGTATTACGCTTTTTTTTAGATTGTCCAGTTTGTACCTAAATAACAGTCACAAATTTAAATGGTCATAAAATCTGAAACTGATATAGGCTTTAAATCCTGTTGGAGGGGTTTTTTTTTAGCACCTTCACTCACTCTCTGATAGAGATTACACGAGAAAAATGTATGTGCAGCACGCAGTCAGCGGACGTTAAAGATCCGGGGACAACAAAGGAATTGTCCCTGGCGAAATTCTGTAGCAAAATCAAAATAGACAAATATACATGTACACACATACAGGAAGAGGGGAAGGGAATGAAATAACGAGTGGCGCTGCACTGCGGCGACACATTCTCCCCAGGAGGGAGCAGCCTGGAGTTCACACGGTACACCCAATGTGACAACAACAACAACAAAACAAATAAAATAATTGAATATCTGAATAAATGTTCAGTGCCTGTGATTGGCATCGATCCCTAACGAACGATTGTAAAGTGAGATAGGCTTTGTGATGAAATGTCTAAATCAATGTCTTAGGAAGCTCTGCTCGTTAACGTACTGTGGTTTCAAATCACCGTTAATAACGATTGAAATACGAGGTATAGGGTTTGTGCTGAAAAAAAAATCTCAATACATCCCTGAAAAAAAAAATCAATGCACGTTTACAGCCTACTTGTGTTTTGAGTTCAATGCCAACGATCTCCTGAAATATGAGATGTAAGGTTTGTGCAGAAAAAAAAATTACAAATTACAACAACAAAGTAAATGAAAAAAAATTCAGTGCACCACCAGAGCCTACATATTGTTGTTATTGCTACTACTGAGGAAAGATTGAAACAGCTATGAGATATTTTAAATGCTTTCTGTTGAAACATAACTTGTTTTGTTTTGAAATATAAAAAGGCATGACTGAACAAACTCAGTGCTCATTTAGTGCCTGTCAATTGCGCATATCAACTTGAGAACGATAGAAGCTGGCTGTCCTGATGCCTTTGCTCCAGGAATGAATTTTTCATGCATCAGCTATCTGCTCGCCCCAATTATGCGTTTGTAACTAGTTATCATGGTTAATATTAGCTTTATGAAACCTGGTCCTTGTTGCCATTTGGTACAAACTCTGATTTGTATTCACTGTGTTCTTCGTTTTGTTTTGTGCGTTTTGTTTTGTTTTGTGTGTTTTGTTTCGTTCTGTTCACCATGTAACGTGTTTAAACCAGCAAACGAATGAAATAGGAGATAGGTTATTCAGGTTTTGTTTTGATTTGTTTTGTTTTGCTTTGTTTGGTTTTGTTTTGTTTTGTTTTGTTCACGAATATAAACTTGTTTCAACAAGTACACGAATGAAAGAGGAGATAGGTTGTTCAGGCTTTGTTTTTGTTTTGTTTTGTTTTTTGTTTGTTTTGTTTTGTTTTGTGTTTTGTTTTGTTCACGAATGTAACTTGTTTAAACCAGCAAACGAATGAAATAGGAGTTAGGTTATTCAGGTTTTGTTTCATTTTGTTTCGTTTTGTTTTGTTTTGTTTTTTTGTTTTGTTCACGAATGTAACTTGTTTAAACCAGCAAAACGAATGAAATAGGAGATAGGTTATTCAGGCTTTGTGTGATATTCCGATAGGTCTGTTGTCAGGTTTAACGATCAGCTGACAGACTGCCATTGATCCCTTTTCCACGACGCGATAGCCAAGTGGTTAAGGCATCGGAACTCCAACCAGATCTAGGTTCGATCCAGCCTGGTTACCTTCTGTCTGGTGTGTCGCCGTGGTGTAGTGGTTAGCGCAAAGGACTACCGACTGGAAGGTTGTGGGTTCAAATCCCCATCAGTCCCTTCAAAAATCATTGTGGGATTTTCCGGCTCTAACCGGCTTCTACCCAGAGCTGGGCGTGCTATGGGCTCATTGGGAAGACTGGGACCACACACTCGAGGCTCATCCACTTCACGGATGCGTCATTGAGGGTGTTGCTCAAATCTTCTGATCAGCACCGCAGATGTCTGTGTCTCTCGGGCCTGGTTGACGCCAGGATATATTATGAGAGTAAGCGTAGAGCACAGCCCTGTCACGCAGTCTCAATCCTAGATGGAACTCCATAGCATCATGAGTATCACCCTCATCGTCAATATCATCATCGCATTGTAAAAACTGTTCCAGCTTCTGTGGCCATTAAGGTGGCGTAGAAAATGGGACCCAAAAAAATGTTTAAAAAATATAAAAAAGCAGCACAAAGGTCACTTCCCTGAGTGTTTTGATCCTAAAAAAACAAAACAAAACAAAACAAAACAAAAAAACAACTTCCGTCTGGTGCATAAAGGGTGCAGATTTTCCCCATCTGTCGTATATGTGCTGACCTGGCAGTATCTGAACCCTGTTAGTGTGTTTACCATAAAGAACATCGAACATCCATGTTAAAAATCCTGTTAGCATGTCAGCGTCCGGTGCCTTATGGAAACATGAATATATCCAGCATGCACGCCCAACGAAGACGGAATATGGAGACTGTGCAGCAACATACCACCTGTACAGTGTGTGTAAACAACTTGCATATATGCATCTGAGGAAAGTCGGAATTCTTTTTTAAAAAAAACTCATTGCCATCAGCAAGCCTTCTGAAAAGTGCTCAGTTTCAGTTTTAGTTTCTCAAGACAATATCTCCGCTCCAGGAATGAATTTTTCATACATCAACGCCATAAATGTCAAAGATCCAAAATAATCATGACAGAAGCCATAAGCTTGCAGTTTAGTTCAATTTTGTTCAATTTAGTTCGGTCAGGGTTGGTTGGTTCTCTTGATAGAGCCATGGACTCAAGATCTGATATCTCGAGTTCAACTCCAACCCAACAACATTGAATGCTGGCCTGTTAGCTGCCCACTTTAAGGTTTCCGTCATTCTGGTGATGTCAGCTTAGTGTTGAAGAGTCCCTCTCCTCTTCCCCTTCCCAATTTCAAGACCAAGACATAAAGTTTCACGCAGGCTCAGGGAGTCTGCGAGATAATTGCTGGCAGACTTGGATGGAGCGCTTATGGAATAGTCTGTGCGCGGTAAATCCCCCTTGGACAAACTCCAAAACAGGTAACTGCTAATGTGTGTATCCAATTATTTTTATACTGCATTAAGGTATCATCATCACCATGTGCCCTGCCGCATGGCGTTGGCGATCATGGCCCTCCATATGTATCTACCCCTTGTTGCCGCAGGCACATCTCCCACCCTCTCTGTCTTCAGCCACTCTGCAAGTCCGTCCAATATTTTCTCCCTGGGTCTGCCCGGTGCTCTCTTTCCCTCCAGCTTTCCTGTTGTGACCAGGTGCTCTAAGTTCCCTTTCTTCATAAAATGGCCCATAAATATTGCCTGTCTTTTCCTAATATTCTTTATCAATGAATTTCTTATGTCTGCCTCCATCAAGACTGTCTCGTTTTGTTTCCTTTGCTGTCCATGGAACTCTCAACATTCTTCTCAGAAACCACATTTCGGCTGCCTCAATCTTGTTCTGGCTTTGCATGTTGGCTGTCCACGCCTCACAAGCGTATAACAGTATGGGTTCTACATGACATTAATGCTATGAACATGGTAAAAACCTCCTCCCAACGACCCCATTTTTTTTCATGTCAAATGAAACGAGCATGCTTTCACTTGGACTGTTTGCACTATACAAATGGAATTATTGTTACAGTTTAATGGCTACGAACATTTTGAAGTTAACGAAACAGTACAGGCATAAATTTTTGTCCAGCCGAGCTTTTGTCATACACAAACAAATTCACTAGATGTTTACACTTGATGAAAACCACTTGGCACGGACTACGGACTGGAGGGTTGTGGTTTTGGAATCCCGTCAGGCGTGATAAAATCCTTGTGGGATTTTTCGGCCACAACCGTTTTCTGGCTGGAGCTGAGCACGCTATGGGTTCACTGGGAAGACTGGCGTCAACACAGTTGAGTCTAATCCACTTCACAGATGCACCATTTTAGATGTTTTCAAATATCCTGGCCGACACCGTGGGTGTCTGTATCTGTCGGGCCTGGTTCACACCAGGGTGTTCGTGAATATACGCTTAGAGCACAGCCCTGTGTCAAGCAGTCTCTGTTCTAAATAGAAGTCCATAGTATCATGGTTGTCATTTCTCCTCCTCCTCTTCCATCATCATCATTATCATCACCACCACTACCACCACCATCATCATCATCATCATCATCATCATCACCACCACCATCATCATCATCATCATCATCACCACTACCACCATCATCATCATCATTATCATCACCATCATCATCATCATCACCACCACCACCATCATCATCATCATCATCATCATCATCACCACCACCATCATCATCATCATCATCATCACCACCACCACCACCACCACACACCACCACCACAACCATCATCATCATCATCATCGTCGTCGTCGTCGTCGTCATCGTCGTCGTCGTCATCGTCGTCATCGTTGTCATCATCATTATCGTAGCTTTGTAAATGTCCCAGTTTCTGT
>CM060312.1:24108960-24111460 GCA_030674185.1 Monoplex corrugatus | reverse complement strand
TTTACTCATCTTTCTTTGTTTGTTGTTGTAGACGTCTTCATCATGGTGTTACAACAACAACAACACTATTACAATCTGCTTCGACCATAACTAAACGAACAGCTGTTTCCATTACTATGGTGGTGTCAGCTTAGTGTCTATGACTGTGTCTGTGTTTGAGTATGTGCGTGGTGTGTGCATGTGCGTGTCCGCGTGTGTGTGTATGTATGTGTGTGAACTTCACTTTTCTCTCCATTCGGGCTTTTTTTTTTTTTTTTTTTGAGTTTGTTTGTTGTTGTTTTTTTCGTTGCAATTCAAGAAAAATTTAGCATAATAAGAGAGAGCGAGAGTGAGAGAGAGGGAGAGAGAGAGAGAGAGTGAGAGGAGAGAGGAGAGAGACGGAGGGAGAGAGAGAGAGAGAGAACGAGAACGTCTCGTATGTTCTTTGTAACACAGGTCCACTCAGTGATAAAAGCCGTAACAAATCTTGTCTTACAGGCATTTAATTTATAACATACATAGGCCTATGCATCCACATACCCTGCCTAACCTACTCGCACAGCCTCCCTTCCCTTCTCCCCGTTATAAGCCAACCAACCAAAGACGCAAAATAAGCCAACCCACTGAGAAACGAGCCAGTAAAAGGATAATTAACCCTTTGACTCCCGCACCCTATCTACGAACTGCAAAAACTTAACCCTTTGATTCCCGCACCCTATCTACAAACTGCAAAAACTTAACCCTTTGATTCCCGCACCCTATCTACCAACTGCAAAAACTTAACCCTTTGATTCCCGCACCCTATCTACCAACTGCAAAAACTTAACCCCTTGACTCCCGCACCCTATCTACCAACTGCAAAAACTTAACCCCTTGACTCCCGCACCCTATCTACCAACTGCAAAAATTTAACCCTTTGATTCCCGTACCCTGTCTACCAACTGCAAAAACTTAACCCTTTGACTCCCGCACCCTATCTACCAACTGCAAAAACTTAACCCTTTGACTCCCGCACCCTATCTACCAACTGCAAAAACTTAACCCTTTGACTCCCGCACCCTATCTACCAACTGCATAAACTTAACCCTTTGACTCCCGCACCCTATCTACCAACTGCATAAACTTAACCCTTTGACTCCCGCACCCTGTCTACCAACTGCAAAAACTTAACCCTTTGACTCTCGCACCCTATCTACCAACTGCAAAAAACTTAACCCTTTTACTCCCGCACCCTATCCACCAGCTTCCTTTAGATAGGGTGGATAGGGTGAGGGAGTCAAAGGGTTAAGTTTTTACTTTGCTAGCTTAGTCGACAATGCAGGATGCTGATAGTTAAAGGGTTACCGACAGAAACACACGGCTCAAATGAATAAGAAAGGTAGAGAGACACAGGGGGAACTTTTCAAAAAGTAAAGAACATGTGTGTATACTATTGTTACAACCGCAGCGGGGTGTTTCTTTTGATAAAACCTGTGAACTCAGGATCTGATATCTTGCGTTTAGTCCCTGTCTGCAACAGTATATAACTGACCTGTTTGCTGTCCATCTTAATGTTTCCATCCTTATGGTGGTGTCAGCTTAGTATTTCAAAGGTCTCTCCACCCCCATCCCACCACTCCTCAGTTCAAGACCTAACGGCGAATAGGGTTTTACGCAGCATCGGGAAGTGTGGCAGAGAATTGCTGGCAGATTTGGGTGGAGCGCATATGGAATTGTGTCCAAGCGCGATGAATCCCTCCAATATAATTCCGAACTCCAAACTCTACAGCCGCAAGAGAAGGAAAGCAAGGCTTCCCCTTTTTCTATCGGCTATGAGAACATACCCGCATTTACTCTACTTGAGAATACGCTCCCTGGCAGTCATTCTTTCATCCCCCCCCCTCCCTAAATTTTTTGCGGCAGTCATTCTCATGTTAGGATTAGTTCAGCCGTTAATCAGTTCAGGATCCCATGACGGAGTGACTCTTGCAAAAATCCCCGTTGCTGTGGTGCCCTTAAACACAACTGTTTGCGTCATTTGTATTTATAATCATGGCACATACACGCGGGCACACACACATATACACATACGCACACACACACACACACACACACACACACACACACACACACACACACACACACACACACAAACACACACACACATACACACACACACTCCCCACCTACACCCCACAGCCCTAGCCACACCACACCACACCCCACACCCCACACCCCCACCCCAACCCCCCACAGCCCACCTACCAACCCATGAACCCTAAAATCCACAACATTATATCACACCCCATGCACACACACCACACCCCCACCCCTCACACTCTCAACCCTCAGCTACTATTTCTGTGCAGCAAACAAGGAAAAGAATGCACAACGCGAATCGATGAAGCAGTTGTGTTGTGTGTGTTGTCCAACGACACCAAGTGTGTTTAGCCAACGACGAACGCTGGGTCTGTCCAGTCAGTTGCCGGAGCATTCCTGTGTTGAGGTCTTATTTCGATTATGCTGTTTGTTGTGTAAGAAA
>CM060312.1:24101460-24103960 GCA_030674185.1 Monoplex corrugatus | reverse complement strand
TCACAGATACGTAGACTCAAGGTATCATGTCGCAATATCGAAACTGGCCTGTTTGTCCGTCGTAACCGTTACACTGTGTCACCTTTTTTTTTTTTTACACCAGCTTCTGTGATTATAAGCATGTGATCGCATAACAACAACGTGCCTCTTTCATTCCCTTACCCTACCCATCAACTTCTTTAACCCTTTCACTCCCTTCCTTATCCACCAGCTTTCTTAACCTTTTCACTCCCTCTTTCCTATCCACCAGCTTTCTTAACCCTTTATTCCTTCTACGTGTCCACCAGCTTTGTTCATCTTTTCGCTTCCTTCTCCCTATCCACTAGATTTCTTAACCCTTTATTCCTTCTCCTTAACCACCAGCTTTCTTAACCCTTTATTCTTCTCCCTGTCCACCAGCTTCCTTAACCCTTTATTCCTTCTCCTTAACCACCAGCTGTCTTAACCCTTTATTCCTTTACATATCCACCAACTTTTAACCCTTTATTCCTTCTCCTAACCACCAGCTTCCTTAACCCTTTATTACCTTCTCCTATCCACCAAGCTTTCTTAACCCTTTATTCTTGTCTACACCAGCTTCCTTAACCCTTTATCTTTCTACCACCAACTTCCTAACCCTTTATTACCTTCTCCCATCACAGCTTCCTACCTTATCTTGTCCTTCACATTCTAACCCTTTATTCCTTGTCCTTAACCACCAGCTTCCTTAACCCTTTATTCCTTCTCCCTATCCACCACTTCCTTAACCTTTTATTCCTTCTCCCTATCCACCAGCTTCCTTAACCCTTTATTCCTTTCCCTATCCACCACTTCCTTAACCCTTTATTCCTTCTCCCTATCCACCAGCTTCCTTAACCCTTTATTCCTTCTCCCTATCCACCAGCTTCCTTAACCCTTTATTCCTTCTCCCTATCCACCAGCTTCCTTAACCCTTTATTCCTTCTCCCTATCCACCAGCTTCCTAACTCTTTATTCCTTCTCCTTAACCACCAGCTTCCTTAACCCTTTATTCCTTCTCCCTATCACCAGCTTCCTTAACCCTTTATTCCTTGTCCTTAACCACCAGCTTCCTTAACCCTTTATTCCTTCTCCCTATCCACCAGCTTCCTTAACCCTTTATTCCTTGTCCTTAACCACCAGCTTCCTTAACCCTTTATTCCTTCTCCCTATCCACCAGCTTCCTTAACCCTTTATTCCTTCTCCCTATCCACCAGCTTCCTTAACCCTTTATTCCTTCTCCCTATCCACCAGCTTCCTTAAGCCTTTATTCCTTCTCCCTATCAACCTGCTTCCTTAACCCTTTATTCCTTCTCCCTATCCACCAGCTTCCTTAACCCTTTATTCCTTGTCCCTATCCACCAACTTCCTTAACCCTTTATTCCTTCTCCCTATCCACCAGCTTCCTTAACCCTTTATTCCTTCTCCCTATCCACCAGCTTCCTTAACCCTTTATTCCTTCTACATATCCACAGCTTCCTTAACCCTTTATTCCTTCTCCCTATCCACCAGCTTCCTTAACCCTTTATTCCTTCTCCCTATCTACCAGCTTCCTTAACCCTTTATTCCTTCTCCCTGTCCACCAGCTTCCTTAACTGTTTCACTCCCTCACCCTGTTCATCCAGTCAGGAAGTTGATGGATAGGGAGAGAAAGGGTTGACTTTTGTAGCTGGTGGACAGGCTGAGGGAGGCGAAGAGATAATTTTCCGATCATTCTAGTGGTGTCAGTTTCGTGTGTCATAGTTTCCGGTCTCCCCACCCCCTTCCCCACTCCCAAACTTCCTCATTTCAAAGCCTTCCCGGCGCATACTGCTTTATGTGTGTGTGTGTGTGTGTGTGTGTGTGTGTGTGTGTGTATGTGTGTGTGTGTGTGTGTGTTTGTGTATGTGTGTGTGTGCGTGTGTGTGTACGTGTGTGTGTGTATGTGTGTTTGTGTATGTGTGTGCGTGTGTGTGCGTGTGTGCGTGTGTGTGTATGTGTGTTTGTGCATGTGTGTGTGTGCGTGCGTGCGTGCGTGTGTGTGTGTGTGTGTGTGTGTGTGTGTGTGTGTGTGTGTGTGTGTGTGTGTGTGTGTGGAGGTCATCCTGACAGCAGGCATGAGGGGGCCACAGAATCGGGAACAAAATTTTCAGTGTTATGATGACGACAATGGGGATGATAATGATGATGTTATGGAGTTCCTTCTAGGATGGAGACTATGTGACAGGGCTGTGCTTATTATCATACTACATCCCTGCGTGAACCAGCCTTGAGAGATACAAACATCTATAGTGTTTGGTTGTAGGACATTTTATGAGGCAAGAGAATTTTGAGCACCTAGTCAAGACAGGAAAGCTGGAGGGAAAAAAAGAACCAGGTGGACCCAGGGAGAAAATGTTGGACGGGTTTGCTCAGCGGATGAAGACAGAAAGGATGGGAGATGTACTTGCATGCAACAAAAGACAGATTCGTTTGGAGGACCATGATCGCCAACGTCGTGCGGCAGGGCACATGATGATGATGA
>CM060312.1:24088960-24093960 GCA_030674185.1 Monoplex corrugatus | reverse complement strand
GTGAATGGACCAGCAAGGCAAGAAATAATAGAAAGAAATGACAGAAAGCAAAGGAGAAGAAAGAAACAAAGAGAGTGACAGAAAAGAGGAAATTTCTAGCACAGAATTTCCAGAAGGTGGGGACACTGCTCATACTGAAAGAGTCCACGGTATCCCCACGGGGGAAGCTGACAACTCTGACTAAGATGGAGGTGTACAACGCCTGCACCATCAGCACTTCATTTGTATGGCGGCGAAACGTGGACAACAAATGCCAAACATGAGCAAAAGATGAACAGCTTTCGTTTGTGCTGTCTTCGCCGGGTCTTTGGCATCAAGTGGAGCGACAAAATACCAAATGCCCAGGTCCCAGCATGCGCTGGTCTCTTCATCATACACACATTTACTGAATAGATAATGCAGGCTGCGCTGGCTTGGTCATATGCGTCGGATGGAAGATGGACATATAAAGAAAAAGAAGAAGAAGAAGAAGGAAAAGAAAGGAAGAAGAAGAAGATAAGAAAAGGAAGAAGGAATGACATCAACATTAACAGAATGACATTAACAAAGCGCCAAATCTTGATTCAGGAATCAAATCAAGGCGTGCACCCTCATCGTTCACCAAAGCAATCACCAGCAACGACAAAACCTCTAGGGCACAAAACACACACAAAGTGTGGGTGGGTGGGTGGGTGGGGGGGGGGGGTGAGGAGAGAAGGACAGGAAAGGAGAAAGGGAGAAGGTTTTACGGGCTTGACAATCTCACTCGTGGTTGCAGGAATAACCCTGACGTGTTCACAGAGACAGACCCGTGTTATGAGGGGTACCGACAGGGACAGGTAGCTGTGCACAGCGTCCATCATACTGAAGACAGCTTCTTTGTCGTTAAACACCAGGTAACAATGTATGCCAGTGTTTACGTGCATGTGAGGAAGACAGACAGACATACAGACAGACAGACAGACAGACACAGAGAGAGAAAGAGAGAGGGAGAAAGAGAGAGAGGAAGAGAGACAGAGACAAAGAGAGACAGAGAGAGAGAGAGAGAACTCAGAACTCAAAACTCAAAACTCAAACTCAGAATTTTTTAATGTACATCGGCCTTTGGCCACAATACAATAGTCATTGGGGTGGTGAGGGAAATAGGGCTTTTGTGATTTATACAAATTCCATCCATCAATCAATCAACCAACCAATCAATCAAATCAATGAATAATCAATTTACCAATAACTATAAAACAAATAATCGATAAACCATTAAAATTTTCAATAAATATCTTGTGCATATTTTATAGTCTGAACTCAAGACTTAAGCACCTAATAAGCACACATCAGTTTATATCTCAATGATGACAAAAATGCAGTGGTACATACATTACTAGTTTTACCATTCATTATAAGTATACAGCATTTGATAATTACTATGTAATGCAGGAACATAGTACTGGTGGTGAGTAAATGGCATTTCTCGACTCGTATTTTCGTTAGTTTATTAATTCATGATTTTTTATGTGCCTGTTGATGGCATGAAAAACAAATCTGGATACATTGTATTATGAGGAGAATTTGCTGCTTTGAGTAGTAAATAAAATGGTAATCTAGCCGAGTCTTGGAGGGATTTTACTCTAATATCTGTGTGAGTGGGACATTCATATAATGATTATATTTGTTTTCAATATGTTTCTTGCAAAATGGGCATGCCTTTTTGCGAAAACTCTCACTATAACGATGTGAATTGTTATTCAGCGGTAGTACATTCAATTTTAATTGTGTGATTGCAACTCTGAAACAATATGTATCCATGTCAGAAATATATTTTTCTTTTTCGAAAATTGTTTTGAATGACCTATAGCACTCATATTTGTCGCAAATTCTAATAATACTAGTGCATTCTTGGATAAACAGATCAACAAGTCTTTGTCTAAATATGTTTAAAAATAGCTTTACATCCCCTACTCCCTGTTGCAGCCATGCAATGTTGAAACATGTATCACACAAAATTTTCCTTACCTCTGATGCCCAGCAATCCCTTCCATTTCTGTCCAGAAACATTTGGTAAGCTTTATGCAGTAATCTTTCGCCACTCGTTTGTCGCAGTTTAAACCAATATCTTTAGCATGCAACAGAAGAGTTTACAAATAATGGATATCTTCCCAGATCAGCGTACACCATCTTGTTTGGTGTCTTAACAGGCACGCCTAAAAACCTTTTGCACGCCATCGTATGTATCTTTTCTATGTGTTCCATTCGTTTTAATCCCCATACTTCTGATGTGTACAACCCAATGGGTTGAATCTTTGCATCAAATATTTTAAAGAAAGTTTCTATTGTCATTTCCTTGTATTTTTGGAGAACCCTTTTAAGCTGTATACCAGCTTTCTTCCCCGTAGTTGCTAAATGTGCGGAACTTTTTTGACACTAACCGTTGTTGTGAAATTAAATCCTAAACAGTAATAGTTGTTCATAACTTCCAACTTGCTCTCTTCGTAGGACTATTTTTCACGTTTTCCGAGGAACCCTCCTTTTCTAACACCATGACCTTCGTTTTGTCAATATTTACTTTTAATTTCATGTTGTTACATCACGTACTTAGAACGTTCAGCTGATTCTGTAAACAATTTGGTGTATCTGAAAATAGTACCACATCACCTGCATTCCTCCAAACATTTAAACAACAAACCATGTGCATATGATTGATTTTATGTACGTAGTATATCGATGACAAATATTTAGACAAACAATCCGAACAGCATATTCATGATTTTGTATGCATAGTTTATTTATGACAAACATTTAACCCTTTGACTACTGCACCCTGTCCACCAGCATCCTGCATTGGCAAACCATTCTAGCAAAGCAAAAACTTAACCGTTGACTCCCTCACCCTATCCACCAGCTTTCTGGGAAGCTGGTGGATAGGGTGAGGTTGTCAAATGGTTAAGTTTTTGCAGTTGGTGGATAGGATAGGGTGCAGGAGTCAAAGGGTTAAGTTTTTGCAGTTGGTGGATAGGATAGGGTGCCGGAGTCAAAGGGTTAAGTTTTTGCAGTTGGTGGATAGGATAGGGTGCCGGAGTCAAAGGGTTAAGTTTTTGCAGTTGGTGGATAGGATAGGGTGCAGGAGTCAAAGGGTTAAGTTTTTGCAGTTGGTGGATGATAAGTGTGCAGTAGCAAAAGGTTTAAGTTTTGCAGTTTGGTTGGAAGGAATAGGTGCCGAGTCAAGGTTTAAGTTTTTGCGTGGTGGATAGGATAGGGTGCCAGAGTCAAATGGTTAAGTTTTTGCAGTTGGTGGATAGGATAGGGCGGAGTCAAAGGGTTAAGTTTTTGCAGTTGGTGGATAGGATAGGGTGCCAGAGTCAAATGGTTAAGTTTTTGCAGTTGGTGGATAGGATAGGGTGCAGGAGTCAAAGGGTTAAGTTTTTGCAGTTGGTGGATAGGATAAGGGTGCAGAGTCAAAGGTTAAGTTTTTGCAGTTGGTGGATAGGATAGGGTGCCGGAGTCAAAGGTTAAGTTTTTGCAGTTGGTGGATAGGATAGGGTGCCAGAGTCAAAGGGTTAAGTTTTTGCAGTTGGTGGATAGGATAGGGTGCAGGAGTCAAAGGGTTAAGTTTTTGCAGTTGGTGGATAGGATAGGGTGCGGAGTAACCAAAGGGTTTAAGTTTTATGCAATGGTGTATAGGATAAGGTAGTAGGAGATCATGTACTAAAACACCACAGCAAATAGCATGCATGTTTATTCATTTTGTATTCAAATAGCATGCATGTTTATTCATTTTGTATGACATTTCATTTACTAATCAGGTGATTTATTTCCAGCTTGTTGCAGACGAATCTCTCCTGATGTTTGCTGTACAGAACCCCTGTCCCTTTCACCTACAGCAGCACCTGAAGCAGATCTTACAAGAAATTCAGAACAGTCTGAGCGGTTACAGAACCGTGCACAGTCTGCAGAACGTGGAGTCCTTTGTGGAGCTGATCCGTGCCGTCTATCTTGCCAGCCTCGTTCTTCACCACTCCTCTGCCCAGACAGACAAGGAGCACGCCAGCAAGCTGGAGACGGTCAGCCTGAGGATGTACACAGTCATGTGCTTGCAGGGACAAGGCACACGGTCAGTCCACCTCCTTCAAGCAGACGACAGAATCCGTGGGACTCATAAACGAAGCGCTGTCACTGCTGGGTATTCCATGGCTACAGCAGAACCCGATATCGAGAGTTCACTGACTGTGGAGACGTCAGTTGAAAGTTACGCAAGTCTGCCTGCTTCCACAGTAGAGACACACCATGCTGGGTCGTCAGAACCAGGCGAACTCAAGGAAATTTCTGAAGAGAGGCAGAATAAAAGTTCTGCTAAAGATACAACGGCCTCCAGTCCTGAAAGTGGACGTGATGATGAAAGAAGGTGCAGAATATCCAGAACGCGGAGGCACAGCTACAGGGTTCACAGTCTCCAGTCAAGATGGCTCAGATTTATCAAACATCAACCACGAAGACCGTGCAACAAAACTAAGACCAATGCAGGACAAGACAAGGCTTGTGCACATGTCACAGCCAGCAAACATTATAAAGTGGGATCATGACTTAGAAAGCCGGCCAAACATTAAAAGGGATTATGACTCAGAGCCAGCAAACTCAACAGCAAACCTCTGGTCAGAAACGACTCATTCGAGTGATCTCATTTCGTCAGAATCTTCAAACTCAAGTCATCTCAGTAAACCAGGATCTCAAAACTCAAGTCATCTCAGTAAACCAGGATCTCAAAACTCAAGTCAAAGTAAAATTGCAGTACACCAGGATCTACAGACTCAAGTCATCTTAGTAGACCAAGATCTTCAAACTCAAATCATCTCAGTAGACCAGGATCTTCAAACTCGAGTCATCTCAGTACATCAAAATCCACAGACTCAAGTGATTTCAGCACATCTAAACAAACCAGCTCCACTCATCCCAGAGTTTCAGAGCAAACCAGCTCAAGTACAGGTATCACTGCAGAAAGCTCAGGGTCACAGGATGACGACAGCGCAAGC
>CM060312.1:24068960-24083960 GCA_030674185.1 Monoplex corrugatus | reverse complement strand
ACTGTATACACACACACTGTATACACACACACTGTGTACACACACACACACTGTATACACACACTGTGTACACACACACTGTATACACACACACACTGTATACACACACACTGTGTACACACACACTGTACACACACACACACACACACACACACACACACACACACTGTGTACACACACCACACACACACTCTAAGTGTACACAACACACACACACACACACACACACACACACACACACACACACACACACACACATGTGATGGTGTGGTGGTAAGGGTGAAGGTGAAGACGGGAGGCAGAAGAGCAGAAGAGCGCAGATAGTAATGCAGCCTGACGAAGAAGACCCAGGGAAGACAGAGATGATGTTTCTCTCTTTATTCTGACCCAACCGTTCAAGACCAGACCAGAGGAGAAAGGCATACATGGCACTCGCACTCATCCGCTTATATACTCCGTATGTGAACCGCATTGACCGCACCGCGAGCCCGCAGACAAAACGACTCTCTGGAAACCCTTAGGGGCCAGATTTGTGTTTCTTCGAGCAAGCTTAGCGGTGCTTATCTTGCGGTCCACATAACAAATACCAACATATCATATATCAGAAAATTCTACACAGCATACAGATTGTTGTACTCTACATCATTTTGCACAACATTCACACAGATCGAAACTATAAGTGATTTAAGTCAATGTTTACAATCTGCTGAAAGGGATTTTAGCCGTATTTTTACGTATTTAATCAATCAATATTAGTCCATGAAAAATATCAAACAAATGAGTGAATACACGATGATCGATAAGTTTATGTGGACATACTTTGAATAGGTAAATCAATCTCTCAGTGCAGAAATAGATCGGTGAACAGGCAATAGAAAACACAAATGATCCTAATTTGGACACGCATAGTTCGACCACAATACGGAATGCCAAGATCTCTTCTAATACTTTACGGCTTAGCAATATTTCATTGCAATATCATTTCTGTTTATAAAAGGAGCAAAAAGGTAAATGTAATTATGTATTCTAAGTCAGATTTTAAATATTAAGAATTCGATTCTACATCCCGGCAAGATGGCGGTCATTTTGGCGTTTGTCACACTTTGACTTGGCCTGAACTTTCTTTAATGCAAGCTTAATATCTAATGATTAAAGGTGTGATGTGGTCCAAATGAAAGATTAGAATACCAACATTCTAATCGCGATTTTAAAATTTCCACAATTTATTTCATTATTATACAAATTTCCGATCATCATCACGGCTCACTGGTAGGAAATTTGAATAGTACCGAACGATCGGACAACAAAATTATTGATTTCAGGCAAACGAGGGGAAACTTCGCCTCGAGGACATTTCCTACAAGAAATACATACTCTTCTGCTGAATTAGAGTGCACAAGTTATTCATTTCTTAACTTTTAAGGGTTTAAATAATAGAATTTCCTAATATTTTTGAGAATCGCTGAACCAAGGGAGTTAACTGTACTCAAAATCATTTGAGAAGAAAAGACGTCTGCTACACGCCGTTGGGTGTGCACGGCTACACACATATATACATATCAGTTTTATGCCCAAGCATTCAGTGAAAACTGGTCACGTTGAACAGTTCGGATCTATCCAGCGAGACCAAGAAACGTTTAGAACTACAAGGGACACAACCTTTCCTTCCCTCTCTTCGGGTGATGACAATCTAGTCACATTTACTTGATTGTCTTATTCATAATCCCAACCCGCAAGATTAAAAAAGCTGGCCTGTTCGCTGCCCAACGTTAATGTTTTCCGTCATTCTTGTGGTGTCAGAGTAGTTTCATAGACCATTCCTTCCCTCTCCCCCCCCCCCCCCCCTGGCGATCATTTTTTTGTTTGTTCGTTTGTTTCTTTTTTGTTTTCTTTCTTTCTTTCTTTCTTTCTTTCTTTCTTCTTTCTTTCTTTGTTTTTTTCTTTTTTCAAAATAAAACTCAGCAGTTGTTAACCCTTTGATTCCTTCACCCTACCCACCAGCTTCGTGCAGGAAGCTGATGGTTAGGGTGAGAGAATCAAAAGGTTACGTTTTTGCTTTGCTAGTATGGTTGACAATGCAGGACGCTGGCAGACAGGGTGCAGGAGTCAAAGGGTTAATATTATAGCAGCCCTGGGACATTGCGAACCCAGGGTAAGTGACTTGGTGTGATTCGTCCAGCTAAGTTTAACACTTTGACTCCTGCACCCTGTCCACCAGCATCTGGCACTGCCAGCCATGCTAACAAAGCAAAAACTTAACCCCTTGATTCCCTCACCCTACCCACCAGCTTCCTGCAGGAAGCTGGTGGATAGAGTGAGGGAATCAAAGGGTTAAGTTTTAGTAGTTAGTAATTAGTGTGCGGGAGTCAAAGGATTAAAAACCGGAACAGATCCGATTCGCATATTGCCCATTCGCCTACTCTACGATGGCGCGGCCACCCTCGTGTACTGTTGCGCGTACCCGCCATTCTCGTTCCGCCTATTCAGCGTCTCTCTGTCTCTCTTTGTCTCTCTCCGTCTTTCCGTCTCTGTCTCTCTCTCTCTCTCCCCCTCTCTCTCTCTTTCTCTCTGTATCTCTCTCTCTCTCTTTCTTTCTTCACCCCCCCGTTCTCTCTCTGCCTTGCTGTATCTCTCTCTTCGGTCCCCCCTCCCCCCTCTCTTTCTCTCCTTCTCGGTCTCTGTCGCTCTTATAATATATTAACTCTCTCGCTCCCTCACTCCCCCTCTCTGTCTGAATATCTCCAACACCACCACCACCACCCTGTCTTCTTTATAATAGATCGTAATGCAGGAAGTACAAGGGGGTGGTTGACTGGTTTAATGTAGGTATGTTGGGAAGAAGTACCGGAAGCAACATCGGCCACAGGACTACATGAGAGACGTCACAGACCAGATGGTGGCGTCATATTACGTCACGCTCTTCAATCAGGCTCTCAGCAAGCACCAGGCGGAGTTCCTCACGGTAGGTGCCGTGAGTCCTTTCGTGTGTGTGTGTGTGTCTGTGTGTGTGTGTGTGTGTGTATGTGTGTGTGTGTGTGTGTGTGTGTGTGCGTGTGTGTGTGTGTGTGTGTGTGTGTGTGTGTGTGTGTATGTGTATGTGTGTGTGTGTGCGTGTGTGTGTGCGTGTATGTGTGTGTGTGTGTGTGTGTGTGTGTGTGTGTGTGTGTGTGTGTGTGTAAGAGAGACAGACAGACAGACATACAGACAGGGACAAAGACAGAGACAGAGAAAGGATGACAATTCAGGTCAAAGATCACACGCCGAACCGACTGAGTGTTCCTTCGCTTCTTTTTATTATTTTTTTTCAGCATGTGTGTATGTGTGTGCGCGCGCGCGCGCGCGTGTGTGTGTGTCAGTGTGTGTGTGTGTGTGTGTGCGTGTGTTCATGTGTGTGTGTGTGTGCGTGTGTGTGTGCTGCGTACGCGTGTGTGTATGTTTGTGTATGTACGTGTGTGTGTATGTACGTGTGTGTGTTGTTTGTGTGTCTGTGAATACTTATATTCGTGTTTAGTATTTGTTTTTTAATTAGTGTTTGCCCTGGCTTCCCAGTGCTTACGTTGATGTAGGTTCTGCTGCTTGTTTTCATTTCACGGGGTCGGTTTGTTTTTCGGTGTATGGTTTTGCTGGAAAGAAAGCTTGGTAAATAATGTTCGTTCCTGTAAAATTGTGACGAACGTGATATCTGTCATCATCTCTTGCTTGACGAAACATTAGGGAAGTTTTGCTTTGCTTTTTTCCTCTCCTAAATGTTGTTGTAGCCTATTTGTTCTTTAGTTTGTTTTATTTTTTGTTGTTGTTTCTTTTGTATACTCTTTACGAAGGCCGGCTGGCCAAAAGTTTGTTCCTGTTTCGTCTTGTCAGTTCCGTAGCAGAAAAAAAAAAGAAAAAGAAAGAAAAAAAAAGACTCCAGGGAGAACAGGACAGCAGAAGATCCTAAGAGGCAGAAGGACCTCGTGATGTCTGGCTCTCTCTCTCCAGTCATCATAGCCACGTCTAGTTACTACCGGTAGATAAATTACACCGCACGTATCAATTGTCTTTCGTCAGGTTAAAGAAGACACAGACCCCTTGTCCGGTTTGTTGCATCATAGGTTGGAGCGTGTGAGAGAGTGGGAGTGGGGAAGGGGGGGGCGGTGAAGTGGAGGGGCGGGGTCAGGATCTGTCACTTCACCCAGGGGTGTGTCTCTCGAAAATTGGAGGCGTGTTACAAAGCTTGTGACAGATAGTACGAGCGTATAGACTATCTAAACCCTTTGATTCACGCACACTACCCACCAGCATCCTGCATTGTCAACCGTGCTAGCAAAGCAAAATCTTAAACCTTTGACTTCCTCATCCTATCCACCAGCTTCCTGCAGTTAAAGGGTTAAGTTTTTGCAGTTGATGGATAGGGTGCGGGAGTCAAAAGGTTAAAGAAGACACAGACGTGTTGTCGGGTTTGTTGCATCAAATGTTGGAGAGTGTGCGAGTGGGAGTGGCTAAGGGGGGCAGGATGAAGTTGGGGGGGGGGGAAGTAAAGGGGTAGGGATCTGTCACTACACTCAGGTGTGTGTCTCTCGTGAATTGGAGGCGTGTTACCAAGCTTGAGACAGATGGTATAGTCCATCTTAATGGCGGAGACAGCAGTATATGTACATGTAGAGGGTTTATTTGCGGAAGGGCGAGAATCCAGTGTGTTGCAGGGAGACGCAGACCTCGCCAACACGATTGGTCAGTCTGGTAAACTGATGCTTCAGTTTCAGTTTCTCAAGATGACGTCTCCGCACTTGGAACGAATTCCATACACGCTAACGTCACAGTGCCATGTGCATGGTGACCGTGGCACAAGACTTAAGCCTGCACATAAATCCATGAGCTGGCCAGGTCCTGAGGCCCCACCTAGACTATGTTTTACATATTTTATCAGCCTACCACTGGAATAATCTTGGTTGCATGTAAATGACATGTGTATGGTAGAAAGAAACTCTAGGGAGAGCTAGACAACAGAAGGTCTTCAGAGAAGTAACCCCCTTTAGACAAGTGTTTCGGCCCTGAATTCCTTACACTCTCGGGGGGCCGGGCCACATCCAGGTCATGACTCCTGGATGCCCTTCTGCTGTTGTCTATTTTTTTTTTTTTCCCACGCCGGGGAGCGAACCTGGGTGATTCTGCGCTTCAGAACTGCGGTACGCGGTTTTACCAATGTGCTAACGGGGCACACATCATCTGTAGGGAATTTAATCCTTATGAAGTTCACTTTTGGTTCCTCCTTGCCCAGATCCAGCTTGAGCTCCTTTCTGCTGCCTCTGCCATCGCTTTAAGGGCTCTAGTCCTCTTCTTCCCAGAAATGGCGAGTTGTTTCATGAGATCATAAGCGGAGGTGCCCACAAACCCTCTTGCCCCGACCTCTATGGCGAAGATTTTGACCCGCAGACCTGCTTTCTTCAGGGTGCTGGCAAGACCGGCGTATTTTTCGGTCTTGTAGATATGTGCTTCTTCCATTCTGCTTTCGTATGGCACAGTGAGTTCTATCAGAATCACTTGTTTCGAGGAGTCAGAGTGGAGAGCGATGTCTGGTCTCATGCCTGTTTTGCTGATGACATCTGGGTAATTTCTCCACTCTGGGAGGTCTGCTGTACACTCCCAGTCGACTGCTCCATCCAGAAGACCCTTTGGCAATGTGCTGGTTGTCATAGCACTTTCGGGCCAGACCTGTTTCCCTCCTGCTTTGTAGAACGTTGTCATAGCAATTGGTGCGTTTGGGGTCATGGTTTTTTCGCTAACCACGTCTGTGATCACTTTCAGAACTTGGTTGTGCCTCCATGTATACCTTCCTTGGGCTAGCGCTACTTTGCAAGAGCTTAGGACATGTTCCACTGTTTGTTTCTTCTGACAGAGCGGACATGCTGGGTCGTCTGATTTCCCCCATTTCACTAAGTTTGCATTCGAGGGGAGCAGGTCATATACAGATCTGAGGAGGAAGCTTATCCTTAGAGGAGCCATGTGCCACATATCGTTCCAGCTGAGACTTCTTTGGAGTGCACTGTCCCATGTTGTCCATTGCCCCTGTTGACCTTGCTGGACTGCCTTCTGCACTCTTTTGCCATCTTCTTCTTCCTTCAACTCCTGTATGATCATGTCTCTTTTTTCCTTCCCTTTGGCTTTGGACCACCACTGCATTTTTGTTGCTCCCAGTCCCTGTCTGTTGGTTTGCGTGTGTCCAATTATTTCTTTGATGCTGAGGTTTCTCTTGGCATTGTTTACAGCCTCTTGGACTTTCCACTTTCTGCCAGTTCTCAGCTTTGGATGAACTGATCTCACGATATTGTCTTCCGATTCCTCCAGCATGCTCAACAGTCTTGCTTTTCCAACTTTGTATTCCTCCACTATGGATTTGAGAGGTAGCTTCAACATTGCTTGACGACAGTAGAATGCAACATCAGTGAGACCAGGTGGGACACCGAGCCATTTTCTTGTGTATTTGTTGATTTTGGCTTCCATTGCTTCGACTGTACTGGTGCAAATGTCATAGATTAGCAGTGGCCACAGCAGCTTTGGTATCAGCATGAACTGTAGACACCAGACTTTGTATTTGCCTGGCAGTCCGCAGTTATCTATTTTCTTCAGGCCTTCTTCTGCTGTTTGCTTGGTTTCACATCCCCTTTGTGTGTCTTTCAGGGAGTCATCATACCATCTTCCGAGACTTTTTACTGGCTCTTCTGTGACAGTGGGGATGGCTTGGTTGGCTACCATGAATTTGACTGAATCTGCCACTTTTCCTTTTCGCAGTGAGAGACTTCGGGATTTCTTAGGTTTGAACCTCATTCTTGAAGAGGCCACCAGCTCATCCAGCTGCTTTAAGATTTGGTGTGTCTCTTCCTCATCCGTGGACAAGACTGTTGTGTCATCCATGAAAGCTTTCAGAGGAGGCATCTGGTATCCATCTCCCAGATTCACTGGACCTGAACTCTTCATTACAGCTTTCAAGATGACTTCCATTGCCAACACAAACAGTATGGGAGAGATTGCACAGCCCATTGCAATGCCCACCTCTAGGTCTATCCAGTCCGTGGTGTATTCTTTGGTAGAGAACCGCATTGAGAACCCTTGGAAATACTTCCTCAGCATTGTTCGGATGTTTTCTGGGATGTGATACATTTCAAGAGAGTATGTGTGTATCTTCCTTTCAAAAAGGAACATATATATATAAAGTATATATAAAGTAAATAAATAATTAATTAAAGGTCTGAATCACAACACAACTAGCTATTCTGTATAAACTCGTCTCACGTGACAGGACAGACACCCCCACCCCCAATCAATGCCCAAATTGGTAAACTGACACTGAAGTTGTTCTTAACCAAGCTGAGAGCGTCCATGGTTTAATAGGGCTTTAGAACGCGCTACAGACTAAGGGATACACTTTTCTATAATGTATCGTAGCTTTGTTTCAATAACACATTGACACGTTTTATTACAATCAATTTCGTCCTGTGGATCTTCATGCTGCGCTTGGTAGAGAATCTCCTTTCATAGACATACGAAAATGTTCGTTCGTTCGTTCGTTCGTTCGTTCGTTCGTTCGTTCGTTCGTTCGTTCGTTCGTTCGTTCGTTCGTTCGTTCGTTCGTTCGTTCGTTAATTCTTTCAACATCTATTCACATATGTGCTTTTAGACGAATCATCATCATCATCATCAGGTGCCCTGCCGCACGGCGTTGGCGACGATGGACTTCCAACTATCTCTATCTCTCGTTGCCCCCAGCATCTCCCCCACCCTCCTCATCCTCAGCCACCTTGCAAGTCCGTCCAGCATTCTCTCCCTGGGTCTACCTGGTGCTCTCTTTCCCTCCAGCTTTCCCGTTGTGACCAGGTGCTCCAAATCCCCCTTCCTCATAAAATGGCCTATAAATGTTGCTTGTCTTTTCCTAATCTTCCTTATCAGTGATCTACTTTGTCTGCCTCCATCAAGACTGTCTCGTTTGTTTTCTTTGCTGTCCATGGTACTCTCAACATTCTTCTGAGAAACCACATCTCGGCTGCCTCAATCCTGTTCTGGCTTTGCTTGCTGACTGTCCACGCCTCGCATCCGTACAACAGTATTGGTTCTATATAACATTCAAGGACTCTCTTTCTGATGTTAATTGATAGGCATTTGTTGGTAAGAATGCTTGTCATCTTCTTGAATGCTGTTTTGGCTTGGCCGATTCTGCCAGCTATTTCCGATGTGCATCTGCCGTCTGATGAAATGATCGTTCCCAGGTATTTGAACTTATTAACCTGTGTTAAGGTTGTGCCATTTGCTGTTATTTTGCATGAGGGGATTTCATGTTTTTTACTGATCACCATGACTTCAGTCTTCCTGCTGTTTAGTTCCAACCCCTTGCCTTTGCTTTCTGTTTCTAGTATATTCACAAGGTTGTGTAGGTCCCTTTCATTTTCTGCAATTAGCACGATGTCATCTGCGTACCGAATGTTGTTTATCATTTTCCCTCCAACCTTTAATCCAGGGTCTTCTTCTAGGTTTCTCTGATGTTTTCGCTATATAGTGAAAACAGATCTGGTGACAAAACACAACCCTGTCTGACTCCTCTTTTGATGTTTTGAAAAGAGCTTATATTGTTTTTTATTCTCATTGCAGCTGTTTGTTCCCAGTACATATTCCTGATTATTCGTAGATCTTTTCCATCGACATTGAGTCTCTCCAGTTGGTTGATCAATTCATCATGTCGTACCCGATCGAAAGCCTTGGTATAGTCAACAAAGCATAAATACAAATCCTTATTCATCTCAATTGACCTCTCTATGATAGTTCTTAGGATGTATATGGCATTAATAGTTCCCTTCCCCTCCACAAATCCACACTGTTCTTCTGCTATTTCTCTTTGATTCTATTCCTTGTCCTCATCATGATTATTCTTAACAGGATTTTTGTTACATGACTCATCAAACTGATTGTGCGATGGAGTTCGCATTCTATACCCCATGTCTTCTTTGGAAGTGCAATGAAAATTGATTTTGACATATCTTTGGGGATTTTTCAGTGTCATAAATTTCATTTAGGAGGACTGTTATTTTTTCTATGCCAAATTCCTCCAGGGCTTCAATCATCTCTGTAGTAATGTTGTCTGGTCCTGGGGCTTTTCCTGGTTTCATCTTTTTCAGTGCTGCTCTAACTTCATCTTTCATTATGGGTGGTCCTTCAAAGTTCTTTTTTTATAATGTGTTCTTCGTTTCTGTCATCCTCAAAAGTCTTTAATGTACTCTCCCCATCTGTCTAATATTTTGTCTTTTTCCATGATAAGCGTGCCATCTTTCGATTTTAAGCAACCAGTTGATGTGCATGTATTTTTCCTGTGGAAATTTCTTCAATTCGTCTGTACATACCCTGAGGATCCATTTTGTGTCGTTCTTCTATCTCTTTGCATTTTGTGTTCAGCCAAGCTTCCTTAGCTTCATTGCACCTATACCTGATTTCTTTGTTTATCTTCCTGTATACTCTCGTTTCTCTTTGCCTTCCTCCTTTTCTCCATCAGGCCCAAAATTTCATTAGTCATCCAGCTCTTTTTTGCTTTTCTATTTGCCTTAGGGATTTCTTCACAAGCTTCATTTATAGAACTTCTCAACTTTGTCCATTGTTCCTCACTGTCACCAACGTCTTCCAGAGCACTGAATTTGTTTTGAACATGTACATTAAATTTTTGACGTATCATTTCATCTGTCTTTAAGAGTCCAAGGTTTAATTTGATGTTGCTTTTGGTTGTTTCCTTTTCCTCAATTTCAGCCTAAACCTTCCCACTACAGGATTGTGGTCATTGTTGCAGTCTGCGCCTGGTAGTGTTTTTGCTGACAGTAAAGAATTTCTAAATCTTTTGTTGATCAGGATGTAGTCAATTTGATTTTTGGTATTATCTCCTGCTCTCGTCCAAGTCCATTTTCTTGTTAGGCTGCTCAAACCAGGTGTTTCCTACTATGAACTCATTCATCTGTTCCCATTCTACAAGTTTCCGCCCTCTTTCATTTTGTGTACCAAGGCCATGAGGTCGAACTATATCCTCCATCCTATCTGTCCCACTTTAGCATTAAAATCTCCCATTATGACTGTAACTTCTTGTGATTTACATTGGACCTTGGCCATCTCTAAAACTTCGTAGAAGTTGTCGATGTCTTCCTGAGTAGGCTACTTGCGGATGTTGGTGCATACACCTGTATGATGTTGATATCAAAAGGTTTCCCTCCGAATTTGACCAGTAAAACTCTGTCGGACACTGCCCAGTATCCCTTAACTGCTTTTGATTTGTCTTTGTCCATTATGATGCCTACTCCTCTTTCATGTGAATTACCACCAGAGTATATCACTGTATATTCTCCTGATGTTATCATGCTGCCCCCTTCCATCTCATTTCCCCCAGTCCTAAAATACTGATGTTAAGCCTTTCCATCTCCATTTTGATGTTGTTTAATTTACTTTTCTGCAGCATTGTTCTGATGTTCCATGCTGCTACTTTGGTGTTGAATTTAATTTTGGTCGCAGTAGCTGGCTGACGGTCTGGTGTCACCTGCGCCGCATGACAATCCCTACCGGACGAAGGTGCTCCACAGGAGCACCTATTGACGTCGTTAACTTTCTTCTTTGTCTTTCTCCTGTCCATGGTTTTCCTGGGGAAAACTACGATGGTGGTTTCCCCTTGCCTGCCATCGTTTTTTTTGTTTTAGGGTTAACTCCCTTAGCCTTACTCTCTCCCGAGATGTCCACAAGGCAGTGGAGCTATTTACCCATAGCTTGGGGATCTGGTTCGTGGGCACCAGGGCGTGTCCACACGCCGGTGGGCCTGCATGCCTCACGTCTGGGGGCCAGACCTCCTCCGAGTCCTACGAGATTCAGCCTGAGTCCGTGAGGTGCTCAGTTACCGCCTGTCGCCACGAGGTGGCACAGCGTAGGGCTTGCTGATGGAGAGGCTATGTACTGACAGGAAGAGACTTACGCCTTGCTCTTCTTTTCGCATAGCAGTGTTAGCCAGCGGTGCAGGCCGAAGCCGACACACTAGACGCATCACATCTGCCAATATGACAAGCTTTAGACGAATACGAAAATAAATAAGGAGTTTAGGGCAGAAACACTCTAATTCTGTGTTTATGTTTTTCTGGTTCCTGGTGGTGGTGGTGGTGGTCTTTTATTTAATGTGTATATTCACTAAAATGATTTTAGATACTTTCTGGTTCCTGATTATTTAAACATGGGCGGTCACTTTTTTTGTTTGGGGGATTTTATGAACCGTTTGCGCTATAGAAGTGAAATCTTTCTTTTTTCTGTTCTTTTATAATTACTATTATTATTGTTGTTATTATTAAAACAATTATTATCATTATTATTATCATTGTATTATCATTATTATTATTATCATTATTATTATTATTGTTATATAACCTCAGATCCACTTCTTGCCGGCGTTCCACGTGCAAGTGGTCAACGAGGGTGGCGAGGTGCGTGACTGGCTGAACGTGGAGCCCTACATGGAAGGCCGCTACCACAAGATCACCAACAACGCCGGCTACGTCAACCACCGCCCCCACCTGCTGACTGGCATGCGCGTGGCCACGGCCTTCTCCCACTTCTCCTACGTCTACAGTCAGGGACGCTACATGGTGGTCGATCTTCAGGTAGATTGTACAGCTTTACCTGTCACTTTGATTTTTTTTGGATTTTTTTTTTCAGCTTTTACGTCGACACCCACCTCAGGTGACATGGCCGACGAGGACAACCATCCCTGGGAAGTAGGGGAAGGGGGACTTATCTAATCCTATACTGACATTACCAGAACAACAATGATGTTAAGACAGGACAGTGAGAAGGCCAGTTTTAATGTAGCGCACCCGGGATTCGAACCAACACCCATTAGCTTGTGAATCCGACGCTCAACCAACTGAGCTACTGAGGCCGGCTGTCACTTAGGCCTAAAGAAATTCTATTTATAACGTCTTTGCTTAAGCCGTCAGTGCTGTGAATCAGAAAGGCCTGGTTGCCTTAGAGGTGGGTAGAGCTCCCTCGCCTTTCCCGGTCAGACTGTTCAGGTTCGAGTCTTGGTCGATAAAAATGATTTTATTTTGAATGCTCACTCTGTGTCTGTACGTGAGTTATTACTGCTTCTTTTTTGCGTGGTTACGAGTTCTTGAATGTCATATAGAAACGATACTGTCATACTGTTGTGAGGCGTGGACAGTCAACACGCAAAGCCAGAACAAGATTGAGGCAGCTGAGATGTGGTTTCTAAGAAGAATGTTGAGAGTTCCATGGACAGCAAAGAAAACAAACGAGACAGTCTTGATGGAGGCAGACACAAGAAGATCATTGATAAGGAAGATTAGGAAAAGACAAGCACCATTTATAGGACACCCCCATGGAGGAGACCCTGCACTGCTGCTGGGTCACTTCAATGAAGTTCAACAATGCCTTACCTTTTCCACTCTTTCTTACTATGCACTGTTACTGAGGACCCTACTAACGATAGTTATAGTTCAGTCGTGGAGTCCTATATTACTATTGTTAGAAGTAGAGGAATCCCCAAAGCCCACGTTCAGTCAAATAGGAACCAGAAAAACAAAAAAACAAAACAAAACTGAACCAGAACGAGCATTTGATATAACAAGACAAGACAAGACAGACTCAAATTTTCGGCCAACTGGCCTTTGTCAATTATATGCAAAGAACAACAGAGAACAAACACAACAGAAATTGGGGCAAAACACAGCAAAACTTCCCTGCCGTTTTGTTGAGCAGAAAAAGGTTTGGTAGATAGTAAAGGTTTTGATAGATAAAAGAGGTTTGGATGGGTAGTACAGGGTCTGGTAGGTAGTAGAGGGTGGGTGTGTGTGTGTGTGTGTGTGTGTGTGTGTGTGTGTGTGTGTGTGTGTGTGTGGGGGCGTGTGTGTGTGCGTGCGTGTGTGTGTGTGTGTGTGTGTATGTATGTATGTGTGTGTGTGTGTGTGTGTGTGTGTGTGTGTGTGTGCGTGCGTGTGTGTGTGTGTGTGCGTGTGTGTTGGCTGCCTTAGTTGATAGAGCCGTATAGTTAAGATCTCATAATTATATCAAGTTCAATCCCATTCTGCAATGTAAACACTGGCCTGTTCGCTGACCATCTTAATGATCCAGTCATACCAATGGTGTGAGCTTATTGTTTTATACATTCCCATTCCTCCTCCCATTTCAAGACCTTTCCAACACGTAGAGTTTTGCATTAACCCTTTTACTCCTTCACCTCATCCACACCAACTGCAAAAACTTAACCTTTTGACTCCCTCACCCTATCCACTAGCTTCCTGCAGGAAGCTGGTGGATAGGATGAGGGAGTCAAAAGGTTATTTTTTTCTACAGGGAGCTGGTGGATAGGGCGAGGGAGTTGAAGGGATTAAGTTTTTGCTTTGTAAGCGTGGTTGGCAATGCAGGATGCTGGTGGACAGGGTGCGGGAGTCAAAGTGTTAATTCAAAGAACCTGCCAAATCACCAGCGGCAGATTTGAGTAAAGTGCATATGGAATTGTCCGAGTGCGAGGAATTTCTCAAATTCAGTTCAAATTCTATACCTTTACCTTATCGATTAAACGTCCGTCTTACAAAAGATTGTTTTCTTCTGTCTAATTTGACAGGGCTGCGTACCAGACGACAACAAAGGAGTTATCTACCTTACTGACCCAGTGCTGCACTCTGCCGGCAGAACGAGAGCGTCGACCGGTGACCAGCATGAGAAAGGCATGGCCGATTTTTTCCGCGGACACACAGAATGCAACAGCATCTGCCGCTTGTTGCAACTCGACCATTGTCGGCCTGCAGATAAACTACAGACTCCAGAGAAACTAAAGACTCTAAACTACTATGTTGACGAATAAAGGGTAAGCCCTGCTGGTACAGGCATAGTTTAAGTTGTCTCTCTTGCTCCTTCAGATCTTGCAGAATACATGGCCAGACTTCGCTCAGGGTATGGGTTACGGATAAGGCTTGGGTCAGTTTCATTTGTACTGTCATAAGTCGAGATATTTTGAAATATGTAAATAATAATAATAATAATAATTACAATATTTATATAGCGCAAAATCTCGATAAAAATCAAATCTAAGCGCTGAACATACACTTACGCACGCGCGCACACACACGCACACACACACTTACACATGGCTATAAATGGGGAAAAAGAATAAAAGCAATGGAAAATTATAGAGAGCATATTATATACAAATATATATTACAATGTAAAGACATTAAGAAACACTAAGTAAATAGACTTGCTTTAGTGGGACGTAGAAAATATACGATATGTGAAGCTTATGGACTCTCCTGTCGATCTGATGGATGAATGGGCATACTGGTCCTTTATTGCCCGATGTGGGTCTTCAAGTAAGAGACAAGTCTTATCGTGGGGGTACATGTTCTTTCATAAGTGCTGCATAGTAAGGGATCTTGTGACTTCGGGTTTTCTTTCCGCTGTTCAGTAAGAGATCTTGTGATTTTGAGTTTTCTTTCCGCTGTTCAGTAAGAGATCTTGTGATTTTGGGTTTTCTTTCCGCTGTTTAGTAAGAGATCTTGTGATTTTGGGTTTTTCTCCGCTGTTTAGGAAGAAATCTTGTGTCTTTGGGATTTTTTTCCCCGCTGTTTAGTAAGGGATCTTGTGACTTTGGGTGTTGTTTCCGCTGTTTAGTAAGGGATCTTGTGACTTTGGGTTTTCTTTCCGTTGTTTAGGAAGGGGTCTTGTGACTTTGGGTTTTCTTTCCGCTGTATGGGAAGGAGTTTTGTGACTTTGGGTTTTGTTTCCGTTGTTTAGGAAGGGGTCTTGTGACTTTGGGTGTTTGTTTCCGCTGTTTAGGAAGGGTCTTGTGACTTTGGGTTTTGTTTCCGCTGTTTAGGAAGGAGTCTTGTGGCTTTGGGTTTTGTTTCCGCTGTTTAGGAAGGGGTCTTGTGACTTTGGGTGTTGTTTCCGCTGTTTAGGAAGGGGTCTTGTAACTTTGGGTTTTGTTTCCGCTGTTTAGGAAGG
>CM060312.1:23781460-24063960 GCA_030674185.1 Monoplex corrugatus | reverse complement strand
TTTCAGTTTCGACGTTTGATGTTAGGGAAATAACATTCAAAGTTGCATGAGGACACGACTCTGTCCAAAAAGCCGATCAATAGTCCATGAAACACTGTTGATGTGGAGACCAGCATGGTGCTCTGCTTTCGTTCACCACTGCACAGTCTCAAGTCCAGTTTCTCAACATGGCGTCTCCACAAAACCCTATACCCATACCTCTTCTTCTTCGGAGTTTAACGTCCGCAACCCACATAATCAGGAATATGTACTGGGAACAAACAGCTGCAATGAGAATAGAAAACAATATAAGCTCTTTTCAAAACATCAAAAGAGGAGTCAGACAGGGTTGTGTTTGTCACCAGATCTGTTTTCACTATATAGCGAAAACATCATGAGAAACCTAGAAGAAGACCCTGGATTAAAGGTTGGAGGGAAAATGATAACATTCGGTACGCAGATGACACCGTGCTAATTGCAGAAAGTGAAAGGGACCTACACAACCTTGTGAATATACTAGAAACAGAAAGCAAAGGGCAATGGGTTGGAACTAAACAGCAGGAAGACTGAAGTCATGGTGATCAGTATAAAAAACTGAAATCCCCTCATGCAAAATAACAGCAAATGGCACAACCTTGACACAGGTTAATAAGTTCAAATACCTGGGAACGCTCATTTCATCAGACGGCAGATGCACATCGGAAATAGCTGGCAGAATCGGCCAAGCCAAAACAGCATTCAAGAAGATGACAAGCATTCTTACCAACAAATGCCTATCAATTAACATCAGAAAGAGAGTCCTTGAATGTTATATAGAACCAATACTGTTGTACGGATGCGAGGCGTGGACAGTCAGCAAGCAAAGCCAGAGCAGGATTGAGGCAGCCGAGATGTGGTTTCTCAGAAGAATGTTGAGAGTACCATGGACAGCAAAGAAAACAAACGAGACAGTCTTGATGGAGGCAGACACAAGTCGATCACTGATAAGGAAGATTAGGAAAAGACAAGCAACATTTATAGGCCATTTTATGAGGAAGGGGGATTTGGAGCATCTGGTCACAATGGGAAAGCTGGAGGGAAAGAGAGCACCGGGTAGACCCAGGGAAGAGAATGCTGGACGGACTTGCAAGGTGGCTGAGGATGAAGAGGGTGGGGGAGATGCTGGGGGCAACGAGAGATAGAGATGGTTGGAAGTCCATGGTCGCCAACGCCATGCGGCAGGGCACCTGATGATGATGATGACCCACATAAGCCACCCGTGGGGATGCCGGGGGCATTTTTCAGTACAGATAGTATCTCTACCCTCCGGAAATTCTGTGCTAGAAATTTCCTCTTTTCTGTCACTCTCTTTGTTTCTGTCTTGATTCTTTGCTTTCTGTAATTTCTTCCTATCATTTTCTGCCTTACTGGTCCATTCACCTGTATGTGTTCGATAAAGTGTTACATACCTTTTCTTTGGATTGATGATTGAGTACATGTATTAAGTGCATTTTTGGCTCTAGGGAGGTGAGATATGCGAAAGCAATTTTAGGTAATTTATGTATTTTTATATATGTTTTAGTGTCCTTAGGTATGCTTAAATTTGTATTCAGGTGTGCTTTTCAAATCCCCTGTGCGATAAATTGGACGGAGTGGTCAACGCCAGGGGCTACTCCTTAGATTATTTACGAGAATGCATCGATATGTATACTTAATTTTCTTTTTTCCTTCCTCTTGAAGTTTTATGTTTTGAAGAGGTTATAGCCCTGATAAGGCTCTACGCAGTCGGCTGGGCTTTAAACAACAATAACAATAACAAC
The DNA here is from genome assembly GCA_030674185.1 of Monoplex corrugatus. Taxonomy (NCBI): domain Eukaryota; kingdom Metazoa; phylum Mollusca; class Gastropoda; order Littorinimorpha; family Ranellidae; genus Monoplex; species Monoplex corrugatus. Next base: position 24,062,182 of record CM060312.1, on the reverse strand, counting down.
AACCCACATAAGCGATACGCAGACGATCTTACTTGCAACCAGAGTAACACAGACAAACCAGAAGACGTATAAAGCAAAATACTATCGATTCACTAAATTTTGTGATGCAAAACATCTTTTTCGTCTTGTACCCGGGCAAGATTCTAAAATGGCCAGTCGCCGTGGTGTAGTGGTTAGCCCAACAGACTACCGACTGGAAGGTTACGGGTTCGAATCCCCCATAAGTCCCTTCAAAAATCTGTTTGGCATTTTTCGGGCTTTAACCGGCTCCTATCCAGAGTTGGGCGTGCTATGGGCTCAACGGGAAGCCTAGGACCACACAGTCGAGTGTCATCCACTTCTCGGGTTCGTCATCGAGGGTGTTGCTCAAATCTTCTGACCAGCACCGCAGGTGTCTGTATCTCTGTGGGACCTGGTTGACGCCAGGATATATTATGATAGTAAGCGTGGAGTACAGCTCTGTCACGCAGTCTCAATCCAATCCAAAGCATCACGATTATCATCCTCATTGAGGTCATCATCATTGCATTGTAAAAACTGTGCCGGCTTCTGTGGCCGTTAGAGTCGCGTAGAAAATGGGACGAAGAAAAAAAAATAAGGTGAGCACAAGGTAACCCCCCCCCCCCCTGAATGCAATGATCCCTCCCCCCCCCCCTCAAAAAAAATCCTAAAATTGAGAGAAAGTGGGTAGAGATCTATGAAACACTAAGTTGGCACCACCATAGAGCAGTAGACTCAAGATCTGAAATCTGCAGTTTAGTACCAGCCCACTACACTAAAAAAAAACCCGGCCTGTTCGCTGCCCATCTTATGTTTCCATCATTCTGGTGATGTCTGCCAGCTTAGTGTTTCGTGGGTCATCCCCCTCCCCACTCCCCACTGCTCAATGCAAGACCTTGCCAGCATATCCAACATGTCTGGCGTTCAATCCCACTCCACAGCTCAGAAGCTGGCCGGATCGCTGTCTATCTTAATTAAGGCTGCAATCATTACTGTTCGTGGGAAACAATCCTTCTGTCCCTCTCTTGGGACTATGACAATCTGTCTACAGTTGTCTTATTTTATCCTATAGTCGGCCCTTGGCAGCCATCCTCTTTTTACAAAGTGTAAAAAGTTACAAAAAAACAAAAAAACAATCACAAACAGCACTGACATGAGACGAACACCAATGAAAAACGTAAGAAATTAACTTTTTGAGAAATTTTACTCGACGTGAAAATTCTTGACAGCTCTCTCGTTATAAGGAATCCAAAAATGTATCAATAGGCGGAAAAACAACATCTTTTCAGGCACACTGTAACTCACTTTCCGTAACATACCCCATCCTTCCACACAGGTTCAACACCACAGGTATTCAAATTTTCTGCTCCACTGGGAATACCGGTCGTTGAGGAGGATGGGGAGGGGGGGGGGGGGGGGGTGGTGAAACAAAATTAGCCGCAGTTCTACACTACATTGTGAAGCTTTTGCTTGTGAGTCGCAAGGTTGAAAAGCATGTGATTCTGTAAGCTTGATGGCAGGGGGTCAATTAAAACTTTTCTTTTAACTTTTAAAACTGTCGGAGTGTCTCAGGAACAGATTTATTTCCCTTTGATTGATTTCAATACGCACACAAGAAAAACTTAAGTCTGTCGGAAGTGCGTCCGACCATGGCCTTCTCGAAAAGAATCTTGCTCGAAAGCGTATAAGAAACAGGTCTGTGGGCCAGCTCGCTTTCAAGCAATAATTACAGTGTTAGAGGAACGGGTTTAATTGCCTAATGGCTACCTGGTTGAACCTGGCTCTCAGTTACAAAAAAGGCCACTCACTGTGTAGCTTTCATCGGCGATCGGGTTTAATTGCCCAATGGCTACCTGGTTGAACCCGGCTCTCAGTTACAAAAAAGGCTACTCACTGCGTAGCTTTCATCGGCGATCGGGTTTAATTGCCCAATGGCTACCTGGTTGAACCTGGCTCTCAGTTACAAAAAAGGCTACTCACTGTGTAGCTTTCATCGGCGATCGGGTTTAATTGCCCAATGGCTACCTGGTTGAACCCGGCTCTCAGTTACAAAAAAGGCTACTCACTGCGTAGCTTTCATCGGCGATCGGGTTTAATTGCCCAATGGCTACCTGGTTGAACCCGGCTCTCAGTTACAAAAAAGGCTACTCACTGCGTAGCTTTCATCGGCGATCGGGTTTAATTGCCCAATGGCTACCTGGTTGAACCCGGCTCTCAGTTACAAAAAAGGCTACTCACTGCGTAGCTTTCATCGGCGATCGGGTTTAATTGCCCAATGGCTACCTGGTTGAACCCGGCTCTCAGTTACAAAAAAGGCTACTCACTGCGTAGCTTTCATCGGCGATCGGGTTTAATTGCCCAATGGCTACCTGGTTGAACCCGGCTCTCAGTTACAAAAAAGGCTACTCACTGCGTAGCTTTCATCGGCGATCGGGTTTAATTGCCTAATGGCTACCTGGTTGAACCCGGCTCTCAGTTACAAAAAGGCCACTCACTGCGTAGCTTTCATCGACGATCGGGTTTAATTGCTAATGGCTACCTGGTTGAACCTGGCTCTTCGTTACAAAAAAGGCCACTCACTGCGTAGCTTTCATCGGCGTATCGGTTTAATTGCTAATGGCTACCTGGTTGAACCTGGCTCTCAGTTACAAAAAAGGCCACTCACTGCGTAGCTTTCATCGGCGATCGGGTTTAATTGCCTAATGGCTACCTGGTTGAACCTGGCTCTCAGTTACAAAAAAGGCCACTCACTGCGTAGCTTTCATCGGCGATCGGGTTTAATTGCGTTGAAACATCCCGTTGATGAAAAGCAGACGCTGCATGCACAGCGGTTTGTGATTCATGGCTTTTTTCTAAGGGTCGGGTTTAGGCAATATTTAGCTATAAAATAGAGCAATCGTTTGTCACCCGCGTCAGGAATAAGTCAGCTAATAAAAACGCTTGAAATACAGAGGGGTGCAAAAGTAGGTATACAGTTATGAAAAAAGAAAACATGTACAATACTCATTGCATTTATTGTACAAACAAATGAACATTGCATATACATGTAATAACAAGCACAGCCTTAATCCATCAGATACTCAAACTGCTTGCCGTCGGTATTCACACACTCCTCTAATCGAGAGCGGAATTAAGCATTATAATAATGATGTCATACTTACTGTATGCCTACTTTTGCACCCCCCTTGTATAACCGAACTATTCTGTAGTACCATAATAGTCATGTTATGTCTTACAAGAAGGACATACCTGTCAGGTATAAAATAAGGCAAAAGCAATGACATGCAAATTATGCAATCGCAATGAATGAAAATAATGTGTACAAGAGAAACTCAGCCAGAAAACACAAAATGTAAACAATGATAACAGTTCTTGGGGAAGAAAGAAAATGGACGGGGTTGGATAAGTGAACCTTGCAAACCTTGATGTCTCTTATAAGATATTGCAAGACCCACAGTGCTCTGCTGCATTGCACTTTGAAACCATATAAGACAATACAAATCGCTGCTAGGAAGCGAATGAAAATTTAACAAAGAGAAGCGCCAATTGAAATTATCATCAGAAGTATCAATATACGTTATCGAAGTCTAAAGAGCAAACAAAATTAATGAGAGCAGTTTACTCGCAACATATAATCTCAAGCGTAAACAAGACTGAAGAAGGCAGCGTATTTGTAGTACACATAGTGCAAAGATAACAACTAGTCAAAGATAACACCTGTCAAAGAAACCTAGTCCAAAGATAACACGCTTTGTTTAAGGTTCGTCACACAGTTCATTCATGAAGAAGCCGGCCACCACTATCACCACCATCACACCACCAACAACAACACAACTCATCATCATCATCATCATCATCATCACCATCGTCATCATCATCATAATTATAATTATCAATAATGATAATGATATCATTATTATTGTTGTTGTTTTTGTTATTGCTGCTTTTATCATTAGAAGTAGTACTGGTAGTTGTAGCAGCAGTAATATCGTGACACATGCATACTTTAAGCAGGCTCTGATTCTATGTGCCATATCATGTCAATTGATAAATCCTCTAAAAGATAGACACAGACACTGTTGGAGTCTCCAGATGGCACCCAGTGATAAGGATCAGACAATACACACCATGAAGCAACAGTAGGGTTCCAGCCCCGTGACATATGCCGTACAGTATGTGGGACCAGAAAAACACGAAAATAAAATCAGAACGCGTATGTAATACAACAAGACAAAGGCAGGCGCAAATGTTCGCCCAACTGGCCTTTGTCAGGCGTGAATGTAAGATCACAAACAAACACCAATTACAAAATTAGGAGGAAAAGACTGAAACTTCCCTGCTGCTTCGTCCAGTGGGAGAAGAGGAATAAATGTTTTGGATTTGTATTACTCTAAAACTGCACTTCGTTTGTATTAGCTGTCTTTGTATCACGCCTTGTTTTTGTCTCATAGTTTGTAACATGATGTCACGTTTTACATCGAACCTGAATTTTCGGATTTAGTCCTCTTCTCCCTCTGGACGAAGCAGCAGGGAAGTTTCAGTCTTTTTCTCCTAATTTTGTTTATGGTGTTTGTTTGTGATCTTACATTCACGTTTGACAAAGGCCAGTTGGCCGAAAATTTGCGCCTGTCTAAATACGCGTTCTGATTATTCTGTTTTCGTGTTCTTCTGGTTCCTGTTTGCTTGAACGTGGGCAGTCGCGCTAGTTTTGGATTTCGTACAGTATGTACCATCAAGGAGAAATGAAGGGAGATCAGGGCATAGACCTACACGACATAAGTATGTTGTATAAAACACACCATGAAGTAGAATATGAGGCAAAAAGAAGTAAGTAAGCCGGAACATGGACAATGAACACGAATGCACCATCGCTGGGCATTGAAGTGTTGGCTGAGATTTCTGTGTTATCATCACTTGAAAAAGACGAAAGGAGGGCGAAAAACGTTACGGTGGGTAGAAGGTTGTATGAAGTTTGGCATGTGAATGGTTCAGAATAGCTTTTGTATGTATGTATGTACATACATGGGCCAAAGACAAAGACAAGGCTAGTTCTTTCAACATGACTGCAGGACAAAGACAACCGACATCACCCACAACACAAGACACACTACTGCCCCACACACGAAACAGACGAATGAACCGTGACAAAGGAAAACAAAATCGTGTAAGGCATTACGGGTGATGGCTTACACAATTTCGTTTTTCTTTGTCTTCCTCGTCACTCATCGGCCTCGTGTCTCGAGTGACGGGGAGGGTTTGGTTAGCTAGCTGTCTCGTTGTTACTGCATCGTTTTGTTACATTTTCTGTGTTAAAAGTTACGGGCTAGTTGGTAGGAGCCATGGACTCAGATCTGTTTATCTTGAGTTCAATCCCAGCCCGCAACATTAAAATCTGGCCTGTTTGCTTGCCCATCTTAATGTTTCCATCATTCTGGTGGTGTCGTCTTTAGTGTTTGATAGGTCCCTTCTCCCCTTTTCCCGTTTCAAGACCTTGCCAGCACATAGGGTTTTGTGCTGGCTCAGGAAATCTGTTAGATAATTGCTGGCAGATTTGGGTGGAGCGTATATGGAGTTGTCTGAGCGCAGCGAATCTCTCTTGAAATAACTCCAATAACTCGTGTCTGCAAAATATGTACACACACACACACACACACACACACACACACAAACACACAAACAGAGAGAGAGAGAGAGAGAGAGAGTACCCTATTGGACAATAAGCCAATAGTTATTATCATTGTTGTCTACCTGTTGGACAATAAGCCAATAGTTATTATCATTGTTGTCTTACCTGTTGGACAATAAGCCAATAGTTATTATCATTGTTGTCTACCTGTTGGACAATAAGCCAATAGTTATTATCATTGTTGTCTTACCTGTTGGACAATAAGCCAATAGTTATTATCATTGTTGTCTACCTGTTGGACAATAAGCCAATAGTTATTATCATTGTTGTCTACCTGTTGGACAATAAGCCAATAGTTATTATCATTGTTGTCTTACCTGTTGGACAATAAGCCAATAGTTATTATCATTGTCTATCCGCCATAGCTGACTTATCAGGGCGATAAGAAAGGGTAGGGGGGAGAGGTAGTGGGGGTAGGAAGCGTGGGAAAATGGGAGCTCGCGAACAAGGAGAATGAAACCGTTTCAATGACTATTGGCTGTACAGATCACAAAGAAAGACAAACCCAGTGGTGTCATGTGAGGCATAGCCAATCAACGCCCCACTGTGAACGCCACTGACCTACTGAACCTCACTATATAAGTAAGGCCTCTGTCGGAGTCTGGACACACTGTTTGAAGAATTCCGTCTTCGCTGTGACTGTGAGTGCCTGTGTAGCAGTTCTTCGCGTTGTTTTTCTTTTTCAGAAGAATTTCTTGATAGAAACGAAAATGGCGTCCCCGCAGATAAAAGAAAATGAGGACCACGTGGTTGGAGCGTCGAACGAGACGACGTTATCACATGAACAGGTCAGTTTGAAAGTTTGTGGTATTACTCATTCATTCATTCATTCATTCATTCATTCATATATTCATTTATTCATTCATATATTTAACCCTTTGACTCCCTCACCCTGTCCACCAGCATCCTGCATTGTCAGCCTACAGGAAGCTGGTGGACAGGGTGAGGGAGTCAAAGGGTTAAATTTATGCAATTGGTCAATAGCGTGCGGGAGTCAAAAGATTATTTCATTATCAACATTCAATTGAAGGTTTAGCAAGAATTATTCTTTTCCCTAGAGTTCTTATTTTGTTTAAAGCCCAGCCAACTGCGTAGATCCATATCAGGGCTATAACCGTTTCAAAACATACACTGTATTTCAACAGTGTAAAAAAAAAAAAAAAAAAAAAAAAAAAAAAGGAAAAGAAAATGAAGTACACATAGGCCTATCAATGCATTTGCGCACATAATCTAAGGAGATGTCCCTGGCGTTGACCACTCCGTCCGATTTATCGCCCAGGGGATTAAAAAAAAACCTGAATACAAATTCAAACACAACGAAGGACTTCCCCAGAATTCGAAAAGTTCCATAAAAGCTCGGTGCCGGCATGGAGGTCAGCATATGTTCAGATTTGCTAGTTCCTGATTGTCCTTCATGTCCTATACGTAGATCTTCCTATTAGATCGTCTTATCCCCTCAGCTAATCGTGCCGTCAACGTAGGTTTGAAGTACCCTTAATTGACTGATAGATTTTAAGTAGGCCTACCGCTTAGTTGACTGACAGAGTAATGTTATTTAATTCGGTATGCAATACTCGCAGCCCCAAGGATAGTGAGGTAGTCATATCACGAGTGCGCAGAGGTGTTGTTTTTTTTTTTTAGGATCATATCATCAAGAAGGTTACCTTTGTGCTAACCTTTTTTTTTTCTTTCTCTCTGTCCCATTTTCTACGCCACCATAATGGCCGCAGAAGCTGGCACAGTTCTTACAACGCGATGAATGATGGTAGTATTGATGAGGATGATAATTATGATGCTATGGAGTTCGATCTAGGATTGAGACTTCGTGACAAGGCTGTACTTTACGCTTACTATCATGATATATCCTGGCGTCCACCAAGCCCCAGAGAGATACAGACACCTGCAGCGCTGGTCAGAAGATTTGAGCAACATCCTCACTGACGCATCCGTGAAGTGGATGAGACTCGACTGTTTGGTATCAGTCTTCCCAATGAGCCCATAGCACGCCCAACTCTGGGTAGGAGCTGGTTAGAGCCGAAAAAAATACCCACAATGATATTTGAAGGAACTGAAGGGGATTCGAACCCACAACCTTCCAGTCGGCAGTCCTTTGCGCTAACGTACACACTACACCATACGGCGCACAAATCCGAGATACTTTAGTTGGCCACTTTCTGCCGGCTATTAATAGCGCGCCCCTTCCCTTCCACTCCCCACACCCTTTTCGCCCGTCCCTTTGTCACTAGTGCGGAGAGCACAAAGACGCGCTACACTGACGGACTTTGGTCGACATTGCCTGGCTAAAAATAGCACAGGCAGGCGACGCCGGCTCGCAACTAAAGGGTGGCAGAACGGCCGGGCGTGCGCGCGCCGGTACATCGATATCGATCGATATATATATATATATGCGCGCGCGCGCATATGTGCATAGTACCACGGCGACTGGTTACGATAGAAAATCCTGACCTGTAACTCTCAAGGTCTCTGTGACTGAAGAAGTTTCTACTGAAAAATGAAGACAATGCAGGATGCTGTTGGACGGGGTGCAGGAGTCAAAGGGTTAATGTACATCAAACTTACTGTACATTAACCCTTTGACTCCTGCACCCCGTCCAACAGCATCCTGCATTGTCAACTATGCTAGCAAAGCAAAACCTTAACCTTTGACTCCCGCACCCTATCCACCAAAAGCAGAACCGTAACCCTTTTGATTCCTTTACCGTATCCACCAGCTTCCTGAAAACTTAACCCACTGATTCCCTCACCCTATCCACAGGCTTCATGCAGGAAGCTGATGGATAGAGTGAGGGAATTAATGGGTTAAAGGTTTATGCTTTGCTAGCGTGGTTTACAATGCAGGATGTTAGTTGAGAGAGTGCGGGAGTCAGAGGGTTAACCTTTTGACTCTCAATCTATTCACCAGCTTCCTGCAGGAAGGTGGTGGAGAGGGTGGAGGGAGACAAAGGGTTAAAGGCAGTCGTAGGTCACTGTCACAATAACGAAAACAGATGTCACATATTGCGAGAAGTTCCTGTGACAATGCTGACTACTGAAAGTTGTGATTGTAGACACATTGTTTTCTTTCGTGAAGTCACATTCACTCGTTTGCTTATTCATTTATTTGTTCGCTTGTTCGTTTATTCGTTCATCTGTTCATTCATCCATCTTTTCTTTAAAAAACTTGTTCAGTCATTTAGTCGTTTTTGATTTCATCCATGTTTATCTTTCACAAATTCATTCATTCATTCATTCATTCATGTGTGAATTGATTCAAGCTTGTGACTTACAAATTCAACGATCTTTATTCATTCATTTATTCATTCATTCATAAAAGCATCCATTTTTCATAATTCATTCATTTATTCATAAATAATTTTTTGTGGACTTATTCATTCACTATTTTTCTTTAATTTGTTCATCCATTTGTTCGTTTACTCATAAATTCATCCATTTTCATCTGTCACAAACCCATTCAATTATTCATGATCTGATCCATCTTTTCTTTCATAAACTCGTTCATTCATCCATAAATTTATTCATTCTTGTCTTTCGTAGATTCATCCATGGGGATCTCTTCAGTAATTAATTAATTCAAAACCCCACAATAGATCTGAATTATTTTCTCGTTGTATCTTTCAAAGCAAAAACAAAACAAAACAAAAGAACAAAAAGGAGGGGTGTGTGTGTGTGTGTGTGTGTGTGTGTGTGTGTGTGTGAGAGAGAGAGAGAGAGAGAGAGAGAGAGAGAGAATAATGATTTTATTTGCATTTATCAGGTTTGTTCCTATTCTCTTTCAGCCCCTAACCTTGGAGGAGGGGGCGGAGGTATGTCAGTGTGTGAATGTATATAATTTGTAAAAAAAAAAAATCCACGAGTTTGTTTGTATTTATCATGTTTGTTCTTGCTCTCGTTCAGCCTCCAACCACACCAGCCTGGACGAGGGTGAAACGCCTGTCCGAGGTGAAGGTGAGTACGTTTTGTACGTTGATTTGCTGGTTGGGTGTCGGTTTTATGTCTTGTTTGAGTCGGACTAAACGCTGTGGTGGGATTCGTTGATTTTAATGCTATCAAGTTTTTGGTGTGCACTGGAAACAACAGGAAAAGGATACTGGCACGATGAAAATTCTCTCTCTCTCTCTCTCTCTCTCTCTCTCTCTCTCTCTCTCTCTCTCTCTCTCTCTCTCTCTCTGCCTTATTCTCTCTCTCTTTCTCTTTGTCTGTCTGTCTCTCTCTCTGTCTCTCTGTCTGCCTTATTCTCTGTCTCTGTCTCTCTCTGTCTGTCTCTCTCTCTTTCTCTCTCTCTCTTCGCATGCACACACACACACTCTCTCTCTCCCTCTCTGTCTCCCTCCCTCCCTCTCTCTCCTCTCTCTCTGTCCCTTTCTCTCTCCCTCTCTCTCTCCCCCCCCCTCTCTCTCTCAGACATACACACACACACACTCTCTCTCTCTCTAAAATATTTTAGATGTTCATCATCATCATCAAGTGCCTTGCCACATGGCGTTGGCGATCATGGCCTTCAATCTGTTTCTGTCCCTTGTTGCCGTAAGCATATCTTCCACCCTCTCTGTCTTCAGCCACTCTGAAAGACTTTCCAATATCTTTCCGTGGGGTCTACCTGATGTTCGCTGGTCATAAATGTCATAGATGTCATAGATGTTCGCTAGTCATAAATCGAAAATGTAGATGTGCACTAGTCACTGTGTGGCACACGGAGCGGGAGGACACTCGTGTTTCAGGGCGTTGGCTGTGACACGCATAGGTATGATGCGTCACGGCAAAGCAAAACGGCTACCTAGGTGTCATCACGTCAAAGTGTAACGCCTATGTAGGTGTCATCACGGCAAAGTGTAACGACTGCTTAGGTGTCGTCACGTCAAAGTGTAACGCCTACTCAGGTGTCATCACGTCAAAGCGTAACGCCTACTCAGGTGTCATCACGTCAAAGCGTAACGCCTACTCAGGTGTCATCATGACAAAGTGTAACGCCTACCAGGTGTCATCATGGCAAAGTGTAACGCCTATCCAGGTGTCATCATGGCAAAGTGTAACGCCTAGTCAATGTCATCACGTCAAAGTGTAACGCCTACTTAGGTGTCATTACGGCAAAGTGTAACACCTAGTCAGTGTCATCACGTCAAAGTGTAACGCCTACTTAGGTGTCATCACGGCAAAGTGTAACGTCCAGTCAACGGCATCACGTCAAAGCGTAACGCCTACTTAGGTGTCATCACGGCAAAGTGTAACGTCTACTCAGGTGTCATCACGTCAAAGTGTAATGCCTACTTAGGTGTCATCATGGCCAAGTGTAACGCCTACTTAGGTGTCATCACTTGAAAGTGTAATGCCTACTTAGGTTTCATCACGTCAAAGTGTAACGCCTGTTTAGGTGTCATCACGTCAAAGTGTACCGTCTACTTAGGTGTCATCACGTCAAAGTGTGACGCCTACTTAGGTGTCATCACGTCAAAGTGTGTTACATTCCAAAAAGAGAAACTCAATGTGAAATGCGAAGGCGGATAAGAGAAGTGTGACGTCAAAATGTGTCTATCGATTCAGATATTTTCCGCTGTTCGTTCTTGAAGATTGGTTTGTGTTTCACTCAATATGAATCGAGAATGTTTGTTTTGGTTTATGCTAACACTAAAAATATATGTTTAAATTTGATTTCGCTGTATGGAAATATGTAGAATCCTTTGGAACAATATAGAAATGACAAGAAAAATGTAGAATACCTTAACCTTTCTAGAATGTTCCGGAAATCGTAAACAAATTTAACCTGTACAGTGACTGGCTAGAATTACAGAACATTCCAGAAAGGGAAGGTTCGAGAATGTGGCTATGATTGGCTGAAAATCTAGGGAAAAGCCGAGAATATTGTGGAACTTTCCATGATGTTATAAATAAAGCGTGACTGTGGATAGAGAGAGGGAGAGTGATCGGAAGAATTAAAGTGTAAGCCTGCTGTCAAGATCAGATAGAGAAGTCGCTGTAGATTTGTGGAGTTGCTGCGTGTAGATATTAGGGCTGAAAACGAAGAAGATTCTGCAAACTAGGAGTGGTGAATGATGTGTGAGTGTTTACCCGGTTTCACCAAATAATTGTTAACGTGTGACAAAGTGTAACGCCTCACTCAGGTGTCAGTCACAGCAATAAGTGCCTAGGAAGTGTCATCACTTCAAAGCGTAACGCCTACTTAGGTGTCATCACGTCAAAGTGGACGCCTACTTAGGTGTCATCACATCAAAGTGTGACGCCTAGTCAATGTCATCACGTCCAAAGTGTGACGCCTAGTCAATGTCATCACGTCAAAGTGTAACGTCTAGTCAATGTCATCACGTTAAACTGTAACGCCTAGTCAATGTCATCACGTTAAACTGTAACCCCTACATAGGTTTCATCGCGTTAAAGGATAGACATCAGCACATCAAAATGCTACGCCTTCTTGGGCGTCATCACGTCAATCTAACTCCTATTTAAACACCTAGGTCGAAGTGCAACGTCTACATAGGTGTCTTCACGTCATACCATGTCAGTTTTGTGATAATGCTTTAAGCAATGAGTTTCACTTTATTTTCGAAACAGGAACCAGAAAAAAACACGAAAGAAGAATAAGAACGGGTGTTTAATACAACTAGACAAGACAGGCGCAAATTTTCGGCCAACTGGCCTTTGTCAAGCGTAAGATCACAAACAAACAAACACCAGATTCAGAAATTAGGAGAAAAAGACAAATCTTTTCTCACACTGGACTAAGCAGCAGGGAAGTGTCAGTTTTTTTCTCCTAATTTTTGTATCTGGTGTTTGTTTGTTTGTGATCTTATGCTTGACAAAAGCCAGTTGGCCGAAAAAATTGCGCTTGTCTTGTCTTGTTGTATTAAATACGCGTTCTGATTCTTCTTTCGTGTGTTTTCTACTTTCTGTTTGCTTGAACGTGGGCAGTCACACTTGTTTTGGATTTTTATTATCGAATGTTATAAATTCCATGTTGACCACTTGAAATTTAATCCACAAAAACATTTGTCAGTTAATTTAACGTCACTGTGTTACTTCAGTCTGGAAGGTCAATTAGATCAATTGAAATGGTCTCAGAATTAATCAAATTGTCTAATGTTGTGTAGTTACCTTCTGAACATTTGAGCATCACGTCGTAAGATAGTTTCAAATGTACTTTTTTTTTCTGTTTGACTGTCGTGAATTGTTTCTGTTCAGTATTAATCCCATTGGATTTTCGTTTATTTGTTATCGTCCATGGCCTAATTTGGTTGTTTAAGGATCTATGAAACATTGAACTGACTATTGAATATTGTCTATGGTTGTGTGTGTGTTGGTGTAGGCCATGCGTTATATAGGAGTTTCTCGTATCATGTGCGTCCAGATCCTGTTGTTATTTTCTTGTCTAGGTCATACAATACATCTATCGTGATTTTTGTTGATTTACGTCTTTATGGATAGGCCTACTTTTCCTACCATATGTGAAGTGCAAAGCGCTTTGAGGCTTGCTTCCCAGGATAAAGCACTCTGTACATCTTTCATTCTTATTCTTGTTCTTATCATCATCATCGTCATCATCATCGTTACTTCATCATCATCATCGTTACTATTTATCATCATTCTTCTTCTTCTTCTTCTTCTTCTTCTTCTCTGTCACATGGCTTCAGTGGCGTTAATGTAGCTGGAATTTATTCCGAGCGCGGAAATGCTATCTTCAGAAACTGAAACTGAAATTGCAAAGTTTGTCGATGTACACACACCTGTCCTAAGTCTGCAGTCTGTTTAAGAGGGTTTCATTGCACTCGGACAATTTATGCGTTCTCCACACGAATCTACACGTAATTACCTAGCAGACTCCTTAAGCTCGCGCAATACCCATGCGCTGGCAAGGTCTTGAAATCGGGAGAGGAGGGAAAGGATCTGCGAAAGATTAACCCTTTGACTCCCGCAACCTATCCACCAACTGCAAAAATTTAATCCCTTGATTCCTCACCCTATCCACCAGCTTCCTGTTGGAAGCTGATGGATAGGGTGAGGGAATGAAAGGGTTAAGTTTTTGCTTTGCTAGTAAGGTTGACAATGCAAGATGCTGGTGGACAGGGTGCGGGAGTCAAAGGGTTAAGCTGACACCACCACAATGACCGAAGCACAAGATGGGGGCAGCGAACAGCCAGGTTCTTATGCTGCAGGCTGGGATCGAACTCAAAGTATCATATCTCGAGACCACGACTTTCATCAACAGTCAGCCTACATAAACTATAGATCCATAAAACAAAACATCGTGGCTAACCCGTGGGTTGAACTCGCAGCCCCTGTATTACGAGCATATGGCTCTGTCAACTTAGCTAAATGACCAGTGGATGTCATGAAGCCAACAGCTAAATGACACCAGTAGATGTCATGAAGCCAACAGCTAAATGACCAGTAGTTGTCATGAATCCAAGCAGCTAAATGACCAGTAGATGTCATGAGCCATCAGCTAAATGACCGTAGATGTCATGAAGCCAACAGCTAAATGACCAGTAGATGCATGAAGCCAACAGCTAAATGACCAATAGATGTCATGAGCCAACAGCTAAATGACCAGTAGATGCATGAAGCCAACAGCTAAATGACCAGTAGATGTCATGAAGCCAACAGCTAAATGACCAGTAGATGTCATGACGCCAATAGCTAAATGACCAGTAGATGTCATGAGCCTACAGCTAAATGACCAGTAGATGTCATGACGCCATCAGCTAAATGACCAGTAGATGTCATGACGCCAACAGCTAAATGACCAGTAGATGCCATGAAGCCAACAGCTAAATGACCAGTAGATGTCATGACGCCATCAGCTAAATGACCAGTAGATGTCATGACGCCAACAGCTAAATGACCAGTAGATGTCATGACGCCTACAGCTAAATGACCAGTAGATGTCATGACGCCAACAGCTAAATGACCAGTAGATGTCATGAAGCCAACAGCTAAATGACCAGTAGATGTCATGAAGCCTACAGCTAAATGACCAGTAGATGTCATGAAGCCAACAGCTGACCAGTAGATGTCATGAAGCCTACAGCTAAATGACCAGTAGATGTCATGACGCCAACAGCTAAATGACCAGTAGATGTCATGAAGCCAACAGCTAAATGACCGGTAGATGTCATGAAGCCTACAGCTAAATGACCAGTAGATGTCATGAAGCCTACAGCTAAATGACCAGTAGATGTCATGAAGCCAACAGCTAAATGACCAGTAGATGTCATGACGCCAACAGCTAAATGACCAGTAGATGTCATGACGCCAACAGCTGACCAGTAGATGTCATGAAGCCAACAGCTAAATGACCAGTAGATGTCATGACGCCAACAGCTAAATGACCAGTAGATGTCATGAAGCCAACAGCTGACCAGTAGATGTCATGAAGCCTACAGCTAAATGACCAGTAGATGTCATGAAGCCAACAGCTAAATGACCAGTAGATGTCATGAAGCCAACAGCTAAATGACCAGTAGATGTCATGAAGCCAACAGCTGACCAGTAGATGTCATGAAGCCATCAGTTAAATGACCAGTAGATGTCATGACGCCATCAGCTAAATGACCGGTAGATGTCATGAAGCCAACAGCTAAATGACCAGTAGATGTCATGAAGCCTACAGCTAAATGACCAGTAGATGTCATGAAGCCAACAGCTAAATGACCACCAGTAGATGTCATGACGCCAAGAGCTAAATGACCAGTAGATGTCATGAAGCCAACAGCTAAATGACCAGTAGATGTCATGACGCCAACAGCTAAATGACCAGTAGATGTCATGAAGCCAACAGCTGACCAGTAGATGTCATGAAGCCTACAGCTAAATGACCAGTAGATGTCATGAAGCCAACAGCTAAATGACCAGTAGATGTCATGAAGCCAACAGCTAAATGACCAGTAGATGTCATGAAGCCAACAGCTGACCAGTAGATGTCATGAAGCCAACAGCTAAATGACCAGTAGATGCCATGAAGCCAACAGCTAAATGACCAGTAGATGTCATGAAGCCAAGAGCTAAATGACCAGTAGATGTCATGAAGCCAACAGCTAAATGACCAGTAGATGTCATGAAGCCAAGAGCTAAATGACCAGTAGATGTCATGAAGCCAACAGCTGACCAGTAGATGTCATGAAGCCTACAGCTAAATGACCAGTAGATGTCATGAAGCCAACAGCTAAATGACCACCAGTAGATGTCATGACGCCAAGAGCTAAATGACCAATAGATGTCATGAAGCCAACAGCTAAATGACCAGTAGATGTCATGACGCCAACAGCTAAATGACCAGTAGATGTCATGAAGCCAACAGCTGACCAGTAGATGTCATGAAGCCTACAGCTAAATGACCAGTAGATGTCATGAAGCCTACAGCTAAATGACCAGTAGATGTCATGAAGCCTACAGCTAAATGACCAGTAGATGTCATGAAGCCTACAGCTAAATGACCAGTAGATGTCATGAAGCCTACAGCTAAATGACCAGTAGATGTCATGAAGCCTACAGCTAAATGACCAGTAGATGTCATGAAGCCTACAGCTAAATGACCAGTAGATGTCATGAAGCCTACAGCTAAATGACCAGTAGATGTCATGAAGCCATCAGCTAAATGACCAGTAGATGTCATGAAACCATCAGCTAAATGACCAGTAGATGTCATGACGCCAACAGCTAAATGACCAGTAGATGTCATGAAGCCAACAGCTAAATGACCAGTAGATGTCATGATGCCTACAGCTAAATGACCAGTAGATGTCATGAAGCCAACAGTTAAATGACCAGTAGATGTCATGAAGCCTACAGCTAAATGACCAGTAGATGTCATGACGCCATCAGCTAAATGACCAGTAGATGTCATGACGCCTACAGCTAACTGACCAGTAGATGTCATGACGCCTACAGCTAACTGACCAGTAGATGTCATGACGCCTACAGCTAAATGACCAGTAGATGTCATGACGCCTACAGCTAAATGACCAGTAGATGTCATGACGCCATCAGCTAAATGACCAGTAGATGTCATGAAGCCTACAGCTAAATGACCAGTAGATGTCATGACGCCATCAGTTAAATGACCAGTAGATGTCATGAAGCCAACAGCTAAATGACCAGTAGATGTCATGAAACCATCAGCTAAATGACCAGTAGATGTCATGAAGCCAACAGCTAAATGACCAGTGGATGTCATGAAGCCAACAGCTAAATGACCAGTGGATGTCATGAAGCCAACAGCTAACTGACCAGTAGATGTCATGAAGCCAAGAGCTAAATGACCAGTGGATGTCATGAAGCCAACAGCTAACTGACCAGTAGATGTCATGATGCCTACAGCTAACTGACCAGTAGATGTCATGACGCCAAGAGCTAAATGACCAGTGGATGTCATGAAGCCTACAGCTAAATGACCAGTAGATGTCATGACGCCAACAGCTAAATGACCAATAGATGTCATGAAGCCAAGAGCTAAATGACCAGTAGATGTCATGACGCCAACAGCTAAATGACCAGTAGATGTCATGAAGCCAACAGCTAAATGACCAGTAGATGTCATGATGCCAACAGCTAAATGACCGGTAGATGTCTTGAAGCCAACAGCTAAATGACCAGTAGATGTTATGAAGCCAACAGCTAAATGACCAGTAGATGTCATGAAGCCAACAGCTAAATGACCAGTAGATGTCATGATGCCAACAGCTAAATGACCAGTAGATGTCATGATGCCAACAGCTAACTGACCAGTAGATGTCATGATGCCAACAGCTAACTGACCAGTAGATGTCATGATGCCAACAGCTAACTGACCAGTAGATGTCATGATGCCAACAGCTAAATGACCAGTAGATGTCATGAAGCCAACAGCTGACCAGTAGATGTCATGAAACCTACAGCTAAATGACCAGTAGATGTCATGAAGCCAACAGCTAAATGACCAGTGGATGTCATGAAGCCAACAGCTAAATGACCAGTAGATGTCATGACGCCATCAGCTAAATGACCAGTAGATGTCATGAAGCCATCAGCTAAATGACCAGTAGATGTCATGAAGCCATCAGCTAAATGACCAGTAGATGTCATGACGCCATCAGCTAAACGACCAGTAGATGTCATGAAGCCATCAGCTAAATGACCAGTAGATGTCATGAAGCCAACAGCTAAATGACCCCAAAAAAATGTCATGAAGCCAACAGCTAAATGGCCAGTGGATGTCATGAAGCCAACAGCTAAATGACCAGTGGATGTCATGAAGCCAACAGCTAACTGACCAGTAGATGTCTTGAAGCCAACAGCTAAATGACCAGTAGATGTCATGAAGCCAACCCTTGGTGATCCATCAGTCTACGGTTGTGACAGATCACCAGGCAACTATCAGAATTTCCAGGTGTTTTGAATTCAGAGTTGTTCACAGTAGATTTATTCATATTTGGACAATTCCATAAACGATCCATCCAAGCTGCTAGCAATTTATGGCAGACTCCTTAAGCCTGCACAGAACCTTATGTGTAGGCAAGGTCTTGACATGGAAGGGGGAGGAGAGGGAATGGACCTGTGAAACATTACGCTGACACCATCAGAATGATCTGAGCACTAACCATTCACTGCTCATGCTTTGGACGATAGCGTATGATGAGAAAATTTCAGAACAAACAAACAAACGAACGAACAAAAACAAAAACAAAAATGTTTAATACAACTAAGATGACGCCACCAATTTCAGTTTCTCAAGATGTCTCCACGCTCAGAGTGAATTCCATATGCATTAACGCCACTGAAACCATGTTACAGAGAAGATACTACACTACTACTACTACTACTAATAATAATAATAGTAATAATAATAACAATAATAATAATGATGATGATGATGATGATGATAATAATGTGCCAAGTGATGGAGAAGATACAGAATGATCATGACACAAGCCTTAAGCCTGCACCTAACCCATGAGCTGGCCTGGTCCTGAGGTCCTACCTGGCCTTTTTTGTTTTTTCTTTTTTTGTTTTGTTTTGTTTTTAATTGGGAGTATCACGATGGGCAGTGAACGGGTAAGTTTTATGCTGCAGCTAAGAAACACGTTGCCGTTCCACTTGTTTATTGTACTGACATTTTGCCTGCTTGCCTACATCTTCCGTGCCCGAAGTAAATTGATGTTTGGGTCTTCCATGTCAATGGTTCGTGGAACCTGTCGCTGTAGGGACGTAGTGGCCGTCTCTGGAAGGTGGCTCACTAATTATATAGCTCCGTGACTGAGCGACTACTCTGGTTAACTAAAGGATTTATTATTATCATCGTCAAGTGC
Organism: Monoplex corrugatus; assembly: GCA_030674185.1. Classification (NCBI taxonomy): domain Eukaryota; kingdom Metazoa; phylum Mollusca; class Gastropoda; order Littorinimorpha; family Ranellidae; genus Monoplex; species Monoplex corrugatus. The sequence goes on along the minus strand of CM060312.1, from coordinate 24,043,183 downwards.
CACATGGCGTTGGCGATCATGGCCCTTCATCTATTCCTTGTTGTCGCAAGCACATCTTCCAACTCTCTGTCCTGTTAATATACGCGGTCTTTAAATGCAGTGGATCAAAAGAAGCACTGTTGAATTCCACCGACATGACCCAGTGCAGTGTTTTCTACGACGGGTAGACTGATAGTGGCTTTATTTAACATTGTTGGTTCTTACCGGTATATTGGCACTGGAACGTCGACAGAATGAATTTGGGTTGTCTTGAATTTAGGAGCAGGGTGAGCGGCATGGGACGAAACGGCGAAAAATATTGGGTAGCAAAACAAAAAACAAAAACAAACAAACAACAAAAAACAACCAACCAACCAGCCAACAAACCAAAACAAAAAAAAGAAAAAAACAACAAAAAAGAAAAAGAAAGAAAAAAAAATACACACACAAACACACCTCAAAAAGCGGAATCAAAACAATAACAATCCCCGTTTTACTTTCTATTTCAGATCCCGGTGTCCGAAAAATCGCCCAAGGTGACGTCCGACAAAGAGGTGAGCGTGGCTTAAATATTTTGTGATTTATGTATTTATTTTGAATTGTCAACAACCTTCACTCTGAGAGTTTTAAAATACTAAAAGATTGTCTACACACACATACACACACAAGCATGCTCGTTCGCTCATGTTTGTCCCAATTTTTTCCCTAGCTGATGCAGTTTGATCAGAAGGCAGGTGCTCATCTGTGTGTGTGTGTGTGTGTGTGGAGGAGAGAGAGAGAGAGAGAGAGAGAGAGAAGATGTGTGTGACACATAGAGAATGTGTGTGTGCGTACGTGCGTGTGGTGTGCGTGTGGTGTGGTGTGTGTGTGTGTGTGTGTGTGTGTGTGTGTGTGTGTGTGTGTGTGTGTGTGTGTGACAGGGAGAAAGAATGTAAGAATGTGGTGTATGTCTGAGTGTATGTGTGAGTGTATGTAATGTGTGTTTGTGTGTATGTTTGTATATATGTATGTGTGTGTGCGTGCTTGCGTGTGTGTGTGTGTGTGTGTGTGTGTGTGTGTGTGTGTGTGTTGTATGTGTATGTGTGCGTGTGTGCGTGCGTGTGTGTGTGTATGTGTGTGTGTGTGTGTGTGTGTGGTGTGTGTGTGTGTGTGTGTGTGTGTGTGTGTGTGTATGTGATGTGTGTGCGTGCGTGTGTGTGTGTGTTGAAGTTTGATCAGGAGCGATTCATCACTCTCGAGATATTTCCGAATGAGCTGCACCCAAATCTGCCAATAAGTATTTGTGCGCGAATGCATTGATATGTGTACTTAATTTTTTTTTTTTCCTGTTGAAGTTTTATAAGTTTTGAAACGGTTATAGCCTTGACATGGCTGTGCACAGTCGGCTGGGCTTTAAACAACAATAAAAACAACAACTAGTATTAGGCCCAGCTGGACCTGTCTTACGGCTAGTCAGTGCTGCCCTTCACACATATGTATTGACAAATGAAACAGAATAATTAAAACTCAAAACAAACAAAGTAAACATGAACGTGTCAACCCCTAACAATGACGATCAGAAACCAGCTTGGACAGGCAAAGCTGTTAGGGAGAGGAGGCAGGCTTGAATACAATTATTGTAAGAAGTGCGAACACTGAGACAGTGACAAAACCTTAACCGAAAAAGGCTTGAATTGAGGCAAGTGTCTCAAATCAGCACTTTTTCAGGAAAGTGTTTTCACTGTCTCCGAAACTTTTCAATATACACCTTACCTGAAAAAGGCTTGGGATTGAGGCAAGTGTCTCAATCAGCACTTTTCCAGGAAGTGTTTTCACTGTCTCGGAAACTTTCATAACATCTTAACAAAAGGCTGAATTGAGGCAAGTGTCTCAATCAGCACTTTTCAGAAAGTGTTGCACTGTCTCGGAAACTTTTCAATATACATCTTAACTGAAAAAGGCTTGAATTGAGGCAAGTGTCTCAAATCAGCACTTTTTCAGGAAGGTGTTCGCATTATCTCGGAAACTTTTCAATATATTTCAGTTGTGTTTTCCCTGTTGTAACAGTCTACCATTGTCCTCGCTACACGTAAGCTTTATTATAATTATCTAGAGTTTCTTTTACGTCAGAGTATACTCAAAATCAACTGTATGCTCAAGATTACGCTGGATGAAACAAAAATAAAAACTCAAAAGAACCGATTGTCTGTATAGATTGTGTGCAAAGACATTGTAAAAAAAAAAAAGTTCTCTATTGATAACATCTTTGGCGATGTTGAAATAAAACTTTAAAAATCAAAAGACCCCATTGTCTTTATAAACTTAAGAATCAACAGTGTTGATGGCACTTGTGTCTGTTTATCAGTGGTGCAATGATTTGGGTTGGCGGCCAAGAAAACGTAGTCGATTTAATTTTGTTTGTTGGTTTTGTTTTTGTTTTGTTTTTTGTTTGGTTGGTTGGTTGGTTGGTTGGTTTGGTTTATTCGTTTCTTGTTTGTTTCTGGGTTTTTTCCATTTTTTATTTGGTTGGTGTTTTTTTTTTTTTTTCAGAAAGGGAGATTGTCAGAATGTCTTTCATTTCATTGCTAACTGTTTGAATATGGGGACTATTTCAGACACGACCGAAAAAGAGGCCAATGACATACAGCGAAGCAGTGCGCTTGAACCTGGTACGTTGTGTGGTGTTGTGTGTTGTGTTGTGTTGTGTTGTGTAGTGTTGTGTGGTGTGGTGTGGTGTGGTGTGGTGTGTGTGGTGTGGTGTTGTGTGGTGTGGTGTGGTGTGGTGTTGTGTGGTGTGGTGTGTGATGTGTGGTGTGGTGTGGTGTGGTGTTTGATGTTGTGTGTGTGGTGTGGTGTTTGATGTTGTGTTGTGTGGTGTTTGATGTTGTGTGGTGTGGTGTTGTGTTGTGTAGTGTTTGGTGTGGTGTGGTGTTGTGTGTGGTGTGGTGTAGTGTTTGGTGTGGTGTTGTGTGTGATGTTGTGTGGTTGTGGTGTTGTGTGGTGTGGTGTAGTGTTTGATGTTGTGTTGTGTGTGATGTTGTGGTGTAGTGTGTGATGTTGTGGGGTGTTGTGTGTGATGTTGTGTTGTGTTTTGTCGTGTTGTGTGTTGATGTTGTGTTGTGGTGTGGGTGTGGTGTTGTGTGTGGTGTGATGTGTTGTGTGGTGTAGTGTTGATGTTGTTGTGTTGTGGTGGTTGGTGTGTGATGTTGTGTTTTGTGTGTGTATGTGTGTGTGTTGGTGGTGTGTGTGGTGTGTTGTGTTGTTGTGTTGTGTGTGTGTTGTGTGTATGGTGTGTTTTGTGTGTGTGTGTGGTGTGTTGTGTGTGTTGGTGTGTGTTGTGTTGTGTGGTGTTGTGTTGTGATGTTGTGTTGTGTGGTGTTGTGTGTGATGGTGTGTGTTTGTGTGATGTTGTGTGGTGTGGTGTTGTTGGTGTGTGTGTGTTTGATGTTGTGTGTGTGTGTGTGTGTGTGTGTGTAGTGTGTGATGTGTGGGTGTGTTGTGTGTGATGTGTTGTGTTGTTGTTGTGTTGTGTGTGATGTTGTGTTGTGTTTGTGTGTGTAGTGTGTGATGTTGTGTTGTGTGGTGTTGTGTGTGATGTGTGGTGTAGGTGTGATGTGTTGTGTATGGTGTGTGTGGTGTAGTGTGTGATTGTGTGTTGTGGATGTTGTGTGGTGTAGTGTGTGATGTTGTGTTGTGTTGTGGTGATGTTGTGTTGTGTGGTATAATGTGTGATGATGTGTTGTGTGGTGTTGTGTGGTGTAGCGTGTGATGTTGTGTTGAGGAAAAGTCTGGCAAGTTGAGTTGTGTCGTGTCGTGTCGTGTCGTGTCGTGTTGTGTTATGTTGTGCTGCTGGATTGTTGTGTTTCAGTTGTAACGTGTTTGCAACATATTAAAGATCCCGAGTTCAGTCCCGGGTTTCGACATGGAACGCAATGCAGTATTCAACATTAGGAAATGGTCAGGCCATGGAGCACTTGCTAGGTGTAGTTTTTTTCAGTATAAGTAGGCTTATATAAGCCTACACGTATGTATATATATATATATATATATATACGTACAAATATGATACTTGACTGGGTCAGTAAAACATTTGATTTTAATTTTGCAAAGTCGTTTCTGACTGATATGCCTTTCCTTTTTTGATTGAGATATTGATAGTTTTGTCTTTTATGTGTCATTATTCTTGATTTCCTCCATGCTTCATTAGAAATGAAAAGGAATTGACTTGTGTTTTGTTCATTGTTCAGCCCATGCCCAAGGTCAAACAGCCGGAGGCAAAGGTGAGAATTTCGTGCATGTATAGATATGTAATAATGATTTCATAAATTAATGATAATAATTTCATTTCTAAAGCGCAAAACTGCACTTTACAGAATACAAAACTTAGTAAACTTTTTAGTCAAGTAAAAGCAGACACTAACAAGCATGAACTGAAAAAAGGAACTTTAGTATAATGAAGAGCAAAACAATGTAAATGAGTACAAGCATTCATAAACAATACGCGTGCAAGCACTCTCTCTCTTTCTCTCTCCCTTTCTCTCTCCCTCCCTCACACACACACACACACACACACACACACACCACACACACACACACAACGACGCGCGCCGCCGCCGCACACACACACACACACACACACACACACACACACACACACACACACACACACACACACACGGATTACTGAACTAGGGTACACTCAGTCTATTAGGCGCGTGACCCAAGTTGTCATCCCCCCTCTGACCGGGTGGCGTGTCCTGGGGCCGGACTTATGAAGGGTGCGCAACTTATGCAGTGCATAAATATTTATGCCCACCACGAGTACATAGTAAAGTCTGGTCATGAACACTAAGTCTTTGAACTCCTGGAAGATCATCCGCCCTGGCCGTTGACTTTCTCGAGGAATGCTCTTGGATAAGCAGTACCAACCACTCCAGCGGCATCACGGCTGGTCATTCGCTTTCCAGCGTTATTGCACGTATATATCAAATCATTGGTGGCTTTCCCCATGGGAATGACAGGGGCTCTTTCAGTATAAATAGTATTCCCACCTTCTGGAAATTATGTGCTAGAAATTTCTTTTTTTCTATCACTCTCTCTCTTTCTTTCTTCCTCGTTTGCTTTCTGTCATTTCTTCCTATCATTCTGTCTTTCTGGTTCATTCACCTGTATGTGTTCGATAAAGTCTTACGTACTTTTTCTTAAGATTGACAATTGGGTACATGCATTAGGTGCATTTTTGGCTCTGGGGAGGTGAGATACTCGGAAGCGATTTTGGGTAATTTATGCCCGTTTTTTGTACATGTTCTAGTGTCTTTAGGTATGCTTAAATTTGTGTTCAGATGTTTTTTTTTAAATCCCCTGTGCGATAAATTGGACGGAGTGGTCAACGTCAGGGGCATGTCCTTGGATTGTGTGCGCGAATGCATTGATATGTGTACTTAGTTTTCTTTTTTCTTTTTTCCTGTTGAAGTTTTGTATGTGTCGAGGCGGTAATAGCCCTGATATGGCTGTACGCAGTCGGTAGGGCTTTAAACAACAGTAACAACAACAACTATTGGTGGCTGCGTGGTTTTGTATGTTTTGAGGAGTTTATAGCCCTGATACGGCTCTACGCAGTCGGCTGGGCTTTAAACAACAATAACAACAATAATTGGTAGCTGTGTGGAAGCAACGCTTGAATAGTCCAAACACTATTCGGTCTTGAGGCTGCAGGCTATGACTCGCATGTGGAGGGAAACCGACAAGCAGGCCTACAGTACTGTTGTCACGGGAAAAATCAACCATATCAAGCCACACGTGCGAATCGTGACTGTCGAGAATGACAAGCACGTTCCTGTCAATAGTGCATCCGTTGAACCATACAAAATGGCGCAAGCTTTCCAGAAGATTTCTCTGGTCATACAGCCACTGTGGCAGGCAAACCCACAGGTCCCCCAGGTGGCGCTCTGTGTAGCAGGTATGCCTTGAAATTTATCCTGGGGACTGTTAGGCATGGTGGTACAGTATTGCTCTTTGCATTGATGAAACTCGACAATGTGACAGTTTTTCCCCCACTCGTGTGATATCAGCTTGACAATCGTTTGGCGCCTGCCTCTGACAGTACACGTTGTTGTTCTTGTGAGGTACTCAGACCAGTTTCGTCCAAGTTGTAGATGTGGTCTGGTGTAATTGTTTTCATCAGTATTGTTGTTGTTGTTTCTCTCTTTGTCTCTGCTCATTCTTCTTCTTCTTATCATTGTCATTGGTTTTGTTGTTGGTCATTCTTCCTTTTCGACTTCTTATTTTTGTCATTATTATTGCCATTGTGATTGTTGTTGTCATAAAAAGATATACTTGTTGGTTTTGCAATTTTACTTTGTTTACGATGGTGGTGGTGATGGTAGTGGTGGTGATGATGATGATGATGATGATTATGATGATATTGTTATTGCTATTATTGTTTTATACGTAGGTATGTGCCGCCGGCTGTGAGCACTGCCGTAGGCCTACATACGATCTCATGGTCTATGACGATAGGTTAAAGAACTACGTCGCACTAGACTGTGAGATGTATGTGACAAACGCGGGCCTTGAACTCGGTAAGAATGTCACCCACCCTCTCTCCCTCTCTCTCTCTCTTTCTCTCTCTCTCTCTTTCTAGCATATTTTATTAATGTCATCAGTGAACGAAGAAACTGTAAAACGTTTTGCAGTTTACCTGTACAAGGCGTTCGAAATACGAAATTGTAATTACTGTGTGTGGTTTTGTTGTTTTTGTGTTATCAGTCTTTCTGAGGGGCCATGGTCTTTATGACTATATTACCTGAGTCTGCATCTCTCTCTCCCTCTCTCTCTCTCTCTCTCTCTCTCTCTCTCTCTCTCTCTCTCTCTCTCGTTCCTTTGCTTTTTTTAACGATCATTTTACATTACTTGGAAGGTACGTGTGTATGCGTGTGTGTATGTGCGTGTGTGTATGTGAGTGTATGTGTGTGTGTCTGTTAGCAAGATTTTCTCATGTGCTTCTGGATGCATCTTTACCAAATTTGGAGCAAAAGTGTTGTGTTCATTGTAAAGGAATCGTGAATGCTTAAATTTTGAGGAATAGGATTCATTTAACACTAGAGCAAGGTCACACAGACCAACGCAATGACTGAATTCAGCACTTATTTGTGGCAAGTGAGTGTACTGCACTTCCCAGGAACTTCTGATAGGAATAAAAAAAATCTATTTTCCGTGACATTCTATAAGATCTACCATTGTCCTCCATGCTCGGTTGGCCAAAAATTTGCGCTTGTCTTGTATTGAATACGCGTCCTTTTTGGTTTGCTTGTTCTTCTGGTTCCTGTTTGCTTGGACGCTGGCAGTCGCACTTGTTTTGGACCTCCATGCTCGTCACTTTTTGTTACAAGTGAAACTTCTTGAAGGTCAGAGTGACCTCAAGAAGTACAAAACATGCGTTTCCTGTTATCGTGTTTTTGTTCTTAAAAGAAGAGACTGTGAGAATGGCTCGACCATCTTTGGTTTGTTTGTTTTGTGGTGGTTTGGGTTTTTTTTTTCGTGTTGTCTTTATCGCTTTTAGTGGTCACAGAGCGTGGGGTCACTGTTTCACAATGCTTTGACAGAACATGAGACTGGGGATTATAATGATGATGTGTCAGTTAAACGCGTGCGGGTTGGGGTTTGTTTGTTTGTTTGAGAGAGAGAGAGAAAGAGACGTGGACAAAAGATCTAGTAATTTTGAGTTCAATCTCGGAACATTAAACACTGGCCTCTTTGCTGCTCCTCTTAATGTTTCCATCATTCTGGTGGTGTCAGCTTAGTGTTTAACCCTTTGACTTCCGCACCCTATTCACCAGCATCCTGCACTGCCAACCACGCTAGCGAAGCAAGAACTTAACCCTTTTAATTCCTGCAGAAAGCTGGTGGATAGGTTGAGGGAATCAAAGGGTTAAGTTTTTGCAGTTGGTGGATAGGGTACAGAAGTCAAAAAGTACTGTTCAAAAAAAGAAAACGCATAGTTGATACTTGCAAATTTAATGTCATAAATGAGAAAGGTATAGAAAATCAAATAATGCGAATTCCATTTTGAAAGTTGGCATGGACAGAGCATAAAGGCTGTGCAGTTCATTTCAGTCATGACAGCAATTGGTCAGTCCATAGGCGCGAACACAGAGACGATCGGATCAGTAGGGGGTATGACCACCTTGAGCATCAACAAGTGCCTGGCACCTCCTCAGCATAGAGTGGATCAGACGTTGGATGTCTTGCTGAGGAATGGCTTCCCACTCCTCCTGTAGCGCCTGCAGCAGTTCGGCATGAGTCGCCGGCGCTTCCTCTCGACTGCGCTCGCGCCTGTCCAGATTATCCCAAATGTGTTCGATTGGGTTCATGTCTGGTGACACGGCTGGCCAGGGAAGCACGCGAACGTGGTTGTCATTGAGGAACTGGGTGGTGACGCGTGCCGTGTGAGGACGAGCGTTATCCTGTTGAAACACGGCGTCAGGGTCGGCCAGAAGAGGAAGGACGTGTGGGCGCAGAATCTCCTCCACGTAGCGCACGGCGTTCAGGCGCCCTGGGACGTGCACCATGCGACTCCTCCCAGCAAGGCTGATCGCTCCCCATACCATGACGCCTCCACCACCATGTGGAGGTGCCTCATCCACACAGTTCGGCACGTAGCGTTCATTCACTCTTCTGTACACCCGTCTCCGGTTGTCATGTCGCCGGAGTAAGAAGTGAGACTCGTCGCTGAACCAAACGTGCCTCCAGTGATTCCTAACGGTCCACCGACGATGCTGGTTGCCCCACTGCAATCGGTCCAGGCGATGGCGGCGAGTGAGGACAGCTCCTCTGTAAGGCCTGCATGCCCTCAAGCCAGCGTTGTGCAGGCGGTTCCGCACTGTCTGGTCGGAAATTCGGCGGGGCCCGGGGAGTTCATGGACAGTAGAGGAGGCCGCCAAGAACCGATTCCGCAGGTGGCGCACCCGTATGTGGCGGTCCTGGCGAACAGTTGTTGCCCTTGGTCTGCCTGCTCGTGGCCGGTCAGCGATGGAGCCTGTGGCGTGAAACCTGGCCCACAGCCTGCTGATGGTGCTCTGCGACACGTGGAAATGCCTGGCAACGGCGCTCTGGCTCTGGCCTCCTTGTAGGCGTCCCAACGCGTTTTGGCGGTCTTCTCGGCTCAGGGGGGCCATTCTTCTGGGCAGACTTTAGACCTGATTTGGAGAGGAAAGTCTTTTCGCTTTTATGGGATTTGGGGGACATGGTGTGAACTCAATGTTCACTACGTTTCACGAGATTTCATCCACGCACGGCGAGTGTGCAACCGAAAATTGCTGTTTGGGCATTTCAGCCACTCCAAGCGCATGCGTCACGAACAGCACGGGAATTTACCGACGGACGCGAGGCCGAAAATCGGGTGAACACTTTCGGCAGTTTAGTGGATATCCACACACTCATACTTGGACCGGAACTCAATATTTATAACTATGCGTTTCTTTTTTTGAACAGTATATAATAGGGTCCTTTCCTTCCCATTTCAAGACCCTGTCAGCGCATAGTGTTTTCAAGGAGCCTGTCAGATAATTGCTGGCAGATTTGGGTAGAGCCTGTGTGGAATTGCTTAAGAACGACGAATCCCTCTTGATCAAACTTCAAAATCCCTCTTGATCAAACTTCAAAAATCCCTCTTGATCAGACTTCAAAGCTCCATACTCTGTTGTCAGTCGAGACTACGTTACGATGCTTGCTACGTGATATGAGAATGGGAATCATAGTTCTATCGTCAATCTTCGAGACCTTGCCAACGCACGTGGCTTTTGTGCAGGTTTATGCCTTAACCCTTTGACTCCAGCACCTTATCGACCAACTGCAAAAACTTAACCGTTTGACTCCCTCACCTTATCCACCAGCTTCCTGCAGGAAGCTGGTGGATAGGGTGAGGGAGTCATATATTTAAAGTTTTGCTTTGCTTACATGGTTGACAATGCAGGATGCTGGTGGACAGGGTGCAGGAGTGAAAGGGTTAATCGTTTTGGGTCTTCTCCATCGTATAGCACTAGTGGCGTCAATGCATCTGCAATTTTTTTTCCGAGCGCAGAGATACCATCTTGAGGAACTGAAACTGAATCCTCAGTCAAAGTAGCTGCCAACTTTGAAGCAAACAGAAACCAAAAATACATAAAACGAGAAAGCATAGTTAACACTTTGACTCCTGCACCCTGTGCACCAGCATCCTGCATTGTCAACCAAGTAAGCAAAGCAACAACAAAAAACTTAACCCTTTGACTCCCCTCACTCTATCCACCAGCTTCCTTCATTTGTTTGCACCCAGTTCATTCACACCTAATTAAATCAAATTAGGCAATCATATTTCTTAATGATTACGTCATTCATGTATTTTTTCAGGTTTGTGGAGTGATTGAAATTGGCGATAGGAAGAAAAGCTATTGCTATTGAGTATTTCAGTGTTCCATTCTTTTTTGAATTTCTGTTTCATATTTTGCTAAAGGAAGACAGAAAGCTTGACTCGCTTGTCATGCCGTTTATCCATACCTCTTGACCCATACCTCTTGAAATCCATATCCTTCTAGACATTCTTTTTTTGAATAAGAGAGAGAGAGAACATTTTTTAAAATGTTTAGCCATAAGTACGACAAAGAAACAGGGTTGGGGGGGTGGGGGGGAGGGACGGTGGAAAAAATGTTTATTGCATAGGCCGTTAAATATTTTGACCTCTTGCAACTGAGAGAGAGAGAGAGAGAGAGAGAGAGAGAGAGATAGAGATTATTCGTTGTACTGCAGTTGAAAAGTTTTTTGTTTTTTTTCAGGTCGTGTCACGATTGTTGACCACCAAGGGCGAATATTAATTGATGAATACGTATTACCGGCGGACGGCCACTACATCGTGGACTACTGTACCCCGTACAGCGGCATTACGGCATTCAGCTTGCACAAGGCGAAGCCGTTCCCCGCTGTACTGCAGATGGTGAACACCATCATTAACGTAAGTATACGGTACAACTGATTCTTTGAGTGTCAGGTGAAATAAAAACCTGTTAAGACATAATCTTTTCTTTTTCTTTTTTTTGTTTTTGTTTTTTTGCTTTTCTTTCTTCTTTTCTTTTTTTTTTTTTTTCTTTTTCAAGGCGGTTTTACGTTCTCTCATTTGCGTGAATGAACGTTTGTTTTTACACACACTGTGCAAGCTGTACTTTGCTACACAGTCTGCAGTCTTTGGTGAGCGTACATCTTGAATATTTTTGTTTCGAAAACTCTAAAACCAGTCACTCTTAAGGCCTACGCAGAGTGGGTTCGGCTATTCGGTTTTCATAGATGCTGAGCCGTACACGAGCCGAGAGCAAGACGTGAACTGCACGTCTTGCATTCGGTTCGCGTACGGCTCGTGAATAAAATTGTGGCGGGAAATCTAGAGATCTGGGCCGGAACTCGTTAAAAAGCATCAAGATTTATTCATTGACTAGAGATCTGGGTCAGAGAAAATGGAGAAACTTCAGTTTTTATTGCTGTTGTGGTTGAAAAGAAGAAATTCTAGACCTAATAGGCGTTATTGGGTACATCCCATATTCCAAGAAAGGCCAACATTTGGTGAATACCATCACCTCATTGAAGGCATTCTCCAAGATGAGGAAAAGTGTTTATTGTACATAAGAATGAAACCACACAAAAAATACACGCTACACACACAACACACATCAAAAAGCCCGCGTAGCACGCTCAGCACGTAGTGACGAGAGGTCGCCGAGTGAAATTAAGTGCAGCGCTTAGATGCCAGTCGGCACAGAAAGTTGCCGAATGGTAGCCGATCGCGAGCCGTGTTCACTCTGCCTGTGCTATTGGATGAAAGAGGTTTTTTAATTTCCACGGCTACCAGTCGGCAAGGTCATCAAGGACAAAGCCGATTACGTGCCGATCGCGAGCCGAAAACGAACCCACTCTGCGTAGGCCTTTAGGCTGCTGGGCCATAGAAAGTCGCACCTCACGTCTCACGCCTCATGCTTCACGCCTCACGCGTGAATAGAAAAATGAACAGACGAGGTCTCTCTTGCGCGGGGCCATACAACTCCACTCCCGCTTCATGCTTCACGGTTCACGCGTGAGCGGAGAAATGGAACTGTCCACTTTTTTCGATGCGTGAAGTTGGGAGTTTCTGGTTATCATTGGCCATTTCAATTCTCCTCACATGCAGGATGGATGACTACAAAGAAAAAGGCCCCTCCTGGAAACCGCGTGTGCCTGACTACAAAAAAAAAAAAAAAGAAAAAAAAGAAACAAGTTTGGGAAGACTTGGCGGAGATTCTGAATGAACCCAAAGTTAAGGAAATGATGGAATATTCGGTGGAATTCTCCTCGTGATTCTGTAAGGAAGAAATGTTCTCGGCACTATATGCTTTGTCTCTTTCGCTTCCTCCTCCTGAGCAAGAGCAAAACCAGGAGGTCTTCTTTGTCAGAAGAGTCCATCTTCGGAAAAAGAAACGAACCACGAATATTCTCTGATCATTTGAGCAAACAGCACTGTAGTCTGGCACCGTCAACACAAAACAGACGCGTGAGCAGTGAGGCGTGAGCTCCTGTGACCCAGTGCATGAAATGTGAGTCGTGAAGCGTGAGACGTGAGGCATGAGTATCTATTGCCCAGCAACCTAACATAACTGGCAGGATTTCTAACGTGATATCTGATGTTCTACATGCGTATACATACAAAGAGGGTTTAGGTATGTTTGAAATCTTTATGTTCACTTTGAAATCTCCCATGCATGAAATTTTGTTGTTGTTGTTGTTGTGGTGTGTGTGTTCTGTATGTTGTATGTCGTCAGATGTCTAAAAAGTCCCTCTTATGTGTATGAATTGAAATTATTATTTTGTTACTACATTATCTATTCACTGTTTAAAAAAAAAGAATAAAAACAAGGCGAAAAAAAGGGTTTAGGCATTGACAGGTCTGCACACATATCCACGCCACCTGGGGAGATCTGAAAAATCTCCACCCTTTACACGCACTAAGTTGGTTTCTGCCATTGAGAAGATCTACGAGAACTTTTGATTGCTGCCTACGAACTGGAGGTGGCTAAAGCTGCTGGTTTTAATCCTCACCAGCGCGCGACAAGATTGTATCGTCTCTCCTCTCTAGTTTGCTGCTGCGATTGATCGGGTACTACGGCTTGCAACGAAAGACAGAGGCTTTGTGTGCACTGAGGACAGTTGTCTGTCTGACCTGGAGTTGTCTGATGATATTGTGGCCTTTGCAGATGAGACCCATGCCTCGCAAGACCTGGTCAGCTCTATCGACGACAGTGCAGGAGGGCTTGGCCTCACCATCAGTCATGTTCATGTTCATGTTCATGTTCATGTTCGTATTCATATTCATTTTCTTTTGTCACAGTGGGCTTACCATGTGGAATTCGGGCTGCTGTCCCTGTTGACAGCGCAGTGCAGCGTCATCTCATTTTTTTTTTTTTTAAACCAAGACTGAGACAGGCGAGAAGGCTTACTGGCCTTGAAGGGGAGTGACCTGGGAAATCAACCTGTCTCTCCAATCTTATATACAGGGCAGCTGGGAGAATGTCCTGTGTTTCATTGCCGTGGGATCTTTAGCGTGCGCCAGCCAAAAGGCACGCGGTTCCGACTCGTCTTTCGTCCCCTTTCGAAGGACTAGACGTTCAATTCGATTTTCCGGTCAAACTGAAAAGTCGAGGCGTCAACGAGAAACGAACTCCTGGAAGCTCGAGTTCATTGATAGATCAACACATCTATCAAAATGATTTGTCTGATGTTCATGTCGACGTATCCATTTGTATTCACTGACACTTCCAGGCACATAACAAATACTTTTGACTTTATAGATCAATACGTACATCAAAATGATTTATATGATATGCATTTCGATGTATCCATTTGTATTCACTGACACTTGCAGGCACATATCAAATACTTTTGATGTTATTATATGTAGATCCAATACCTCATCCTTCTGATATTTGTAGGTGTTAAACAGTTATATCAAATGCTTGACCGTTTTGATGCTTTCAGGTAGAAGCCCAGATTCAGTTTTATTACCGCTCTGATATGTTTTCAGGGAGATCAAATACTTTACTGTTTTGATACTTTTCGGTATACATCCCATTTTACTATTCTGATAGACGACTTTTCGGTGGAGATTCTGCTTTACTGTTTTGATACTTTCGGTACAGATCCTATTTTTTTCCATTCTGATACTTATAGGTTCACCAAGGTTTTGCTGTTCTGATGCTTGTGGGTATATTTCAACATTGTACGGTACTGCTAAGTTGTACAGATCCAGTATTTCAATGGTTTCAAAATTCTCGGCATAGAACCGATATTTTTAAATTCTGTTTTTGTTTTGATTTGTTTTCTTGTTTGTTTGTTTGTTTGTTTTTTGAGAAACAGATCAGTGCTGTATTTTTTCTTATGTTTATAGGCACACATCTAATTCATAGCATTTGATGTGAAATATATCAGTGGAATTGATATGTTAGGGTATATTAGCGGAGATATTGACAAAGATGTGTTAATAGAAGTGGCCATGAAGTCAGCAACACAACAGTTATTTCTGTTTCAATTTTTCACGATAACGTCTCGCGCTCGGAATACAAAGATCCCTAACGATCGTGGCATAAGCCTTAAGCCAGCACGTAAGTCCTATAAGTTGGCAAGGTCTTGAGAGAGAGAAAAAACTGGCCAGCCCAAGGGTTGAACTCACAAACCGTGCGTTCTGAGCTTGACGCTCTAACAACTGGGCTAATGCGATTTTTTTTTATATATTATCAATAGTAAGGACACTGAAATCTAGAACATTGAAACCTAATTATAATAGGCCTAGGTTCGTACAAAATGAAATAAACGGAACCCAAAAAGTCTAAATACAAATCACAGCACACAATTGAACAAAGTTAGACAACAGGCCAATAAAGTAAATAACTTTGTCATGTGACATTCGTCTTCAACACGTTTCAGAAACAACAAAATCAAAACGCTTACACATTACAGCAACAATCAAAATAACTTATTGCCAACACACACAATAAATCATGAATTCCAAACACACTAATTCCAACACTTCACTCATGAGCACATGCAGCAGGCACATTCAACCACAGCTCGTCATGCATGCACCATGCATTATGTGACTGATAGGCCGTATACTGAGAGAGAGTGAAAAAACCCAGAGAGAGAAGGGTGGGCGGACTTCTGTAGTATAGTAGGTCTACAGAGAGAATTGTGACAAATGGGGAGGGGGACGGACTGCTGTAGTATAGTAGGCCTACAGAGAGAAGTGGTATAAATGGGGAGGGGGAGGGACTGCTGTAGTATAGTAGGTCTACAGAGGAATTGCGACAAATGGGGAGGGGGAGGGACTGCTGTAGTATAGTAGGTCTACAGAGAGAAGTGGGATAAATGGGGAGGGGGAGGGACTGCTGTAGTATAGTAGGTCTACAGAGAGAAGTGGGATAAATGGGGAGGGGGAGGGACTGCTGTAGTATAGTAGGTCTACAGAGAGAAGTGGGATAAATGGGGAGGGGGAGGGACTGCTGTAATATAGTAGGTCTACAGAGAGAAGTGGGATAAATGGGGAAGGGGAGGGACTGCTGTAATATAGTAGGTCTACAGAGAGAAGTGGGATAAATGGGGAGGGGGAGGGACTGCTGTAGTATAGTAGGTCTACAGAGAGAAGTGGGATAAATGGGGAGGGGGAGGGACTGCTGTAATATAGTAGGTCTACAGAGAGAAGTGGGATAAATGGGGAGGGGGAGGGACTGCTGTAATATAGTAGGTCTACAGAGAGAAGTGGGATAAATGGGGAGGGGGAGGGACTGCTGTAATATAGTAGGTCTACAGAGAGAAGTGGGATAAATGGGGAGGGGGAGGGACTGCTGTAAAATATAGTAGGTCTACAGAAAGAAGTGGGATAAATGGGGAGGGGGAGGGACTGCTGTAGTATAGTAGGTCTACAGAGAGAAGTGGGATAAATGGGGAGGGGGAGGGACTGCTGTAGTATAGTAGGCCTACAGAGGGAAGTGGGATAAACAGGGAATTTAACAAGATATTATTTCGGGAATAAACTGGTCTCAAATTGGTTCTGACAGACTGCAAGGACTGTGAATGGCTAGCAGAGAACGGGGGCTTGTTCCAGGTTCCAGCCACTAAACATTGGGGGAAAAAAAGATGGTCTGCCTAAAGATTGAACCCCACAACCTCTGAGTTATGAGCATGGCGCTCGAACAACTGATATAATACGCCACAGCTAAACTTCATGTGAGGTGGTAAACTATTCTTTTAAGTGATAGGCTGATAAAATACCAGCATAAAATATAGACTAGGTAAAACATAGGCTGGGTAGGGCCTCAGGACCTGATTGATTTGGTTCAGTTTTTACCTCGGCACCCACCTCAGGTGATATGGCCGACGGGTACAACCATCCCAGGGAAGTGGGGGAAGGGGGACTTATCTAATCCTATACTGACACCACCAGAACAACAATGATGTCAAGATGGGACAGTGAGAAGTCCAGTTTTTTAATGTAGCGAATCCCGGGATTCGAACCCACAACCATTAGCATGTGAATCCGACTCCTAAACCAACTGAGCTACTGGGGCCCGCGTTCTCAGGACCTGGTTAGCTCATGGGTTTATGTGCAGGCTGAAGGCTTGTGCCATGATCACCATACACATGGCACTTGTGACATTAGTGCATATGGAATTCGTTCCGAGCGCGGAGACGTCGTCTTGAGAAACTGAAACTGAAACTGAAACTTGTTTTCGATTGCCGAGTATATACATCAACATTTGTCCGAGTTAAAAAAAAAGTTCCAAAGCAAGTGTGACTGCCCGCGCCCAAGCAAACAGGAACCAGAAGAACAAGAAAACCAATGTAAGCGCGTATCCAACAAAACAAGCGCAAATTTTCGGCCAGCCGGCCTTTGTCAAGCGCGAACGCACGGTCACAAACAGATCACAAACACCAAACAATGGATAATAAAAACAGGACTAAAAACTTCCCTGCCGCCTCGCCCAGTGGGTAAGAAGGGGAAAAAAAGTGTCTTGAGTTACATACATTCTGACATTTATTTTCAAATTTTGTTTGTGTTACACAGAGTTCTGTTACAGTAGTCCACGACTACCGCAAGGATTACCAAGTTCTTGGCGGCCGGAAGCCCCATCCTCAAATGACCCGGGATACATCTACGGCCAAAATTCTGCATAGGGCTGCAAAGAAAAACGGAGGCCGTAGAGTAGCCCTCAAAGCCCTCGCCCGGGAAATGTTGGGTGAGTAAACCGATGGTTAAATACCTGTCTTTGTGTGTGTGTGTGTGTGTGTGTGTGTGTGTGTGCGTGCGTGTGTGTGTGCGTGTGTGTGTGCGTGTGTGTGTGTGTGTGCGTGTGTGTGTGTGTGCGTGTGTGTGTGTATGTGTGCGTGCGTGTGTGTGTGTGTGCGTGAAACACCTCATCAACCATGCCTGTCTTCTCTGGACTGCTTAGTTCTTTCTACCCGTCTAACTTCAGCCCTTCCATCTGACCACTCTGCGATTCTCTGTTCTCTTGACATTTCTCCTCCTTCCCGTACCACGCGCACAGTGACTCGACGCAATCTCAAATCTATCGACCTCTCCACATTTTCATCTGATGCCTCCCGTCTCCTTTCTGAAAAGTCACATAACCTTGCCGATGAATTCTATACTACTCTCCACCATCTTCTGGACACTCATGCTCCAGCCACAACCCGTCTTTTACCTGATCGCCCCCCTACCCCCTGGCTCACTCATGAGATTGCCTGTGCAAAACGTGCCCGCCGCAGAGCAGAGCGCCGCTGGCGCAAATCCAAACTCACTGTACACAGGCAACTTTTCCAAGCCTCTAAACAAAAGTATCCACCCTCATTGCATCTGCAAAAACAAGCTATTTCCAAACCAAAATCCTGAATGCCGCTTCTTCAAAAGAACTCTTTACAACCATGAATCATCTCCTTGGCACACGAAAAGATTTACCTCTCCCAACAAAACATACAAATGAAGAACTCCCATCTGTATTCTCCAAGTATTTCACCACCAAAATACAAACTCTTCGTGACAGGCTTGACAGGACACCCTGTCAACCATGCCCACCTGACCCTTCCTTCTCTGGCACACCTCTTACTACTTTTACCCCAGTCTCACAAGAAGAAATTTTCAACACAATCAGATCCATGTCGTTCAAAACCTGCGAACTGGATCCTCTTCCAGGTTCTCTCTACTCCGACTGTCTTCCTACTCTCCTCCCATTCATCACTGACATCATCAACACTTCTCTTCAAACTGGAACTGTCCCAGATTCTTTCAAGTCTGCTATTGTTCACCCTCTCCTCAAGAAACACAATTTAGACCCAAATGAACTGAAAAATTACCGGCCTATCTCTAATCTCTCTTTCTTGTCAAAACTCCTTGAAAAAGTCGTCCTCAACCAGCTGAACTCTCACCTGTCTGCCAACAATCTCCTCAATCCTTTCCAGTCAGCCTACCGCCAGTGCCATAGCACTGAAACTGCCCTACTACACATTGTCAACAATCTCCTCCTTGCAACTGATACTGGCAAAGTCTCTCTCCTCACACTCCTTGATCTGTCTGCAGCCTTTGATACCATTGACCATGGTATTCTCCTTTCTAGACTTCATCATACTTTTGGCATCTCTGACATTGCTCTCTCCTGGTTCACTTCATATCTATCAAACAGAAAACAAACTGTTCTCATCAATGGCACTTACTCTCAACCTGCATACCTGACCTGTGGTGTTCCACAAGGATCTGTCCTTGGCCCTGTTCTTTTCACTCTTTACACCTCCCCCCCTATCCACCATCATCAACTCCCACTCTATAAAACACCACTTCTATGCTGATGACACCCAACTTCAAGACAGTGACTCACCTGATAATATACAGCGCCTGTTGACTCGCACCACTGAGTGTTACTCGGACATTAAGAACTGGATGACACACAATAGACTTCAGCTTAATGACGACAAGACAGAAGCTATCCTCATTGGCACCCGTCAGAAACTTTCTCAGCTGCCTCCTCTTTCTCTTCCATTATGTAACACATCAGTCCCAATTTCTGATTCAACTAAAAACCTTGGTGTCTGCATTGACTCTACCCTCTCCATGAACAACTTTGTTTCTCAAACTGCCAGATCTTGCTACTATCATCTCCATCGTATAAGGCTGATCAGGAAGTATCTCTCTGTCGAAACAACTGCAAAACTCGTTCTCTCCTTCATAATGTCTCGCATTGACTATTGCAATTCACTCCTGTCTGGTCTTCCTGTCTCCACCATTCACATCATACAGCGCATTCAAAACAATGCTGTATGCCTTGTACTCAAAAAGAAAAAAGCTGACCACATATCTCCTCTCCTGGCACAATTTCACTGGCTCCCTGAATCAAAGCGCATAAGTACAAACTAGACACCATGTGCTACAAAAGCCTCGATAACGCAGCCCCCGATTACCTGTCAAGCCTACTTGAGATCTATGTTCCCTCACGTACCCTCCGCTCTGCCTCCGATCCTCTGACTTTTCGCTTTCCACGCACTAAGCTCAATACCTATGGTCCACGAGCCTTCTCTGTTTCTGGTCCACTCTCCTGGAACAAACTTCCTCTCTCAGTCCGTCAGCAACCTACTTTTGTCTCCTTCAAGTCCGCTCTCAAAACTCACCTTTTCTCCTCTGCATAAAATCCTAACCTCACTCAACCCAACCCCCCCCCCCCCCCCCCCTCTGCAGCCTGTCTCCGCTCGGAGGGGAATCACATGTTATATAATTGTGTATGATATGCTCTCTATAATTTTCCATTGCTTTTATTCTTGCTTTTATTGCTTTTATTCTTTCTCCCCATTTATAGCCATGCGTGTGTGAGTGTGTGTGTGCCTGCGTGCGTGCGTGTGTGTGTGTTTCAGCGCTTAGATTTGATTTTATCAAGATTTTGCGCTATATAAATATTGTAATTATTATTATTATTTACCAAGAGAGAATACTGCCTTGTCACGAAGCATCTCACTTCCAAAAATGGAACTCCGTGGTATCATCACTATCATCCCAGTTCTCATGGACATAGCATTGTGAAAAATTGTTCAGAATTATGTGACCCTTTATGCCGTTCTTGTCATGCTGATCAGAGTTTCAGTAGGTTTGGAGATGTGTTTGAAAACTGAAATCAGCAGCGTGGAAGTTACGCGGATGCAGTGCAGAAGATGGACAGCTAAACAACACCGACACAAACAAAACTTAGTTTTTAAGAGGGATCTGTCAAACTCAGAGCCTGGAATTCGTCGCGGAAACGAGGATTTCCGCGGAAATCAAAATCGAAAATCGCGCAAAAAAGGACACCACAGAAGGAAAGGACATCACAGAGGATGAATACACCACAGAGAGCATACCTGATCAAGCACAGACAGAAACCAAACGAAAAAAAAAGCAAACATCTCTGGCAAGATTCTTTCGTCGTTCTGACTTGGATAAGCCTTCTAGCTAGTTTTGATGAATATGTCTATGAACACACTGAAACGATCTGCTGTGTATGATGGATCCTGATCTTGTGCCCAATGTTTATTAAATACTCTTTTGACTGATATTCATTGTGATTTTCAGTGTGTTAGATGCCTTTAAATTTGTCTCCAGAATGCCTCAGAATGCACAGATTTTAGTCTTGATTTAAAAATTTTCGGGGGGAGCATGCCCCCGGACCCCCCTAGAAGTTTCCTCTTTTTTTTTTCACGCCAATTTCAAGGGCTTGCAAACTCGAAGAGTTCCATATGTATTCCACACGCTTTGGTAGAAATTGTTTGGCTATAAGGCTGTCCTCCTTTAGCTCACACTGTATTGTATGTATTTTTGGTGATAAGGCTCTCCTCCTTTAGCTCACACTGTATTCTATGTATTGTTTGGTGATAAGGCTCTCCTCCTTTAGCTCACACTGTATTGTATGTATTGTTTGGTGATAAGGCTCTCCTCCTTTAGCTCACACTGTATTGTATGTATTGTTTGGTGATAAGGCTCTCCTCCTTTAGCTCACACTGTATTGTATGTATTGTTTGGTGATAAGGCTCTCCTCCTTTAGCTACTGTATTAAGTATTGTTAGTGATAAGCTCTCCTTTAGCTCACACTGTATTTAATGTATGTTTGTGATAAGGCTCCTCCCTTTAGCTCACACTGTATTGTATGTATTGTTTGGTGATAAGGCTCTCCTCCTTTAGCTCACACTGTATTTATGTATTGTTTGGTGATAAGGCTCTCCTCTACTCACTATTGATGATTGGAACTCCATCCTTTAGCTCACACTGTATTCTATGTATTGTTTGGTATAAGGCTCTCCTCCTTTAGCTCACACTGTATTGTATGTATTGTTTGGTGATAATGCTCTCCTCCTTTAGCTCACACTGTATTGTATGTATTGTTTGGTGATAAGGCTCTCCTCCTTAGCTCACACTGTATTGTATGTATTGTTTGGTGATAAGGCTCTCCTCCTTTAGCTCACACTGTATTGTATGTATTGTTTGGTGATAAGGCTCTCCTCCTTTAGCTCACACTGTATTGTATGTATTGTTTGGTGATAAGGCTCTCCTCCTTTAGCTCACACTGTATTGTATATGTATTGTTTGGTGGATAAGGCTCTCCTCCTTTAGCTCACAACTGTATTCTATGTATTGTTTTGGTGATAAGGCTCTCCTCCTTTAGCTCACATGTATTGTATGTATTGTTTGGTGATAAGGCTCTCCTCCTTTAGTTCACACTTATCACACTGTATTGTATGTATTGTTTGGTGATAAGGCTCTCCTCCTTTAGCTCACACTGTATTCTATGTATTGTTTGGTGATAAGGCTCTCCTCCTTTAGCTCACACTGTATTGTATGTATTGTTTGGTGATAAGGCTCTCCTCCTTTAGCTCACACTGTATTGTATGTATTGTTTGGTGATAAGGCTCTCCTCCTTTAGCTCACACTGTATTTATGTATTGTTTGGTGTAAGGCTCTCCTCCTTTAGCTCACACTGTATTGTATGTATTGTTTGGTGATAAGGCTCTCCTCCTTTAGCTCACACTGTATTGTATGTATTGTTTGGTGTAAGGCTCTCCTCCTTAGCTCACACTGTATTGTATGTATTGTTTGGTGATAAGGCTCTCCTCCTTTAGCTCACACTGTATTGTATGTATTGTTTGGTGGATAAGGCTCTCCTCCTTTAGTCACACTGTATTGTATGTATTGTTGGTGATAAGGCTCTCCTCCTTTAGCTCACACTGTATTTATGTATGTTTGGTGATAAGGCTCTCCTCCTTTAGCTCACACTGTATTTATGTATTGTTTGGTGATAAGGCTCTCCTCCTTTAGCTCACACTGTATTGTATGTATTGTTTGGTGATAAGGCTCTCCTCCTTTAGCTCACACTGTATTGTATGTATTGTTTGGTGATAAGGCTCTCCTCCTTTAGCTCACACTGTATTGTTATGTATTGTTTGGTGATAAGGCTCTCCTCCTTTAGCTCACACTGTATTGTATGTATTGTTTGGTGATAAGGCTCTCCTCCTTTAGCTCACACTGTATTCTATGTATTGTTTGGTTTGGTGATAAGGCTCTCCTCCTTTAGCTCACACTGTATTGTATGTATTGTTTGGTGATAAGGCTCTCCTCCTTTAGCTCACACTGTATTGTATGTATTGTTTGGTGATAAGGCTCTCCTCCTTTAGCTCACACTGTATTGTATGTATTGTTTGGTGATAAGGCTCTCCTCCTTTAGCTCACACTGTATTCTATGTATTGTTTGGTGATAAGGCTCTCCTCCTTTAGCTCACACTGTATGTCTATGTATTGTTTGGTGATAAGGCTCTCCTCCTTTAGCTCACACTGTATTGTATGTATTGTTTGGTGATAAGGCTCTCCTCCTTTAGCTCACACGTATACACTGTATTGTATGTATTGTTTGGTGATAAGGCTCTCCTCCTTTAGCTCACACTGTATTGTATGTATTGTTTGGTGATAAGGCTCTCCTCCTTTAGCTCACACTGTATTCTATGTATTGTTTGGTGATAAGGCTCTCCTCCTTTAGCTCACACTGTATTCTATGTATTGTTTGGTGATAAGGCTCTCCTCCTTTAGCTCACACTGTATTTATGTATTGTTTGGTGATAAGGCTCTCCTCCTTTAGCTCACACTGTATTGTATGTATTGTTTGGTGATAAGGCTCTCCTCCTTTAGCTCACACTGTATTGTATGTATTGTTTGGTGATAAGGCTCTCCTCCTTTAGCTCACACTGTATCATGTATTTGTTTGGTGATAAGGCTCTCCTCCTTTAGCTCACACTGTATTGTATGTATTGTTTGGTGATAAGGTTCTCCTCCTTTAGCTCACACTGTATTCTATGTATTGTTTGGTGATAAGGCTCTCCTCCTTTAGCTCACACTGTATTGTATGTATTGTTTGGTGATAAGGCTCTCCTCCTTTAGCTCACACTGTATTCTATGTATTGTTTGGTGATAAGGCTCTCCTCCTTTAGCTCACACTGTATTGTATGTATTGTTTGGTGATAAGGCTCTCATCCTTTAGCTCACACTGTATTGTATGTATTGTTTGGTGATAAGGCTCTCATCCTTTAGGCTCACACTGTATTGTATGTATTTGGTGATAAGGCTCTCCTCCTTTAGCTCACACTGTATTGTATGTATTGTTTGGTGATAAGGCTCTCCTCCTTTAGCTCACACTGTATTCTATGTATTGTTTGGTGATAAGGCTCTCCTCCTTTAGCTCACATTGTATTGTATGTATTGTTTGGTGATAAGGCTCTCCTCCTTTAGCTCACATTGTATTCTATGTATTGTTTGGTGATAAGGCTCTCCTCTTTTAGCTCACACTGTATTGTATGTATTGTTTGGTGATAAGGCTCTCCTCCTTTAGCTCACACTGTATTGTATGTATTGTTTGGTGATAAGGCTCTCCTCCTTTAGCTCACACTGTATTGTATGTATTGTTTGGTGATAAGGCTCTCCTCCTTTAGCTCACACTGTATTGTATGTATTGTTTGGTGATAAGGCTCTCCTCCTTTAGCTCACACTGTATTGTATGTATTGTTTGGTGATAAGGTTCTCCTCCTTTAGCTCACACTGTATTGTATGTATTGTTTGGTGATAAGGCTCTCCTCCTTTAGCTCACACTGTATCACACTGTATTCTATGTATTGTTTGGTGATAAGGCTCTCCTCCTTTAGCTCACACTGTATTGTATGTATTGTTTGGTGATAAGGCTCTCCTCCTTTAGCTCACACTGTATTCTATGTATTGTTTGGTGATAAGGCTCTCCTCCTTTAGCTCACACTGTATTCTATGTATTGTTTGGTGATAAGGCTCTCATCCTTTAGCTCACACTGTATTGTATGTATTTGGTGATAAGGCTCTCCTCCTTTAGCTCACACTGTATTGTATGTATTGTTTGGTGATAAGGCTCTCCTCCTTTAGCTCACACTGTATTGTATGTATTGTTTGGTGATAAGGCTCTCCTCCTTTAGCTCACACTGTATTGTATGTATTGTTTGGTGATAAGGCTCTCCTCCTTTAGCTCACATTGTATTGTATGTATTGTTTGGTGATAAGGCTCTCCTCCTTTAGTTCACACTGTATTGTATGTATTGTTTGGTGATAAGGCTCTCCTCCTTTAGCTCACATTGTATTGTATGTATTGTTTGGTGATAAGGCTCTCCTCCTTTAGCTCACACTGTATTGTATGTATTGTTTGGTGATAAGGCACTCCTCCTTTAGCTCACACTGTATTGTATGTATTGTTTGGTGATAAGGCTCTCCTCCTTTAGCTCACACTGTATTGTATGTATTGTTTGGTGATAAGGCTCTCCTCCTTTAGTTCACACTGTATTGTATGTATTGTTTGGTGATAAGGCTCTCCTCCTTTAGCTCACATTGTATTGTATGTATTGTTTGGTGATAAGGCTCTCCTCCTTTAGCTCACATTGTATTGTATGTATTGTTTGGTGATAAGGCTCTCCTCCTTTAGTTCACACTGTATTGTATGTATTGTTTGGTGATAAGGCTCTCCTCCTTTAGCTCACATTGTATTGTATGTATTGTTTGGTGATAAGGCTCTCCTCCTTTAGCTCACATTGTATTGTATGTATTGTTTGGTGATAAGGCTCTCCTCCTTTAGCTCACACTGTATTGTATGTATTGTTTGGTGATAAGGCTCTCCTCCTTTAGCTCACACTGTATTGTATGTATTGTTTGGTGATAAGGCTCTCCTCCTTTAGCTCACATTGTATTGTATGTATTGTTTGGTGATAAGGCTCTCCTCCTTTAGTTCACACTGTATCACACTGTATTGTTTGTATTGTTTGGTGATAAGGCTCTCCTCCTTTAGCTCACACTGTATTCTATGTATTGTTTGGTGATAAGGCTCTCCTCCTTTAGCTCACACTGTATTCTATGTATTATTTGGTGATAAGGCTCTCCTCCTTTAGCTCACACTGTATTGTATGTATTGTTTGGTGATAAGGCTCTCCTCCTTTAGTTCACACTGTATCACACTGTATTGTTTGTATTGTTTGGTGATAAGGCTCTCCTCCTTTAGCTCACACTGTATTGTATGTATTGTTTGGTGATAAGGCTCTCCTCCTTTAGCTCACACTGTATTGTATGTATTGTTTGGTGATAAGGCTCTCCTCCTTTAGCTCACACTGTATTCTATGTATTATTTGGTGATAAGGCTCTCCTCCTTTAGCTCACACTGTATTCTATGTATTGTTTGGTGATAAGGCTCTCATCCTTTAGCTCACATTGTATTCTGTGCGCTGGTAAAGTCTTGAAGCGGTGAGAGAAGACGTGGGGTGAGTGAAGGTGGGACGCTGACACGACCAAATCGGCTGGAGCAATAAGAGGGGCAGTGACACATTATACTGCATTACTGTACACTACCGTACTCAACACTTAACTGCACTACACTACACCACACTACTGATGACTGCAGGGAAAATCCTGGTGACAGCAAAGACTTCACACTTGGGATATCTTTGGGGACATGTCAGACTTTGTTGAAAAGTAAACTAGGCTGCTTCTGGAGCATCATGTCTGTCTGCTTTTGTGATCGTACGAACACCCTCTGCGGTTGAAGTAAAGCAGCGTAGGGAGGAGCTTCGGACTACTAAGTGTCGAGACTTAAGCGAGAGGAGCTGGCAGCTATGTGAGCTCACGGCTAGGCCGGCTGCCCAATGGAGAAAGAAAGGCCCGTAGTAATGCAGAGGACGGCTCTTTCACTCTGTCCTGGTCTGGTTGCTGGGCTGGACCTGCTGGCTGGTGCGCGTTGTGTGGCTATGAGCCGGGGTTTGCCATCTCCCCCCACCTTGCCATTCGGTTTGTAAACAAGGTAACTGATGACTGGGTCCGTATGGGTCATGCAGCCAGCCCATGGACAGCCGCCATTTGTTTGGCGAAATGGCCACTGGGAAGTGATTTTTCACTCATCACCGATGCATTGTTCTTCTGGGTCCATCCAGAATAATCGGCTGTTTCTTGTTAACACTACACTACACGACACGACACGACACCGCGCCGCACTGCACTGCACTGCACTACGCTACACTACAATACACTAAACGACACTACACTACACCACACCATACCATGTTACACTACACTACACCACACTACACTACAATTTATGACATAATTAAAAGAAAAAATCTCAGTGGCTGATGAGCTGCGAAAAAAAGGGAATGTTTTCCCCCGTATATGCTCACGTTTGTACCATTTTTTTCATACTGTTATTTATGAGGTGACAGTAATGTTGGTGTTTTTATCTTATTCTGTAGGCCTACTAACGTGACGTTGGTGTTTTGTGTTGTTCTATACAAATTTGACGCTAAGAGTTTTTAAGCTATTGTATAGTAATGTGACATTAATGTTTTTGTGTTATTCTAACGTTAGATAAGGTTGGTGTTTTTATCTTCTTTATGCTAATGTGACGTTGGCGTTTCTATGTCAACGTCGCGTTGGTGTTTTTATGTTATTCTACACATAATGTGACGATGGTGTTTTTCTTTTCTTTTCTTTTATTTTAATGTTCTTCCTTGCAAATGTGACGTTGAGGTCTTTACGCCATTCTGTACGTAATGTGACAGTGGTGTTTTATGTTATTCTGTGCTAACGTGACTTCCTGTCTTTATGTAATTCCATACTTACGTGACATTGGGGGATTTTTTTTTTTACTGTGACGTTGGTGGTGATTGTTTCAGGTATGACCATACAGGACGGCGAGCACTGCTCTGTCGTGGACGCCCGGACCACCATGGAGGTGTACCGGATGGTCCACGACAAGTGGGTGCACGTGCCCATATGTCATACCCTTTCTGCGTACTTCTGGTGGACACTTACTTAACTGAAAAGAGAGTGGCCCCGGTTTTAGTTTTAACTGATCGATGTCTACCACAGACATCTAGAAACTTGACACGCTGCTTCGCCCTGCGAGCTGAGGCCATGAATATACCAACTTACATAAACACTGCTGAGCTGTGCAAGCTGAGGCCATGAATCTACCAATTTACATACACTGCTGAGCTGTGCGAGCTGAGGCCATGAATCTACCAATTTACATACACTGCTTCGCCCTGCGAGCTGAGGCCATGAATCTACCAACTTACATACACTGCTTCGCCCTGCGAGCTGAGGCCATGAATCTACCAATTTACATACACTGCTTCGCCCTGCGAACTGAGGCCATGAATCTACCAATTTACATACACTGCTTCGCTCTGCGAGCTGAGGCCATAAATCTACCAACTTACATAAACACTGCTGAGCTGTCCGAGCTGAAGCCACGAACCTGCCATCTGACAAATTTCTGCTGCACTGTGCAAGCTGAAGCCACGAATCTGCCAACTTAACTTCTTCGGATCTGTACGGTCCTATGTCTGGTAAGTAATAGATCTGCGTGCGTGTGAGTGTGTGTGTGTGTGTGTGTGTGTGTGTGTGTGTGTGTGTGTGTGTGTGTGTGTGTGTGTGTGTGTGTGTGTGTGTGTATAAAACCTATAGATAGGCGTATAGTATGTATGCGTGTTACCAGTTGTGTGGTGATTGTGGTATGCATGATATTGATAGTGTGGTGACTGTAGTGTGTGTGTGTGTGTGTGTGTGTGTGTGTGTGTGTGTGTGTGTGTGTGTGTGTGTGTGTGTGTGTGTGTGGGGTTATCAGTTGTGTGGTGATTGTGGTAAGCATGGTATTGATCGTGATGATGATGATGATGATGATGTGTGTGTGTGCGTGTATGTAACATATAGATAGTCCTACGGTATGGATGCGTGGTATCAGTAGTATGGTGACAATGGTGAAGTGTGTGTGTGTGTGTGTGTGTGTGTGTTGTGTGTGTATGTGTGTGTGTGTGTAAAACACATAGATAGGCCTACGGTCTGTATGCGTGGTATCAGTAGTATGCTGATAGTGGTGAAGTATGTCTGTGTGTTTGTGAGTGTGAGTGTGTGTGCGTTATTTCTTTTAACGTCTATTCACGTATGTGCTTTCAGACGAAAGGAAAAAACTCATATGTTAAAATTGAATTGACAGCTAACTAACTAACTAGTTAACTAGCTAACCAACTAACTAACTAACTAATTAACTAAATAAGATGAAGTGTATGTAGGTTGGATGAATCTATGAAACCGTAAAGGCACTGAACAATATATAAGGTAACATGAAACGATTTAACGAGCAAGAGAAAAGCATTCGAAACTTTACAACGATGAGGTTGCATCAGTTTGTGCAGATCTGTCTGTGTGTGTGTGTGTGTGTGTGTGTGTGTGTGTGTGTGTGTGTGTGTGTAGTGTGTGTGTGTGTGTATGCGTAGGTGCGTTCGTGCACGTGTGTATGTGTGTGTGTGTGTGCTACGGGTATGAAAGTGCCTGTGCTGGCGTATGGCAAGTCATCAGTTATTATCTGGAGGGGTAGAATGGGGAGAAGAGGAGTATCTTATCGAATTAAAAACGTAACTGTCGAGGAGTAATGAAAAACCTAGCAAGTAAACAGGAGTAGGTGGGAGTTACCAGTATAAAACAATCGGAGTTACCAGTATAAAACAATCGAACTTAATCATAGATAACGACCTACGGGACTGCAGTAAATTCCTAGCAATTGGTAACTACGAAGTGAAATCAGTATGTTTCTGTTTTTAATTTGTACATGATGTGGGAAATAAGGTCTCATTTGCTGACAAAACAAAAGGTGGTTAACTGTAAAATAATCACTGCAGATAGTGATACATTTGATGGTTTTACTGAATTTAGTTCGAAGTGAGTTGAGAGATGATCTGTAAACTAAAGTTACTTCCAGTCTTGTAAAACCCTGATGATTTACGATGAAGGGGCGAAGAATACATTGCGCTTTTACTTTGTGTTCTAATATGGCATACATTTCATGTTCAGAGTGATAAATCAAGCTTAGTACTGCCATCCCTATTCATTGTCGCACGTTTAGCAGTGTGTGTGTGCGCGCACGCGCGCGCGAGTATGTATGTGTATGTGTGTGCGCGCGTGCGTGTGTGTAACCAACAGATAGGCCTATGGTATGCATGCGTGATACCAATAGAGTGGTGATCGTGGTAATGTTGTGTGTGTGTGTGTGTGTGTGTGTGTTTTGTGTGTGTGTGGTGTGTGTGTGTGTGTGTGTGTGTGTGTGTGTGTGTGGTGTGTGTGTGTGTCAGTGTGTGTGTGTGTGTTCTACAGATAGGCATAAGGTGTTCGTGGTATCGATGGTGTGGTTATTGTGGTGATGTCTCTCTCTCTCTCTCTCTTTCTCTCTCTCTTCTCCTCTCCTCTCTCTCTCTCTCTCTCTCCTCCATTCTTGAAAACGGACATTCTTGAAAGACCGAATTTGATCCCTATCAGATGTTAAAGAAAAGGAAAAATGTAGACAAAGTATTGATTCGTCTTTGAAAGATGATTATATGAAGGGCAGTGTCAAGCTTGCTTGCTTACTTGTTTGTTTGTTTTTTTCTATTCTTCTTTTGGCTGGTTGTACCCATCTTGTTTTACATATGTAATCTTTACGTTGTCTAACCCAAAATTTACACTTTGTTCCAGGTCAAAAAAGACCAAAAGACCCCAGCAAATACGGAGACGACTGACCTGTTGTTGATCCTGCCATGCACAAGTCAGATTATACAGGATGGCCATGCTGCTACTGATGTCTCAAATAGCCATTATCATGTTGGAGCAGAGCATTCACACTGCGTGTAAGTCCCCGCTGTAGAGTTATGGTCCCTGTTGTCATACATTTCATATCAACCAATGAGAATTGAGGAGACCGCCGATTACGGAAGACTGGGAAATAACGTCTCTTCGACCTAATAGCCTGCCTATGGACACTTCTAGGTAGTTCCTCCCAGCACACGGCAATCCGACATGGTGTCAGAAGTGGGATCCTCAAGCAAGACGCAAGAAGAAGCTAAATACAAGTTCATACAGACGTGGAAACGGGAATGATAAGGTCGGTGATGAATTTCTAACTGTCTAACAACAGTACAGATCGACGAAGCCGTTCGCCGTTTGTTCACATTCAACGGACGTCTTGGATCTAGATCTAGATCTGGATTTTAGGTCGTTGTGATTTCTATCTGTTTTGCACGATTTTAGAAGAAGTTGAAAAGAAACATTTGATATGGCAAATCAACGGCAATACACGGCTAACGTTCCATTACCGTCGAAACTGAACGTTGAAAGTAACAATCTTGCGCAAAATTGGAAAAAATTCAAGCGACAGTTTGAAAACTACGCAATTGCAACAAGACTGAATAAAGAGGAAAACGAATTCCAATGTGCCGTCTTTCTTGCTACAGTAGGGGAAGAAGCAATGGATATTTTTGATGGATTTCATTTTGAAGAAGAAAATGACAAAAAGAAGTTGGAAGTGGTCATTCAGGCATTTGAAAATTTCTGTGTTGGAGAGAGACACGAAGCTTACGAGTCCTACAAATTTCATATGCGCCGACAGAAACCAGATGAAACAATTGAAGCATTCATCACATCACTTCGTCAGCTTGCAAAGTCATGTAACTTTGGAAATCCACAACTTGAAGATCGTCTAATCAGAGATCAGGTTGTTGTTGGGGTGAGAGAAGAAAGTCTCAGAGAAAAATTTCTTGAAGATAAGAAACTCGCTCTAGACAAGTGCTTGACAATTGGCAGAGCATACGAAACGTCGAGGCAACAGTCACAGACTATCAGCACAGGACAGGAGGCACCGGACACACAAGTCAATAGACTGCACAAACTCAGTTCTAAGACTCGTGGAAACGACAAGACTTCAAAGGAAGCAAAAACAAAAGTGCCAGCGTTGTGGGAAAAATCCTACTCATGAAAGAAAAGACTGTCCTGCAAAAGAAGCTGAATGTTACAAATGTTCCAAGAAAGGTCATTTTGCTACTATGTGCAAATCTAAAAGTAAGAGGACATCTGTCAATGCTGTGGAAGAACAGGAAGATGAGTTTGTGTTAGGTTCAGTAGTGACTGAAAAAGAAACAAACTGCATTGGAACTGTTCAAGATGACATGTGGCATGCAACAATCACGACCATTGGCAAACCTGTGAAGTATAGAGTGGACACTGGAGCGGATGTAACAGTTATACCAGAAAGATTTTTCAAGAAGAATTCACCGCTAATCAAGAAAACGGATAAAAAGCTGTTTGGTCCAGGACAAAATCCACTTAATGTGAAGGGAGTAGTTAGTGCAACACTCTCAACAGAAAACACTTCCACAGAACAGGATCTTTATGTTGTCACAGACTTGAAAGAACCTCTGTTAGGAAGACCTGCTATTGAAGCTCTAAGTTTGTTGGAGAGAGTGAATGAGGTACAACAAGAAGGGGATGTTAACAGTGTAAAAGAGGAAGTACAGAAAGAATTCCCAGAGTTATTTACAGGTCTCGGCAAAATGAAAAATGCCTACAAGATCACCCTAGATAAAGATGCAAAACCTTTCAAAGTTGCAGTACCTCGCCGCCTCCCAATTCCTATGAAGAAAAAGGTTGAAGATGAATTGAAAGAGATGGAAAAACAGGACATTATCAGACCTGTTACTGAACCTACAGATTGGTGCGCTCCCATCGTTGCAGTTCCAAAGGCAAATTTGGGAAAATCAGACTTTGTGTGGACTTCACAAAACTCAACGAAAGCGTGCAAAGAGAAAACTTTCCTCTTCCTACTACTGATCAACTCCTGGCACAACTTTCTGGAGCCACTGTCTTCAGCAAATTAGATTGCAACAGTGGATTTTTTCAGGTTCCCTTGGATGAGGCATCTCAGAAACTGACAACCTTCATCACGCCATTTGGAAGGTTTTGCTTCAAAAGGCTGCCTTTCGAAATAAGTTCAGGACCTGAAGTCTTTCAAAGAGAAATGAGTCACATTCTCTCTGGCATACCAGGTGTCATCTGCGACATAGATGATGTTTTGATCAGTGGAAAGGACCGAGAAGAACATGATGGCCAACTCCGAACAGTACTTCAAAGAATGAAAGCAGCAGGAGTGACTCTCAATGAAAAGTGTGTCTTCGCTGTTGACAGAGTCAAGTTTCTCGGGCATATCATTTCCAAAGAGGGAATCCAGATCGATCCAGAGAAAGTGATAGCCATTACCAAGCTACCAAGGCCTCAGAACGTAGCGGAAGTTCGCAGATTCCTTGGCATGGTCAACCACATTGGAAAGTTTGCACCAAACCTGGCTGAAACAACAAAACCTCTCAGAGATCTTTTAAAGAAAGAGACTTCTTGGATTTGGGATGAACCTCAGGAAAAAGCCTTTCAGACACTGAAAAAGCAACTGAGTACTACTCCAGTTCTGTGTCATTATAATCCTGAAAAGCCAACCAAGATCTTAGCTGATGGATCATCCTATGGCATGGGAGGAGTCCTACTACAAAAAGAAGGAACAGACAGGGAAACCTGTCTTATATGCGTCAAGGTCTCTTACTGACACTGAACAAAGATATGCTCAAGTGGAGAAGGAGGCACTTGCAGTCACATGGTGCTGTGAAAAATTTGAAGACTTTCTTGTTGGACTACCAAGTTTCACAATTGAAACTGACCACAAGCCGCTACTCGCTTTGTTGAAAACAAAGCTCTTGGATGAATTGACTCCACGCATTCAAAGATTCAGGATGAGAATGATGCGTTTTACATACAATATCATCCATGTTCCAGGGAAACGTCTGGCAACTGCAGATACTTTGTCTCGGAGTCCTGTCTGTGTTCCTGCTGAACAGGATCACTTTATGGAGTTTGAGACACAGTTGTCAGTCAAAACAATCATGGAGGGATTCCCTGCAAGTAGCACAAAACTTCAGAGATCAGAGAGAAACAGGATCAAGATGAGATCTGTTGCCAAGTAAAAAAACTACTGCCAGTCATCGTGGCCAGAAAAAGCTAGAAGTGACCCGGCATTGAAACCGTACTGGACTGTACGAAATGAACTAATAGTAGAAGATGGACTTTTGCTATTTCAAACTCGTCTAGTTATTCCTGAAGTACTTCAAAAAGATATTCTGGCACGTATCCATGAAGGACACCAAGGCATAGTCAAATGTAGAGCGTTTGCCAGAAGCTGTGTGTGGTGGCCGAAACTTTCTCAGCAAATAGAAAGCA
This sequence comes from Monoplex corrugatus, assembly GCA_030674185.1. NCBI lineage: Eukaryota > Metazoa > Mollusca > Gastropoda > Littorinimorpha > Ranellidae > Monoplex > Monoplex corrugatus. The sequence goes on along the minus strand of CM060312.1, from coordinate 24,009,561 downwards.
TGATCAAAGATTGCAAAGTTTGTGAGAGAAAGAAAACTGCATCCTGAGCCACTACAACCAACAAAGACACCAGACTTTCCATGGCAGAGAGTGGGGATTGATCTTTTTGAATGGAAAAATCACCCTTACTTGTTGATAGTAGACAATTATTCTCAGTGGATTGAAATTGCACACCTGAGACAAACCACATCATCTGCTGTCATCGAGCAGATCAAGTCAGTATTTGCTCGTCATGGAATTCCTGAAACAGTAAGGTCGGACAATGGACCTCAGTTCAGCTCTTGGGATTTTGTACAATTTGCAGTGTCATATGGTTTCACTCACCTTAAAAGCAGTCCACTGCATCCACAAGGGAATGGAGAAGCTGAAAGAGCTGTCAAAACCATCAAAATGCTGTTGAACAAGGCAGATGATGCATACATAGCTCTTCTGAATTATCGTTCGACACCACTTCAGCATGGATTATCGCCAGCAGAACTACTGATTGGAAGAAAACTTCGAACAAGACTTCCAACTCTTCCAAAACAACATACATGTATACCTGAAGGAAGCAATGTAAAGAAGTTTCAGGAGACAGACATGAAACTGAAAAGAAAGCAAAAACAAGATTTCGACCGGCGACATCGAGCAAGACCTCAGCCAGAACTGAGAAAAGGAGATGCTGTATGGATCAAAATTCCAAAAGACACCGAAGCTGTGATAGTGAGCCAGTCACCTTCATCATCATCTCAGCATGGTAGATCCTACAACCTACAAACAAAAACGGGGATCCAGAGAAGAAACCGTTATCACCTAAGAAACAGAAACAGTAGCCAGCAGCTCAACAAACCATCGTCTCCACCCAAGGCAACATCTACTCTTTCGGAACAGCAGTGTCAACAACGGGTACACTGTAGGACTTCTGAATTTCAAGATAAAGAAAGCTGCACGTCTTCTGAAGACCAGGTTGATGTTCACAAACCAAACACAAACATTAGTTCAACACCAAAAAAGTTACTAAAAGTGGTCGATGTGTTAAGGTTCCACAAAAACTCAATTTGTAAAGTTCAAGAATTGAACAAAGACTGAAAGAGTTCCTATTAGTTGAGTTTCAAGAGTTAGTTCTTTTAGATGTTTGAGTTTTGAGCAGAAAAGTTTAATGAGTTTAAAATGGACATGAGCACAGTGACAGTTTTGTTGTTGTTGACATTTAGCCTGAGTAAAGGGGATGTAGAGTTATGGTCCCTGTTGTCATACATTTCATATCAGCCAATGAGAATTGAGGAGACCGCCGATTACGGAGGACTGGGAAATAACGTCTCTTCGACCTACTAGCCTGCCTATGGACACTTCTAGGTAATTCCTCCCAGCACACGGCAATCCGACACCCGCATGATGAAAAGGAGAGTAGATAACGACCAGGATGTGCTAAACGCATGTAACAAAAAAAACCCACCGAAATTCTTGCATAACAAAAAAAAAAAGAAAGAATGAAATCGTTTAAAAAGATTACATCATTGACTGAAGTTGTAACATCCCTGAAAAGCGAGAAAGTTTCATTTCTGACTACTGTGAAGAGATGTTGGAAACAACATTTTCAGGTACTTCTTGAAGTGATGAAATGACTCTTGAAGTCCAAATGAGATCTCATTTATCACCCTGCCCTTAGAGGCCTTTGCTCTCACTGAACAATTTCATCCCACAAAGACATATCATTGTGTAAAGAGGACATGTGGACTGGCATTTCCTCATCCCGACACAATTAGGCAGTGGACGAAACGGTGGAGTTCATCAAAGATATGATTACGAAGAAGCATGCATTAGTAAGTTTTATGTTTACATATCCTTGAATACGACTGTGTGAGCACCAGCGCTTCCGCACGTATGTGCATAAGTATGTGTTGAGTGAATACATGCGCGCGCACGTGTGTGTATATATATATAATATGTATGCGCGCGCAAGCGCGTGTGTATGTGCATGCCCCATTGCGTGAGTATTAGTACAGTGTGCGTGTGTGTGTGTGCGTATATGTTTCCGCGTGTGCTTTGCAATGTACTTGTATGTGTAAGAGAGCACGCGTTCAGACTGACAGACAGGAGGGAGAGAGAGAGACTGAAACTGAAAATGGTTTATTGCCACTGACATTTTTGTCCTTGTGGCAAGTAGCACAAAACAAATTCATTAATTTTACGGCGACGTTTTCACGATGCTTTTAGAAAGAAAATCTTGAAACAATAACAATAAGAAAACATAAATCAATGTTAGACATGCACGCTCAATTCATATCTATTTTGAAATAGACACCTGGAAGCATAGTCCATTTCACAATCGTGAACTATCATATGCTTGCATACAGACAGGTCTGTATACACTCGTATATACACTCCGATTTATATAGTCATATCTAACATTACATCCATTTAAGTTGGGGGTTTTCTGTTTGTTTTTTTTTAAATAAAAAAAAAGTTGAAGAAAAAGTTGACCACCCGACGTAATTAGTCATATAACTGTAAAAGGAAGACCCTAGTCCAGCAAATAAACCTAGGAACAATATAAAGTGATATCTTCACTGGAGATAAACTTACATTAATTTATTGATGTGGTGTTTTCTTTCTCCGACTTCCCAAGCAAGGCTAATAAACTTAGCGAGGGATTTTTGAAGTTTTTCATCTTCAGTCATGAGTATTCTGGTAATGTCCCTTTGACTTGAAATGTCCTCATTAAAGATTAAAGATTATGCATTTTTGACGTATACTTTAATATGACTTGCATACAAACAAAAAATGTATTTCATCTTCTGTCTCTGCATCCCACATGGGACAAATAGAGTGTGCCGATAAATTGGAGTAAAACCATCTTTTGTTACATTTAATCCTAGGGCTCTCAGTCTAAAACGAGCAAGATTGCTTCTGTGCCATTTATTTATTACGACCTTTATATATTTTTCGGTTTGATAAATACTTTTAAAGGAAAGGAGCCAATCATATTTCTCAGATTCTTCCATTTCAGCGTGCCAGTTTTGTTTGTACGAATCAACTAGTCTATCCCTAAATTCTGAAAGAAATCCTTGTTCGTAACCAACTCCCTGGCACATCCACACAATACCAAATCCATGTGTGGTTAACATTTTCTTACCGAAATATGCCCAGTTTTGTTTACCCGAATCTAATTGAATCAATAACATCTTATAGGCGTGCTTGCACAATCTTGACATTGGGAGCTGGGTTAATTTCAACCAGTATTTAATACATTTCATTTGAGTTTTCAAAAACAAAGGATAACGGCCAGTTTCTCCATATAACATTTTATTAGATGAATGCAATGGTACCGAAAGGAAGCGTTTGATGGCAAATGTATGTACCTTTTCCATTTTATCATTGCTAGAAAATCCCCATATTTCTGAGCCATACGTTCAGATTGGATCAATCTGCGAGTCAAAAAGTTTCCAAAAAATAGAGAATTCGTGCAGTTCAATTTCCGTAGCGTGCACGATCTTGACCCAAATAGTGCTGTTGGCGTGGTGTCAGGGTTGTTGTAGGTGCCATGCCCACAGTGTTGTCTCTGCCTGTCGCTGTCACCTGGGTATTGGTACGGGAATCAGGAAGGTAAGGACCCATCACCATCACTCCGTTTTTGAAAAAAAATTTTCCTCCCCTTTCTTCTGGCTTGAGCAACAACGTTAGCTTGACCCTTTGTTAGGTCGTTTGACACGTTAATGCCTTGTTCCTTCAACTTGTCTCGAATGATTTTGTTTGCGAATATACGCATTTTCTCTCTCCATTGCGTAAAACGCACTATTACTGATCTGGGTTGGTCCTGTTTAGCTTGTCCCACCCTGTGTGCCCTCACAAAATCGTCTGGTGTCCATGTCTTTGTGTCGTTGATTCTGTTCAAAAGACTGACCAGTGTAGCCACACACACATCTGGGTTTTCACTGGCACTGTTTTGAGGTTCCCCAAAGAATCTGAGATTATCTCTTTGGGAAAACCCTTCTAATCTGTCGTTTTCTGAAGTCATATTTGAAATTTCATCTTGCAAATCTTGAACTGTTGATTTCAGTTTGTTAGTTTCTTCTCTGCCATCCGATACTTCTTGACACACACTGTTAATGTCTGAGATCATTGCTGTCGCACTGTCAGTCAAATCTCGCTGTTCTTTTTCCAGTCTGTCACATCTGCTAGGAATTTGTGCACACTGTCCTTTAATTAATTTCATTCAGCTCTTCCTTTATGCAACCTATATCACCCCTTATTAGGTCAGTCTGCTTGAGTATTTGCTGTGGTATTTTGTCGGCGATTCTAGCGAGAAATTCATCCATGCCACTCGCCACGGTTGGCCGACTTTCGTTTTCTTCTGTACCCCTTCCATTCTGTGGTTGGTTGAGCGCTGGGTCAGGGCCGGGGTTTTCCTCGGTGTCCCACTGAGGCGCAGTTTCCACATGGAGAACATTTTATTGGCCATACAAACCAGCGAGATGGCAGTTGGCACGTGCATCACGAGAGATAAATTTGAATCGACACTGTCATCTTTACAGCACACCGTTCACAACACACTGTTCCCAACACACTGTTCCTGACCTTATACAGTTTTCGGAATAAACAATTGCTCAAAGTTAGAAAAAAATGTCATACATATCAGAACAAGGAGCCAGCAAAAAAACGAATGATGACAAGATGTCTGTTGTTGATATAGGTATGTCACTTTTTGCGGCGTCTCTCACCTGTGTGACCTCTGAACCCACATTCAGCTTCACCAGCACACCTCCACAGATAAGATCAATTCTGACCCTGTAAGTGACCAGGTCACACATTATGTACGATTTCGTCTGCTCTTCACTGTACGATGCACCCATCTCACAAAATAATATTGTTTCTTCAACGATGAATAGAGGAGCAACAGTGGAAAATCAGCAGAGCTAAACATCAACATAGCTACCCCTTCGCCATCTTATCTCGTGCCCCAAGAGAGCGGAGAGAGAGAGAGGAGGGGAGGGGGTGGGTGTCATGCTTTCTTTGATGTACATGCATTAATGTTCATTAACATTTCTCTCGTTTGTTATTGTCATTTTGAAGAAGGACATGATTCTATACTTGCTATTCTTATGTCATAACTGTGAGTTGCGTGTCATGCTAAAGACATCACCATGTATGAAAATTGGACATGACAAGAGAACTAGTCCTGCTAACAGGTTGGTGTTAGAGTGAATGCGCCGCCCTCATGGTGCTGGCCCCGGGAAAAGTTGAGGTCTCTGTCACTTGACTCCCCTACGATCCCAGGGTTATGGAACTATCTAGGTAGGACCTCAGGACCTGGCCAGCTCGTGGGTTTATGTGCAGGCTTAGAGGCTTGTGCCGTGATCATTCTGGATCTTCATCATATGGCACCTGTGACGTTAGTGCATATGGAATTCATTCCCAGCGCGGAGACGTCCTCTTGAGAAATACAAATTCAAATTGTTGGAGTACAGTTCCCATCTCTCACCTTGCGTAATAGGCCTACTTATTATTATCCTGCCAACTTAACCGAAGGTACGTGAGCGCAGGTATAGGTGTATGATTGTGGGCCCTTGTGCGTATTGTAGTGTGTGCGTGCGTAGCAGGGTTTGGTGTGTGTGTGTGTGTGTGTGCTTGCTTTAAAACATAGATGATTGATTCATGGAGTTTTTATTATGCACATGCTGATATTCATTTTGTTACAACTATAAATGCATAAATGGTCCACTCCAACCTTGAAGACGTGAACGGACGTGAACTGTTATGTCTCATAAACACACGTGTGTTATGCAAATTGCATAATTGTGTATAAACCTGCGACATGAATATGACGCCGATAGAGCATGTTTTTAATCATCGATTTCTGACTCATGGACAATTCTTCACCTCATTGCTGGTTGATGTGTATTGCGACAATTAAGCGTTGCTGTTTCGCTGTTGGTTTGCCTTTGGATAGTAAGACATAATGGTAATGTGTGGTGTTAGTTTTCCAACCAGATGTTGAAGTTTGCTATACCAAGTGTTGTGAGACCTTTAAAGGAAAAGAAAAAGAAGGAAAATCCTTTTTCTTATTATTATTTCAACTTATTCAGTTACTTACATGTAACTTTTGAAGGGATATATATGAGATGGAGCGAGTAGTGAAGGAGTAGGTGATGATTGCTGTGGTGGTCGTTTGTGTCCAGAGCAGAAAGGGAAGTCTCTCAAAAGACAAGTCCTTGTTTTAGTGCTTGACTCTATTCTCTCTTGATGAGGATAGGTAGGGAAGGAAAACAGGGAAATGGGAGAACGGCAATAAGGACCGTATGGAGATATGGAAGAAGAAGTGGAAGAAGACATCGAAGAAGAAGAAGACAGTGCTACAATGACAGCAGTCTAACACCTAAAGTTGATCACTTCTGGTGAGAGCGGCGGCAAGAAATGCGAGCTATGACGCACCTTGTTAATTTATACTCTGGGAACAAAGCATGATGGTCATAGTTTCAAACCTTTCAGATGACAAGGTCTGATTGGTTGTTCTCACCTACTTAACATTTGATGTCTTCTTTTAACACAGCGCTTCGGTATGTACACACAACTGGTACACCGGTCACCATCTGGCAGTTTCGCGGGCGGCTATGTAGGCCTACTCGCTATTGCGCCGCAAATACCTAAGGGCTGTTTGGGGCCGCAACACACCCTGCGGTCATTGTGTTCCCGCCGGCGACGTACTGGCTATTACACAGCGTTTGTTTTACAATGTGCTGAAGGCGGCATAGATTAACGATGATCCCCTCTAGGCTCTGTAGGACTCCAACGTGTAGCAGACTGAAGATTGGGACCATAATGACGACAGAATTTGTAGGCCCAGCTTTAGAGTACATGTACACTTTGTAGATCTGCTCATTGTTTAGCAGTGTGTTATATGCGTCATGTATGGTTAGATCTTTGGGATGTTCAATGCATAGCTATGGGTAGGCTGAGGCTGTAAAATAACAGTATAATTTGGCCAAGAGAATGCAAAGCATTTCTGATCTAGGCAAGTACGCTACACGATGTTGCCTTTGAGCGTTGTAGGTAAATGGGAAAGATCGTAACAGAGCATACATATACCAGCATAGCTAATGGGACCCTTAATTTGAAAAGTTTTGTGTCTTGTGGAAGAAAGTTGACTTACATTCTAGGTATGTTTACAATATCTCCCTTTGTCAGCAGAAGTCGTGAGTGTATACAACGTATAACATGTTCATATTCACACAGGTGTGTGCACATACCTAGTGTCAGTGATTTTGGTATCTAAGCATGCATACATAATACTTAACATGTTTATGTTTCTATGAGTGCGTCAGTATGTAAGGACCTGGGCATGGTTATTTTAACATGTTCATGTACATACCGTACATGTATTATATGTCTATACATGTATATCATTGTGTGAACGCAGATGACACTGTGTACTTTCGTTCAGGGCTGTGTGCGTGTATATGTTCTTGCGTGCGTGTGTCTGTGTCGTGTGTGTGTATGTGTGAGAGGACAGACAGAGAGAACGAGAGAAGCTGATTTATGGATATGTCAGTGCGTGTGTGTATGTATATATGTATGTGTGTACGTACTTACGTGCGTGGGTATGTTAGGATCTGACTGCTTGCATGTCACAATCTGCTTGGATTGAAACCGATCCGTGGAATATGAAAGACAAGCCTGTGTCTGTGGCTGAAATAAAATGCTTTTGTATGTAGGCCTACTTCATTCTACATTGAATTTATGGTTCACAATTTATCTTTTTACGTTTGTTGGTTGGGAAATTTGTCATGCCTAGTCTTGCAATTTTTCAAATTTTTAGAAAAATTCTATAGTTTCATATGTACATGATCACATAATTTTATGTTTGCACAGATAGGCTATATGGATATACGAGGGTGAGTCAAAATGTAATGCCTTTTTCTTTAGTACAGGAACAATTACCGACACCGGAACATGTATCATACATCAAAATGAAGCTGGTCCTCTGGGGATCACATCCCTACTTCTCAACATAGTCACCGTTTCTCTCAATAGCAGTGTTCCACCTTCGAATGAGGGTATGTATCCCTGCCTCGTAAAATTCTGTTGACTGTGCTTGGAGCCACGTCTTCACTGCAGTTTTCATTTCCTCGTCACTGGCATAATGTTTGCCTCTCAAACCCTCTTTCATGGGGCCGAAGAGATGATAGTCTGAAGGCGTTAAGTCTGATGAGTATGGAGGATGCGGTAAAGTTGTCCACCCGAATGAGGCGATTGTCTCCCTTGTCCTGATGCTTGTGTGTGGTCGAGCATTGTCATGCAGAAGGAGGACATTATCAATTTGCAAGTTGGGTCTTACTCGTTGGATACTTGCTTTGAGCCTCGTCAGGGTCTTAATGCATGCCTCAGAATTTATTGTTTCTCCTCTTGGCAAGAAATCAACCAGAATGACACCTTGAGCATCCCAAAAAACAGTCGCCATGATTTTTCCAGCTGACTTTTCCGTCTTGAACTTTTTCGGTTTTGGTGACGTAGGGTGGCGCCATTCCACTGACGGCCTCTTTGATTCCGGTTCATAATGGTGAATCCATGTTTCATCACCGGTACGAGCCTTCCAAAGAAGGTGTCTCTTTGACTTTGTTCAAGAAGTTCAGTGCAGCCGTTGACCCTGTCAGTCTTGCGTTCGGTAGTCAGCTCTCCACACTTTCGAAAACCCAAGTGATTCAACAATGTTATACGCACTTCCATGGCTCACTTCAAGGCTTTCTGCCAACTCCTCAAGAGTTATGCGCCTATCTTCTCTAATCAGAGCATCTGCTTTTGCTTTATTGGCAGGATTCACAGAAGTGGACGGACGGCCTGAATGGGGTTTATCGGCTACGCTCGCAGTTCCCACTTTTTCATCGTTCAGACGACAGACCCACCTGCGAACATTGCTATAATCTAAAATATTCTCCTTATACACATTCTGTAATCGTTAGTGAATGTTCACAGGGGTTTCCCCCTCAACAACAAGGAATTCAATCACTGCTCTTTATTTTTGACGCAACTCTAGGGGGGCAGCCATTTTGAATTTTCCTCACGAGTCTATGAACCGGAAACATACCAAACAAAATATTTCAGTCCGTAACAGTTGTAATCATTTGTAACTGAGCAACATTTCAGGTAACTTTATCAAAAACTTCGTCTGATATAAATAAAAAAGGCATTACTTTTTGACTCGCCCTCGTATATTATGTCTGCGTGTTTTCTGTACTTGTAATATGTCTTCTTTCATTTTCTTCATGTCATACTTCAGGTACGTACATGTCATTAAACAAGCCTGTAAATATTATAGCGTTTTTACTGTGTTGGTTTCATTTGAAGTAATTTGTTAAAAAATAAACATGAAAACTTGCCAATAATGGGTAGCAGTACAATTGCCTTTTTAAGCTGTCAAGGTTTGCGAGATGTGCGAAAACAAAGAGGTGTCTTCCATCATCGAAAAAAAAGAAAAAACTAGATATACTGACTCACCAAGACACACATTTCAATAAAATTAGAACAATATATAAATTCAGAATGAGGTTATGATTTGTTGTTGTTGTTGGGTTTTTTGTTGTTGGTTTTTTGTTTTGTTTTTATTTTTGCTATCATACCAGTCTAATTCCAGAGCAGTTGCTGTTTTATTTGCTATCAATTTTTAAATCAAAAAGAACAAGCGTTAAACGAGACCAAAATTCTAACTTTATAATGCAATGATTGTCTTCAATGAAAAAGGAATTGCCCTCAGTGAATGTTTACGGTTCATTATGATACAATAAAAGAAACAATTAAAAATCACGAAAATAACTATCATTGCGGTACGTGGTTTAGACATTGCTATGGATCCAAACATGGACTGTTATAACTATGTACACATTGCAAAACAAGTGACTGCCTGCGTTCAAACGAACAGGAACCAGGAAAAAAAACACGAAAAAAGAATAAGAACGCGTATTTAATACAAGACAAGACAGGCGTTGTCATGTCTTGTATTAAATGCGATCTGTATTTAGACATTTTTCCCCATTGCTATCCATCTTGCCTTTGATCTCAGTAATATTCCGTCCATTCTTTTGTCCTGATTGTCCGAAGTTCTTGATTCCTATCTTGCAGTTCCGTTATTTTTTCTCTCTTTCTCTTCTCTCTCTCTCTCTCTCTCTCTCTCTCTCTCTCTCTCTCTCTCTCTCTCTCTCTCTCTTCTCTCTCTGCTCTCTCTTCTCTCTTTTTCTTGGCTCGGTGAACAGCTGTTTTGAAAATCAAGTAAACCATAGCAAAGAAGAGGACAAGACAGAAAAATGCCGAACGACTTTAATGCCCATCGCATTGCGATAGGAATTTTCTATCCCACGCTGCTCCATCTCCTGCAAAAGAAAACTACCTTATGGGGAAACTCTGGTATCAAAGGCAAGACAAAATCACAGGGCCGAGAGATGGCAGACGGTGTTCTACTTGGCTTGCTTCTCCCCTATTGTTTTGGGGGGGGCATTTTACTGAGATGCGGAGACGTCGAGCAAAATCCGGGACCTGGACCCTCCAGAGCAGACAACGAGGCAGACCAGGCTGACTGACGTGTCACACAGGACCTCGACCGACCATATGTCCGGAGCATCGGAAAGCGGGCAGACTCCTCCTCTGCAGCAGTCCACGGTGGAAGACTTGGCTGAAATGCTGAAGGCCATAACCAACTCGATGAACAGTGGGTTTGGTAAAGTAAACGGGAGTGGCACAGCTGAATGAGCGGTATTCATCTTTGGACAGAGGTATCAGGGATCTGAGAAAGGAGGTGGGAGTTTTGCGGTCAGAAAATAAGAAATTAATGGAAATAAACTCTGAGTTGGTAAATAGAGTAGAAGAATTAGAAAGAAAAACAGATGATCTCGAGGGAAGATCCAAGAGGAACAATTTGATTTTTTACGGAATTGCCAGGGGACAAAACGAGACCAATGATCATTGCGAAGGAAAATTGAAAGATGTGCTGACAGACCAATTAGAGCTGTCACAAGATATAGAATTCGATAGAGTGCACCGTATTAACACAAAGCCTGACTCACCGATCATTGCCCATCGCTGCTTCTATAGACAAAAAAATTTAATTCTGAAATCTAAAAGGAAACTGAAAGGCAGCAACGTTTTCATTGGTGAAGACTTCTCTGCACGGATTCGAGAGATCAGACGTAAGTTGTCTCCACATCTGAAAAAAGCTAGGGACAGTGGCAAAAAAGCGGCTATGGTCTTTGACCATTTGATTATTGATGGGAAAAAATGGTATTTAGGGGACAATGGTACTTTGGAGGAAAAGGGATAGGGGGTCGGCCGGCCTTTGTCCTGGGGGAACTGATAGGGTGATCCAAGGGGTGGCGGCACCGGGAGCGAGTTCGCCTGTCAGTGCGGCTTTTGAGCACCTCGTGTTGGGACAGGGTGGTGAGCGCTCTGACAGTGGGGAGCGCGAGGGGATTGCAACGGTCACAGAAAATAAATATGCCTTTTCGTTCCTATCATGGAATATAAATGGTCTGTTGACAAAATTTTGTGATCATGATTTTGTCTAAGTTTGATTTTGTTTGTCTAGTTGAGACATTTGTGGAACATGTTCAGACTGACATATTTCATGGATTTAAAGTTTTTTTGTAAACCTGCCATAAAATTGTCTAGAAAAGGGAGACGATCAGGTGGAGTTGTTTGTCTGGTAAAAAATGAATTTCTACCCTTTGTCAAAAAAGTTAAGGTTAATGAACATGTTAATTGCTGTGCATTTGTTATCAGTAAGCAGTTGTTTGAGTTCAGAAAGATGTGTTGTATGTTTGTTCATATGTCCCACCAGAAGGTTCTCCATTTTATGAGTATTTTGATGTTTCAAACGGAATTGAGTTACTAGAAGAATACCTCATTGATCTCCTGCTAAAAAATGATTGTTGGGTTATTTTGTGTGGGGATTTGAACAGTAGGACGTCTTAACATTCGCCATGATATTCATGTAAACAATATCCTTGAAATGCAATGTAGAAGTCAGCCAAATAGTGTTAACTGTTACTCTCAGGATTTATTTTTAAATAACTGTGGTAAACTACTTTTGAATATGTGTACGTCATTAGATCTGTGTATTTTAAATGGTGTATGTAAAGGTGACCTTCAAGGTCGCTATACATATATTTCTGATTTGGGTAATAGTGTCATTGATTATTTTATTTTTTCAAACGATCTGTTTTCTCTTGTTTGCGATTCATGTGAATTGGGTGTCGATGAGAGAATTGAATCTTATCATATGCCTGTAACAGTGTGTATTGCCTTCCCAAAAGGAAATAAACCCGTAACTGTTAACACAGAGAATGAAAATGACATGATCGAAAAAATTGTTTGGAAAAATGAGTCTGCTCATGTTTATTATGAAAATCTGTGTAAGGAAGAATCACAGACACACTTTAGTGCTGCTACTGATTTAATTGACGTGAATGTTAATGATGCTCTCGATTTGTTTAATGAATGTATTAAGAAATGTGCTCGTTGTATGCAAAAGCGTGTATATATTAACAAAAGTAAGACACCATGTGATTGGTTTGATCAGGAATGTGTAGGTAAGAAAAGATACGTCAGGAGACTGTTAAAAAGAAGCCAACGGTCATTAAAACCAGAAGACCAACACGAGTATTTAGTTGCAAGACGTGAATATAAGAATCTGCTAAAGAAAAAGAAAAAACAGTTTAATGATACATTGCTGGATAAACTCTTATCTTCTAAAAAAAAGTCAAAGGGAATTTTCGGACACTGTTCGCAGAGTTTCATTTAAAGGAAAACAACCAAAAAGCAATATTGCACTTGACACATGGTTCCAAAATTTTAAAGCATTGCTCGAAATAGAGAATGTTAATGGTACGGAACATGACGATGTATGTGTTGGTGAGGTACCTGATGATGAGGGGAGTGGATATATGGATCGGCCAGTCTCGACAGAAGAGGTATTACTTGCATTGAGAAAGCTGAAAAATAGGAAATCACCTGGCCCAGATGATATTATTAGTGAGCTCCTTAAAGAATCAAGTGATCAGGTAGTACAATTTTTTGTAAGATTATTCAATAGACTTTTTGATTATGGTGAGTTTCCTCGAAACTGGTCTGAATCAATCATGGTACCTCTTTTTAAAAAAGGTGATATTAATAACCCAAATAATTTAGGGGCATTTCTATTAGTGATGTAAGTAGCAAACTTTTTTGTACGATTATCAACAACAGATTACAGGAATGGGTAGAAGAAAATAGTATTACTGGTGATCACCAAGCAGGGTTTGAAAAAGGATATTCAACAGTAGATCATAATGTATTTACTTTACATGCTGTTGTACAAAAACAGTTTACACACAATCGCAAACTTTATGTAGCTTTTATAGATTTCCAAAAGGCATTTGATTCTATCAACAGGAATTTACTTTGGCCAATCTTACTTAAAAATGGTATTAAAAGTAAACTATATGTGTCAAAAGCATGTATAAACTGTTAAATCAAAGGTAAGATGTGGAGCTAAATTCACTGACTTTATCAACTGCACAACTGGAGTGAGACAGGGAGATGCATGTAGTCCGGTATTGTTCTCTCTTTTCATAAATGAATTAGCGCTAGAAGTAATAAATAATGGAAAACATGGAGCTATTTTGTCTCAAGATGCATTTGAACTGTTCATTCTGTTGTTGGCTGATGATGTTGTTCTGTTGTCAGAAACAGTTGCTGGATTGCAGGCGCAGTTGAATAGCTTACAACGTGCTGCGTCTTCGCTCCAGCTAAAGTTAATATGAGTAAAACTAATATTATTGTATTTAGAAAAGGTGGATATTTGGTGCAAGAGAACGATGGGTGTATGATGGTGCTGTAATGCCTGTTGTAAATATTTACAAGTATTTGGGAATTTTTTTCACTACGCGATTGAGTTATGTTGTTGCTTGTAAGGATCTTGCCAGTAGAGCTAAAAATGCATTGTTATGGATTATGAAGAAACTGTACAGTCTTAATAATAATTCTTTGGAACTGTTTGTAAGCTTTTTGATTCCCAGATCCAACCAATTATGCAGTATGGCTCCGAAATTTGGGGGCTAGAGAAAGCTGTTGTTCATTGTGAATCAGTTCATTTGTTTGCCCTTAAAAAGTTTTTGGGATTAGACAGGAGAACGCCTAATGATTTTGTGTATGGCGAAACTAATCGTTACCCTGTATATGTGAATTCTGCTGTTAATTGTATCCGATATTGGCTCAGATTATTACATATGGATAAATTTAGGATACCATGGAAAGCATATAAAATGCTGTATGATCTAGATGCCAATGGTAAGAAAAACTGGGTATCGAATGTACGTTTGTGTTTGTACAAATATGGATTTGGATATGTGTGGTTATATCAGGGAGTCGGTAGTGTGAATGGCTTTATTCGTATTTTTCGTCAACGCTTGATAGACTGTAGATGGCAGGACTGGAATTATCATATTAACAACAGCGAAAGATTTAATTTATACAGAACCTTCAGTAGTGTATCTGAAATAAAACTGTACTTGCAGCTAAATTTAGAACGACATGTGAAGTATATTACAACAAGATTTAGGTTTGGTGTATCTGATTTGGCTGTACATCGATATAGATATAAAGTATTAAATGATAATGATTTATTATGTCCATTATGCAAAGACGAAGTACACTGTCTTTTGTTGTAAAGCACTTACAGATTTTAGGGAAAAGTTTATTCAGCCTAAGTATTATAGACAGCCTTGTCTGTTTAAACTGTGCTTGTTGTTGTCATCAACAAATATAGTTGTCCGCAAATTTTCTGTGTTCTTATATAAAGCTATGAAATTTAGAGAAAATGCTGTGTCATAAGATGAGTTATTGATATGTATAATTCAAACCTTTTTGTGCATTATTTAGAAGGTATTGTATTCACATACCGCTTCATAAGGGGCCAAGGCCTAATATGAATAAACTATCTGAAGTCTGAAGTCTCTCTTTTTCTCTCTCGTTTTTTGTCCGAAGTTTCTTTATTCCTACGTTCCCATCTGTTCTCCTTTTTCTCTCTCTCTGTCTCTGTCTGTCTGTCTCTGTCTCCGTCTCCTGTTTTTTGTCGTGTGTGTGTGTGTGTGACATCGAATCACACTGTCTTTAGACATTTTTGTTTTGTCTTGTATTAAATACGCGTTCTTATTCTTTTTTCCTATGCAGACATTGTTAACCCAAAACACAGACAAGCACTAGAAACTATAACAAGGCAACTAAATTTGACAGATATCTGGAGAAAGAACAATCTCCAATGGCCAACTCAATTTTGTTTGTTTGTTATGTCCGATTAACTGTACTGGAACAACTGATTTTGAAATTGTGGATATTCTTTCAGGCTACCGATCAGACCCGTAAAGACAAAAAGATTTTAGAAATTTATTTTCATCTCTTTTAAAAGTAGATCAATATGTGGAAAAAAATAGACATTTCTAATATGATGAAAGAATGTGCCACTGATCATTAGAACAAATTAGTTTTCGATAATATGGTAGTCTGACATCGAACTCACACACACACACACACACACACACACACACACACACACACACACACACACACACACACATACTACATACTACATACGTACATACGTACATACTACGTACATACAGAGAGAGAGAAATTTGTAGAAGTTAGCAAGAAACACCGCGAGAGTGCGGATGGGACCCGGAGCACCAATGCCCCACCATTCTCCAGACAATAGAAGATAGAGAAGCTCTTAAAAAGATTGAAAATAAGACATTAAATAAGGCAACTGCAACATAGGAATCAAGAACTTCGGACAATTCAGGACAGAAGAATGGAGGGAATATTACTGAAATCAAAGATGAATGGATAGCAATGGGGGGAAATGTCTAAATATTTTTGTCATCTTGAAAAAAAATTGTGCAAGTAAACAAGTGAGAAGATTTATTAACAAAGAGGGTATTCCTTCAGAAAATCAGCAAGATATAGGCCTACTTCATGAAGTTAAATCCTTTATGAAAATCTATGGAAGAAAAAACATATTGAAGATTGTGAAACAGAAAAACGTATTGGAACGATCCCCAAGTTATCAATAACAACAACAACAACACGACAGATCCACCTAATCGTTTTACAGAAAAGTTACCAAAGTTATATTTTCTGTTCGTACGGAATGGAAAACGGGCTACAATCAACACAAAGACTGCCACTACATGCATAAAAGAAGGGGGTTGGGTATACCTGATGTACAAGCATATATATATATATATATATATATATATATATATATATATATCTATATATCTATAGCTATATATATATATCCTATATATATATATATATATCCTATATATATCTATAGGCTATATATATATATCTATATATATATATATATATATATATAGTATATATATATATATATATATATATATATGCCCTCAAACAACCTCTGGTAAGAAATTTCAAACCATAAATGGAAAAGTAGGCCTACTGTAAGGGGAAATTCATCCATTTCTCAAAAACATTGAGTACAATGGACCAGAGTTTGTTTCATGTTTTATAAAGAACAATTTGTTTTGGGCCCATACATTTAATTGGGCCCATATATTTAACTCGTATATCATTTTGTAATCAGAACTCGAGTTAATTGTTAGCTGACCCTGTTTTTTAAAACGAAAAAATAAAGACGGATAACCTAATAAAGACAGTAAAGTGATAGAAAAAAGAATGTACTCCATTAAACATTTTTTAACGAAAGTGATTTTTTTAAACTATGAAGAGTTCAAAAAACTACTACTTGATTTTGTCACTTGGGTGGATATCTTCAATCAGACAGTATTTGAGAAAACCAGAAATCAAATGAACAACAACTTAAGTAATTTTAGTCTTGCCTAAATAGAGTCTGTTAAGCCAGTTGAGCTTAACTATCTAATTAAAACAAACGAATTATTGATTCTGTTACTAAGCGTTTTCTTTATTTTAGCCACAAACCAACATTAAAGGGACACAATCCAGCACACATCTCCCAAACTAAACCCTGTTACGTTCTCCGTGACTTAATTCCGGTATCAGACAGCAAATAATAACCAAAATGGGAGAGACTACAGCTTGACAACTTAGTGGGCAATACCCAGCTCAACTTATCAACACGACACATATTTAAAAGACAGAGCCTGAATGAAAATAATGAGCCAAAGATAACTATCAGCACCACTAACCTGACCAACAATGTCAACAAGAACAGCGAAACATCTAGAAAATTACAGTAGGGCCTACTGTAAAATAAATCTACACTTTCTCTACAAAATCACCATCAACCAGTACACTGGGCCCCTTCCTCTCCTGGTCTTCTTACAAGGGTCTATCTGGGTGCTTTTCTACATGCTGCTTCCTTAATAAATGTTTCATGTTCACTGTTTCAACTTGAGTCACCTGAATGAATGAATCGGCTGAAACTGAACATGATTAAGTCAAAGTAACTCAATATCTGTCTGCGCCGACACCGTTGTAGGCCTACGCTATCTGAACTGTTAAAGGTGGGCTTCTCTGCAGATTCCCTATCAACAGAACTTAGCCTATTCTGTCCGTGGTCATACTTAACATCACGAACTGCTTTTTGTACTACGTCTTTCCTCTTCTCTAAACTAACTTTCATTGACGATGTTCCTTTTCATGCGACACACAACTACATGAATTCTTTAAACAAAAGTTTATCTGCCGTTGCCATGATGCCAACAGAAATTTGGAGTCCTTCACTGGAACCTCCACTTTATGAATAACGTTCTGTTTCTGAGGCCTGTACTGGGGCAAAAGCGATTCTTACGCTCTGCTAGGCCACACCTACTCGCCTGCTTATCCTGCTCGCATTGACAAATTTTAAATGATGGGGTTATCTATACAAACAAATTGATTTCTCTGCTATGATGGCTCTTATTTTATGTTCCATTCTACCCCAAGCCACCTGTTCCCTTGTACATTTACTCTATACTGTTGTTAGTGTTAACAATGCAAATACAGATCTGAATACACACATCCATACAATAAAAAAAAAAAGGAGGAGCTTGGGCATTTGTAAGATCACTAAACAAGTACGACCAACTAGAACATAACTTAGATCATATCGGCCCTATATATTATCATGAAAACCATATATAAAATTCGGAACCCCACCCTGAGAACACATGGTCCAAACTATAATAAACACCTAGTATACCTATAAAAAAAAAAAATCAAAACTTCTTTGTCATATAAAGGAAATCATCATCAACGCACGTTCTACATTTTAAAACCAAGAACTACTGTCAGGTAAAATGTGTATACAGGCAGGATATTTTTTTTTTACAATGTGATATTGTTCGGATGGTAAGGATGCAGGAAAAATCAGGAAGAGAAGAGTACAAGATATATGGTGATGGCAACATGAGAACAGAGACCAGGGACACGGAAGGCAGCGCTGGGGGTAGTCTGGCTTTATTTGGATCACTCCATGACCAGACCAGACGTCGAATGTTCAAAGAATGCACCGCGATATGGAATGCACTCACTCTGACGCTGGGATGAGAAACAAAACACCCTGGCTAAAATACATTCTGTAATACTCATGAAGCAAACTGTAATGACAACACCATGAAAGTGCACACGTATCAACCCTTTGCTTCGATGCGAGCTTATCAAAATGTTTGGGGGGGAGATGCTAGGGGCAACGAGAGATAGAGGCAGATGGAAGTCCATGATCGCCAACGCCATGCGGCAGGGCACCTGATTATGATGATGATACTTACGTACATATATAAATATAAACACAATGTTAATTTTATAATTGTACTGTTTAAATTTCCATAGATAATTTTATAAATTTGCAATGATTGTAACGCCTTCCAGGTAAGGAATTAGAATAGAGCCCAAACGATCGAAGGACGAAATTTAATAATTTAAAAGGAAACAAGTGAAATTTCGC
The DNA here is from genome assembly GCA_030674185.1 of Monoplex corrugatus. Lineage (NCBI taxonomy): Eukaryota > Metazoa > Mollusca > Gastropoda > Littorinimorpha > Ranellidae > Monoplex > Monoplex corrugatus. The sequence goes on along the minus strand of CM060312.1, from coordinate 23,990,630 downwards.
CTCGATAACATTTATACTAAGAGAAGCGTATTTGTCTGCAAAAATAGATAGCATGGACTACTCATTTACAGTTTCACGGGCTCTCTTAGACTTTATGCCTATTTCTCTAAGTCTCATTTAGGCGGGGGAATATCAATTCTATGGTTCAGTTGTTCTTTAAAAAGTGATGGCTGCTTCGTACAACCTTGCTTTCGGTTTGATTGTAGCACATGACTACACTATTTCTTTAAAAATTCAATTTTTCTCAGACATGTGTATGCACATTGTTTTGCCCACACTGTGCAGGTGGCATATTGCTGCACAATCTGCATACACCGTCTTTGGTGGGCTTGCATGCTGGATGTTTTCAAGGTTCCGTAAGCCAGCGACTGACATAACTTACAGTACGTTTAACGTACATATTTGATATTTTTCGTGTATTTACACACACTCGGGGTTTAGACGCTGGCAGACCTGCACACATGTTGACCTGGGAGACTGGAAACATTTCCATCCTTTACCCACCAGGCGGAGGTGTCTAGTCGGACTGAACCTAGGACCTTCCGCCAGAAAGTCTTACGTTTGCGCGCTTAACACCAGCCTCACTGTGTCCTTTTGCCGTCGCAATTGATCATATTATTCACTCCATGAGAGTTCAAAATCAGCCCATATCGCTATTCCTTTAGTCATTGTATGAATTTAATGAAAGCAACATTACTGGATCCATTCCTTACCCATGAGTGATATACATTTAATTAACCCTTTGACTTCCGCGCGTTGTCCACCATCATCCTTCAGTGTGAACTATAGTAGTAGAGCAAAAACTTAACCCTTTGACTCCCTTTGAATCAAAGGATTATTTTTTTTGCAGTTGGTGAATAGGGTGCAGGAGTCAAAGGTTAATGCTTCTGATTTTCAAATCAACGGTCACATACAGCAGGCTACTCAACATTCACATTGCTTTCAAAAGCAGTCTTACAACCTTATATTACATAACTACGGTTTTACCACATAGTAAATGATCTTTCTTGCTATTAGGGCATTAGTTAAGCGTACGGTTCACAGTATCGATAATAATTTTACAAGCAATCTTAATACCTTATATTAAATAACTACGGTTTTACCACACAGTAAATGATCTTTCTTGGTGATAGGGCATTAGCTAAGCATACGGTTCACAGTATCGACAATAATTTTAGATGGTTACCATCACTAGATACATTAGATACATGTGGTAGTGAATAAGCCGGGTCGAGAGGCAGAGAGGACCGAACATGACAAGCGCAGTCTACTCTTGTGTTTTCATGTGTACCGTACTACCGGAAACAAACAAATCAGTGTCTGTTCAATCACCTGTTAGGCATAAGAAATGATACATATAATTTTAGTCTTGTCTGAACAATGGATTCAACAAGTTTTTGATTCTGTTGAATCAGACGGAAGGGACATAACCTAGTGATATATCTGAATGGAAACTAACTTCAACCTGGTAAATAACAGTAACTCTCTCAGGAAGCAAAAAGATATTGTTTCATTTCATTAAACTTTTTGGGGTGCGTGGGGATGGGATAGACATATTGGAATGTTCATGTTTCAGATCATCAAACAAAGGATCATTTTTCTTTTTAAAATGGAAGAGAACGATCGACCGTGCTACTAACTTTCAACACAGAGCAGTGGAGTCAGTATCTCTATCTGATGTATCAAGTTCACTCCATGTAAAAAAAATGCCCAGTAGCTGCCCATCCTAAAATGTTTCGATTATACTTGCGGTATCAGTCTAGTGCTTCATGGGTCTCTCCCCTGCCCCCTTCCCATTTCTGATTTCAAGACCTTGCCACTGCACAGAGGTTCAGTTTGTGCTGGTTCAGGGAGTCTGCCAAATAACTACTGGCAGATCTGGATCGAACGCACTTGTAATTATCCGACCGCGGTGAATCATCCGAGAGCAACTCCAAACTCAAAGGTCTTCAGACCTGGACTTCCCGAGCTTAGGCCTAACGAGAAACAACTCATGCAAACGTTAGCAGACGACTTTCAACATCCGCCGGAAATGTAGACTGAGACTCGTTTTGGTGATACAGAAGCGTCGTGGCAAACTTTGTCTGCTAGCACGGTAGATCCACACAAGCACAACGAGATTGCAGCATCGTACCATTGTCGACAGGTGAGTGTCAAGGTAAGATCACACCGAAGATCTATTGGTTAGCGTTACCAGGTCAACAAGAGGAGTTCATCATGTTTTTGGTTTTAATATTTTGTTCAGAACGATGATGTAACAACAGTGCGGTATTGCTTCAAGTTCTGCGGCTCCGGGTTCCGAGCGGTAGGGGTGTGCCACTGTGTCGAAGCCGAAAGCGAATCGGAAATATCTTGGGGAAGAACACACCTCTGTAGGTTTGTAGCCATTTGGGGGAGGGGGGGGGGGCATTCATGAAAAGTCATTGAAAGTTGGCAGCCATGCTTGAACTGTTTTCTTTACGCACCATACCATGCTCTAGTGAATATTGCCTTTAATAATTTGGAGTATTCAATAGGCTATAGATCATTAGATGAATAGATCTAGATGTCACTTGACTTTCATTGTGTCACGTGTGTGTCAGATAAAGATGTAGGCCCCCCCCCCCTTTTTTTTTTTTTTTTTGAAAGTGAGGCCTACGGAATTCTTTTCACAAGTTGAAAATATTAGCTTAACATGAACATTGAGGTTCCCTGTGGGGATGACATAAGCTCTCTCTTTTTTTTTGTTTTTTTGTTTTTTGACAGGGGCTCTTTTAGTACCGTTCTTACTGTCAGGATATTCTGTTCTGAAATTTTCTGAATCTGTTAAGCTTCACTGCTTCTGCTTTTTTCTAGGCTATCACTTCTTACTTTTTATTTGGCTGCCATACTGGCACCAGCCCATTCACTTTGAAACTGCACATTTGGTTTGTTTCTCTTTACTCCCCACCTAATTCTGAAATATGCAGACTGCACAAAAGCATTTTGCCACCACAAGGTATGCAGACTGCACAGAAACCTTTTGCCACCACTTTGTGGTCTAGAACAGTATTATTAAGCCTATTATGATATATGCGCATCTGAGCTGAAGTAAACATTTTTCACGTGGATACACTGGTCTTTTTGAGGCACGACCAAGTCTGAGTGTGGAAGAAAGAACGTGATCAAGAGCCTGAACAACAGGGCTGGAGACTTACACGTTGATAGGACATGGGAATGTCAGTGTCACAACCAATCTGTACCATACAGTAGTGAGTACAACAACATTTTGATTTGAAGGTTGTAGATTCAGATCCTGTAAGTTCTCTCAGAACCACCCTGGGACTTTTCACTATTTCACTTTCAGTGTGTTATAGTTGCTGGGAAAAACTAGAATCACATCATAGAATCTCATCCAACATGGATGAGTCGTTGAGAATGTTGCTCAAATGTCCTGACCAGCAAGCAACACCATAAGTGTCTGTATCTTTCAGGCCTATTCAACACCATGATATATCATGAAAGTAAACATAAAGTACAGCCTGATTGCACAGTCTGAATCCAAATGGAATTATTTAGCATCATGATTATCATCCATATTGTTCTATCATCCTACTATCATCATTGTTATAATCGTCATTGTTAAAAAATTGTTTCAGAATCTGTTGCAGTTGATACATAGGAAATGTGACAGATATAAAATAATGTCATTGTCTTTACTCACTCACAGATAAGTATGACAAATCCACTCTAGACAAAGACAGCGATCACCTTTATTCTTCTTATGGCATTGATTGTATGGTGGAGCAGATCTGATGTTCAATTCTTATCATAATACTAGATTAACCAAATAAAATCTAGTCTTTTCTCTGTGTTGGAGTTGAGCAGAATGCAGCACCACCTCTTCCTCCTCCCCCTTCTTTTTGATGCTTGTGTGTATGTTTATCTTCTGACAGTTTTTTCTTCTTCTTAATAATGTTGCTTAATTAATATGACTCCTTTGTAACCAAGGCCTCTTTAACATGTGCTAAGTGCATACATGCATTTATTTGTATCAATTAATGTGTACAACTATAACGCTTCCTTAGTTGTGTTTGTGTGTGATACAAATAATATAAACATGCATTTATTTGTATCAATTTATGTGTACAACTATAACGCTTCCTTAGTTGTGTTTGTGTGTGATACAAATAATATAAACAATATATATAGAGAAATCTGTAAGATTGCTAAGAAATATTGGAAGGGCAAGTATGAAAAATATAGTTTAATGGCACATGCCATACCATGATGATGTATGACTGCTTATAGCATACGCTCTGGCTATTATTGTATTAGTTATTTCTTCCTAGCAAGAAAATAACAGCTCTGCTGTCAGCAGTGCAAGAACACCAGCCGTGTCACTACTCTTTCACCATAGGTGGCTGTCATGTGCCATGAACGTAATCTGTTTTGTTGGCATGTTTGAATAATAAATATGTAATGCTCGTGATATCTCAGGCACAACTGATTTTAGTCAGCATTTTTGAATTTTAGGAGTGTAATTTTGATCAAAGACAAGACCACCTGCTTTTGTACTCTGTTAATGAAAGTGTGGCGGAATATCATCAATATGGTCTCAATGTATCAGTTTTCTGTTATGTTTGGCCCTGTCTTCTCAGGGACTGAAACATACACACACACACACACACACACACACAAAAGACATGCACACACACACACACACACACGCATGCACGCACGCACGCACACACGCATGTGTAATACCTATTAAACTTTCACTGACTTCAGAGACAAATGTAGCAGCTTTCATTGGACAGGTCAAAGATAAAGGTTGTCACATGAACTTAGGTCATAAGGGAGCAAAATGGTTGAGAACTCAGCTTTTCTCAGGAAATATGATGGCAGTATCCATCTCCTCTTCCATGTTGCTTTACTTTCCTCAACTCTGAACAGGTTTAGGTGGACTGGGGGCTACATGCACAAAGTTTTTCTTAAGCTGTCAAGATTGGAAGGAGGAGCTTTATCACTGTACCAGTCAGGCCTTAATGCAGAGAACTACATGACCAACGTTATTCTGGTTCTTTGGTAGAGTTCGTGATTGAATCTCTGTGTAAGATTACAATCCTCCAGCAACATAAAAGTTGACTTGTTCGCTGCTTAGTCTCAACCACTTGAATCCTTGTACAAGTTGATTAGGTAAGAATGGAAAAAACGCAACATGATGTATAAATTATAGGTCAACGCTATAGTCTGTGCTGTACTGTTGCCGCTACATGATGTATAAATCTATAGGTCAACCGCTAATCGTGCAGTACTTTGCACTACATTATGATAAATCTATAGGTAAACCGCTATAATCTGTGCAGTACTGTTGCCGCTACATGATGTATAAATTTGTAGGTCAACTGCTATAATCTGTGCAGTACTGTTGCCGCTACATGATGTATAAATTTGTAGGTCAACCGCTATAATCTGTGCAGTACTGTTGCCGCTACATGATGTGTAAATCTGTAGGTCAACCGCTATATTCTGTGCAGTACTGTTGCCGCTACATGATGTATAAATCTATAGGTCAACCGCTATAATCTGTGCAGTACTTTGCCGCTACATGATGTATAAATTTGTAGGTCAACTGCTATAATCTGTGCAGTACTTTTGCCGCTACATGATGTATAAATTTGTAGGTCAACTGCTATAATCTGTGCAGTACTGTTGCCGCTACGTGATGTATAAATCTATAGGTCAACCGCTATAATCTGTGCAGTACTGTTGCCGCTACATGATGTATAAATTTATAGGTCAACTGCTATGACTTCAATGCTCAAATTTTATACTAAGTAAAATATGTGATAAGATTAACAGTATAGCTTTAAACCTATATGTGTAGGCCTACATACATCAGTGTATGTATGCAATTGCATCTTGACATGCATATCTGCACACACACATGCACACACATATATATATATTACACATTCACACATGCACGCACGCATGCACGCATGCACACAATGTGACAACAGATGTAATCTACAAAAACATATGGACAGTGTTATGAGAAAAAATCAACTTGTTATATGTTTTTTTGTCATTGTTTACAAACATCATCTTGAAGTTACTCATGTAGTGTTGCGTTCATTTAATAATTTTTTTTCTACAGGTTAACATTGTAGCATTCCCATGGTCTTGTTTAAATTGTCTAACTTGCTTATGATAAAGCTTATAGCTTGCCAACAGCTCCAACCTATGAAGAATGCATTTTCCCCTTTTCCACTCAAATCCCCCACCCCCCACCTCTCTCTCTCTCTCTCTCACTCCACACACACACACACACACACACACACACACACACACACACACACACACACAGTACACACACACAGTACACACACACACCAACCCAGTAACCACACACACACACACACACACACACACACACACACCACACACACACACACACAACACAACACACACACACACACAACACACACACACACAGTCAGATTTGATCTCATGATTTTTCTGTCTGTTCACATCATCAGCAGATGTTATTGAAAGTTTAACATTTTCACTTGCAGCAGTAGTTACCTTTTGGAACAGTCTTTTACGTGTTGTTTATTATTGTTATCTCTGAAGCTGAAAACTATTTGATGATCAGAAAGAACTGTGTCATAAGTGCATGTGGAATTATTCTGGGTGCAGTGTCACTGTATGGAATTTATTTGAGTGCAGAGATGCCATCCTGAGAAACTGAAACTTACACATTAGGAAAGAAGCATTGCTCAAAGACAAGCACTTTCATCAATAGTAGTAAAGACGTTTAGAATTAAACAGTAATCCATCTAGATGTATTGCCAGCTATATACTTATGATAGCTGTGTGTGACCATGGATTGTGCATTTATATTTAAATAGCACAGAACTGCTGATGTTCAGTAGAACAGGGACTGACAAAAATTAAATCTGAATCTAAGACTTCTTCCCATGTAATGCTTGCAAAAGGTCTTGTGTCCCACATGAACATCCCACACAGTGCATTGAGGACCAGTATGCATACTTGATGAGAGAGTCTATCATCAAACATCTACCAGTACTTGTCTCATTGACAGATGATGTGAAACAGATGTTTCCTGTCTTGTGTACAAAAATCAGTAGTCTAGTATATCACATCTGTTGATAAATCATAAAGCTGATAATGTTTTTTGATGTGTAGTGTGCCTCATGGAAAGTGAACTGTCTGAAATCAGTTCTCATTATCCTTTGCAGGAGTGACCAGTGTGATTAATTGTAAAATTGGTTTGTCCAGCAGGACCATTCACGATGAAGGCTCTGATTCTTGTTGGTGGCTATGGAACTCGATTGCGGCCTTTGACCCTGAGCACACCAAAGCCACTGGTGGAGTTCGGCAACAAGCCCATGTTGCTGCATCAACTGGAGGCTCTTGTGGATGTAAGCCACTCTCCTTCTGTCCCCCCTCCCCTCTACTTCTCCCATCCTTACCCCACCACCTTCTCTTCCTTGTGTTCTCATCTGATCACCATTATCCCTTCAAACCTTTCACTCCCTCACCCAGCCTACCGGCTTTGAGGAAGCTGGTGCTTAAGATCAGGACTTGAAAGGGTTAACTCTTTAAATTAATAGTCACTGTATAGCAGCATTTTGGTAGATGTTACTGTTAGTGGTGGCCACATGATGACCGCTTGGCAAGCAAATGTAGTTTGTCTCAGATCAGTACATCGCTTGTTTTCAGATCATTATCATTCATTATGCAAAAAGCACAGTGAACACTGGACTCATAAAAGCAGATGGAGATGCAGCCTCATAGTTAAAGCACCTTTCTTGGTGGTAAGAAGCCTGGGTTTGATCACATATAAGACAGGGATTTTTCCTCCCCCCTCCACAAGATCTTAAGTGGTGGACTAGGTGCTAGTCAGTGTATGGGATGATAGACCTAGGCCCTTTTTGCAGTGTGCGCTTAATGCAGGTCAAAGATCCCATGGCAACAAAGGAGTTATATTTTGAAAAATCCACTTGAATAGGTGAACAGAAATATACGCGCACTGCATACAAAAAAAAGGAAGAAAAAAAATGGCTGGTACTGCACTGCAGAGACTCACTCATCCTGGGTAAAGCAACTTGAATTCCTTATGGTAAATCCATTGTGACAGAAAAGAGGTAAAGGCAAATGTAAACTTATAGCATTTCAAAAAATACACTTTGAAACTGTGCAGTCATCTGGCTGAGCTGAGTGGAAGGAAGAGGGTTAGCTGGGTTCCAGAGCCTTCTCCCTAGAAATAAGAAGAAAAAAAAAGGAGAAGGGTGGTGATAGTAAGCACTAAAATGAGGTCAATGTAATTATTACAGTTATTATAAAGCTATAAATGGATTGGTGCCTGTTTGTCATGATCACATGTTTGACTATTATATTGTTTGTAGTATGCTCACACTTTTAAAAGGGGTTTGGTCAAGTAAAGTTAACAGTTGTGATGGGCTATTCTGTGTTTCCTGAGATGTTTTTAGCATTTTGCTGTTTCAGTATTTTGCTTTCATTTGTATGCCTAAGACGAGAGGTGAAGATTCCATATTCGGCCTTTCTTTTGCTTTCAAATGGCAAAAATGCTTCAGCCCCTACCAAGGGCTATTGGGGGACTTCTTGTGTAGTAAACCTCTCCCTCACTTTTCCCAGGCCCAGCCCTGTCTAGACATCTTGTTTCTACAGCTGCCTACATATGTGTTTGCTCAGGGTTGTGTTTGCACGGTCAGCAAGGATTGATTTACTTAGTTCTCTATGAGCCTCATCATGTTCGGAGAGTTAGCAATGATTTGTATGTGTGTATATTGATCTAGATGTATTCTTGATCACTTGCTAAAGCAGACTTTAGACATTTATTATTCTATTTGTGATTTGTATTGTGTAACTGCTTTGCACTGTTTAGTAAAACTCCTTTGTCTTAATTTAAAGACCTGCAGTTCATGTACAGAAACAATGAAGAAATTGCCCACAGGAAAAAAATGTGCATATCAACTGGTTGCTTAAAATCTAAAGATGGTATCATTATGGAAAAAAGAAAATGTTAGGTAGACGAGAAGAGTACATTGAAGAAATCAAAATGAATTGAAGAAATTGTCCACAGGAAATTGATGTGCACATCAACTGGTTGTTTAAAATCTAAAGATGGTATGCTTATTTTGGAGAAAGACAAAATGTTAGATAGATGGGGAGAGTAGGCCTACATTAAAGACCTTTTTGAGGATGACAGAAAGAAGAAACACATCATAAGAAAAAACATTGAAGGACCACCCATGATGAAAGATGAAGTTAGAGCAGTGTTAAAAAAGATGAAACCAGGAAAAGCCCTGGGACCAGACAATATTGCTACAGAAATGATTAAGGTTCTAGATGAATGAGTTTGGTATTGAAAAAGTAACAGACCTCCTGAATGAAATTTACAGTGCCAGAAAAATCCCAAAATTTTCATTGCACTTCCAAAGAAAGCAGGGGCTATAGAATGAGAATTCTCTTGTACAATTAGCTTGATAAGTCATGTGACAAAGATACTATTAAGAATAAACATGATGAAGACAAGGAACAGGATCAAAATTGAAATAGCAGAAGAACAATGTGGATTTGTTGAATGGAAAGGAACTATTAATGCCATACGCATCCTAAAACTCTCATAGAAAGATCAGTTGAGTTGAATAAGGATTTTTATTTGTTTTGTTGATTGTACCAAGGCTTTTGATCAGGTAAGACATGAAGAATTGATCAACTAACTGGAAAAGCTCAGTATTGATGGGGAAAAAATCTAAGAATGATAGGGAATTTGTATTTGGAACAAACAGCAGCAGTGATAGTAGAAATTGTTATAAGCTCTTTCCAAAATATGAAAAGAGGGGTTCGGCAGTGATTGTTTTGTCACCAAACTTTTTTCACTTTACAGCACAACTATCATGAGAAACCTAGAAGAATGCTCTGGGATAAAGATTGGAGAAAAAATGATAAACAATTCATTACGCAGATGACATCACTCTGGTTGCAGAAAATGAAAAATACCTACAAGAATCTTGTAAATACAATAGAAATGGAATGCAGACATAAAGGACTAGAGTTAAATAGCAAGAAGATTGAAGAATGGTTATAAGTAAGAAACAAATCCTCTCACGTAAAATAACAGCAAATGCCACAACATTGAGACAAGCTGATAAGTTTCAATATATGGGAACAGTCATCTCACCAGCTAGCATGTGCACATCAGAAATATCCAGCAGAATTGGCCAAGCTGAAACAGCATTCAAGAAAATGAAAAGCATTAGTACCAACAAATGCCTATCTATTAACATCAGGAAGAGTTCTTCAGTGTTATATAGAACCAGTACTGTTATGCAGATGCGAAATGTGGACAGTCAATTTGCAAACAGAACAAGAACAAGAACAAGATTGAGGCAGCTGAAATGTGTTTTTCAAGAAGAATGTTAAGAGTTCCATGGACAGCAAAGAAAACAAATGAGACAGTCTTGAAAGAGGCAAACACAAAAAGAACATAAGAAGATTAGGAAAAGACAGCCAACATTTATAGGACATAAAAATTTATGCAGCAAGAGAATTTTGAGCACTTAGCCACAACAGGAAAGCTGGAGGGGGAAAAAAGCACCTGGTACACCCAGGGAGAGAATATTGGATGGATTTGTGGAATGGATGAAGACAGAAAGAGCGGGAGATGTACAGTTTATATTGACAAAAGATATTTCGTATGGAGAGCTAGTGATATTAATCAGGGTACCTACGCACTGAAAGACACATTCATTAAACCCTCACATTTTGATGACAGCATAAATGCTTCATTTGAAGGTGGTGTGATTACAAGGCCAGATATATGTGTGTGGACTGACAAAACAAATAAGACTTGTTTACTGGTAGAGGTGGCAGTCCCCTTTGATGTATTCAGCAATGAACATTACCAAAAGAAGTTTAACGAGTACCTGCCACTAGTGTCAAAGAATAGGCCACATGGGCTATCCATGTAAAATTGCTGTGCTCATTATGAGATCATTAGGTCACATCCACCATCAATTCACGAGCGGACTTAAACTTGCAGCCAACTCCTTGGCTGAGCCAAGGCCATAGCATGCTCCATCAGTGCTGTGATAGGCTCCTGGATAGTATGGAGACAAAGATGTAAGGCCACTCTCCCTTTGTCTTAACCATGCAGGACCCTTTGTGATATGTGCTGTGGACGTGATTTGTGCTATGGACATTACAATGTGTGAGAAAATGTATGTGTGTGTCTGAATGTTTGTGTGTGTCTGTGTGTTCATGTGTATGTGACGTATACGTATATGTACGCACATGTGTATTGTGTGTATATCTTTATAAGAGAAAGAGAGCATGTGCAGGCCGGCAGGCTGCGCCAAATGGCCATCTCTGTAAACATAGGCCTACACATTAATGTTCTTCATACAGAAGAAAAAATTCTTCAGATGTGTGTGTGTGCGCGTATGTGCGTGTGTATATATGTGTGTGTGTGTGTGTGTGTATATATGTGTGTGTGTGTGGTGTGTGTGTGGTGTGTGTGTGTGTGTGTGTGTGTGTGTGTGTGTGTGTGTGTGTGTGTGTGTGTGTGTGCACTTGCATATTGGTTAAATAGACCAGCTGCAGCCGCTCAATGTTTGATCAAGCTGCTGACAAAAGCAGGTGGTTGTTACTGGATCTTGTCAGTGCTTTGTTTTTTTAAATGTGTGTGTGTGTGTGTGTAGAGGGGGAGAGAGAGAGAGAGAGAGAGAGAGAGAGAGATTATAGTTTATTCAGGGATCTGTACCAGTATGTGACAGGTGTCATAGTGCAGAAAAAGCTTCTGGCAAGCATGCCTCAGAAGACAAAGTATGTAGATTGTGCTGCAACATAATGTGACATGCACAGCACACACACACACACACACACACACACACACACAACACACACACACACACACACACACACCACACACACAACACACACACACACACACACACACACACACACATGCTTGCATGCACACATTCGTCTAAAAGCACGTATGAGAATAGACGTTAAAAGAAATAACGAACGAACTCATGCACACACACGCATGCACATACACACTCATACACACTCACAGAAGCACACACACACACACCACACACACAAGAGGCACACACACACACACACACACAGAGGCACACACACACACACACACACACACACACACACACACACACACACACACACACACACACACACACACACCACACACACACACACACACATATGCACAGACGAGTCACACACACATCACACAGTCACACACACACACATCACACAATCACACACACATTATCAGTGTACTTCCTGTTGTTCAACATGTTTGTTAACTGAGTCAGTCTGTGTCATTCATGTTACTCGCAAATTTACCTGTACTGAGTTTTGAAGTTGTTCATGTCGTTACTCTGTACCTCCATTAATTTTATATTTCTCATTTTCCCAACCCCTAACCCCAGTCACCATTTCACGACCTTGCCAGTGCTTGGAGTTTTGCGCAGACTCAAGGCAGATTTGGGTGGAGCACATATGGAATTGTCTGAATGCATTGAACTCCTCTTGGACAAACATCAGTCATGAAGGATTCATTGCACACAGCTGTTTCATATGTGCTGCACCATGTCTCAGCAATTACCTGGCAACCCAAACTGACACCACCAGAATGATTGGAGTATTAAGATGGGTAGTGATCAGGCCAGGTTTCCTGTTGCAGGTGGGTGTCGAACTCAAGACATCAGATCATGAGTCCACAGGCGTTTCGACAGAGCCAACCAGCCTGTGCAGTACTGAAAACTGTCAGGAGTGTCTGTAGGCAAGGCAGGCAGCTTCTGACTGCTAATTCACTTACTGCACATTTTTTTCATATATCGTCGCATGCGGTCGTCAGATCAAAAACCCACATGTTGAGATGATGAAGATGATAGTAGCTGTTGTCTTTGTGTATTTGACTGATTGTTCACTCTGTGTGTGTGTGTGGTGTGTGTGTGTGTTGTGTGTGTGTGTGGTGTGTGTGTGTGTGTGTGTGTGTGTGTGTGTGTGTGTGGTGCAGGCTGGAGTTAAACAGATTGTTCTGGCAGTCAGCTATCGTGCAGAGCAGATGGAAAAAGAACTCAAGCATGTAGAAGAGCAGGTCAGTCTGAATTGTTGAGTTACGTTAGATGTGTTTTGTATTTGATACATGCATACATATATATATATATATTATCTTTATGTGTGTGTATGTGCGTATTGTTGTTTGTGCCATTACTTTATCACAATGCTGCTCTTTCAGGTCTCCAGCACACCTCCAAAACATACCAGGATTGAGGTCATCATGAAAACATGTCATGATGAGTCATAGAAATTGGCCCATATGATAATGATGGTGCTGAGGAATTTCTTTGTGTATTGAGACTGCATGACAGAACGTGACTCTGTGCTTGTTGTCATAACGTATATGCTGGCATTAACCAGGCCTATGATAAAAAAGTGGTGTTAGTTGATAAATTTTAACAGCACCTTCAAGGATGTGTCCATAAAGTGGATGACACTGGAATGTGTATAAGTTTTTTCAATGGGCCCATACAACATTCAGCTCTGAGTAGGAGCTGGTTGAGGCTGAGAAGTCCCACAATGATTCAGACTGTTCACTGGGATTCAGACCTCCAGCCTCCCTGTCATTTATCCACTGCACCTGTTATATCTCCTCAGTAACTGGTGTTTGTTTTATGTACGTTTGTGAACCTGTTTGAGTGTTGTGTAGTTGTGCACGTGTATTGTTCATTTTTTGTTTTCATTGTTTATTCTTTATTTGTTTCCTTTGTGAATAAATTTGATTCTGTATGTTAAAGTCAGGAAAAGACACTTCAGCTATACTCATTGAAAAAGTATTCTTTTGAACAGCTACCTGTACTTTGAATTGTAACAAGCTGTACTATTAATACAAGAGTGATTCAAAACTTTTGTGAGTTAGGCTGCCATTTCTGAACTGTTTATAGTAAATACTTGTAACTTATCTCACCTCACCTCACCTGTGGGTGTCACCAGGTTCAGTGTTGGCCGCTGGCTTTTTCTTGACTTTTGTGGACAACTTCTTGAATATTTAGGCCATGATGTTGGTCGTGTTCTTGATGTATGAGATTGGAGGTCTGTCTTTCTTCCTTTTTGCCTCTGTTTTTCCTTGAAAAATAGTTACCATGAGGTCTGTGTTCTTGCTATGTGACATTTGGCCAGTGTATTCTAGTCTTCTCTTATTGATGTCTGCTAATAATTTTCTAATGGTATCAAGTTCTTCCATTAGTTCTTCTATCTGTCCATTTGACATGTAGTAGTCTCTGCTGCCTCAATTCTTTTGCAGTCAGCTTTTCTGACATCCAGGCTTTGCAGCCATAAATCATGACTGGCCAGATCAAACATTTTAAAAGTTTAACTTTCAGGCCATTTGGTATGTCCCTGTCTTTCCAGGTAGTGTTGAGTTGGACCATTTTTTGCTTTGCCATTCCAATTCTTATTTTGATTTCTTTAGAGCAGGTTCCATTGTCAGTTTTTACAGAACCAAGATATTTAAAATCTTTAGCATTTTCTAAAGGAACTTTTTTTTTGTCCAATTGAGATGTCTGGATTGTTTTCAGTGTTTTTGCCTTTTGTATGTAGCACTTTGTTTTCTTGGCATTCAAGTTTAGGCCAGCCGTTTTGCCCACTACATCTACCCTATATAGAATACTTTTCATACTGGTAATGTTGTCTGCTAATAGCGCAGTATCATCAGCATAGTGCAGGTTTTTAAGTTTTTTCCTCCTGTCTTTATGCCTATGCCTTCTATATTAGCATTTCTCATGACGTGTTCCACATAGATGTTAAAGAGATACAATGAAAGGACACAGCCTTGTCTGACTCCCTTTTGGATGTTGAAAAATTCACATTTCTGCCTGTTCCATGATATGAGATGTTTAGTAAAGCCCATTTTGACCATTGCGTTGAATATGTGGAGATGAATGACGGTGGCAAATGCGTTGCAGTAGTCTATGAAGGTGACCAAAGCCTCTTCATCAGTGCTTTTTTTTTTTTTTGAGTATTGTTAACACACATACACGTCAGATGTGCCTCTGTTGGATCTGTAGCCTGCCTGGCAGTCAGATAGTTCTTCTGTCTTGGGCTTCAGTCTGTTGAGAATAATTATGAGCAAAATATTACTGGCATGGCTGATTAGGGTAATGGTTGTGTAGTTGTTGCAATCTTTGACATTGCCAGTCTTGTAAAGCATCACAAGTTCTTGAAGATTCCAATCTGAACTGAGCTCTGTAGCATCATGATCATCATGCCCATCTTCATCTTAGCATAATGAAAAACTGTCCTGGATTCTGTGGCCATTAAAATGTCATAGGAAATGGGGAAATGGGAATGAAGTGAAACAGCACATAAAAAAGCACTTTTGCCTTTGTTTTCAGTGTGAAATGTAAGAAACTATGTGACTTCAATCAAGGCTTTTGAAGGGACATAAAACATTCTGTAAATAAAGTGAAGTGTGTGTGTGTTTATGTGTTTGTTTGTATTTTGTGTGTGTGTGTGTGTGTGTGTGTGTGTGTGTGTGTGTGTGTGTGTGTGTGTGTGTGTGTGTGTGTGTGTGTGTGTGTGATGTGTGTGTGTTTGCATATGTCATTATGTATGTGTGTGTTTATGTGTGAGTGTGGGGTGTGGTGGGGGGGTGCATGCACTATGCAGCACACATAAGTGTGTATTAGTGTATCTGTGCTATTATTAATATTAATGTAGAAACCTTATGGGTTTTTTTCAGCTTGGCTGCAAGATCACAATATCTCTGGAAACTGAGCCTCTTGGAACTGGTATGAGCTATTATAACACATTTGTAACCACATTGTGTATATAGGCCTTTGACTGTGGTACTAACATAAGAGTTGGAACATTGATATTTCAACAACTTGTGGTCAGAGTTCCTATTAAATGCACTTAGCTGCAACAAGTCAGATTGAATTTCATCATATTTGATCATTTTTCAAAGTAGAAATATAGTGAAAATCGTTGTATACAAAGCACATCAGCACCATGAAATAGATAACTTCTAAACTTCCTTCCTTATATCTTGTTGACTTGTAGTCAATTTTTACATACCATACCTTGTAAACTGTTCTCCAAAGAGTGTCGCTTCATAATCTGTTTTCTTTAACCCTTTGACTCCCGCACCCTGTCCACCAGCATCCAGCATTGTGAACAATGCTAGCAAAGTAAAAACTTAACCCTTTGACTCCCTCACCCTGTCCACCAGCTTCCTGCAGGAAGCTGGTGGATAGGGTGAAGGAGTCAAAGGGTTAAGTTTTTGCAGTTGGTGGATAGGGTCCGGGAGTCAAAGGGTTAAACAAACAACACAATACTGTCATACTTGTCATATATGTCAAATATTTGTATTTTACCAAATGTGGTCTCAGTGAAATATGTACATTATGTGAATCTAGCATAGTGCTTTGGGGTCTAACGTCTGAATGTTTGGAAGATCAGGCTTTGTGTTTATTTGATTTCTTGATCATTAGATGACATTTCAGTTGCATTAGAATTCTCATTTTACAACTGTAAAAATGTCTTTTAGCATGCTAAAATGAGTGAACAGACAATAATGTTATATGTTCATGCAGTAGCAAATTTAGGTTGCAGACTTATGAGATATATTTATTATTTTGTGCTTATATTCTTCATTATAATATATGAAGTTACAAGCAAAAAGAAATGAGTTTAAAAAATATAAATTAAGTCATTGATGGAAACACTAGTCAAAACAACTGAAAGAATAAGGTTAATGAATGTAATATCACTGGATAATCAAATAGTCAAAATTTGTGTTGGCTGCAAGTCAGATTTCAGAGAGAACCATACAACAGGCATGACATACAGGAGAATGCAGACTGGTCCCCTGATTACACCATAGTCAACAAAGAAAGGATTATCACTGAATCTGCATTAACCAGTAGTGATGGTGATACCCTCTTCTTCATAGGCTTGAAATAGATGTAAATAAAATACAACCTCTTAGCGCCATACTGATAACGCAGTGGTCATGGATTTTACCGAGTGAGCCACATGTATTTTTTTGTTTTTTTTGTTGCTGTTCTTTTTTTTTTTTTTTTTGAGTGGAGTGGGATGAATAATGTGGGATTGGGGGTCAGACTAACTCATTTCATAGAGCTTTGGATTCAGGATGTGATATCTCAAGTTCAGTCCCAGCCTGGAACATAAAACCTGGCCTGTTTACTGCATGTCTTAATTAATTCTGGTGGTGTCACCTTCATTTCAGGATCTTGCCATATGGCTGAAGGAGTCTGCCATATGGCAGATTGGGATGGAGCACATATGGAATTTCCAGAGTGCTATGAATCTCTCTTGAACAAATCCCAAACTCCCCTTTTTTGAAGGCCTGAAAATAGAGCAAGACCAATTCTGATGAGAAGATGTAGTCATAATTTGGGAAAGATTGTAAAATAGACAGTTCGATGTTGAAGTTTCTGCTATAGTAGGATCATGTTTTTAAATATAAATGCTAAAACATTAAATGCATCGTATTGTCTCTCTTTGTCATTGCAGCTGGACCGTTGGCCCTAGCACGGGATATTTCTGAGTCAGGATGATGAGCCTTTCTTTGTTCTCAACAGCGATATCATCTGTGATTTTCCTTTCAAAGACATGGTCAAGTTTCACAAGCATCATGGAAAGGAGGGAACGATAGTGGTAAGCACATCATCATCATCATCATGTGCCATGCCGCATAGCCCTTGCAGTCATGGCCCTCCATATGAATCTGTCTTTTGTTGCTGCAAGTATATCACCTACTCTTTTCATCCCCATCCATTCTGCAAAACTGATATTTTCTTCCTGGGTCCACCTGGTGCTTTGTTCCCCTCAAGCTTTCCTGTCTTGATTTGGTACCCAAATTTCTGTTGTCTCATGAAATGTCCTATTAATGTTGCTAATCTTTTTCCTAATATTCTTCAGTAATGTTCTTTTTGTGTTTGCTTCTTTCAAGATTGTTTCGTTTGTTTTTCTTTGATGTCCATAGAATTTTTAATATTCTTCTTAGAAACCACATTTCAGCTGCCTCAATCTTGTTCTGACTTTGCTCGTTGATTGTCTAAGCTTCGCATCCATACAACAGTATTGGTTCTATATAACATTGAAGAACTTTCTTCCTGATGTTAACTGATAGGCCTTTGTTGGTAAGAATGATTTTCATTTTCTTGAACACGGTTTTAGCTGTGGTAAGCTCAGTGTTGACAATTGGATGGAATAAATCATCATTTGAAGGAGACAGCAGATAAATATACAAACAGAGGCAGACAGGCAGCAGGTCTCAATAGCTCATTTGGTTGAGCATCAGATTCGCATGGTAATGAGTGTGAGTTCAAATCCTGGGGTGCACTTTATTAAAACTGGCCTTCTCACTGCCCCATCTTAACATCATTGTTGTTCTGGTGGTGTCAGTATAGGATTAGATAAGTAACCCTTACCCCACATCCTTGGAGTTGGGTGTTGACATAAAAATTGAATCCAATCAATCAATCAATCAATAATCAGTCAATCAATCAATCAATCAATCAATCAATCAGTCAATCAGCAGACAGGCAGATGTCATTTCTGTGGAATGTTGTTTTGTTCATTGGAAGAAAAAAGATCTTCTGGGGATGTGTGCTTGCTTTGCCTTTATTATGAAAAATTGTACATTCCATTTATTATTAGACTTGAATTTCAGGCATATAGTCCTCTTGACTGAGCAAAGGGTTCAGTTCTGATGTGTGTTCTAACAGGTGACCAAAGTGGATGAGCCGTCCAAGTATGGTGTGGTGGTCTACCGCCCCGAGAATGGACAGATTGAGAGCTTTGTGGAAAAACCTCAGGAATATGTCTCCAACAAAATTAATGCTGGCATGTACATCTTCACTCCTAGCATGCTGAAGAGGATTCAGGTGAGTTTTTTTTTCCTTGACTTTTGTCACTTTGGCTTTTTTTTTCTATTTTGGAAAAAAGCTTGAGGTAATTCATTTGGAATTCTTTACAGTGTGTGTGGTGTTTGTGTTGTGTTTGTGTTTGTGTTTGTGTATGTGTGTTTGTGTGTGTGTATGTGTGTGTGTGTGTGTGTGTGTGTGTGTGTGTGTGTGTGTGTGTGTGTGTGTGTGTGTGTGTGTTTGTTCATGTGTGTGTGTGTGTGTGTGTACATGTGGGTGCATGTGTGCATGTGTGCGTACATGTATGTGTGTGTGTGTGTGTCACGGCGGCTCAGTTTCGCTGAAATCGTTCCCTTTAGTTGGATGCTGGCGCTGGGCCACTCTGGCACTGACCCCACTCTGACCCTGCACTCCAGGCACTGCCGCCACTGTGTGCAAGAATTCCGCCTTCTTTGTTGTTACTTGCGCGGGCTAGGCACGCTTCATTTTTTGTGATGTTCAGTTTGTATTAAAGCACGGAAAAATAGTTTTGATACACTCAAGGTTTCAACAGACGTGTAGGGAAATATTCGGGGTTATGTTCATGTGATTTTCTGCCTAGCCTCACGAATGGTTTCTGTGATATGTGAGAAACAGTAACATGTGTATGATAACGCTGAGGTGTGTGAAAAAAATGGTGTTTGGTGATGCTGTTCGCGGTTGGACTAACGACTTTCGGGCAAGCCAAGAGAAGGCGCTTTTTTACAGAAGCCGAAGGTGAGGCTGGTTGTCTGGCTTAACATTGTAGCAATAGACACTTTGCTCTTTGTCGGGATGGCACATGTTACCCTGAGAAAAGTAAACTGCATGATGTAGCGCCAGTTGAAAAATGGATAAGTTTGTTCGTAGTGGTATAACGGTTGATCGCTAGCATTAATTGTCTGCTTCAGTTTCTCGAACAGAAACATGAACATTCTCTCTCCACCGGGCATGTTTGGTATGCATGGAAAGTTTGTTTTAAGATCTACCAACTGACGACAAAGCTGGGACATCAGCTTCGTGTAGAAATGCGTGTGTACACGTATAAACAACCATGTTTTAATGAACTTTGCACCGGTCAGCTATCAGCACACCGCCGACAGTGGTGTGTGTGATTCGCGAAATAGCGCGGCAGCAGTCTTATGCGGTATTGGCACGCGCTAATCTTACAACCGGCCAGCGTGCTGTAGGCCAGGCAGGCGGGCTGGGTCAAGATAACACATTCCTTCGCGCGGCGGGGAGTTTCCTCCCAACTAAAGGGTATGGAATGAACAGCCGTGATGTGTGTGTGTGTGTGTGTGTGTGTGTGTGTGTGTGTGTGTGTGTGTGTGTGTGTGTGTGTGTGTGTGTGTGTGTGTGTGTGTGTGTGGTTGTTTGAATGGTCAGTTATGTGTATTTTTTCATGTAAGTGTAGTGTGTTGTGTGTGTGTGTGTGTGTGTGTGTGTGTGTGTGTGTGTGTGTGTGTGTGTGTGTGTGTGTGTGTGATGATTATTGATTATTTAACATTACTGTGTGTATGAGAACATGTCAACATGATGGTTATATTTTTCCCACAACAGCTGCGACCGACATCGATAGAAAAAGAAGTGTTCCCATACATGGCAGCCGATGGTCATCTCTTTGCAATGGAACTGCCTGGTAAGTGGCCCTGTGGTTTAAGTAAATATCCTCAGATTAATGAGACTGAACAACGCTAAATGAGTTGATTGACTTCATGTGACAGACAGTATTGGCTGCTGTTAGTCTTATGTTTTACTGATACTGTGACAGTATTCATTGTTGTAACTGTGTTTTATTGACACTGTGGTATTATTTTTTGCTGTAAACATACTGTTTTACTGAAACTGACAATATTTATTGTTATAAGCACATTGTGTTTTACTGATATTGTGATGATATTTATTGCTGTAAAGATGCTGTTTTACTGAGACTGTGACAGACACTTTTGGAAGCTTTGAAACAAACGCTACAGCTATAGATTATATTCAGATCTATTCATATAGATGGTATTGTGAAAAAGGATAATAACGATATCGGTGTATTAACTGTCATATGTTTTAAATCTGTATACTAAGTTTCTGTTCAACAGAGTAGTATTTCAGACTGAGATGAACAGAACTTGAGAACGTTTTTGTACATACATGTGATACAGCAAACATACTGTAGTATTTGTAGTGCCAACAGCTAGGGGATGTTGTTGCAGGGTTTTGGATGGATGTTGGACAGCCCAAAGACTTTCTGACTGGCATGTGTTTGTACCTGACTTCCTTGAAGCAGAAACAACCAGACATGCTCTACTCTGGCCCTGGGGTGGTGGGCAATGTACTTATTGTAAGTCAGCTCTTTTACAGTTGTGTGTTGCTACAACCTTTTTTTCAGTTACATATACCACACTGTGGCTGATGAGTACTTAAACCGTACGGCTATTAGCTCTTCTGTTTGGCCAACGAGATAAGTTGTGCTGCTCCCAGAAAAATGAAAGGTGTGAACCTTGGAAATCCCATAAGTATTTGTAACAAAAAACAAACAAACAAACAAACAGAAAACAACAACAGAAGGTAACTCTTCATATGAATGAAGAAAAAAACAACAACAACAGATTTATTCTGGTATGATGGAAAATTTTGTTCTGAGGGTTTGTGTCTGTGACAGCTGAGTTTTAGCCAAAATGAAATATTTTATGACACCTTTTATACAGAAAAGATCTGCCTGCTTTGAAAGGTCAGGTATTGAATTAGATTTCTGTGCCGATAGTTATTTCCCAATGCTTTTTTGTTCATGGTTTGACTTATGGATAGGCTTCACATACCTGTTGTGAGAAAGAGGTGTGTGTGTGTGTGTGTGTGTGTGTGTGTGTGTGGGGTGTGTGTGTGTGTGGTGTGCGTGTGGTGGTGCGTGCGTGCGTGCTGTGCGTGGGTTTGTGCGCGTGCGCACGTGCACATGCGTGTGCGTGCGTGTGTGTGTGCACAGGCGCGCATGCATGTGTGCATGAGTGTGTGTGGTGTGACATGGCATGGTGTGTCTTCGCGTTTGTATCGATATTGGAATAGTTGGTTATATTCGTTGAATTTAATTTTTGAAGTACTCATAAACACATTGTCACTGTCCTGGGTTCAGTCTGCAGAGACACCTCCACCTGGTAGGTAAAGGGTGGTGGTTTATCTGATGTGTCAGATCAGCATGTGTGCAAACCTGCTAGTACCTAAACCCCGTTTGCGGGTATATGCATACAGAATGACATATACTCGAGTTAAAGGTTTGTAAGTCATGTCAGTGGTGAGTTGTGGAAACATGTTTCACCTGTCATGCACCCCCAGTAAAGATGCAGACTGTTCAAGAACATAGTGGAATGTGATCAGATCATCTATCACCTTGATTTCTGTATGCTTTACTAAAAAGTCTGATTATGTGAAATGACAGAGTCCAGTGAATTTGAAGAATAGTGTTTTATGAAAATGATATGTGATTTATAGTTAAAATAATGTATTGCTGTCATTGTTTTGTATTTTATGTCTCCATTGTATAGGACCCAAGTGCCAAGATCGGGAACAACTGCAGGATAGGCCCCAATGTAACAGTTGGCCCTGATGTGGTGATACAGGATGGTGTGTGTATCAAGCGGTGCACAGTGCTGCGGGGAGCGCACATCAAGTCTCACTCTTGGCTCGAGTCCTGTATCATTGGCTGGAGATGTGTGGTGGGAAATTGGGTAAGTTTCTGTTTTTACTTCTAGAGAGATAAGGACATAGGACATATTTCCGGGGTAAAAATTTTAAAAAAAAGATAATGGATAGGTGCAGTAGTCAAGTGGATAAGATGTCAGATGTGGGTAACATGTCAAACTTCCAAGCTCTGAATAGTCCTGCCTGGGTACCTCCCACCTGGTGGGTAAAGGTGGAGATTGTTCCAGTCTCCTAAGCCAACAAGTGTGCAGACCCGTTTGTGTCTGCCCCCCCCCCCCCCCCCCCCCATGTTCCAGTCTCCTAAGCCAACAAGTGTGCAGACCCGTTTGTGTCTGCCCCCCATGTTCCAGTCTCTAAGTCAACAAGTGTGCAGACCCGTTAGTGTCTAACCCCCCCATGTTCCAGTCTCCTAAGCTCAACAAGTGTGCAGACCCGTTTGTGTCTGCCCCCCCCATGTTCCAGTCTCCTAAGTCAACAAGTGTGCAGACCCGTTAGTGTCTAACCCCCCATCATGTATGAATTATACGCACACAGAATATGAAATAGCATGTAAGTCATGTCATTGTCTTGTGGCTTATGGAAACATGAAAAAAATCAGCATATACACCTAGCAGGAACAAAGTGTTAAGACACAGCAACATCCCACCAGCACAGTGTGGCCAAGACATATGCATACACTAATTTAAGAAAAATCAGACTGTTTGAAGGAAAAACAAATTCATTGCATATACCAGTACTCCACTGTGTCTCAAAAGTACTGTTTGGTACCAGCTAACTAGGCTTGTCCCCATACAAAATAATGCCTGTTTATTGAAAAAGAAAGTGAAAGTTGGATACTGCGCAATGCCCATTATAGTCACAAGGTATTCTGTGTGGTGATAGCCAGTTCTGTTCTCTTCCTTTCAGCATCATTGACCAGGTCTGTTGCTTCCTGAGATGCTCTGCATGTTTTGGTGATCTTTTACCACTCTGCCCATTATATCCCTCTGGATTACCCAGGATAAAGCTTCGACATACTTTGCTGAATTATAAGTTGATCCCAAAGGATTATGTAACTGGAATGATCTGAAATCTTCTTGTTCTCAACCTCAGTTGTCATCTTCTGCATAAACTCCTTGACTGGACACATTTTATTTTGGGCCAACACCATCCTTCTCACGTATATCCAACTTAAGGAAAGTAGTTTTGGCTGCAAGGGAAGCCAACATTAGGAAAATAATTTTGGCTGCAAGACCAGCTGACATAAGGAAAGTAGTTTTGGCTGCAAGGCTAACCAACATAAGGAAAGTAGTTTTTGGCTGCAAGGCTAACCAACATAAGGAAAGTAATTTTGGGCTGCAAGGCTAACCAACGTAAGGAAAGTAGTTTTGGGCTGCAAGGCTAACCAACATAAGGAAAGTAATTTTGGGCTGCAAGGCTAACCAACGTAAGGAAAGTAGTTTTGGCTGGAAGGCTAACCAACATAAGGAAAGTAGTTTTGGGCTGCAAGGCTAACCAACATAAGGAAAGTAGTTTTGGGCTGCAAGGCTAACCAACGTAAGGAAAGTAGTTTTGGGCTGCAAGGCTAACCAACATAAGGAAAGTAGTTTTGGCTGGAAGGCTAACCAACATAAGGAAAATAGTTTCTGGCTGCAAGGCTAACCAACATAAGGAAAGTAGTTTTGGGCTACAAGACTAACCAACATAAGGAAAGTAGTTTTGGGCTACAAGGCTAGCCACGTGGGTGCCACTCTTCCATCTGGGTGACGGAAATCCGTTTTCTCGGCAAGGCCCCAGACGGAAATTCCGTTTTTTTCATTTTCGTTATTCAAAAAAAAAAAAAAATGTTTGGAGGAAAAATCCAGTTAAATCGGCAATATTATGACCGAAGCAGCACTGTAGCAGATGACCAGAAATGAGGAAGCGCTCTCTATCGTTGAAGACAACACAGGTCCAGCGATCTTTGTTAGGCTACACACATCACTTACGTCGTGCCATTGTGCTGCTAGTGCCTTCAAGCGAAAAAGTTTTCCAGTTAGCCTGATTTTCATTTTTTTCAGATTTTCAAAGTGTCACCCTTGTAAAAACATAAGGAAAGTAGTTTTGGCTGCAAGGCTAGCCAACGTAAGGCAAGTAGTTTGGCTGCAACCAACATAAGGAAAGTAGTTTTGGCTTCAAGGCTAGCCAACATAAGGAAAGTAGTTTTGGCTTCAAGGCTAGCCAACATAAGGAAAGTAGTTTTGGATGCAACCAACATAAGGAAAGTAGTTTTAGCTGCAGTCAACATAAGGAAAGTAGTTTGGGTTGCAGTTAACATAAGGAAAGTAGTTTTGGTTACAGTCAACATAACGAAAGTAGTTTTTGATGCAAGGCTTACGATTACCATTGCCCCTGTATGACCTGTTGACACTTGGAAGTAGATATTTAATTATGATTTTTTTGTATTGTTTTTTTTTTAACCTTTTGGCTGAGCTCTTGATGGGTAACATATGTCATGATTTCACAATCACTGATACTTTATTGACATGTGTCGCGCGTGTGTGTGTGTGTGTGGAGAGAGAGAGAAAAAGAGAGAGATATTATATGAATAAAACAAGCGCTGCATTTCAGGAAGATTGTCTGACAGTTTGAATCATCTGCGAATTGTTTAGTTTCAAAATGAGTCTTTGTTGATCTCTGATTTCTTTTATAACTAGTTTAAGATATATAAATGAAAAAGGATCTTAGATGTAATTTTTCAGTTTCTCAGAATGTTTTGTTTCAGTGTATACTGCATCCAAAAGCATTGGAAATGAAGGGGTTAACATTGTATGCCTTGTGGTTTATCCATTTCATTACTGATAGGAATTAACATGAAGTTTGTTATTCTGTTTCTGTTAAGGTTTAGATTCAGTCTTTGTTGTAAACATTTAAAGACTATGCATGCTGCTGTGCATGTATTTAAGTAATCACGGTCATCTGCTTTTATGATTTGTGATTTCAGGTGCGAATGGAAAACGTATCTGTCCTGGGTGAGGATGTGATAGTAAAGGATGAGCTATACGTCAATGGAGGCAGAATTCTGCCACACAAGTCCATAGGGGAGTCTGTACCAGACCCTCAGATCATCATGTGATTCCATTGAAACTATCTTTAAAACTGTTTGATTCCTCCAGCCTGTCCACCAGCTTCCACCAGCTCTCTGTCTCTTTCAGTCCATCCTCTTCCTGAAGGAAGTTGGTAGAAATGGTGGATAGTTAGGGGAACCAAAGGGTTTGATGGAAACTTACAGGGATAACAACAAATCTGCTGTCAAAAATGCTGTATTTGTGTGTGTGTGTGTGTGTGTGTGTGTGTGTGTGTGTGTGTGTTACATAAACAAAGATGTTGGGGTAGCAGATATTGACATTGGCAGGGTGATTCTACTCGGATGGAATTGAACAGACAAGGGACCTGTGTAGAAAATAGGGAAAAATAATTATTTCAGTTAAACAAAAGCAGTTCTCTGTTTTAAGATTTTAAACTGATTTTATTATGATGTTGTGATATGTTGCAGCCTAACCATAAGTTGTCTTTTGAAAACACAGAAAAGCATATTACTAGAATGCGGACGGTGGAGTTGGTGGTTTTAGGGAAGAACTGGAGGCTAGAGGGTTGAAACATTATGAATTATTGATGAAACCTTATTTTAGAATGAATATGTTGTGGAAGTTGACAAAACATTCCTTCAGACTTGGAATAGACAATCATAAATGTGAAAAGGCATTAATCAGGCTTGTATTACATGCCTGAAAATGTATGCTATATAACCAGCTTTGGCTACTGCTATGGTGTAGGCGATGCAAATATCTACTGTCCGACATTATTTCTTATACACTGATACAGCTGTCGTTGTTTGTGCATGTTGCTCCATGTTCCAAAGCATGAAATGGAGTGAAGGAATAATGTTACATAGTTAGACAGATGTTTCCAGTTTGACTGTGTATGAATGCAGTGTTGTTTTGAGTGTTGCATTGCAGATCTGCATAATATAATTTGGATGTGTGATGTGTTTGTTGAGTAGGTTTCTACTCAAGTGTTTCCAGAAAATCCAAAAACTGCATTCTGTGCACACACACACGCATGCACGCACGCACGCACGCACGCACGCACGCACGCACGCACGCACGCGCACGCACCACACACACACACACACACACACACACACACACACACACACACACACACACACACACACACACACATGCTTATAAACACATGCATACATACATGTTCATACATACCAGAATACAAGATAAAAAGAAACAAAACCCTGTGTCAACTTTCTTGTACAAAGCCAGTCCCACAAACTGTCCAGTTGCCAGTATTTCATTGTAACGAAATTAACCTTGCAATGAAAGACACAGCACATTCATAATATACAAAAATTTCTCTCTGCAGTTCATAGAATGCTATGGAAGCAACATTTCAGTCTCCTCTTGTGACCTTTGTCAAACCACTGAGTATCAGTCTACATGTCAATAATTCATCATGTATTTATTGTACGTTTTTGTGAAGTATGTTCCGGGTGACAGTAGTCTGTAAATCTGTTCAGAACATCATGTACACTGATAAGCGACCTCAAAGAAAACAGTTGTGTCGATACTTTGGTACAGGCAGCAGCCTCTATTGTCCTTTGTTTTTGTTTTTTGTTTTTAAATGATTAATATTTGTTGCCATGCAGAAGGGGTAAGACCATGTTGAGAGTTTACATTGGGTACAGTGTATTCTGTTATCATCCCTGTTCAACTTTTCATTTCCTCACTATGTTCATGCAGGAAGCTGGTGGATAGGGTAAGGGAATGAAAGGTTTAAAGTTGGTCCATTGTCATCCTTTCTGGAGTGGGTTGATGTGTGTGGCATATGGCTTGTGTGCGATCTTAGCTGCTTGTGCTGATGCTGCTTTCTTCATGAACTAGTTGTCCATAATGACCTCATGTGACTGTCTTTGTCTTCTTCAAGTCATGTGTACATGAAGACTGCAATCCAGTGTTTTACTCCTTCATGCTAACACCCTATATACTAGATTCCACAATCTCCTTGCAGGAAAGTGGAATGTGGTAGATAGAGTGTGCAAGTGAAAAAATTAGGTAAAAGGAGAGTTGACTGTGTTAAGTTTGCATGTATGGCAGATTCTAGTCGCATAACATGTCCATCTTTGGATTCTACTTACCAGGGAAATACTTAAAATCAATGAAAAAGCTCTGGAATCAATGTCATTGACGTTAGATAATCCATGTATTTGTCATGTTGTGTTGAGTTGTTCATGATCCTCTTGGTCAAACTGACATTGTTCTCTTATTTGCCTATATGTGATTGGCCACCAGTAACTCTCTAGAAGCTTTTCATTTTTTTTACAGATACTGTACAGAAAAAGGTATTTCACACATGCCTCTCTTTACTTCTGCAACTTAACCTGTGCTTCATCATAATTCTTTTTAAAACCGGTAAAACAAAAATGAAAAAGTTTTCCCTATAGTGTATAAGCTGCCGTTGTTGAAGTGCCATGTTGAGTTATTCACTGGAACCATTATGTGACAGCTAAGGGGCATTTCAAGTTGGTAACAGTTATGTGGTGTGTCAAGTTGTGACAGCTAAGTGGTATGTCAGTTTGTGACAGCTGAGTGGCATGTCAAGTTGTTACAGCTGAATGGTATGTCAGGTTGTGACAGCTAAGTGGTATGTCAATTTTTGACACATAAGTGGCATGTCAAGTTGTGACAGTTGAGTGTCATGTCAAGCTGTGACAGCTAAGTGGTATGTCAAGTTGTGACAACTAAGTGGTATGTCAAGATGTGATAGCTGAGTGGCATATCAAGTTAAGTGGCATGTCAAGTTGTGACAGCTAAGTGGCATGTCAAGTTGTGACAGCTAAGTGGTATGTTAAGTTGTGACAGCTAAGTGGTATGTCAAGTTGTGACAACTAAGTGGTATGTCAAGTTGTGACAGCTAAGTGGTATGTCAAGTTGTGACAGCTAAGTGGCATGTCAAGTTGTGACAGCTAAGTGGTATGTCAAGTTGTGACAGCGAAGTGGTATGTCAAGTTGTGACAGCTAAGTGGCATTCAAGTTGTGACAGCTAAGTGGCATGTCAAGTTGTGACAGTTAAGTGGCATGTCAAGTTATGACAGCTAATTTGTGACAGCTAAGTGGCATGTCAAGTTGTGACAGCTAAGTGGCATGTCAAGTTGTGACAGTTAAGTGTCATGTCAAGTTGTGACAGTTAAGTGTCATGTCAAGTTGTGACAGTTGAGTGTCATGTCAGTTGTGACAGTTAAGTGTCATGTCAAGTTGTGACAGTAAAGTGTCATGTCAAGTTGTGACAGTTGAGTGTCATGTCAAGTTGTGACAGTTAAGTGTCATGTCAAGTTGTGACAGCGAAGTGGCATGTAAAGTTGCGACATCTAAGTTGCGTGTCGAGTGGCATGTCAAGTTGTGACAGCTAAGACGTGGCATGTCAAGTTGCTCACCAATATCTGTACCATTATCTGAAAAAAGGGTGATAGCCAAGTTGTGTGTCAAATTGTGATAGCTTAAGTGGCATGTCAAGTTGTTCACTGGTACTCACACCATTATGTGAATAGAAGGTGATAGTTAAGCGGCATGTCGAATTGTTACCTGGTATCTGTACCAATATCTGAATAGAAGGTGATAGCCAAGTAGCATGTCAAGTTGTGATAGCTAAGTGGCATGTCAAGTTGTTGATTGGTACTCACACTATTATCTGATACAGGTTGATAGCCAAGTGGTGTGTCAAGCTGTGATAGCTAAGTGGCATGTCAAGTTGTTCACTGGTACCCATACCATTATTTGAATTGAGAGTGATAGCTAAATGGCATGTCAAGTTGTTCAAAGCATGATAGCTAAGTGGCATGTCAAGTTGTTCACTGGTACCCATACCATTATCTGAATTGAGAGTGATAGCTAAGTGGCATATCAAGTTGTTCACTGGTACCCATACCATTATCTGAATTGAGAGTGATAGCTAAGTGGCATGTCAAGTTGTTCAAAGCATGATAGCTAAGTGGCATGTCAAGTTGTTCACTGGTACCCATACCATTATCTGAATTGAGAGTGATAGCTAAGTGGCATGTCAAGTTGTTCAAAGCATGATAGCTAAGTGGCATGTCAAGTTGTTCACTGGTACCCATACCATTATCTGAATTGAGAGTGATAGCTAAGTGGCATGTCAAGTTGTTCAAAGCATGATAGCTAAGTGGCATATCAAGTTGTTCACTGGTACCCATACCATTATCTGAATTAAAGTAGTAAGTGATAAGTGTTAAGTGGCATATCAAGTTGTTCACTGGTACCCATACCATTATCTGAATTGAGAGTGATAGCTAAGTGGCATGTCAAGTTGTTCAAACATGTACACCAATTAACCCCCACCATTATCTGAATTGAGAGTGATAGCTAAGTGGCATTCAAGTTGTTCACTGGTACCATACCATTATCTGAATAGAGGTGATAGCTAAGTGGCATGTCAAGTTGTTCACTGGTACCCATACCATTATCTGAATTGAGAGTGATAGCTAAGTGGCATGTCAAGTTGTTCACTGGTACCCATACCATTATCTGAATTGAGAGTGATAGCTAAGTGGCATGTCAAGTTGTTCAAAGCATGATAGCTAAGTGGCATGTCAAGTTGTTCACTGGTACCCATACCATTATCTGAATAGAGGGTGATAGCTAAGTGGCATGTCAAGTTGTTCACTGGTACCCATACCATATCTGAATTGAGAGTGATAGCTAAGTGGCATGTCAAGTTGTTCAAAGCATGATAGCTAAGTGGCATGTCAAGTTGTTCACTGGTACCCATACCATTATCTGAATTGAGAGTGATAGCTAAGTGGCATATCAAGTTGTTCACTGGTACTCATACCATTATCTGAATAGAGGGTGATAGCTAAGTGGCATGTCAAGTTGTTCACTGGTATTCATACCATTATCTGAATTGAGAGTGATAGCTAAGTGGCATGTCAAGTTGTGATAGCTAAGTGGCATGTCAAGTTGTTCATTGGTACCCCTACCTTTGTCTGAATAGAGGGTAATAGCTAAGTGGCATGTCAGTTTATTTATTAGTATTCCTACCATTATTGAATAGGGGTTGATAGCAACGCTACTTGATGGTCATGAATTCTGTCATATATAAGGAGGATCATTCCATGTTGACAGAACTTGCACATAGCCTACACACCAATCTGCAATCGCTTATCCAGTATCCATGAAAATGTCGCATATCCAATATCCATGAAAACAATGCCTCTCTCTCACCTGCTGGTAAACACCCAAGTCCAAACGGTAGACATGGCAGAAATATCAGTACACCCTTTGTATGGCATCCACCATGATCCATAGCTTGTACTCAAGTGTTTAGACAGACTGACACAGTTATAATGAAGGTTCGTGCTGTAATTCTACAGCTATGTACAAATTGTAAATAAAGTAAGTAAACACAGGCAGGTTGGTTCTTTTGATAGAGTCGCATACTCAACATGTGATATCTCCAGTTCAGTCTCAGCTGGCAACATTAACCCTTTGACTCCTGTGCCCTATCTACCAGCATCCTGCATCATCAACCATGTTAACGAAACAAAAACTTAACCCTTTGACTCCCTCACCCTGTTCAATCTAAGGGTTAAGTTTTTGCAGTTGGATGTTAGGGTGGGGAATCAAAGGTCAAAGGGTTAAAACTGGCCTGTTCTGGCGGTGTTGGGTTAGTGTTTCATAGGTCTATCTCCCCTCCTCCCATTTCAAGACCTTGCGCATTGGGTTTTGTAGGGCTCAGGGAGTCTGCCAGATAATTGCTGGTAGATTTGGGTTGAGTGTATATGGAATTGCCCAAGTATGATGACTCCCCCTTGAACAAATTCCAAACTCCTGTGAACAAAATATGTTTAAAGTAAGTGTTAAATGAAGTGCGACAGTCCTATTCGTCCATTGTCCGTCAAGCGGCCTCACTAGCAAGGTTGTGGGTCTGATCCTCAGGTGGCCAGTTATAAGTGGTCCCTCGGCTCAGTTGTTAGTGTGCCATGATCATGATGCAGGGTTTGAGGTTCAACCCTTGGGCAGGCCACGCTTTTTTTTCCTCGTATGTTGGTTGGTTCTTTTGATGGAATTGTGGACTCAAGATCTGACAGCTTAAAAAAATTCCAACTGGGGAAAAAAAAATATTCTGGCTAGTTCACTGGCCATCTTAGTGTTTCCTCATTTTGGTGGTATCAGTTAAATGTTTCATAGATTCCTCTCCCCCCCACCCAATTTCATTGCCTTGCCAGTGCATAGGTTTTGTGCAGGATCATAGTCTGCCAGATAATTGCTGACAGATTTGGGTGGAGCATATATGGAATTATGTCAGCACATCATCCATGTAAGCTTTAGCTCCTCTGATAACACTCATGTTGTCCTTTGAAAAACTCCAAATGCCTGCAACTCATTTGTTTGTCATGAGAACTCTAATGGGACTCTAAAATGGCATGAGTGTGAGACAAGACTGACTGACACTAGTGACTGAAACATTAAGTAAAACATGTGACAGTACTTCTGCAGAGTGTGCGTTTTAAAGTTGTCCAGGATTAATAGTGATTAAAAAAAAAGGCAGCTCCTCGTGCTGAGGCTTTATCGGTAGAACCCAGTACGATGATTACATGTGCTTGGGTTTTCAAATGCACCATCATTGTTTGAACTGAAAAATGTGTACATGTTCATGATGTTTATTCTTGAGCTGGAAAATGTATGCATTTTCTGAAATTAGAAAAATGTTTTTTGTCTTAAAACTGAAATATGCTGTTTGTGTCCTGAAACTGGAATGAGGTGTTTATCCTAAAACTGGAATGTGTTGTCCTCTGAAACTTGTATATATTTTTTGTGCCCAAAAACTGGAGTGTGTTGTTTATCCTAAAACTGGAATATGTTGTTTGTGTTCTAAAACTGGAACGTGTTGTCAGTGTACTAGAATTGGAATGTGCTGTTTGTGTACTAAAACTGGAATGTGTTTTTGGTGTGTTAAGCTGAAGCCTTGATTTTTATATTGCAAGTTTGTGTCATCATGTGCAGGATCCATGTGGGCACTGTAATGTTATATGATACATGCAGTTTGGATTTGCTTGTACAACTGTGCACTCTTGAATTTTATGCAGATTGCTGAGATTGACGTTTTAATGATTTTGTTGAATGTAAGTCAATAAGAATGTGTTGAAGATACCCAATACTTAGGATCAGTAGAGGAACTGTAAAATGTGAATTTTCTCTCTTTCTTCTCAACTTAAATTAAAAGATGAGTTTTACTGTCATCTCTTGCTACTTTTGTCTGTTGGTTTTCTTGCGCTGTGTGTACCTTACACCTCTCTAATCATCTCCAGGGTGACAGGTTACTTTTGTAGTGAACATAAACATGTGTAGCGAGTTAAAGTAGTTTAGAGAATAGTATTTTACAAAAAATGATTTATTATCAGCATCAACCCTCCAGTGAGTTACACAGGCACATCTAGTTATGAAATATATAAAATAACATATTCATACAGATTTTTAACATTTCACATTGTCATGATTACATGTTCTGTAATCCATGTAGGGCCTACCTCTCATTTTTTTTCTTTTTTCTTTTTAACCCTTTGACTTCCACACCCTGTCCACCAGCATCCTGCATTGTCAACCAAGCTAGAAAAGCAAATACTTTACCCTTTGACTCCCTCATCCTATCCACCAGTGTCCTGCAGGAAGCTGATGGATAGGGTGAGGGAGTCAAAGGGTTAGGTTTTTGCAGATGGTGGGTAGAGTGCAGGAGTCAAAGGGTTCAATCATGTACCTTTTTTCAGTTTTTTATTTATATATTTATTTTTTTGAATGTGAAAGAAAGCAATACTGTAGTGTTGCTGTAAAAGAAATTACGAACACCCAGTGGTCACATATTTAATGAAGTGTTGTTAATGGACTATCACATTGTGCTTCCACAGATGAAATTCATTAGTCAGGTCAGGTTACCTTGCTTCCACAACCCCTTTTATTGATCATTTTGTTGTGGTTGTGGTTTTCACGACAATGTATAAACAAGATCGGTTCATACTGAATCAGTGTGTGTAATTGCATATATGGACAATGGCAACAAAATGTCTTCACAGCATGAGCTTCTTTACCCAGCTGTGAATAATTTTGTCTTGCTTGTTGAGCATTCTTGAAGTATGGAAAACTGGCATTAGTTTGCCATCTTCTGCTGGCTGAAGAAGTGCTAATGGGAGATACATCTGCTTGTAAAACCAGCTTGTTTTTAGGCTTGTAGTGTCATTGTTTGTTCTGACATTTTGGCTTTGACGAGACTCAAAGATTTTTTCTTCTCTGTCAATTTCCATTTGACATCTTTCTTCAACAGAGCATACAAGGGGTCAGATCATGACTTCCGCAGAATTCAGTACAAAATGTCTCAGGAAGTTTGCAAGGCCTTAGAAACTGTAGCCCTGCTTTGTTTGTAGGTACTGCAACTCCAGTGATTATTTGTCTTGTGATAATGAAATCCCTTTTTTCTGAAATAGTGCATCCCGGTTAGTCAACATGCTCTAGCATGAACTCGAATGTTTGTTTTAAAAATTCAAGTCCTTTACTTTGAAGCCTTTTGTTGTTGTTGTTGTTTAGTTTGTAATCATTTTCAAATACATAACATTTACAAACATCTTGAAATGTATACAAAGCATAAACAACAGATATAACAAACAGGCATTCATTGTTATGTATACATAATGTTGAAATAGAGCATGTAAAAAGATACAGATAAATACAAAAAAATTACATAAACTTAGCCTACATATAAAATAATGAAAACAAAAGAAAAAAACACACTCGGTCAAACAAACGTAACAAACAAATGGATGAACAATATCGAAATTCAGCAACATTCATATGTCAGCAATGGCTGTAACCTTTTTTTTGTTGTTTTTGTTTTGAAGCCTGCTTTAAACTTGATGAAGATTCTCCAGGTGATCTTCATCTGTGCCATTTGACATCAGAACATCATCCATGTAAGCTTTAGCGCCTCTGGTACCGGTTACACTCCTGTTGTTCTTTGAAAGATCTGTGCAGCTGCATTTATTCCATATGGAAGTCTTTGTATTGACAGTCTTTGGGCATATTTATTGGTTGTGAATTTTCTTCTTTCTGGCGTGACATCAGGTCGATGGTAAGTCTGAGATAAATTCAGTATTGTAAATCTTTTACTTCCAGCCACCTTGCCAAAAATGTCCTTAAGAGTTGGAATTGGATATTGGTCCATTCACAGAATTTGTTGATGGTACCAGAACATTCTGCACACATTTGGATAGATCCATCTTTTTTAAAGGACATGGATTTCAGGCAATGCCCATTGTGAATAACCAAATCTTTTTTTTCTTCTGCTGACTTGTTCAGTGCTGCTTCGTCTATGTCCCTAATGGCAAAAGTTGTCAGTCTTGCTTTTAGTAAAATTGGTGTCACTGCAAACATTAAGAGAGACTTTTGCCTCTTTTTAAGTCCTAGTCCTTTCACAGATAATGAGGGTATCGTTTAATATCTTCTCTTTCACCTATCACAGTGGAAAAACGGTCTCCACAAAGAGTGAATTTGCTCATTCTCTCTCCCCAACAGTGATGATCTATCTATATCCAAAACTTGACATCGAAAACTTCTTCTTCTTCTGCCACTTCTAACTTCATCTCTTTTCACCTATGCATTGTATAACAGTTCCCCCATATCCTTTGAACAATACTGATGGTGATTTCAGTAAGTCTCAGACGTCACGTGGTTACAGAAAATTGAGTTTTTGTACAAAAGATCAGTGTAGCTGAGCTACCTGTGTCGATCTCCATTATGATTGGAACATCTTGTGTACATACATGTACAGTCAACTTGTAGTTTAAGAGGAAGTGTCTGTTGAAGGGGAGTATACATGATACAGTTTGCGTTCATTTACTTCTCTGGCCATTTCTGATGAACTCTCATTGTTTGGTGGCCGGTCCAGTATGTACTTTTCGCTGTTGACCATCCCTGTGTTTCTGAGAGCAAACTTTTCTGAATGTAAGCTTTATGTGGTAATGACAGACAGCCTAACATGTTGGCATGTTTGTGCTGTGTGGTGTGAAACTCACATCAGTAACAACCCATTTGTTTAGATTCTAGATCAAAACGAAGCAGTGTGCACTATATGATTATACGATTGAGGAAGTCACGAGTACAAATTTGACAAATCTGAAACAGCTACACGAATATTTTTTTTATTAACGCATGAACAATGAAGTAATGTTTCATTTCAGCTTCTAAATATTTCATGGTTTTCATATGCATGTTTTCAGGCTTGTCTTACCAAATTATTTGTCTGCTAGGTTTGTAGAGGCAAATCCTTGATCAGAAATATTTCATTTTGAGGTGTTCTGTGTGGGTTATGCATTTTCTTCATGTTGCCAGCTGCTAAAATATGGTTGTTTGTGGCTTTGCATGCAAAATTATTTTAAGATGAATACTGTGGTCTGTCTGGAAACTGGTCTACTTCCTATGCATTATATACTTTAATGCCTTCGTCAGTGCTCAGACATGTTTTTTAATGTTTGTGACTGGTGTTAGGGATGATCATTGTGGATTTCGTTCTCTTTATGATTTTTATGTGATTTGTTGACTTCAGACTTGCTCATATAATGTATCACAGAGAGGGGAGAGAGAAAAAGAGAGATTTTGTGTGTGTGTGTGTGTGTGTGTGTGTGTGTTTTGTGTGTGTGTGTGTGTGTACGCGTGTGATACATTATTTGTGATAGAGGGAGGATGAGAGAACAAATTCATCATTGAAAATTAATATATTGACATTTTTACACTCCTTGAAAAAGTCTAAATTTCAAGATTGATAGCATTTGCCTATGATCTTAATTGAATAAATTGTGTGTGTGTTGTGTGTGTGTGAGAGAGAGAGAGATACATCATTTGTGATAGAGGGAGGATGAGAGAACGAATTCATCATTAAAAATTAATATATTGACATTTTCAGACTCCTCGAAAATGTTTAAATTTCAAGATTTATCGCATTTGCCTATGATCTTAATTGAAGAAATTAAGTTGGATACTGAGCAACAGACTGTTGTTCCCCCCCCCCCCCCCCCAAAAAAAATGTGTAGCATTTTCATTCATAAAATGCTTTTTTTTGTTTTTTGAAAGATTGTTTCAGTATCTTCAGTCATACCACATTGTGTTGTTTAAAAGAAAACAGTATCCTCATTTCATGTTCCGTTCCATATTGTCTTTTATTAATCTAAAAGTATTATTACGTTTTCTTTTTTAAGAGAATCTCAGACTTAAAACTTACATGTTTATTCTTGCACAGTAAGTAAAACCACGTTTTTTCCCTTTTATGTTTATTTGTTCTTATTTTTGTCTTATTGTTGTAGGGCCTACTCTTTTTTTACAGTACAGGACTGTGTGCTTTTTATTTCTTTTGCATCATTATTTTTTCACTTAATCTTATCTTGTTAAAATTTTTACATCACAGGAGGTGCAAGCTGATTAACATATAGCTGAACCAGTGAATCTTTATTCCATCATCTTGCTTGCCTTTTCAACACGTTTGTCATATGCTGATGATTGTCAAGAAATTTACAGTCTACTGACAGATTGTCATAAATGTCAACCACTATTTTAGTCACATCACAGTAATCTACTTGTCATAATGTCAACCACTGAGTCACCCACAGTAACCTACCTTTTATAGCATAGTAAAAACTGTAGCATACAAGCGGTGGGTGTGAACTGATGTCGGATGGCCGTGCATCACACACTCGCATACCGCAAAAATAAATATGAAGTAAATGAAAAATATGATTAGACAAAGTGAACTCAAATCACAGTGGATACTGCAACATTTCATAGAACATTAGCAGGCACTTCAGAGATGATTTACCCACCTAGTTGCAACAACGAAAGAAACAACTGCCAGACTGAGCTCCAACTCTTACCCCAGACTAGACTTCATTTCCAATTCACTCTGATAACCTCCTCTTTCCTCTTTGAGTCAACCGCTCACTTGCTTGCGAGGATCAGTTTTTCCCAGTTGTTAGGATCAACAAAACTCCTGGTACCCTCCATCCTAGGGAAATCACTCCCCTCCTTTATGCCTACTTGTAAAGGCACCAGTTGTGTTCCTTTACGTAAAATAGGTCTACCCCCTTGTGCATCATGTAAGAAAAACACCGGATTCTTTTTTTCCCTCAAACCAGTTTTCTGATGTTCTTCATGTATTCGTTAAAGATTAAAGATCTCTCCTTTTGGACAGAATGAGTGTCAGACAACATTCGAATACTATACCATCACAGTTTACTGATGTTCTTCATGTATTCGTTAAAGATTAAAGATCTCTCCTTTTGGACAGAATGAGTATCAGACAACATTTGAATACTATACCATCTGTGAATCCACAACATGAGCTTGCTGGTGCTGTGCAGAAACGTGATTCTATTTTTTGTGCTTTTTTTTTTTTTTTTTTTTGCAGTGTTTTGTTTGTACACCTTAGTATCCTACTTAAAAAGTATTGAAAAAAATATTGAATTATGGATAAACCATTCAACTTGGTATGTATGGATTGTGCCAGTAGGATTCTACTGATCGTTGATCATGACTCTTATCCAGTGATGGATAAAGTTCTAATCTACTGATGAATAAAGAAACAAGGGAGGGCAGAAACTGTGGAGTTAAAACTACTGCAAACAGGAGGCAGGAACCTAAAGAGTTAAAAGTATTGCAAATAGGAAAGCAGAGTCAAATTACAAACAGGAGACAGGAATCATAAGAGTTAAAGCTATTGCAAACAGGAACTGCAGTGTTAAAAGTACAAATAGGAGGCAGGAATTTTAGAGTTGTAACTATTACAGAAAGGAGGCAGGATTTATTGAATAACTATTACTAACAAGAGGCAGGAACTGTAAAGTTGATTAGGCTGGGTAAGAGGAGAAGATAGTTTCCTCTGAAAATTGGCCAGAGTCCAGGGGCAACATCCCTGCTGGTGGGCGAAGCCTCCCAGAAGCTGAAGAATTTCTGGAATTTTGAGGCATTATGGATGCATTTCCTGATGGCAAATACAATAATTCAATATTTCCTCCGAAAAAAAAAAATTCCCCCCTCTGAAACTAGTTCATCTGCTGAAATCAGTGGATCTGCTGAGAGTTACCCAGCTGGTTGATAGTACTGGTGCAGACAGAACAATTTCTACTTAAGCTTTTGGCTTTTATTCATTTGTTGCATTCATATCCTCACCATGAAGACTTATTAGAAATGTTAATTCAGAGCTGGTATTTGATAACTGTCTATTGCTGTGTGCTAAATGTTAATGTTTCATTGTACCACTGTAGAATTTATTTTACAATGTATTGAAAATACTATTGTCATTGAACACTACAAATATCTTTTTTTACATTATAAGCTAGGCATTTGTTAACCCTTTGACTCCCTCACCCTGTCCACCAGCATCCTGCATGCAATGCCAACCATGCTAGCAAAGCAAAAACTTCACCCTTTGATTCCCTGACCCTATCCACCAGCTTCCTGCAGGAAGGCAATGGACAGGGTGAGGGAGTTGAAGGGTTTTAGTTTTTGCACTTGGTGGATACAGTGCAGAATTCAGAGGGTTAATGTATTATCAGTTACATTTTTGTTTCAGCTGTGACTGGAACCTTCCTTAATGTTAATAAGATTTTAATTTTTGTTGCGTTAGGTTTCTTCAGAAAACTGTTTAGCTGTTGCTGTCATATTTACATTGATGTTACAGTGGTTTTCATTTTTTATTTTCTTTACAGTATTTATTCATTTTTCATTCATGTTTTTTCTGAAATTTCAAAGAATCAGCTTTAGCTGCTGTGGTCAAATTTACATACGGGGTAATTGTTTTTGCTTCTTCTTTTTCTCCTCATGCTGTGGTCAAATTTACATACGGGGTAGTTGTTTTTGCTTCTTCTTCTCTTCCTCCTCTTGTTATCTTTAAATGCATCAGGGTGACTGCTTTCATAATCAAAGGAACAGTCTTCAAAATTGAAGGCTTCTGGTCTCAGAGTTGAGGAAATTCAATATCTTAACGATGTAAGTTATTTGATGTGAATATTCTCACTTTATTATCAGCTATGCCGCAACAACTTCATGTAGTGTGTATATGTACACACACATATATAAAATGTGTACATGTATATATACACACATGCTCACTGTCAGCTGTCCATATATCACATTATCAACTGTGTTTTGCATTAACATTCCTTGTATGCTTGTTTTTCACTGAAATCAGTTGTGTATTGACATGCCATTTTGTTCTTATTTGACCAAAAACTTACTTTAAAATGTGGGATGAATTAAAAGAACGAATGAGGTCAACATGAGTCATGTTTTTATTTCAGGTATGTTTGGATGATAAACTGCACCAATCAATACAAAGGATTAGCCATCAACATGTTACATTACATCATTCTGCTTCTGATACTAATTTCTTTTCATGTCCCTCAATACAGATGTTCCTAAGTCAGTCTTCTTTAACCCTTTGACTCCCGCAACTTATCCTCCAACTGCAAAAACCTAAACCCTTTGACTTCCTCACCCTATCCACCAGCTTTCCTGCAGGAAGCTGGTGGATAGGGTGAGGCAGTCGCAGGATTAAGTTTTTGCTTTGCTAGCACGGTTGACAACGCAAGATGCTGGTGGACAGGGTGCGGGAGTCAAAGGGTTAATTTTTGTGTCTTGTCCATGCAGCTGGAACAAGTTTCTGTTGTCTCTTTGACAGTTACAGACTCTTTTTCTTTTTTTCAAGTGTAACTTAAAGACGTACCCGTTTGTCCAGCAGTGATTTCCCCGTTCATCCACCCACCCCTTCCTGTCATTCTCCTCCCAGGACACATATGCTTTGTACCCTTTAGTTTCAGTCACTGTGTTTGTTGCGAGTGCATGTTTGAGTGAACAATGAACGTGTGCTTTGATTTGATTTATACATCAAAATTTAATGCTGTGTATATTTGTTTCATGTTAAGCAATAAATTAATAATAATGCAAACAAACTTGACAGATGTGCAATACATTGTAAATTTTAACAACTGATATACTCATAGAGATCACTGCAACTCACTCTCTCTCATGCACAAGCACACAAACAGGAACAGGACTACACACACACACACACACACACACACACACACTCAGGGCTTACAGTTATACAAAACACACTCTCTCTCTCTCTCTTAAACACACACACATACACACAGTGGGCTTACAGTTATACAGAACACACACACATGCACACAGAAGTAATATTTATGCTACCACAAAACAGAATACTTTTATCATTATACAACCACAAAAGTAAGAACAGCTCAGCTATCTACAACTGAATCTGCTGCTCAATTATGCTTATAGTAACTCAGAAAGAAAAATTCATTTTCTGTTGTCATCCAAAACACTCTTCTCTTTCAGCCATCAACACGCATGTAATCACACCTGAACAAAACGAGGCTATTTACTCAATAGCTGTATCTGTAACTATGTGGAATCATCATCACCACCATCGTCACCTAGTCCAATGTTAAAGGCTGTCTCCAAGGCAGAGCTCA
This sequence comes from Monoplex corrugatus, assembly GCA_030674185.1. Classification (NCBI taxonomy): domain Eukaryota; kingdom Metazoa; phylum Mollusca; class Gastropoda; order Littorinimorpha; family Ranellidae; genus Monoplex; species Monoplex corrugatus. The sequence continues at coordinate 23,949,407 of CM060312.1, read as the reverse complement.
GTTGGCCAGCAAGAGCATCTGAAACAAGAAATAAACAATGCATTAATCATGTAGGCATAGGGCTTACATACACATTACTACCACACATGTGCCATCACAAAAAAAATCACAACAGGTCTTTTTTAAAAAAAAGTCTATTCTCGGACAAAGTCAACTGCGCATGCACCCACTTTCATAACCCCATGTCCGCAAATTAAAACACCAATTTTTTTTTAAAGAGGTTTGTCTATTCACACACAAAGTCACAAGCACACTACACACAGTCACAAGTACACACACATGCATGCACTCACACACACACATGCACACACACCATCTTATCCACACAACTGGCACATGTCATCATACATTCCTACCACCTTTCACAGTCTGGAATATGAACCACACACATATACACATACAGTCTTACACAGTCCGATATACAAATCACACACACACACAGACACACATAGACCACCTTTCACATCACAGCATAAAAACCAAACACATATACATACACCATCTTACACAGTCTGGCATACAAACCTACACAGTCTGGCATACAAACTTACAGTTACACAGTCTGGCATACAAACCTACACAGTCTGGCATACAAACCTACACAGTCTGCATTCAAACATACACAATTTGGCATACAAACCTACACATTCTGGCATACAAACCACACATACCATCTTACACAGTCTGGCATACAAACCTACACAGTCTGGCATACAAACCTACACAGTGGCATACAAACCTACACAGTCTGGCATACAAACCTACACAGTGGCATACAAACCTACACAGTCTGGCATACAAACCGACACAGTCTGGCATATAAACCTACACAGTCTGGCATACAAACCTACACAGTCTGGCATATATACCTACAGTCTGGCATACAAACCTACATAGTCTGGCATACAAACCTACACAGTCTGGCATAAAACTTGCACAGTCTGGCATACACACCTACAGTCTGGCATACAAACCTACACAGTCTGGCATACAAACCTACATAGTCTGGCATACAAACCTACACAGTCTGATATACCTGCACAGTCTGGCATACCTGCACAGTCTGGCATACCTGCACAGTCTGGCATACAAACCTACAGTCTGGCATACAAACCTACACAGTCTGGAATACAAACCTACACAGTCTGGCATACAAACCTACACAGTCTGGCATACAAACATACACAGTCTGGCATACAAACCTACACAGTCTGGCATACAAACATACACAGTCTGGCATACAAACCTACACAGTCTGGCATACAAACCTACACAATCTGGCATACAAACCTACAGTCTGGCATACAAACATACACAGTCTGGCATACAATCTACACAATCTGGCATTCAAACCTACAGTCTGGCATACAAACCTATACAGTCTGGCATACAAACCTACACAGTCTGGCATACAAACTTACAGTCTGGCATACAAACCTATACAGTCTGGCATACAAACCTATACAGTCTGGCATACAAACATACAGTCTGGCATACAAACATACATAATCTGGAATACAAACCTATATAGTCTGACATACAAACCTACACAATCTGGCATACAAACCTATATAGTTTGGCATACAAACCTACACAGTCTGGCATACAAACCTACACAGTCTGGCATACAAACCTACACAGTCTGGCATACAAACCTACACAGTCTGGCATACAAACATACATAATCTGGAATACAAACCTACATAGTCTGGCATACAAACCTACAGTCTGGCATATAAACTTACACAGTCTGGCATACAAACCTACACAGTCTGGCATACAAACCTACACAGTCTGGCATACAAACATACATAATCTGGAATACAAACCTACATAGTCTGGCATACAAACCTACAGTCTGGCATATAAACTTACACAGTCTGGCATACAAACCTACATAGTCTGGCATATAAACTTACACAGTCTGGCATACAAACCACACACACATACCATCTTACACAGTCTGACATACAACCTCCCCACACACACACACCAACTTTCAGTCTGGCATACAAACCTGCACAGTCTGGCATACAAACCACATACACCATATATATGCCACCTTACATCATCTGGCATACAAATCACACACACACACACACACACACACACACACACACACACACACACACACACACACACCAACTTACAAAGTCTGGCATACACATCACACACACATACAAACATACCCTGTTTTATTCGCAGTCTGGCAAACATATCACCCCAACTTACCACAAAAACATCATCCGCCATACAGTTAAAAGCAACACGTGTGAAAGAAATTCCAGCACCCGAGTTTTAAGAATCATCATGCACCAGTACTTATACATTCTTCAGTGAGAAAACTTTCATGCAAACCTTAGGGACATGGGTATCAGTTTGCATTCTCAAACCCAAGGCATGTTAACCTTTTACTCCCACATCCTGTCCACTAGTTGCAAAAACTTGATTCTTTCACTCCCTCACCCTATCCATCAGCTTCCTATAGGAAGTTGGTCGACATGGTGAAGGAGTGAAAGGGTTAAATTTCTGCTCTGCTATCATGTCCAACAATGCAGAATATTGGTAGATAAGGTGAGGCAGTGAAAAGGTTAAGTTTCTGCTTTACTATCATGGCTGACAATGCAGGATGCTGGTGGGCAAAGTAAGGAAGTGAAAAGGTTAAGTTTTTGCTTTGCTATAATGGTCGACAACAGAGGATGCTGGTAGACAGCATGAGGGAAAGAAAAGGTTAGGTCAGAAGACTCACTGGATCTCTTTCTGTTCTTTTTCATCTGTTTGAAGGCTTTTTTGCGGGCCTTGTTGGCTTGTAGAACTGCCACTTCAGGCTCACCGGCCTCTGCTCCTTTGCCTTTGACACTTAGGGACACAATTGGGCTCATGGCCTTCCCCTGCACACGTACACATACATTGTGTGACACCTCATGGATCATGATAATAACAGAATATGACAGGACACTCACTCAATAATGGCAGGTTTGTAGGGAAAATAATGTCAAGCTAAGAAAAGACAGAAATGTCGCCTCTTCAACAAACCTGCTAACTTTTAGAGTAAATATATGCTTCTTTCCGACAGAACATGGCAAAGTTGGGTGTTAGTCCACTCTGTCAAATAAGAACAGTAACAACGCTGACAAAAGTACTACTAATGAAATGAAATATTTACACCATCACATGCTTGAAAGTGTCAAAGCTCAGTGCTCTGTCTGAACTGAATTGACAGAAGTACACAACATATACACAAAATCAAAACTTGGTGTGCGCACCAATGCGTGATCTTATATTTCAGTGCACTTGCTAGAACACACACAAACAAATACATAGTGAAAGAATACTTTTTGTCTCCATGAACTGACACACACATGCTGATTGTTCAATGATTGTAACAACAGAAGGCCTACACCCTTTTTTCTTTTCATTCCATGAATTTTTCCAGAAAATAAACTTGAGTGAATGTGTGGTCAAAGTTTCGTGTATCCTGATACTTGCCATGGAAGGAAAGGTACCATTAGAAAAATAAGCGAAAACCAAGAATACCTAAACATTTTTTTTAATCTAAAAAAAGAAAAAACAACAACAAAAACTCACCAAAAAACCACACCCCAAAACAAAACAAAAACAAAATCATGGCAGAAGGGCAGGTTATCAGACTTGAGCGCCAGAAGACACAATGCAGGGTTATCAAATGTGTCAATATGTGTTCTCCTACTTAAATAACCGATTGTATGTGATTTGTGTTATGAATTCACACACACAGACACACACAAGCAAACAAAAAAGACCTTTTAGACAAAAATTAACAGTGTGGTCTATGACAACTATGTGCAGGTAAATGACACCTCAGTCAGCATGAGAAAGGTTTGAACTCAGTGAGTGTGATGCAGCCCACACACTGGGCTACACGCACTCTCAGTATTAGCATGGCTGGTCATCACAGGTGTCATACCACACACAACAATGGGCGTAACAGTTAAGTAGGTAAGAAGTCAGACTTCCAACTGGAAGGTGTAGGTTCAATCCTGCCTAGATACCCCTGCCTGGTGGGTAAAGGATGGAGATTTTCCAATCTCCCAAGTCAACATAACTGCCAACTGGCTTGTGCTTAAATCTCTTTCCTGCATATACACACACACAGAATATCAAATATGCATGCTAAAGATCCTGCTGTCATGTCAGTGTCTGGTGGCTTATGCAAACTTGGAAACACCCACCATGCATGCCCACGAAAGTCAGAGTATACAGATTGTACGGGAAAAAAAAGGCCCGTACAGTATGGGTAAAATAATAAACATACACAGAGAATATCAGAACACGCACACACTCCCAGACAAACACACAGACCACAAAAACCACGGTCATCTGCCTTGCCAAAAACAAGCATACAAGCAAACAACAAAGGAGACTTTTTAGACAGAATCAACAGTGTGGTGAAAGACACCTCAGTCAGCATGAGAAAGGTTTGAACTCAGGAGGTGTGATGCAGAACACACACTGGGCCAGACACACCCCTCAGTATTAGCATGGCTGGTCATCCCTGGTGCCAAACCACATACAACCACATACACAGACAGGTAGACACACAGCTACATATCTCAGTCTGGCGTACATTGTCTCACTGTGCCACAGAACTCATCAGCTTACATGGATAAAAAAAACCCCACACAATTGTTTCATTCAATTAGTTTCTTCCATTTTGCGCAAATTTCATTTAGTAGAAGAAAAGAAGAAGATAAGCAATCAAATTATGACCTATGTAACAAATAACAATGTCAAAGCTTGAAATAAAACAAACAGACAAACAAAAAACAAAAAGAGATTTGAGACCATGTAACTGAACAATCTGTTTATTAGCCTCTTACGATATATAGACAAAGCCTGCCTGATCTTTCAAATTAAGTTTGGAAGAACTAAAAATAGCTTTTATTAGCCTCTTTAATTTTTATATTTACACATAAAGAAGCTGCCTGATCTTTCAAATTAAGTTTGGAAGAACTACAAACTGTTTATTAGCCTCTTATGTTATATACACAAAGCCTGCCTGATCTTTCAAATTAAGTTTGGAAGAACTACAAAACTGTTTATTAGCCTCTGATGTTATATACACAAAGCCTGCCTGATCTTTCAAATTAAGTTTGGAAGAACTACAAACTGTTTATTAGCCTCTTATGTATATAGACAAAGGGCTGCCTGATCTTACAAATTAAGTTTGGAAGAACTGTCTTAATTCTATTAGTAATACACAAAAAGTGAATAAATGTTTAAGTGAATGATATGAGTATGCGTTCTGATTGGATTTGGCATCAAGATTTAGCCCATATAAATATCATCACTATCATTATTATTACTATTGTTGGTATTATTATTATAAAAAGTTATCCGTTGGTCAAAAAGTATGCAAAAGCAGCAAACTATCATGATGTAAATACAGGACCATTTCACCAATGTCCTTTAACTTGTCTCAAAATTTTCCTGGTAAAAAGGCACTAATCCAATGGATTCTGAAGCTATCACAGGCTATACATTTACCCAGTTATCAATCTGTCACACATCACTGTCTGGGACTGGACTGGATTTTTGAGTCACAAAGGAACTTTTCCATATAAACTGTGGTTTGCTCTCCCTGGAGAATGCATACTAATACAGTACAATGCCACCTTTTCTTCAAACCATTTTGTCTGTAAATATGTATGTTTTTTTTTTATTTAATCATTTGAAGCAGGTTTATAGCAAATTCTGCCTGGGACAAAGTATTCATTGCCATGAGTTCTTTTATGCACAGGGAACCTCATTTTACGTGACTTGTCCTATCTGAAAGACTCTGCAATAACACTATAAAGATCCAATTTATACACAGTGGAGACAAATCTCCCTGCTATCTGTGATTTGCATAACAGACCTCAAGTTTCTCTCAGTATCCAGATGGGCACTTCATCCACTGAGGCCACTTCTCTACTACATCTTAGTTACCTTTTTCCCTTCATTGGTGGGCTGCAATTCTCAACTTAACCCTTTCAACACTGCCAGGCTTATAAGCTGACCAAACTGCCCATCATGGAAAATTTTGGTTTTTCGTCATGAACAGGAAGGGGTGCTTCACTGAAAATCTCTAATATTTTCGAAACTATTCAACTAAAATTTGTGAAATTTCACACACTGATTCATATGGGATTGTTGCACAATGCTATAAGTTTTCAAATACTACGACGCTTTTTCAGACTCCTTGTATTTTCATAAAACTTGGATTTATGATTTTTTGTGTACACTGTTTTTAACTTTCATCATGTAATGTTTCCAATGACACCATTTTCATCAGCATCCAACTCTACATTTTGTGACAAATTCTTAACAAATTGTTCATTTTCTGGATCGAAATTGCTTGCATAGTCCATTTGGATTTCATCAAGAACTTGCTTTGCAGTCATCCTCAGATGTCTGGCCATATCAATGCGCGTGCACGCACGCACGCACACACACACACACACACACACCCCCCCAACAACAACAAAAAAAAAAAACAAAAAAAAAGGGAAAAACGAAAAGAAAAAGAAAAACAAAACAAAAAATACAGAAAAAAAATTCTATCTTCAGAAGTAAGAAGCAAAATCAGACCAGTCACCGTGGTGTAGTGGTTAACGCAACGAACTACTGACTGGAAGGTTGTGGGTTCGAATCCGCATCAGTACCTTCAAAAATCATTGTGGGATTTTTTGGCTCAAACCGGCTCCTACCCAGAGTTGGGCGTGCTACGGGCTCATTGGGAAGACTGGGACCACACAGTCAAGTCTCATCCACTTCACGGATGCTCATTGAGGGTTTTGCTCAAATCTTCTGACCAGCATCACAGGTGTCTGTATCTCTCGGGCCTGGTTGACGCCAGGATATATTATGATAGTAAACATAGAGTACAGCCCTGTCATGTAGTCTCAATCCTAGATGGAACTCCTTAGCATCATGATTATCATCCTCATCACATCATGATCATCACACTGTAAAAAAATTCTGTGGCCATTAAGGTGCCACAAAAAATGGGATAAAAAAAAAAAAAAGAAAAAGGTGAGCACAAAGGTAACCTCCCAGGCTCCCAGGGTGCAATGATCCTTAAAAAAAAAAAAAAAAAAAAAAAATCAGTGTCTGTTGATGCAGATGGAAAGTCTGTAGAAATAGTTCTTTTAGGTGAAATTTATTCATGTATACTTGTGTATGAGCTCGGAAATTAGTCTGACGAAACACGAATCAACTCCTATATCACAGCACTGCTTGGATGCAGGTTTGTAATACTGGCAAATGGCACAGGCACTGGGTTGAATGTATTAACTCTCTCGCTATGAGCATTGGGATTTCCCGATCATGTCTCTACAACGCTTGTCTACGAGCGTCGAGAAATCCAACTTGAGTTTTGAAAATTTGCGGGGCTTTCGGTATTTTCGTTAACCGAAACTAATAGCCAGAAACAGATTCTTTGGTCATTCTTAGCCTTGTTTCAGGCCATGAGGTCACTGCACTACGCAGTTGGTGTGTGGACAGTGCAAAATCACGACCTTCTCACAGCAAAGCAGACGACGAAACAAATGCTGAACATACTCACAATAAGGCTGTTCAACACGATCTCTTCCTTCAGTGCACGTGGAGTGTGAGCATGTTGGATTTTATGAAATTTCATTCAAAATGTGACTGCAGGAACTGATGTATTGACCTGACTGTACTTTGTAAGACATTTTTCACCTGAAAATTTCTCTAAGTTTACTAGTACCACTACTCAGCAAACATGAGGGTTAGACAGTTGAAATTTGAGCATTTTGTACACCAATCTTTTAATATATGACCTGGCAAATTTCAAAACTCTCTGTTTTCATTTGTTTGTACAAGAATTTTCCTCATGACCTATATAAATGGTGCGTATCAGGGGAACGGCAAGGGGCATAATCGTAGGGAGCGAGTGAGCTAAGCAGACAGGAAAACAATCTATCTGACATCCCCATGATACAAACGGACAGATAAAAGAATTAGGAGGAGAAAAATCTTTCCATGATATGCAAAACAGACTTCAGGTTTCTCTAGCTTTCCACATGGGCACTTTATCCACTGGGCAGAAATTTTATTTGGGCATAAGAACAGATAGATGACAACTCACTAAACAGAGAAAGGTCTGAACTCAGGGAGGTACAAGTAGGCCCACAAACTAGGCCACAATCCCACCTTGTTTTAGCATGGCATCACAGTTGCTGTTATCACCATGGCACTCAAATCATCAAGGCATTGCAGTGAAACAGTTTCAGGGCCACCTATATTTGACCTGCTTCTCTCCGAACACTATTTTTTTCTTACCATGGATTAATAACATTTTTATTTCATGGCAGCATTATAATCTAAAATGTTTATCAGTTTTATTTTAAGTTTCCAACAGTTCATTCCTGTCTTGTGATCTAAATCATTGATGACAGCCTCATGCTAACATATTTTAAAAACTCAAAATGATTAAAGAAACTGAAAAAAGAAAATGAAAAAAACATCAACAACAACAACAAAAAGGAGAGAGTGGGGCAATCTATAAATATAAGAAAAAGAAAGTGTGACAATAACACCTCAGACTAAAAAATAAAGGTTTGAACCCATGGAGGCGAGACACTGGCGCATCAAGTGGGCCACGCTCAACCTCTAAGTAAGTATGGGTGATCATCTCACATCACTGGTGTCATGTCATATTCTCTGATACCATAACTACACACCATTAATAGGCATCACATTCATATGATAAAGGTTGTTCCATAATCCTGAAATCATTGGGGAATCAGGTGGTAAAAGCCTAGAGAAAGTTTAGGTCTCTAGAGGACAACATTATGCGGGCAGTGCCCATCTTCTCTCCCTCACTACTTTACTTTCCCAAACTTTGAAGAAAGTCATGTATCCAACATAAACCACTCACAACTGTGTAGATGGGAGGTGGCACACATAAGTTTCACTTGAGCAAAATTTGCATCTGAGCGAATTCGTACATTTAGACTGGAAGATCAGTGATCTCTCTCTATGCCAACCATACTTCATTATGTCCATACACACACAAATGTGTATAGTGCCACAGTTTAAGAAAGCAGTTTCTATTTCATTCTTGGAAAAATATTTTTTACTTGACCTGTATAAAAGAAAATTTTTGTATACCAGTTTCTACTCTGCCAATCACTTCAAAACACTTCAGAAGAATGTACCATCATAACTACTGAAACATCTCTCTAACAATGATTTTCTTTATATCTACCAATCAGCTACAGGAATGATTGCAGCAATCAAACTTCGGTTTTGTGTGCCTTTTTTTTCCCATCTGTTTTCAAAAATAGCAGGTAAAAATGAAGCTTCTCCTGTGGTTCTGCTAGACCTTAGTGCAGCATTTAATATACCTGATCATTCCATTTTGCTGCTGAGATTAAAAGTTATACTTGGGATTCTATTCAATGTCTGCTAAGGTATAAATGGGTCTGTCTCTTAGGTCCCAAGCCATATCGTAAATGTAGTTCACATACTCCTTGCCCTTCTTGGTATGAGGTGCCACAAGGTTTTGTTTTGGGATCTGGTTTGTTTACATGTTCACAACCCCTGTTTGATGTAATTGTTCTACATGACTGTAAATTTCACAAGCATGCAGATGACACATAACTATAAAAAAAAACCTCTTCACCAAGTAATTTCTCCTTTGTTCAAAGTAGCATTCAAACATGCATTGATGATGTGTTGTCCTGAATAAACAGCAACCAACTATTGTTGAACACAGACAAAACAGAAGTAATTCCTGTCAGCACTACTTCTCAACTTGGACTGGTTGGCAGTGATCATGAAGATATTAATGGTGCTGATTTTTCTCATTCCAAACCTCTGTGAAATACGCTTGTCAACACTTGACTACTGCATTCTGTCATGACAAAATCTGAACTTACTTGTTTTTCTTTGGAATCCTCTTCCATTTCTTGTTCCACCATTTCTTCATCATCGTCTTCTCTTCCTCATCTTCCTCCTCTGCCATATCTTCATCTGGCAGATTGGAAGCATCCACAATACCAGTCACTGGACCAAGTGAGTCCACCAGCAGTGGCGACCGCCCTGACTTGGATGGAAGACCTGAGCATAACCCCAATCAAATGGATCAATATAAAGAGTAATCATACTTCAGAAGAGAGAGTCACATACAAAAGCCCACAACCGGCACTAGGATCTCATCATGCTAATAAGTGTAATACATAAGACCTAACCACAGTGCAGCAAAACCAAAGGAATCAACATAACAAGCTGTCATCCTTGAGAATACAGAAGACACTGGTGTTCCCATCAAGTTGTTTTACACATGTCTGCCTTTGTCATTCATACTATTGTGAAGTGCTCAGAGTTCTTGTGAGAGGAAGTGTTGTACAAGTATTCAGTATCATTATTTACTATAATTGCACATCCAAATGATGTCTACTAATATAATGCTACCAAGAGTGATATGTAAACTAGCAGCCTGCCATTTCTATAGTTTTACAGGATGACGTAGCAAGGTAGCAAGGTGGACAAGTATACTTCAAAGTCTTATTTTCTGAACACCAATTCCTTTGTTACAAAACAAACAAACCAAAACCAAAACCAACAAACAAAAAAACCCACTCTCTTCTGCAAGTATCAGTTTTTATGTATCCCTAATTCATCAATCCTTTCGTGGGTCTCATTTAATGTACCATGGCATTATTAGCTAAGAAAAAATCACTACAACCAACCTCAAAAACCTGTTCTCTTTCAAACACAAGCACACAAATAAAAGGACAAAGAAACATAAAACATTATTTTAATAGCACATAACTTAACCATATCTTACAAGTGCATAAGCTCAACTACTGCGAAACACCATGCTGACCGCAAAATATTCAGCTGGATGGTCGAGAAATCGTGAAAAGACATCCACCACCCAGTGTCATGGAAACAGAAACATTATTTCAACACTGTAATAATTGAAACTTCTAATCACAGACCAGAGACATGAAAATGAACACTGTACAAACGTCTGTCCAAAATGGTTAATGTTAAAAGCAAAAGATCATACTTATATGACAGACAACTGACCTGAGAGGGTGGCATCATTGATGTCAAAGGCTTCCTTCAGCTCAGTGCAGATGGTGGCACTCACGGTGCTTCTGTCCTCTGGTGGCTGTGTGTGATACGTGATGCGACCGCTGCACCAACACAATGACACAGTTCAGCTATATGCATCTAAAATATAATTTTTATCATTTGTGATGCAACAAAGGAAAAACAGGCATTATGTTGTTCTTTATTCACCAACACTGTAATTCTGAATATGAAGAAATAAAGACGTTGCCACAGAGCTTTCATACTCCAAACATTAGGCCTTGTTGGCTTAACCCTTTGTCTCACGCACCTGTCCACCAGCATCCTGCATTGTCAATCATGCTAGCAAAGCAAAAACTTAACCCTTTGATTCCCTCACCCTATCCACCAGCTTCCCGCAGGAAGATGGTGGATATGGTGAGGGACTGAAAGGGTTAAGTTTTTGCAGTTGGTGGACAGGGTGCGGGAGTCAAAGGGTTAAGTAGAAGTGCTCACCTTCAAATCAATTTCCAAGTTCGAACCATGCTCAATACAGAAAACTTTGTGCATTTGGCATCCCACCACCCAACTATGAATGGGTACCTGACTGTTCAGAGCTGGGAAAGATAAATCTGCTCGGGAGAACAATGGGACACACTCCGAAAAAGCTGAGAGTATCAAAGTTTCTTCCACCTCACTCCCTTAGGATCATAGAGTTAGGGGACTACCTTTAATTTTGTTCTTGTCCTTGTTTTTCATATTTCATTTTCTTTTACTATATTGAAAAAATTCCCTTACCTTGTCCAGTCTTGAAGCACTGCACGTGCAGCTTTGTTGCTGTCTGGTATGCCACCCTTTTTCAATCGTCCTTGTCTTTTGGCCAGCAGCATCAAGAACTCATCCACATTGCTGAAGTTGGGTAAGTTGTAATGTAACATCAACTGTAGACATTGTTGCATACAATATTAACACTAGTTGCAGCATAATATTAGGCGTAAAACACAACAGTATTGTTATTGATATTGTTGTTTAAAGCCCAGCCGACTGCGTAGAGCCATATCAGGGCTAGCTATAACCACTTCAAAACACACGAAACTTCAACAGGAAAAAAAAAGAAAATTAAGTACACATATCAATGCATTCGCGCAAATAATCTAAGGACATGCCCCCCATGTTGACCACTCCATCCAATTTATCGCACAGGGGAGATCTAAAAAGCACACCTGAATACAAATATAAGCATACATAAGGACACCGAAACATATATAAAAACAGGCATAAATTACCTAAAATTGCTTCCGCATATCTCACCTCCTTAGAGCCAAAATGCACCCAATACATCTACCCAATTATCAATCCCAAGAAAAAATACATAAGACTTTATCGAACACATACAGGTGAATGAACCATTATACTGATTAAGGCAGAAAATGACAGGTAGAAATGACAGAAAGCAAAGCAACAAGGCAAAAGAAAGAGAGTGACAGAAGCACAGAATTTCCAGAAGGTGGGGATACTATTTATACTGAAAGAGCCCCTGGCGTCCCCACGGGGGAAACACAACAGTAATAAGTTGTAGTACAACATCAACTGTACACACAACAGTAACAAGATGTAATGTGACATCCCTGTAAATACAATAGTAACAAGATCACATCAGCTGTAAACAAAATACTAAACAGTAACAGGTTATGACAGTGCAAACACAGTAATAAACATAATAATAACAAGTAGTAGTATAACATCAGCTGTAAACACAATAGTAACACAACTTGTAGTATAACACGAAGTGAAGGTTCTATAACATACAATATCAACATAAGTAGTAGTATAACACGAAGTGAAGGTTCTATAACATACAATATCAACATAAGTAGTAGTATAACATCAAGTGAAGATTCTAAAACAACATATTACATAATAGTATAAACATCAAGTGAAGTTCTATAAATACAGTATCAAACAATGTATAACACGAAGTGAAGGTTCTATAACATCATTCCATAGAGTATAACACAAGTGAAGTTCTATAACTACAATATCAACATAAGTAGTAGTATAACATCAAGTGAAGATTCTATAACATACAATATTAACATAATAGTATATACATCAAGTGAATTCAACATACAATTACATAAGTAGTAGTATAACACGAAGTGAAGGTTCTATAACATACAATATCAACACAAGTAGTAGTATAACGTCAAGTGAAGATTCTATAACATACAATATCAACACAAGTAGCAGAATAATATCAAGTGAAGATTCTACAACATACAGTATCAACACAAGTAGTAGTATAACATCAAGTGAAGATTCTATAACATACAATATCAACACAAGTAGCAGTATAACATCAAGTGAAGATTCTATAACATACAATATCAACATAAGTAGCGTATAACATCAAGTGAAGATTCTACAACATACAGTATAAACACAAGTAGTAGTATAACATTGAGTGAAGATTCTATAACATACAATATCAACACAAGTAGTAGCATAACATCAAGTGAAGATTCTACAACATACAGTATCAACACAAGTTGTAGTATAACATCAAGTGATGGCACTGTGGCATACAACAGCAAGCATAATAAATAGTAATTAGGCAATGACAAGTGTGATAGTCAAATGATTAGCATTCAGAAAATGGTTGTACCTGCAAACGATCAGCGAGTTCCCTTTCAGTGTTCACCTATCTTTTGATAAGAAGTTTTCACAATCTATCACACTGTACAATGCAATTCATGTCCAACACTTGCTGCCTGAAGATATAGCACCTTATGATGTGAACCGATGCCACTGAGCTGATGGTTTATCTCAATAATGCATGGTGCATGCTTTTTCTTTGGACTGGAAACCTTGCACAGACAATATACATGCACTATGCCACTGACCTCAGTTATATTGTGCCTGGTGATTTTTTCTATATCTTCTCCCTTCATTTGTTTCTTTTGCGTTTTCATTTGTTCGTTTACAGATTTTGCATTTTTTCTTTACATTAATATGCATGTTTGTTGTTACATGCCAAAGGAAGCAGATTGTAAAGAAATATTAAGAAAACATTTGAGAACGAAAAAAACAAAAGCCATGCTGGTAGACTGGACTGGGTGGGAAAGAAAGAAAACAAAATGAACATGTAGGCCTACAATGTTCAAAAGGCTTGTGCAAAGTCTAATAGCCTCATCTTGTTTCAAATGTAACACTCTGTAAATGGCTGTGATTCTGTTTGTTGTCCTTGGTTTTATTGCTGTTGTTATGAACAGGAAAACAAACATTGTGTACAAACTAATCTACAACTATCACTACCAACCTCATGTCCACAAGTCAACATACCTGTTCCTTGCTGCATCGTGATAAAATCAATTCCACAGGACTCACTGGATCATCTATGCTCTCAAGCTGAAACAAGACGACAGAGAAAAGAAATTACTGACAAGTAAAAAAGAATAGACGTACAAGCAGTCTGGTCACTCTTGAGAAAGACAGCAAGAAAGAAAAAGAGAGAGAGAGAGAGAGAGAGAGAGAGAGAGAGAGAGAGAGAGAGAGAGAGAGAGAGAGAGAGAGAGAGAGAAAGAGAAAGAGAAATGTGTGTGTGTGTGTGTGTGTGTGTGTGTGTGTGTGTGTGTGTGTGTGTGTGTGTGTGTGTAGTGTGTGTGTGTTGGGGTCTGTGGGTGTGTGTGTCTGTCGGTGTATGAGTACAACTATGATGTTAAAATGACAATAAATGCTTTATGATAATGGCAATTGTGTGTGTGTGTGTGTGTGTGTGTGTGTGTGTGTGTGTGTATGTGTGTATGTGAGTGAGTGGTGTGTGTGTGTGTGTGTGTGTGTGTGTGTGTGTGTGTGTGTGTGTTGTGTGTGTGTGTGTGTGCGTGGTGCGTGCATGTGCTCTGTTCTTTTCTTTTGCATGTTACATGCGTGTGCGTGGGTCTGTGGGTGTGTGAGTATAACTCTGATGTTAACTGATAAATTCTTAATGTTGAATGTTGTGCATGTGTCTGTGTGCATGAATGTGTGTGCATATGTACGTGTAAGTGCTGGGGCAGAATATAAACAAGTGTCAGTAAAAGTTGAATAAATTCACAACCCTGCTGGAAGCCAGTGAATATGGTGAAGGAGTGTATGGGTGAAATAACAATCAAAATTATGAATGATCAGGAAACTGAAAAGGAATTTCTGTCTTACCCTTACGACGTTCCTGAGGACGGCGGTGACAGGTGACTGACTGGTCTCCATCACCACTCCTGGACTGTCCAGCAACTTGATGTGCTTGTCCAAGTTCACCTCTTGCATTGCTCTGTGTCACACACACCCAAACACACACACATACATACACACACACATACACAAACACATACATACATACACAAACACACAAATACACCCAGGTTATTCCTCTGGGGATAACTGTCGCAAATCAGTGAGGAAGATGTCAGATTTATGTTCATTTTTAAACTTTCAATGTATAAAATATCATTATGTATGTTATATTCTGTATGCTGTATTGAATATGGAGTTCATATGTCAACATTGTGTTTTCATATGTGTGCATTTTTTTTTCATTTTTCATTGCCACATTGTTATTACACGTCTGTCGTGAAGCAAAAGATGAATAAAAAAAGTTATGAAAAAAAAAAAATGTCAGACTTCAAATTGGAAGTCCTGGGTTCAATCCTACCTGGGTACCTCCCGTCTGGTGGGTAATGTGTGGAGAATTTTCAAAATTTCCAGGTCAACTTGTGTCGATGTCAATACGATTTCATGCATATCAATAACACAAAGGCAACATTTCATCTCAATGTAAATTAAAAGTATTTACTATAAACAATTCAGAGTGGAAGCCTAGCTGACATGACTTTTGGATCGGCCCTCATGAAAGATAAATGGCCTAGGGGAGGACAGGAGAGCAGACTGACAAAAGAGTGAACATGCAGAGAAGGAAATCACTGCTGGGCAAGCTAGACTTGAAGAAAGACAAGAGTTTGTCTGATTCCTCCAACCCCACCCTCTCCTGAATCTGACTGTTTATGTTGCATGGAGTCCACACGGTGCTGGATGTTATTTTTCCACCAAAGTAGACATAAACTACAGCCCTGTCTCACAGTCTGAATCCAGAATGGGACTCCACAGTATCATAATTATGGAACTACATAACATCATGATTATCATCCTAATCACAATGCATCATCATAACATTATGAAAAATTGTCCAAGACTCTGTGACCAGTGAAATGGTGTAGAAACAGGACGGCAAAAACAAACAAAGTGAACAAAAAAGGATGTGATGGGTGGAATACTCACTTGGTAATCCCTGGCATAGCTCCCACTGTGCAAGCCTTACTACGCTTCAGACTGTTAATGATACTGCTTTTACCCGTGTTTGGAAACCCTGAAAGTAACAGCACAGCAATAACTGATCTGCCACATGAATTATACATACATCCTTATAAATAAATACATAAATGAATATATTAAAAAAAAATGCTGCATCAATATTTCACAAGAATAACAACAGAGGCAAACGCTACAGTGAACTTGCACTGTGCAAGCCTTGCTGCGTTTCTGACTGTTAGTGTTAATGATAGAGCTCTTCTTGACACTGGGAACCCTGGAAATACCACCATAACAATAAAACAACTGCTACAGGGTTAGTCAGACTAAGGCAAAATACAGACAATGCATTTAGCAGTCAAAAGGATTATTCTTAATGCTGTTCAAAGCCCAGCCAACTGTGAAGTGCCATATCAAGGCTATAACTATCTAAAAAAAATACACCATACCTCAATGGACAAAAAAAAAAAAACACCTGAAAAGAAATTTTAAACAGACATATCAATGCATTTGCACACATAATCTAAGGATAAGCCCTTGGTGTTGACTGCTCCATCTAATTTATTACCAGGGGAGTTAAAAAAAAACCTGAATACAAATGTACACATAATTAAGGACATTAAAACATACATAAAAACAGGCACACCATGCCATATACCATTAGTTGGATATGGTAGAGAGTATGATGCCAAAGTAACTTTTTCATCTACAAAAAGATAAAGCTGTGACTGCAGTCAATCATATCTGACTCACAAAGGACAATGAGAACAGGAAGCTTCAACCCAACACAATGTATATGCATGTATACAAAACACTTGTCATGTATATATGCAAGAGTTAAGAAAAAAAACACCATGGACAATATAAAAGAAAGTGAGACACAAACATGGACAATATAAAAGAAAGCAAAACACAAACATGGACAATATAAAAGAAAGCAAAACACAATCATGGACAATATAAAAGAAAGCAAAACACAAACATAGACAATATAAAAGAAAGTGAGACACAAACATGGACAATATAAAAGAAAGCAAAACACAATCATGGACAATATAAAAGAAAGCAAAACACAAACATGGACAATATAAAAGAAAGCAAAACACAATCATGGACAATATAAAAGAAAGCAAAACACAATCATGGACAATATAAAAGAAAGCAAAAACACAATCATGGACAATATAAAAGAAAGCAAAACACAATCATGGACAATATAAAAGAAAGTGAGACACAAACATGGACAATATAAAAGAAAGCAAAACACAAACATGGACAATATAAAAGAAAGCAAAACACAATCATGGACAATATAAAAGAAAGCAAAACACAAACATGGACAATATAAAAGAAAGCAAAACACAAACATGGACAATATAAAAGAAAGCAAAACACAAACATGGACAATATAAAAGAAAGCAAAACACAAACATGGACAATATAAAAGAAAGCAAAACACAAACATGGACAATATAAAAGAAAGCAAAACACAAACATGGACAATATAAAAGAAAGCAAAACACAAACATAGACAATATAAAAGAAAGCAAAACACAAACATAGACAATATAAAAGAAAGCAAAACACAAACATGGACAATATAAAAGAAAGCAAAACACAATCATGGACAATATAAAAGAAAGCAAAACACAAACATAGACAATATAAAGAAAGCAAAACACAAACAAACAATATAAAAGAAACAAAACACAAACATAGACAATATAAAAGAAAGCAAAACACAAACATAGACAATATAAAAGAAAGCAAAACACAAACATGGGACAATATAAAAGAAAGCAAACACAAACATGGACAATATAAAAGAAAGCAAAACACAATCATGGAACAATATAAAAGAAAGCAAAACACAAACATAGACAATATAAAAGAAAGCAAAACACAAACATGGACAATATAGAACAAAGTAGACAAAAGAAACATGAACCACACTACTGACAGACAAAAAAAGCATCACTTGACTTCTAAAGTAATACATCTTCATCTGAAAGGTCACTTTTTCCCTGCCTTATTTATATCACTACATCAAAGCATCACAGTTTTTTCTGCACCCTAACAACACGGATTCATGCCTTTTTATTCTTCTTCCCCAGAACTATACACTGTGATTCATTTCTTTTTATAAGCTTCTCATGTCTTTATTCCTGTTTAAGCTTTCATGCCTTCTATAAGCTTCTCATGGCTGCCTTTGTTTACTTTCTCATGCTCCTTCTTTCTGTTTTATAAGCTTTCTCAGTGCTGCTTTTCTTTATGCCCAGGCTTTTCGTTTATTCTATTGTCTTTTTATACTCTCTCTTTTGTTAGCTTCATGGCTTTTTCCTGACCTCTCACTGTTACGTCAAAACAATTTTCTTTTCCTAAAGAAAAAAGAAGACAAATTCAAAGTTTTCTCAAAAAGTGTATGATCATGGGCATTACTTGAATGACCCACAAAGACCCATGGAAAGAAAAAAGAAGCGAGATCTGTAATACATCCATCCTCTCAACAATTCATTTCTTGTAAAAGCTGCAGTGATCATGCTTATATGCACACTATCATACCACTATCATTAATGACAAGAGCTTTAAAAACAAGCCAATGAGTGTGACAGCCAAACTGGTGAGGATATCAGACTTTCAATCGGAAGGACTGAGTTCTACCCAGCATTAGTAGCACCTGGTCGATAAAGTCAACATAAGTGCAGACCTGTAATATATCTGAACACCCCCTCATATAGATGTTAAAGATCCTGTAGGCCATGTCAGTGAATGTATGGTGGTTTACAGAACAAACAAAAAAAACCCACCATGCATTTCCCACCCAACCCTTCTTGAAAACAGCATGACTGCCTACACAGTGGGATAAACTATTGAAGACGGTGCAGCAACATAATGCCAGGACAGTGTGGGTTAAACAATGTGAACAACCTGCATACATGCATTCAAGAAAATATTAACTTGAAGTAATCATTCTTGTTTGCACAATGCCAGCCGGTTCTTTTGACTGTGCCAAGGACTGAGATCCCAGCTCACAACATTAAAAACTGGCTTGTTTGCTGCCAACTTAATATTTCCATCGTTCTGGAGGGATAAACTTAATGTTTCATTATCCCTTTCATCTCTTCCTTCCCTTTCCCCATTTCAGGGCCTTGCCAGCACATAGGTTTTTGTGCAGGTTCAGGGAGGCTGCCAGATAACTACTTGCAGATCTGGATGAAGCGCGTATAAATTGTTTGAATGCAATGAATCCCTCTTAGCCCTTTGACTCCCACACCCTGTCCACCAGAATCTTGTATTGGCAGCCATGCTAGCAAAGCAAAAATTTAACCCTTTGACTTCCTCATCCTATACACTAGCTCCCTGCAGGAAGCTGGTGGATAGGGTGAGGAAGTCAAAGGGTTAAGTTTTTGCAGTTGGTGGGATGGGTGCGGGAGTCAAAGGATTCAACAAACTCCCAACTCAACAGCACTATCTTAGTATCGAAACATACCAACAATGCCAACTCGTATCGACGTTTTGATGCCTTTGTTTTGACAGTAACTGCCCAGCAGTTTCATCAGGACGTCTGCACCAAGACAATGGCTGGATTTGGCCAGAGACTCTGTCAGGTTGTTAAGATTTACCTTCCGCTGTGACTGAAAAGTGTACAGAATACATATTCATCAAGAGATATGCATAAACAGTATGGTGAATTTACAACACAAATATTTCTTTTTTTCACAACTTACAAAAATTTGACGGCATTTGCAACTGGCAGTACAGTAACTAAGCACACAGACCCCACTTCTGATAATTTACAACTATCATACAAGATGAAATACAATCTCCTATTCATGCAAAAATTATCACAGAAAATCAGATTTTGCACTTCTCAGATACACTGTGGCCTCGAAGGATCATTAGTTGAAATAAAATCCGACATGCCATGAGGACAATGGTAGACTGTCACAAGAGCTATAACCGAATGTAAATGTCAGAAATTCCTAATAAAGTACTGTTCACATATTTTCCTCAAAAAGTGCTGTTTTTAGGCACCTTTTTAGTTCACATAACCTTGACCTTGTGTCATGATTTCCAAACTTATGCATTCACAACTTCGATGGTCTACACCTTTGACCAAAATCTGGCAAAGATATATTAAGAGACTGATGAGAAAATCTTACAAACATGATTCAGTAACAGACAGACAGGCAGACATTTCTCTCTGATATGAAATAATCTCCTTGCCTTTTTTGTTTTGTTATGTTTGCTTGCTTTCTTGTTTTTAAAAGAAACTGAAAAAAGTAAATTAAGAATTCCCTTACCAGTGCTGATAAACAGCACCCCCAAAAGTCATATCCTATAGCAGTTCATCACAGATTGCCCAATGCAAATACATCTCTTTAATTATTCATCTGATCCAGTATTCCTGCTACTTGTGTTTTCAACTTTTCTTCACTTTAATATAGGTTGTACAAAATAATTTCAACATGCATGTTAACCTCTTCTCTGCTTGGTACGAGTAACGCTCGTAGTAAAATCGAAATTCACCACGCCCGTATACGAGTGCCACTCGTAGTAAACTCGTCACGGAAAGCGAGCAAATCTACACAAGAAATGACTGCGCAAAATGTTTCCAACTCTGTTGCTGATATCAGCGAAGAGCCCCATATCCTTCACGTCACCAGTAACTGACCACAGGATATGCAAATCGCGAGTTGAGAGGTTACAGTGATTAGCGAATTCAAGATGGCAGCGAGACCTAGTACGTCGTCGGCTCGACCTGTTTTCAAGCGGTACACTGCGCTTGATGTGTTGGACGAGATATTCAACGATCAAGACAGTGGAGAAGAAGACATGGGAGGATCGGATCCTGACATCAGTGATGAGGAGGAGACGGATGGGAACCAGCACCATCCACTTTTATCGGAGATAGGTGCTGGTGATGACGTGGATCCTTCGTTCGCTCCCAGTGAAAGCAGTGGGGAAACCAGTGCTAGCGAGGGTGAAGAAGAGGAAATGGGGGATCCTCTACCATCAACAAGCACTGCACCCCCTCCTGTCAGGAGGGGACGGGGTCGTGGACGTGGTAGGGGGTCTGGACGACGGCGAGGGCCCCGTGGAAGCGGCAGGGGGCGTGGCGTGAGGCGTGGTCAGCAACAGCTAGTGAGAGAATGGCGAGAAGCTGATGCACAGCACCCCAACCCTGGTGTAGTTTTCACTGGAAATCCGGGGTTGAAGGTCAGCTGTGCTAATTTTAGGCCGGTTGACTATTTGGAATTATTTTTTTCTGACCTAGTCAACCATCTCGTCATTCAGACAAACCTGTATGCTGACCAGTTTCTCGAGGCACACCCCAATCTTCCACAGTTTTCCAGGGCCAACAAGTGGGAGAAAGTCGACTGTGCAGAAATGAGGAAGTTTCTGGGCCTGGTTCTGCTGATGGGCATTGTGCGGCTACCTTCAATTGAACTGTACTGGTCTAAGAAGGTGCTGTACAGAATTCCAGTCTTCAGCTCCATCATGACAAGAAACCGGTTCCAGGCAAGTAGCTCTATTTTTTTTTCTTTTCTTTTTTTCACTACTTGATTCTTCATCCCTCCACTATTCATTTTGTGTGTGTGTGTGTGTGTGTGTGTGTGTGTGTGTGTGTGTGTGTGTGTGTGTGTGTGTGTGTGTGGTTTTATATATTCAAGTGTGTGTGATACTGTCAGTGTGTGCTTGTGTAAATGTGTGTGTGTGTGTGTGTGTGTATGTGTAGGCTGTGTGTGTGTGTGCGTGTGTGTGTGTGTGTGTGTGTGTGTGTGTGTGCATGTGCGTGTGTGTGTGTGTGAGTGCACATGTGTACATACGCATTATTTATTTCTGTTTGCAAGTTTTCCATACAAGTTTGCTGATTTTGTAAAACACAAAAGCACTTTTTTGGTACACCAGTGTGGTGTTTTTATATTCATGTGTGTGTGATACTGTCAGTGTGTGCTTGTGTGAATGTGTGTGTGTGTGTATGTGTGTGTGTGTGTGTGTGTGTGTGTGTGTGTGTGTGTGTGTGTGTGTGTGTGTGTGCGCGCGCGCGCGCGTGTGTGCATAAGCATTATTTATTTTCTGTGTGTAAGTTTTCCATGCAAGTTTATTCATTTTGTAAAAGACAAAAGCACTTTTTTATACCAGTGTGGTGTTTTTATATATTCAAGTGTGTGTGATACTGTCAGTGTGTGCTTGTGTAGTGGGTGTGTGTGTAGGCTGTGTGTGTGTAGGCTGTGTGTGTGTGTGTGTGTATGTGTGTGTGTGTGTGTGTGTGTAGGCTGTGTGTGTGTGTGTGTGTGTGTGTGTGTGTGTGTGTGTGTGTGTGTGTGTGTGTGTGTGTGCCCAGTTGTGGGTCTGCTTACTTATCTTGAAAGTTTACTCTGTATTTCAGATTCTTCTTCAGTTTCTGCACTTCAACAACAATGCAGCCATGCCAGTGCCAGGTGATCCAGCGTACGACCGGCTCTACAAGATCCGTCCTATTCTGGATCATCTGCATGAGAGGTTCCAGGAGGTGTATGAGCCCCGGCAAGCGGTATGTGTTGATGAAAGTCTACTTCTTTGGAAGGGTAGACTGATATTTCGTCAATACATACCGTTGAAACGTGCCCGGTTTGGCATCAAAATATACCTGTGCTGTGAGTCTGACGGCGGTGTCAAGGGAAGTGGTGGCTACTGCTACCGCTTCAAGGTGTATGCTGGAAAGGAGGACCCCGTCAATGAGGTGCAGCCTGTCCTAGAGTCCGTAAATGCAGACAACCCAACTCTCTCGGCCAGCGAGAAGATGGTGCTGTACTTGGTAGCCCCTCTCCTGGAAAAGGGCTACCATGTCTACACGGACAACTGGTACAGTAGTCTGCGGCTGTACCTCTACCTCCTGGAAAGGAACACCTTGGCCTGCGGCACCGTCCGGGAGAACCGGGGTATTCCAGAGGAGCTACGTGGAGTGAAGCTGGACCCCGGATCATCAGCTGCTCTTTGTGGTGACAACAAGATCGTCGCCACAAAGTACCACAGCACAAAAGTGGTGCACCTGCTGTCCTCTGTGCATGGCCACACTGAGGCACCCATTCCACACCGGGGACGACGGGGTGTCAACATGCGTCCGTCTGTTTCATCGAATTACAACAGGAATATGGGTGGAGTTGACAAACAAGATCAGCTGCTTCACCCATATGACTGCTCACGTAAGTCGATGAAATGGACAAAAAAACTGTTTTTCCATTTTCTGCAGGTTGCAGCCTGCAATGCATTCATCTTGCAAAAGTCAAGAGGTGATGACTCCTGTAACACTTTCCTAAGTTTTTTGGAGAGTGTCATCACCTCTTGGATTTGGCCAGATCAGGTGCCAGCTGTGGAAGAGGGAAAAACAGATGACGAGGTGAGGGTGGGTGCACACCACTTTTTATTTCCACTGCCACCGACACCAAACAAGTCTAACCCCACCAAGCCGTGTCGGGTCTGCACGAAGAAAATAAAAGTGCGGAAGGAATCCCGCTACTACTGCCCCTCCTGCCCATCCAAGCCTGGATTGTGCTTAGGCCAATGTTTCAAGGACTACCACACCAAGTTTGTGTATTGGCAGTAGGGTGTTCTGTGTTAGTTTTTTTTTTCCCCTCAGTTATATATATTTCATTTTCTTCTGCTTTTTTGTGCTTTTGTTTTTGTGTTCTTAGTTTTCCATTCTACAGTGCATTTTTTTTTCCTCACCTGTGTGTGTGTTCACCGTTTTGTGAACGCTGTGACAAGACTGAGTGCCATCAGTGAAAGAAGACCAAGTGGAGTATAGAATGAATCCCCTTGTGTGTTTCTTTGAACCACAATTTGGACAGACAAAAAAATGAACACCATCCCCCAAAGTTATGAAGTAACGAATGTAGACAACCTGAGGATTATGTCCAAGCGCAAGTGCTGGATTCCTATAGAACAGTATGGCAGTAATGTGAGTACAATATGTTCAGAAACACTAACACAGTTCCCACAGTGTTTTATGTGATAACAAATGGATACCAAGTGTGTGTGTATGTGGGGGGAGGGTCTTTCTTTTTGAACAGACAATTGTTTATTTTTTTCTTCAGACTTTTTTTTCCCATAGTTGTCATTTTGAACATTTACCAATATGTATAATATTATACTATAACAATTTGGACCATACTGTGTACTTACAGTGATGTTGAGTAAACACTAACAGAAGTTTTTGTCAGTGTTTTACAGGTTTTATGTGTTGTAACATGTGTATGTTTTTAGAAACTTTTATTTTCTGTAAAACCACCATCCGTTATATCCCTGGCCATCTTCCCAATGGCTAACAAAATTACACTATTGTTATATAGCATTATAACTTGGGGTAAAATGAAAGAGAAGCCATAAAATCTAAGTCATATGTCAACAAATGAATAAGCAGTGATTGCGGTACTGAACCTACCCCAAATAGTAAAATTATGCCCCTTTCCAGTAGAATTGGGGTACCCCCAGTAACATACAGATTGTTACACAGAGGGACATTTATTGACATCAGTTTGAATCCCAGGTGTTTGTAATATTGCTGAGCAAACACCAAAAGGTATTTTGCTTTGTTCAGTGGGCTTTTATGTGCTGAATTGTTCTAAAACTCTCAAATTGAAAACAAAACAAAAACTGATTTATCACATGTTATTAGTGTGAACCATCATCATTACCAACAAAATCAAATTAGAATGATGTGAAATTGTAAACAAGGGTATAAGGAAGAAGTCCACAAAAAATCTAACAAATAACTCAATAAGTGGATGAGTAATGTACATGTTAGTGAACATACTGCAAAAAGCATGATTATGCCCCTTTTTTCCTAAAAAATAGTACTCCCAATTATGAGCAGATTATGATCAAGAGCAACATTCCTTGGGATTTATATGACTGTCATGTGTTAGTGCTGATGTTGAATAAATAGTAAAACCACTTTTCCAATGTTCTGACTCATTTTGTGTGGCACAGTGTATTTGTGTATACTCGAAAGCTGTTATTTTTTGGTAATTTTTGTAGTTATGTCAGTTTCTGCTATACTAATTATCAACATAATCAAGTTATTTTGACAGGACATTGTAGACCAATGCATAACAACAAAACATGCAAAAAATCTGAGAGATCTGTCAAGAAATAAATAAGCAGTAACCATTTTATTGAACCTACCCTAAAAAGCTAAATTTTACCCTGGCAAGCAGTTATTCGAAAGTGCTATTATACTGAGCAGTTAAGGGGTTAATAAAAAGATCAGCAAAACTTTATTCAAATGCTTCAAAAGACGCTGAAATGAGGCTGTTTCTTGCTGTAAAAGTCAATCTTCAGTTCTTGGCAGGAAAAATAAAGAAACACATGAATTTAGACAGATTAAACAAGTGTGATAGCAAGTGATCAGGGCATCAGACTGCCAATCAGAATGTTGAGTTTGAATATGTTTGGTTAGTGCCTGGTGGACAAAGGGCAGAGATTTTTCCAATCTGCCAGGTCAACATACGTTGGGGATTGTCAATGGTTTGCGTTTGTGGTGTGGGGCCATGACAGAAGTTGATTTTGTGTCAGGCTACCCACAATGCTTTTGTTTGGAATTCAACGGTTGCAGTGAGAGAAAATAAAGTCGTAACTCTCCACTGAACAATTTCGTGTGTGTTGGTCGAAAGTATGAGACTTTTCTGCACATGAAAATTGGTGCCGGAACCCGGGAAGATGAAGATTAGTCAAACGATCTTTGCCAAGTTTACTAGTGCCAGTGTTGGGTTCAATGGAAGTTGAACTTTGTGTCGAAATGGCTGTGAACATGGAACAGAGGGTAAGAGCGCGTACAGCAGCCAGGGGTTGGGTTATGCGTCCTTGTGTGAAACTGGAAGAATTATGTAGACAGGAAGATGTCACGTGCAAGCAGTTAGGGAAACTGGGTGAACTTAATGAAAGGCTAAGTAACCTAGATAATCCCCAACAACATACATGCTGACCAGCTAGTGACTGAAACCCCTTCCTGTGTATAAGCAAATATGCAGAAAATAGATCATGTAAGCCATGTCAGTGATTGCTTACTATTGGATACTGGAAAAATACCTAGCATGCACACCCACTGAAGGCTGAGTATACAGACTGTGCAACACCACACTGCCTGAAAAGGTGGGCCAAATAACATATACATATACACACATCATAAGAAACGCTGCTCGGAACAATAAAAAAATAAAAAGGTTTATTTTGAAATTTTACACACACACACACACACACACACATACACACACACACACAATCTACATGTATACCTATATATATCTAAATATATATTAATATATATATATACATATATTCCCATCACATCACAGAGCAATCTGCTGTGTATAAAGCTTACCAGATGATCATTCTGACTCTGTGTGGAAGCCTTGAATGCCACAGTTGGGTATTCATTCCGTAGATATTTTACCCATGCCTCCGCATTTTCTTTGGGAATCAGATCTGTTAAACAAGAAAACAACAGTAGTAACTGGTGAGACTGATGGGGGAGGAGTAAAAAGACAGAAAAGTAAAAGCTAGGAAAGAAGTGTGAAAAATGGGAATCAGTATCAAGACTGAAGATTATTATAACTTTAACATGTTACCAGTAACAATATGAAAAAAAATATATCAAACTAACTTCCTTCACTCTTTTGCACTTGCATTGTCAAATGTCAAATGTAAAACACCCCCTAATATTTGCATTTTTTGATATTTTCACACAAACACAGTCAACTGACAAAAACACTGCCATTAACTTGCTTAAAAGTACAGAAAAAAACTTTTTCAACATGCCCATAGTTTAGATACTATGGTTGCTGATAAATGGCACACACAGAGTTTCACACACAGGTCTCATGGGGAGCATGTCGCATTTCTCCATCCAAACATGCAGCAAAGTATGAGTAACTGTATTTTCCACAAAGCGTGTAGCACAGAAAGCATATTTAGCAGCCCATAATACTCCCATCACTTCAACAAATTTTCTTGAGTTAACTGACCAAGACTGTAACTCTATAGGTTAGACAGGAAAGACCGCTCTACAATGGAAATGACTGGGTTCACCAGGGCGATGTAAGGGGGAAAGAATAGACATTTTCATACTACCGTTAGGTGATGCAAGGTATTGTGAATGCAGAAGTGTTAAGTACTTAAACTCTGAATTGTAAAACAAAGACCCTGCACATCAGTCTATTTAACTGATTAAAACAAAACCCCATGTAAACAAAACCTCACACCTAACATGCCAACCTTTTCAGCAAAGCACACACACACACAAAACCAAAAATAAAACACATCATCCCGTCACCTGCTAGCACCAACAAGTTTGATGGTAACCATCACAGCGGACATGACAACAACTCTTCTCCATTTATTCTGATCTTGTCCTTTTTGTGCTACTTTGGGGACTTTGAAATCACTGATGCTGGTCATGTTGCTCATATAAGGGTGAGGGGTCTACCTGAATTTTTTTGGCCTCAACATTTCCTTGCAAAAACTGTTGTCATTTGGGTTGTGTTGGTGGTTTTGTATGTGTGTGTGTATGCGTGTGTGTTGGTGAACCCACAATACCATTAACACTCACACACACATACAAACACACACACACACACAAAAGAAAAAAAGAACACACACAAACCCCTAACCATCTCATTCTAATTCTAACTAAATACACAGAGAACTCACGAGCCAAAACTACATTTTACACTAAAAAATCAAAAGGCTCACGTCACTTAATGACTTATGTTTACCAAATAACACAAAGGAATGAACATACCCTGGTAACATGCAAAAGAAAAGAACAAAGCACTTGCACACCAATCATGTAAACCATGTACACCAAAGAATTCGCATACCAATCTTATTAAGGATCAGGACCAGCTTTTTGTTGGTCCCTGAGGCCAGTACAATGGATTCCAGTTCTGTGCATCTGCTGCCCAGAGGGTCTCTGGCATCAAGAACCTCCAAGATAACATCTGCAGCTTCCACAACCTGTAAATGAGGATTTCTCAAGATGATATTGTGCGCTACACACACCAAGACTAACACTGCAAATCTCTTGAGAGAAATGTCCAATCATGGTGTATGCCACAAGCCTGCTCATAAACCATACACATTGGAAAGGTCTTGACATTCTGGCCAACCTATAGATTCTATAGACTACTGTCTATCCTTGCAGTTGTACCTACACTATTTCTTGCCATTTCTAAGTTTTTAACTGGTTCATTCTTAGTCAAACACTGGTTCATCGCCAGTTTCCAGCATTCAGTATTTACCTCTTCAAGGAAAACCTTCACTGTTGCACTTTCTCCATAGTATGAAGATCAGTTTCCTAACCAAGCCATTCAAAATAATTAAAGAATCTTCTTAAAACTACATTTGTACTAAGCAAGAGATGTTCACCAACATTTGCTATGACTATGTTTTGTTTTCTGTCCATCCATGTTCACAACAGCATTTATGCCAAACACAGGCATGTATAATCTTTTTTTCATCAATGGCAATGAACAACATCAGTGGATGTTCATGTTTAATATGAATGCAATCTAAAACTGCGAAAGTGACTCCACAGACTTTGCCATAAGAATATTTTTATTTTCAGTATCATATCTTGTTTTTAAGCCTTCCAATTAAAAAAACTACCATCATTTTATTAGTCAGAGTAGGTTCAACCTTTCATGAGTCCATGATAAGAAAATGTCATCAATTATACAATCCACAAGTTACACTATACATTATTTTTAACTGTCTCTTTTGCTGAAATTAAGGTGCAAACAACCCTCAAGCTGACAATTCACTGACTTAAAAAACACACGCGAATTTCACACTAAAAGAACAAAATTCACTTCCACCTTTTTGTCAGTGCTGCACACATTCATAGACAGATGTTTTTCTTTTAACTTGTTTATTCTGCATATGACAATTTTTCCAAACAGTAGGCATGGACTATTTTGTGCCATGCTGCTCCTCTGCCAAGAAACCAGCATATTAATTCTGAGGAAACATTAAAAACTGATCTACTGATCTAACTGTTAGTTTGCAGTTTTGTAAGCATCCCACTGCTGCCTAATCTTGAAAATATACTTCACCCAAATTAATATGTCCTCACTGCTTCATATTCCTTCTTCCACAGTGTTGGCTTTGACTGTGCTGGTGCCATGGTTTGGATCAAAACAGGTGGGTAAATTCTGTGTCTTACATGAGAATTTTGCACAATTTTTCACAAGTGAATTTTGAGTGCGTTTTTCTGGTCTATGGATTGTCAGCTTAATTAATATATAATTTATACTGATACACTATTCTACCATCATTCATAGAAATATTAACGGCACAAATCCCTTTATAGTTTTGCGTCCTTTCAACAACTGTTAGTAGAAACAGAAATGTGTAAACGCACACTAAGCTGCTATCTATGCACCACAAGTCTTTTCTCAGTCAAATGCATGCTCACACTGACAATTCGTTCTCTCCCCCCCCCCCCCCCCCCCATTCTTTCTTCTAATTATCTTTTAATCATTTTGGAAAGTAAATTTTTTAAAATTCTGAATCAGTCAAATTTAGTGAAATCTGCAAGTCCAACAACTTTAACACACACACACACATTCATACAAAGAACCACAGACATGAATCAGATAAACATATCATCAGTCAACTGAATTAAATATGTCAACATCTGGTAAGAAATACATCCATACCTTTCTGAACTCCTTGACATAAGTCTGCCTTGATGTTTCTATTGATGATGATTTGTAGCTTCTGAGTTCATCAACTGTTTTCTGTTTAGCTTGCTGCACACATAACACTAGTCATAAAACACAATGAAGATGCTGCAGTTATCATACATCTACAAATTATGAATTCATTTATCAATTTACATCTAAATCTTAATGCCATATCAATAATGACAACTTACAGATTAGAATCAAGTAATGGCAAAATGAACACGCAAAAACATAATAAACAAGCAATCAAAAGACAAAAATATTACCACAACAATAACAGCACAATGCACAACTACCATATTGCCCATTATGCCATTGTGATGCAGGTTAGCTCCAACATTAAAACAACTATCACATAAGTTACTCAAAGTGTTAGCTTATCTTTCCCTCTCCATCAATTCGAGGAACTTGCCTTAATTTTTCTCCTTGAAAGAAAACACAGTTTTTGCAGGCAAAAATCACTATTTTCTCCCAAGAGATTTGCAATCCCATTTCTTTACAATGTTTTCCTTAACAGCACACACCAACAATATTTGCAGTTTGTTTTTTGTTTTGTTTTTTGTTATTTAGTGCCATTCTAAGGGATCACTTAAGAAAAAAAAACTATCACTCAACCAAAAACTGTTATCATTTATGTTGTTTTAAGCCCAGCCAACTGCATGAAAAAAATCTGGAAAAGAAAAGTACACATGTCAATGCATTCATGCTCATAAGCTAAGGATACTATAGGCCCATGGCACTGACCATTCCATCCAATTTATCACTGGGGGTTTAAGAAAAAAATCAAATTTAAACATAACTAACCGCACATCCATCTTCCAAGTCCTTAGAGCCAAAAATGCACTTAATACATTTATACACTAATTACCCATTGTCAATCCTAAGAGAAAATATGTAAGGCTTTATAGAAAACATACAAGTGAGTGGATAAACAAGGTAGAAAGTGATAGGATAAGGCACAAACAAAGAGAGTGACACAAAACAGGAATTTCTAGCACAGAATTTCCAGAAGGTGGGGATATTATTCATACTGAAAAAGCCTCCAGCATCCCAACAAGGGACACTCAAAAGATACAGAAATCAGAAGAACATAAAAATGAATCGGAACATGTATATGATATAACAAAACAAGAGACAAGACAAGACAGGTGCAAATTTTCAGCCAACTGGCCCTTGTCAATTGTAAACAAAAAACAACAAAGAATACACAAACAAAACTCAATACAAAAAAAACAGTCTTCAAGTTTTGCGCTCTTATTCTTTGCTGTCTTTTGGATATGCTTGACAAATTTATACCAGTTGGCCAAACATTTACAACTACCTTGTCTTGTCCTGCCTTGTTATATCTCACAGGCATTTTGATTCACTTTTGTGTCTTTCTGGTTCCTATTTGCTTAAATACCAGCAGTCACTTTGATTTATATTTTTCAAAACATATTTGATAAACAGCCTCCTGTCTACCATCAGGTTTCATACCAGACAACAGTCGACAAAAACGAGCAATATGAATGAAACTAACCTGACAACATAACAATTCAGTCAATTTTACAAGGATCCCATGCAAAGACCAAAAACTTGTATTACCTTGTAAAGTCATCTGTTTAAAATTAAATTTGTCTAAAATCAAATTTGACTTTTTCCTCCTTCTGATTCTAATTATTAAAAAAATGAATATGCATTATTAAGAAACAAAACAAGAAAACCTACATTCTTTAACAACAGAAAAAGTAAAAGAAACCTGCATTCTTAAAGAAACGTGACGAAACAAAATCTACATTCTTGAGAAAACAAAACAAAAGAAAGTCTATGTTCTATAACAACAACAACAACAACAACAACAACAAAAGGAAAACAAAGTCTACATTCTTATGAAACAAAACAAAATCTAAAATCTACATTCTAATGAAACAAAACAAAATCTACACTTTTAAAACACAAAACAATCCAAACTTAAGAAACAATACAAACCAAAACCTACATATTACCACACAAAACAAAAACGAAAGAAATGTTACACACCTGAAATGACTTACCTTTCTGTCATATTCTGCTTGACGTTTTTCTGCATCTGCCACAAAATCTGTCAGATTTCTGTGTTTGTTCAGGAGACCGTCCCTTTTCTTCTGGCGTTGCTTCTTCAACATTTCCCGCCTCTTAGCACGCTCCTCCTCAGCCTGTCAATATGCATGAAAGTCTCAAACATTTTTTCTTACATATATACACTAATTGTAAAGACTTTTTTCTGCAGAAATATTCCAACTCTACAATTACACTGTTCTGTTCAAAGTTATATCAAATCTTGTGATGTTCTGTCCTTGTACTACAATTAAAACTGTTATTTCCAAATTAAGAACATGTTCTGACATGAAAAAGGGCATCTGACAATTTCAAAAACGTATGTCATACTACAATTAAAACTGTTATTTCCAAATTAAGTACATGTTCTGACATGAAAAAGGGCATCTGACAATTTCAAAAAAGTAGGTCTTTTATCGACATTTGAAACTGTATGTCTGTTATCAACATCTCGAAAGTGTGCGTGCATGCGTGCGTGGGTGTGTGGGTGTTTTAAACCATCACTACTGAGTTAGATTGACAATGAATCAGTGAATAGTTATTAAACTCCTAAGATTCAAGAGTGTACACTATTACTAAACTAGAATGACACTGTGTCATTATTGTTATTTCTGTTTAAAGCATAGCTGACTGCCTAGAGCTATTTCAGGATTACTGTACCATTTAAAACATATACAATACTTCAATAGAAAAAAAGGGAAAGGAAATTAAGTACACATATCAATGCATTCATATACATAATCTAATGCACTCACATACATAATCTAAGAAGATGCCCCTGGCACTGAACACTCCACCCAATTCATCACACAGGGGATTTTAAAAAAAAACACACCTGAATACAAATGATGCCACATCAAAGCATCACCGTTTTTGTAAATTTTAATGGTGTCTGATTTGCACAAAACTATGGTGTTTCATCTAATTTTTTCTATTCATTCTATTTTCACACCTGCAATATCAGAAACAACCCACCCATCAAAACTACAAAATACTCATGTTATGAAACCAACTACAGAATAAAACAAATCTATCAATGTATCTATCTATAGTATCATTGTTCATACCAACCTGTTTTTTCTTCTGTTCCAACTCTTTCACAACAATATCTTTGAAAGGAAGACTGTTTGGAATGCCAGGATCCTTCCTTTTTCCTGAAATAACACATTAGATAGCTATGAATTTAAAAATATTCTGATGACGAGGCTTTATAAGTAAAACTTGGAAGCCCAGTACAGAATGAAATTTCCTGGTAGCAAGGTAGTCAGTGGCTACCTAGAATCAGCTCGGGCTACCTCAACCTATGATGCAGTTGCCAGCTTACTCTGTAACGGGCAGTGTCTCCTCTGTTAGTAGTATTAAAGCCATAGCTCATGAGTTAACCTTCAGAGTATCTCATATTATTCTGAGGATCTGTTCTGGTCCAGACATACTTACTTCAGCTATTTGTATAGTTCTAAATATCTTTGGGATGTGGATGTCTTCCATACTGATAATCTGTCTTCTCCAAAGAAGCTGTCATCTGATGAGTAGAAATTCTATACTTCGCAAGCCATACTTCTTCCATAACTGAATGTTGAACATTCACTCTTGCCACTGCTACTGCCCTGCCGCTTATCTTGCACAGACATCTTCGGTGAAACTGTTCCAGCTATTGGTGGTTAATCCAAGTCTCACAGCAGCACAGCAGGGCACTCAGGATTACTGCTCAGTACACTGCACAAATAGGTTGTGTGACAAGATCACGGCATCAGCCTTACAAAGCAGAGCTAGCCTTACAGATGTGCTGGAGATATGTTGTGATGTCTCAGTATCGGCAGGTCTATAAGTAATATGAATTTTAACTTGAACTTCTGGGGTTTTTTTAACCGACCACACATAAGCATCTGCATTTGCCCTTCCTGTTGTTTGATTCTGGTAAACCCTTAGCCCCTCGTTTAGCAGCTCTGTCAACATATCATTACGATGAAACGAACATATCAATATGTTTACTAACAATAACATTTATCAACATTCTGTCATTCAGCAATATAGACATTAAAACATTACCGAAGAAATGATTTGTACTCCCTGCGAAAACAAACATATGGTTTTACAGTTATTTCAGTACAACAATTTTACCTTTCTTGGGGTTTTTCCTGGCTTCCTTTTTTTTCTTTCTGTTATGTTCTTTAACCTGAGGAAAAAACATAAAAATCAATTTACAAATATAAATACAAAGTAAGAATCTGTTTATTTTTTTTAAGTAATTCAATAACAGATAAGTCTGCATTTTCTCAGAAACAGAAACTGTAAACCTTTCTTTTTTTCTTTTTTTAAGACTGATTTTTTAAAAGGAAAATGTTTCAATTATGATTTTGTGCTTTGTACGTGACTCTTGCAGAACAGCCAATCCTGAATTATATTTAATAAATCATATGCATTATTTTTTCAATAAAATAATATTCAAAATTTTAATTGTTACACCGTGTAATGGCCCTGTACATGTATAAGTCACATGCAATATCTAAATATCTATACACAGAATGTGACAGATGTGTCCAATGACAGATCGGGAACAAATGCAATTTCCCAGATGTGATATATATTCAAAACAGGTCACACCAATTTTGAAAAAAACAAAAACAAACAAAAAACAAAAACAAAAAAAAACAATAGTTGTTTCTGATGTAACCAGTTGTGTCATAAACTAGTAGTAGTAGATATTTCAATGAAGAAATAAAAACTAGTTGATATTTCATAATGAAAAACCACCTGACTGATATATTCAGTTAATGCTATACAAGATTACAACTGATTTTGTGTTCTCATACCCACTCACAAAAAACAAAACAAAACAAAAAAGCACAAATATCATTTATACATTTGACTCAAATTTGTTTTCAAGTATAATACATCAAACATGAGTGTGATACTAACAACAATACTGTAATAAAATCCAGCTGCACATAACATATTTATATACAGAAAGTGTAATGGTTGACTGCTATGCTATGCTCTTGACAGCTGGGCTAATACCACTCCATTTACATGTATAACTTATATAACATACAAAGCTAAAAAAAAAAAGTGTTTTTCTATTATTTAAAGCCAGAAACCCATCTGAAAAAAATATATATTATCATGTATATATAATGTATCATTCTGCAGTTTCAATTTTCCCTTGATAAGATTTTTGTATCTGACTAGAATTAGAAAACCATCAGTGAAACACTGGAAATCACCCAAAACTGACAATTCCCATGCACACAAGTCGGCCATTTACCCATTTGCAAGGGTGCAACTTATAAAAAGTAAAAAAACCGGAGCATATGCATTGACTTTCATAGCTTCCTTCACAAAAGAGTGCTTCCGCTTTCCTTTTCACACCAGAGAGTAACCGTCACGAACCATTCACGTTCAATAAACGATTTTAGACCACACACACAAAAAAAGACCCAAAAACTGATTTTCTGTTTCCAACTCTTTTAAAAAAAAACACCAGATTCCGTCGTCAAACGGAAAAAATTACACCCATGAATTTGTGCCAACACCTGTCAGTGCGCACCATGCTGCCAATGAAAACTGAAAAGCATATATGGTAAACATGGACATTTCCCCACCTAATTCTCTACCCCCTGCCCAACCATGCATACCTGACAGCAGTAAACTGACAAAATTTAATAATTATTAATGCAGTTTGACACTTATGGGACTATAGAAAAAATTTCACACATTGTATATAATTTTAGCAAGAAGGAGTTTAAATACAAAAACAAATTATGAAAAATTAACGTCAGTCTACCATGGATTTGGGATGGAATGAAAGAAAAAAGATTATCAGTGAGAGCACATCCAAACAAATATATTCTGATTGATAACGAGAACTAGTACAAACAAAACCAACACTGGCAACAGACTTACTTTTCTTTCAATCTTCACTCTTTTCTTTGTGGACATCCGTTTACTTTGTTTCTCTGCAAAATGTATAAAAATTTTATTATTCACTTCAGAGATAATATTGTATTAACAAGTGAAACCAAACACGCACACACACACACATTTTATATATACTATAGTAATACTTTTTCTCTCTCTCTCTCTCTCTTTCTCTCTCTCTCATACACACACACACACACACACACACACACACATGCATGCATGCACACACACACCCTGTTTTACATTATTTTTCAGTTGAACAAAGCCAGGGGAGGTTCATCCCTAAGAAAAAAGTACAGGCCTGTAGTGTTTCTTTAATGCTAGATGGGCAAGGGTTTCTGTTTCATATTGCCGCAAGAATAATGAGGTATTCATTAACTGATTAAGAGTATCTTCTGGAAAGGTAAAGATGGCAGTTACTGAAACCTACCTCCATCTCCCATCTGTTTCACTAAACAATTTTTTCTTACCCTGCCACTCGCTGCTTTGATGTGGGCATGCTCACAAATGAGAAAATGCCCCTGGCCAATGAGACACACACACTCACCCATACATTCAGAACAAGACATACACAATATACATATTTATAAACACACAAAGTGGCAAACACTTTGATGCAAATATATGCTACTGGTTCAACTGAGTAACAAAATATGCTGTACATTTCCAATGGCATGACAACTGCACATATACTGTGAACTTCTTGCACAAAAGCAATCTGCATGAAACTTATATCACTCCTAAAAGAAAAAATACCATCATATGATGCCAACCTGCTGTAACAGTATTCCGATAAATTAATCCTTTCTATTTACCTTGTTGTTCCAGTAAGTTAACCTATTCAGTTTTACTTTTTCATACTACCCATCAGCTTCCACAAACTTCCCCAGTGTTCCTGATAATGCACCAAAGTACATTTTCATGCACACCTAAACTGCACTTTTCATCTTCCTATTCCAGTCTTGTTTTCACTTAACTTGACTTTACTGTTGTTTATCGATCTGAACTGGTTTTAATATACACATATGATGATACAGGCAATTTGGCTTGGCAGTCACTGGTAGTAGTGATCACAGCCATGCTGATAAACCAAACCTCAATACTAAATCTGTGTTGCTAAGTTTTAATTTGCATATTTTGCATATTGAATTACAATAAAATCTTAAATGAAATATGGAGCAAACAAAAACGCTAAGGCTCATCACAAGAAAGTTTACTAGCTCTACAAAATAAATAAATAAAATAATAAACAAGGCATTAGTATTCATGACCACAAGATCTAGAATCCTCATGTAGAACTACTTGACTGATAGTGATACAGTATTATCTACACTGCCAGTGCAGAGTAAGTTGTATTATATTTATAGTACAAAGTTTATAAATGCTACTTGCAGTTTGTGCAATGTACGTACGCATCATATTAATCAAGCATGAGGATTGGTCACTCAAGAGAGGGAATGTTAAATCCAAGGATTATATTTTAGATCTATAGAAAGGTACTGATTTTTCAAAACATTTTTAAAGACATACACATGTATATATATATATATATATATATATATATATATATATATATATATATATAATATAAATAAATACTATATATATATATATATATATATATATATACATTGTGAAGACATACACATGTATATATATAAAATATATATATTGTGTGTGTGTTCTATTTATTGGATGACCCTCATAGCACTGATTTTCACGAAGATGGAAATAGGCCATATGGCAAATACTAGAAATGTAGGCCTACTGTTTAAAGGAAAGTGCTGTTAGAACATGACATCAAGGTTATGTAGGCTTTACAAGTGGTGGAAATGGAATGCTAGAGCCATTCTCATTGACAGACATGACTGAAGGAAGAGACCTGTAGACACTTTTGAGTTTTGGAGTTTGGGTGGCATGATGAGCACTGCTCGTCTTATCATCACTAAGATGAAGTCTATTCTGTCACCGTCATCCAAATCGTGAGTTCCGCTAGGGGCCTAGGAATCGTCTGAGCAACATCTAAGTCAAAGTGGTGTACAGTAAATCGAGTGATCGAACGACGGATCTGAGGATCAACTGCAAAGCATTCATGATTCACGCATGAGAATGAGAAGCAATGACACTAGCTACTTGTATAGTACAGAAAACAAACAATAGGCCCTACACTGTACAGATCAGATAACTGGGCGTTAGTAAAGGGACGCCATAATTTAGTTAGTGGACAATTGCTACTATAACAAATTAATGTTTTATAAGGACGTTAGTTTAGAGACTAAATTCTAAAGGCCAGATGATGATGATCATGATCAGATGATGATCATGGACATAACTGATACAGTGATCATACTCATGATACTGAATCAGTGAATGATAGTGATACTGAGTGATCATACTCATGATACTGAATCAGTGAATGATAGTGATACTTTAGGTATGTCACAATCGGCGATTACGCGTGCGCGAAAACTGTAGCGGACGACTGTTACCGGCGTGGCGGCACATGTGAGAGGGTAGGCAAACAATCGCTGTTTGTTTCGTTAATGTATTCATGTGTCCGATAATTACCGATCTGAATACCGAAGTCCGTACTTTTCCCATGATGACCTGGTCATTTTCACGAGCTTCCTCTGATTTGCTGACGTGGCAGTGGTGGTGTGACTTTTGGTGTGTGCGGCCGTATCTCCCAAACTTACGGGTATGATTTTTAGTGTCAAATAAAGTGACCACCAATAAGAACATGCATTTTCCTACTTATGTGTAAAATTTGGTGCAGATATTATTTTATTAAACCGTTTTACACCATATTACAGATGGTGGGTGTGGTGACTGTTGTTATTGCCTTACGCCGTTACGGCCTATCTGTGCCGATTCACCGTTTTCTTTTGGTCATACCAGCTGAACCTATTGGAGTTAAAACTTCATTTTTCACGACATATACGATAATGCATTTGTAACTTACTGTGTAAAATTTGGTGAACAAATTTTAAGATAAACTCGAAATACAAGCTTCTGTTTGACGCTGGTTGTCAGTCTAGATCTAGTAGATGACTCGGCAAACTGCGGCAATGGGCAGTCAAACTTCAAAGGTCTGCTACCCCTCATTATCAGCTTCTAGACTTCTGGACTTTAGATTGTCAGATTGGATAAGATTAAAACTCGCACGACTAGGCAAGTTTAAAAGAATCCAGTTATGTAGTTTGGAAAAATAGAAAAAATGAAAAAACGGAATCTAGATCTAGTGTATGTTGTGGCTTATTAGTCAAGTGAAGAATCGTATGATAATGCAGTGGACTATGACATTCCAAAATTTTCTCTGGCTTGTGATGTTATATTTGGAGACCTTGTCTTGTCATGAATCCATTTCAATTCTGTACTATTATTACCATCTGGCTCAACATACCCATTTCACTCCTGCCTGTCTGATATAGAACTGATGCATCAGCCACAGCAAAACCAGACAGGACATACAAAATCAAATACTGTTCTGTCTTCCTATTCTCCTTTGCTACATTACAAGGTCTGGTGTCCACATGCTTCAGCTATGCTTGGTAACATTTAAGTAACTTCTGGCTGCACTGCCATAAAAACAGTCCATATATGCACACCACAGCATTTTACATGGTTTAGTTCATAAACCATACATTCCATGGCAGATTTTTTTCTGAATTACTCAATTAGTGTTTTTGTTTTGTAAAGAAATACCAAGAGATTTTGTTATCTCGTGTGTGTGTGTGTGTGTGTGTGTGTGTGTGTGTGTGTGGTGTGTGTGTGTGTGTGTGTGTGTGTGTGTATACTGACAATGCATACTTTCATGTACATTATTTAACGTGAATCATAATGCTGAAAAAGTAAAGTTGAGAAGAATATATAGGGGTCCTATTTGCCATCTTGGTGTTGTATTTTGCTTCATAGGATAACAAGTGAACAAATGACAGGTATGTAGTATTATGTTGGTGTTACTGATGGGGATGTCAAGGGCTGTTTCAGTATAATATCTCCTTCTTCTGGAAAATCTGTGGTAGAAATTTCCTTTCCTGTCATTCTCTTTTTCTTTGCCTTGATTTTGTCCTTTGTCATATCTTCCTTTTTCATTTTCTGTCTTGCTGATCCATTCACCTCTGGTAAGTTTTCCATAAAGCCTCTTTGAATTGATAATAGGATACATAATTAATGAATTGTATTTTTTAACTGTAAGTAAATGTGAACTGCTTAGTGGCAATATCAGATATATTTGCCAGTTTTTACACACATGAATGCTTTTGTGTATTTATGTGCTAATGGTCCCCCCCCCCCCCCCAAATCGTTCTGGTGATGATCTGGGTGGGGTTGCCAATGCCAAGGGTATATTATTTGATTATTTGTGTGAATGCCCTGATATACATGTACTTACTACTTAATTTTCTTTTCCGTGTTTGTTTTTTGCATGGTCCTTTACATGTTTACACGTGTTTCACTTGAGATGGTTGTACCCTCGACATAGATCTGAGTACTGGGTTGGGCTTTAAACACTAATAATGATAATGCCAATAATCATCAGGAATACATAGTAGCCTTTCATATGAACTAAATGATGTGGAGCAGTCTTTTTCATCACTGTATCGGATGGAGAGAAGGAAATGGCATGGTTGTACTGAGAAGAACAGTGACTTGTATGCTGCATGTATTTAGCAAAAAATTATTGGGAGTGATGGACAGCAAAATGATGTCAAGAGAAGCCTTCCTGTCAAGTGTGTACACTTTAAGGGGACTGGGGTGCATGTAGATAGTAACACTTGGAATTGGATACCCTTCATGTATAATCTTTTGTTTTTTCCATTTTTGTTACAGTTTAGATTTGCATTTGACATATTTGGTTTTTACACAGATGACTTTCATGATTCCATTCTTAGAATGTCTGCACATTTTTGTGATTTCTTCATTTGGCAAGCTGTAAATCAAATGTGACTACGGATTCTGTGCTTTTTTGTTTGTTTTTTATTTGGTATGTGTGGACTATTTGTATGTAACTCAAGTAAATGTGTTTCAGAAGTTTTTTGTTTTTGCAGTACAGCTTATTCTTATATCTGGTGTTTGTGCATGTATGTTATGATATATTTCTGCTAATGCCCTTTTCATCTTGTTACCTGTTCTGTGGATTTATTTTGATGTAGCATTATGGGTCAGTCTTTGTGTTTTTTGTTTGCATTTAATTTTGTTTTTTGAGTGATAACTGATATACATATAGATATTTACATAAATATATATATGTGTGTGTGTATGTGTGTGTGTGTGTGTGTGTGTGTGTGTGTGTGTGTGTGTGTGTGTGTGTGTGTGTTTACACATACTGATACTTATATGTACACTTATAACACATACACCCACAC
Organism: Monoplex corrugatus; assembly: GCA_030674185.1. Lineage (NCBI taxonomy): Eukaryota > Metazoa > Mollusca > Gastropoda > Littorinimorpha > Ranellidae > Monoplex > Monoplex corrugatus. Next base: position 23,907,907 of record CM060312.1, on the reverse strand, counting down.
AGATATTTACATACATAACACATTATCTTTCATGTTGTATGACAGCTTATGAGAAAGTGTGTGTTTACGCAAGGAAAAAAATTACAACTTTTTCAAAAAAAGTTTGCTTGTTAGGGTAAATAATTGAAAAGAAACACTGTCCTTACTACCAGCAGAATTTTTAAATCAAAATTGCAAGATGAAATTTCCAGAACAGCAAGTTATAAACCAATTCAGTCTGTGAATCTTTTCTACCCCTCAGAACAGCTTAATTAGTAATTAATCTGTAATCTTAGTCTTGATAAAGACTCAATTTCTAAGTTACCAGGAAACTTGAGAGGTCTTTTCAGTGAAATATTCAATTTTCATTTCTTTTTTAAGGGTATTTATACTACTGGAAACGCACAACGGACCATGATTAATGACCAGTTGGAATTTCCGTGTGCGTGTGGAAGGAGATTCACCACCAAACGCGGCATGAAGATCCACAGGACAAAAATGGGCTGTTTGAAGACACATTCGAACCAGCAGCAGCGCACTGCGATAGCAGGTGAGACGTTGGATGACCAAGGCCAGGAATTAAACCATAGTGCCAAGGACATCCACGCTGACGGTTCTGATGCGGATTTTGCACAAGCTCTTAACGCCAAACGTGGAAAACTCAATTTGCCGCCTGCCGGTGCAAAAGAACAATGGGAGAAATTAGATGAGGAACTTGTCCTTAAGCTGAATGCGCTAATAGGGAACAGTACGCTGGAACACAAACTTGACACATACGGAGACATCATATACTCTATCTGCAGGGACACTTATGGAGTGAAGCAGCCAAAGACAAAAACGCCTCCCCAGAAATCCAGAAGACAGCAACAGATGGAGAGCATCCGGAGGGAGAAAAGGAAGCTTAAAAAGCGAATGAAAACTGCCTCAGAATTCGAGAAGCAAGGGCTCCTGGAACTCTGGAAAGATCTGAAGGCCAAACACAATGCTCTCAGCAAAGTGGAATCAGCAAGGCGAAGAAAGAGCAAAAAGAAGAAGACTCAAGATCGTTTCTTCAAAGATCCCTTTGACTTTTCAAGAAAGCTGTTTGAACAACCCAAATCAGGGACTCTCACAGTGGGCAAGGAAACCCTAGAGCAGCATCTCAGGGAAACATATTCCGATTCTCAGCGCGAGGCACCACTTGAAATCCAGAATCTGGTTTGGCCTGCAGCGCCAGAAGGAAAATTCAATAACAAACCACCAACACTGGATGAAGTGAAGAACGTAGTAAAGAAAGCCAGAGCCAAGTCAGCACCTGGACCAAACGGAATACCATACCTGCTCTACAAGAAATGCCCAAAAGTGCTCGAGTGGCTCCACAAGATGATTCGATCAGCATGGAGGAACCAGAAGATCAGTGACCAATGGATGAGAGCTGAAGGAGTGTACATTCCGAAGGAGCAGAACTCCAGCAGCATCAATCAGTTCAGGCCAATATCACTTCTGAACGTCGAGGGGAAAATCTTCTTCTCTGTTATGGCAGCAAGATTGACAAAATACCTGACTGAAAACAAGTATCTGGATATGTCAGTCCAAAAGGGAGGCATACCAGGAATGCCTGGATGCTTGGAACATGCCACGTTGATTTGGGATGCCATCCAAAAAGCAAGAACAGAGAAGAGAGACATTGACGTAGTTTGGCTTGATCTGGCGAATGCATATGGATCAGTTCCACACGATATGATCCAGCTGGCTCTTGAAATGTATCACATCCCAGAAAACATCCGAACAATGCTGAGGAAGTATTTCCAAGGGTTCTCAATGCGGTTCTCTACCAAAGAATACACCACGGACTGGATAGACCTAGAGGTGGGCATTGCAATGGGCTGTGCAATCTCTCCCATACTGTTCGTGTTGGCAATGGAAGTCATCTTGAAAGCTGCAATGAAGAGTTCAGGTCCAGTGAATCTGGGAGATGGATACCAGATGCCTCCTCTGAAAGCTTTCATGGATGACACAACAGTCTTGTCCACGGATGAGGAAGAGACACACCAAATCTTAAAGCAGCTGGATGAGCTGGTGGCCTCTTCAAGAATGAGGTTCAAACCTAAGAAATCCCGAAGTCTCTCACTGCGAAAAGGAAAAGTGGCAGATTCAGTCAAATTCATGGTAGCCAACCAAGCCATCCCCACTGTCACAGAAGAGCCAGTAAAAAGTCTCGGAAGATGGTATGATGACTCCCTGAAAGACACACAAAGGGGATGTGAAACCAAGCAAACAGCAGAAGAAGGCCTGAAGAAAATAGATAACTGCGGACTGCCAGGCAAATACAAAGTCTGGTGTCTACAGTTCATGCTGATACCAAAGCTGCTGTGGCCACTGCTAATCTATGACATTTGCACCAGCACAGTCGAAGCAATGGAAGCCAAAATCAACAAATACACAAGAAAATGGCTCGGTGTCCCACCTGGTCTCACTGATGTTGCATTCTACTGTCGTCAAGCAATGCTGAAGCTACCTCTGAAATCCATAGTGGAGGAATACAAAGTTGGAAAAGCAAGACTGTTGAGCATGCTGGAGGAATCGGAAGACAATATCGTGAGATCAGTTCATCCAAAGCTGAGAACTGGCAGAAAGTGGAAAGTCCAAGAGGCTGTAAACAATGCCAAGAGAAACCTCAGCATCAAAGAAATAATTGGACACACGCAAACCAACAGACAGGGACTGGGAGCAACAAAAATGCAGTGGTGGTCCAAAGCCAAAGGGAAGGAAAAAAGAGACATGATCATACAGGAGTTGAAGGAAGAAGATGTCAAAAGAGTGCAGAAGGCAGTCCAGCAAGGTCAACAGGGGCAATGGACAACATGGGACAGTGCACTCCAAAGAAGTCTCAGCTGGAACGATATGTGGCACATGGCTCCTCTAAGGATAAGCTTCCTCCTCAGATCTGTATATGACCTGCTCCCCTCGAATGCAAACTTAGTGAAATGGGGGAAAGCAGACGACCCAGCATGTCCGCTCTGTCAGAAGAAACAAACAGTGGAACATGTCCTAAGCTCTTGCAAAGTAGCGCTAGCCCAAGGAAGGTATACATGGAGGCACAACCAAGTTCTGAAAGTGATCACAGATGTGGTTAGCGAAAAAACCATGACCCCAAACGCACCAATTGCTATGACAACGTTCTACAAAGCAGGAGGGAAACAGGTCTGGCCCGAAAGTGCTATGACAACCAGCACATTGCCAAAGGGTCTTCTGGACGGAGCAGTCGACTGGGAGTGTACAGCAGACCTCCCAGAGTGGAGAAATTACCCAGATGTCATCAGCAAGACAGGCATGAGACCAGACATCGCTCTCCACTCTGACTCCTCGAAACAAGTGATTCTGATAGAACTCACTGTGCCATACGAAAGCAGAATGGAAGAAGCACATATCTACAAGACCGAAAAATACGCAGGTCTTGCCAGCACCCTGAAGAAAGCAGGTCTGCGGGTCAAAATCTTCGCCATAGAGGTCGGGGCAAGAGGGTTTGTGGGCACCTCCGCTTATGATCTCATGAAACAACTCGCCATTTCTGGGAAGAAGAGGACTAGAGCCCTTAAAGCGATGGCAGAGGCAGCAGAAAGGAGCTCAAGCTGGATCTGGGCAAGGAGGAACGAAAAAAGTGAACTTCATAAGGATTAAATTCCCTACAGATGATGTGTGCCCCGTTAGCACATTGGTAAAAACCGCGTACCGCAGTTCTGAAGCGCAGAATCGCCCAGGTTCGATCCCCGGCGTGGGAAAAAAAAAAAAAAAATAGACAACAGCAGAAGGGCATCCAGGAGTCATGACCTGGATGTGGCCCAGCCCCCCGAGAGTGTAAGGAATTCAGGGCCGAAACACTTGTCTAAAGGGGGTTACTTCTCTGAAGACCTTCTGTTGTCTAGCTCTCCCTAGAGTTTCTTTCTACCTACCATCACAGGCTCACAATTTTTTTTTTGAGTTAATCAATATGAATATACTTACATACATCTATACACATATATATGATATATAATAATACACACACATATTATTTATAATTAAAAACATATATATATAAACCAAGAGTAAATACATAATAAAAAATAAAAATGCACAGGTTGACAACTTCTTGTTTAAAGGTGGTTTTTCATGAAAAACTGTAGGCCTAATTAATTGATTATTACATAAAGATTGAGCCTAATGGTATTGAATAACTGTTGTAATTTATCATGATAATTATCTTGAGGCTTTACTCAACAATTTTCAAGTAAGAAATTTGATGATTTTGGAAACTGTAAAGATTTTCGGAATCTCAGTTGATCTTCGCTTCAGCCAGTTAAGGCAATTAATGAATTAATTGTTAATTAATGCATGGACTCAGAGATTCATGAAGGTCTTAATCATCTTGGCTAAACAAAGACCTTTCTACTGATATTTGATTTTTTTCAATCGGTTCAGTCGTTCCAAAGTTATGGTGCTTTTTGTGATGAAACGGCACACACGCGGTCACAGTTTTTGCTATGTATAGGCCCCTAATGTAATCCAATGAAGGAAAACGTCGAAAATTTAATTATTCAAAAAATCGTAACTTTCGTCACAGACAATCAACCGAAGAACTTTTAATACCATTTTAAAGTTCTTTTTTGGCTCTTTTCAATGACGGTAATTGCATATTTAATAAAAATATCTGAATTTTTTTGTAACATACCTAAATACTATACTTCAGTCCAGATGACGATTGACACTTAACAGTTCCTAAGCAGCTTAATTTGTTATTTCCTGCCATACAAGTTAAATCGGAGAGTAAATTATCAACAAAGAAACTGGAGAGTAAATTATCAACAAAGAAACCCCGAAAATTTTCACACAAAACTTACTTAGACCAACCATGGTTTCTTCACAGGGTGTACTCAGTTCGGCCTACTGTATCCACTATCCGCCATACAACGAGACAGTTAACCACGTGTTCCGGCTGTATTCGCCCCATCATGCAAAGCTACTGCAGAATTGTAAACTTTCTAATATTTAATTTTTTAATATCTACCTCGGCAGTGGATTTATGTTTTAATTCAAGCAGAAAAAAGATAAGTGAATTGCAATTATTGGTTATAGTGCAAAATCGAAAAATATCGTGCTGACGTTACCACGTAACTAACATGGCGGCACTTTCAACGCTGCCGGTGCTGTGGAAGGGCAACTTCTGTGTACTGCTATTTCTTTGTTTATTTCACCGTTATGAATACAGTGTTGTCTGTACTATGATCAGTTCTACAAGAGCTTCAAGAAACAAAGCTGTATATTCTAATGATTTTGTGTGAATAGTCTGAGTACTTTCCACCACGAAATGAGTCACTTGTCCACTTCAGGCAGTTTTCACTTTTTCATTGCTTTTAAATGTACATTTACTGCTCTTTCTAATCAAGAAAACCATTTTAAAATCGAACAATAAATACCTGAGGTACAGCCTTCCAAACATGGCACTCTTCCGAAATACAGTTTTGAGAAAATCAAGAAAAACGAAAGTGAAAGTTCAGCATGATGCATGAGCATCAGCATGTTGGGTAGTGTAATGCAAATAGCTTTTTCACTAAGCAAGAACCACAATATGCGTAATTTATTGAATGTAGAATGTGTAGGAAGGGTTCTGGCATCCGCTAAAATCAACAAATCCATAACGACCCCTGACACCCCTCTCGCTTATTTTGCCCCATTGTGCAAAGCGCTGCCAGTGGACAAGCAACTCATTTCGTGATGGAAGGTCGCAATTAGTCTTTGTTCTCCGAGATCGATTAGATTTGCAATAGCGATCAACGACGAGAGACAAGAGCAGTTTAGGCGTCGATTTAGGTCTGTCTGGGTTTTGGATAAGCATATATGGCGTAATATTAAACATTTTCTATCCTGACAAACGCAACCCCCAGGCCTAACCCTCCCACGACGGCACAAGTGCCCAAGGGAATCGCCGACCCTAACGTCAAGGCCAGTTTGGATCGGGGGGAGCGGGGCTAGACTTGCAGCTAAGGAGCAAATGCAGAAGGTTGTATGAAGGGGAGAACTTTATATTTGGCGTGTTTTTTATACTGATGTTGACCGTAGATTGATAATGTGTCTTTATTCTAAATCATATGGGGCCTACATTTTTGTTTTTTTAGTTATTGTTCAGACTTTATTCAAGAGGGAATCATTGCACTCGGACAGTTCCATGTATGCAACTCCACCCAAGTCTACCAGCAAATGTGGCAGACTGAGCCAGCACAAAATCCTATCCACTGGCAAGGTCTTGAAATGAGGAGGGGAAGGGGGTGGGGAGAACTCTGAGAAGGGACCCATGAAACGCCAAGCTGACCTTTTTTTTTTTTGCTGACTCCACCAGAATGATAGAAACATTAACTTGACTAAGATGGGCAATGAACAGGCCAACTTTTAAAGTTGAGAACTGGGATTAAACTCGAGATATCAGATCTTGAGACCACTGCTCTAGCAAAAGAGACAACCTACCCACGAAAAACATAATTCAAAATAGGCCTATGTTTAGGCCTATCAGTTTTGTTCACCAGTTTCTAATACAGTCAGACCTCCCCAATGCTTATTCACCAGTTTCTAGTACAGTCAGACCTCCCCAATGCGATTTTCCCAGTTGAAATAGACGCCTTCAAATTTCTGTGATTGTATAGAGTAATACTGAGTGGGGAAAATAACTTGAAAAGTATAATTGAAGAGAGAAGGAGTTGGCACCTCTGCATGCTGTTTCAGCGAGTGCCAATTGCTGTGTGGACTTTGTCACTTTAACTTGACTGTGAAAAATGAAACTTGTCAATGTGACATTTCATTTTTCTACAGTAACATGATTGTCAGCTTGATATAGTGGAAAAATGAAATGTCACATTATTAACCAGTTTCAGCGTGTGTGGTCTTACTCGACTGACAGTGATAATGTGGGAAAATGTCAGATTAATCTGACTTTCGTTGGTACAGTGGAAAAAATGAAATATCACATTAATTTGACTGACAAATTGATGCAATGAGAGAACAAAAGTTAACAAAATGATTTAGTGTTTTCAGTTTGAAAGAAAGAAGTTGGTTTAACCCTCTGACTCCCACATCCTGTCCACCTGCTTCCTGCATTATCAACCATGTTAGCAAAGCAAAAACTTAACCCTTTGCCTTCCTCACCCTATCCACCAACTTCCTGCATGGTGAGGGAGTCGAAGGTGTACATTTTTGCAGTCGGTGGATAGGATGTGGGAGTCAGAGGGTTAAATAATTCTCTTCGTATGAAATATAATGGTTGCCTTCATGTTTTTGAAAAAGAAATGAATGAAACAAAATGTGAGTCGACATAGTTTCTGTATGTCAGAACGAAGCTGAAGAAATAGACAAAATAAAAAGTAAATTCTCTTATTTCTCATAAAAAGAAAGAAAGAAAAAAAATGAGTGAACATAAACATGTGTAGCGAGTTAAAGTAGTTTAGAGAATAGCATTTTACAAAAGATTATTATCAGCATCAACCCTCCAGTGAGTTACACAAGCCTATCTAGTTATTATTTATTATCAGCATCAACCCTCCAGTGAGTTACACAGGCACATCTAGTTATTATTTATTATCAGCATCAACCCTCCAGTGAGTTACACAGGCATATCTAGTTATGAAACATATAAAATACATATTCATACAGATTTATAACAATTCACATTATCATGATTACATGTTCTGTAATTCATGTAGGCCCTACCTCTCATTTTTTTGGTCTTTTTTCTTTCATTCTTTTTTAATCATGCACCTCTTTTTTTCAGTATTTTTTCTTTTCTGTCTTTTTTTGTTTCTTCTTTTTTTCTTGAATATGAAAGAAAGCAATACTGTAATGTTGCTGTAAAGGAAATTACAAACACCCAATGGTCACATATTTAATGAAGTGTTGTTAATGGACTGTCACACTGCTTCCACAGGTAAAATTCATCAATCAGGTTAGGTTACCTTGCTTCCAGAACCCCTTTTATTGATCATTTTGATGTGGTTGTGGTTTTCGTGACAGTGTATAAACAAGATTGGTTCATATTGAATCAATGTGTGTAATTGCATATATGGACAATGGCAACAAAATGTCTTCTGGTTGTGAACCCCAACCATTCTTCATAAAGATTGACCCTTTTGACTCCCGCACCCTGTTCAACCACTGCACAAACATAATAAGTTTTTGCTTTGCTCCCATGGTTGACAATGCAGGATGCAAGTGGTTAGGGTGCAGGAATCAAAGGGTTAAGACCTTAGATAAGGCTGTATCTTTGGCCGTTGTGGTTAGGGTGCAGGAGTCAAAGGGTTAAGACCTTAGATAAGGCTGTATCTTTGGCCATTTCTGCTTTGACTATTCAACTGTTAATGGCTTTTTCGTCTTGTACCAACAGCTGTACTGTGACTTTGCGCACTCTTGTTGGGTTTCTTTTGTTTTTGTTTGTTTGTTGTTGTTTTTTTAGACAAAATCAGCGGCAGTTTTCTTCTCCAGCAATGTGTATGATGTCATAATCATAAGCTGCTAGCAGAAGACCCCATCTTTTTATTCTGGCAAAAGTGAACCAAGATACATGCTTACCTGGGTCAAAGAAAGACACCAGAGTTTTGTGATGTCATTAGAAAATGTCTCCCAAGGAGGTAGGCCTATTGCTTGAATTTAGTCTTTCTAAAACTCACAGCAAGAGGAACTTTACCCAGCTGTCTTGCTGGTTGAACATTCTTGAAGTGTGGAAAACTGGTATAAGTTTGCCATCATCTGCTGGCTGAAGAATGCTAATGGGAGATGCATCTGTTTGTAAAACCAGCTTGTTTTGAGGCTTGCAGTGTCACTATGTTGTTTCATCTGACATTTTGGCTTTGACAAGTCTCAAAGATTTTTCTTCTGTCAATTTCTATTTGACATCTTTCTTCAACAGAACATACAAGGTGTCATGACTTCCGCAGAATTCAGTACAAAATGTCTCAGGAAGTTTGCAAGGCTATAGAAGCCTGTAGCCCTGCTTTGTTTGTAGGTGCTGCAGCTCCATTGATGTATTTGTCTTGTGATAATGAAATCCCTTTTTTCTGAAATAGTGCATCACGAACTCGAATATTTGTTTTAAAATTCAAGTCCTTCACTTTGAAGCCTTTTGTTGTTGTTGTTGTTGTTGTTGTTTTGATTTTAATCATTTTCAAATACATAACATTTAGAAACATCTTGAAATGTATACAAAGCATAAACAACAGATATGACAAACAGGCATTCATTATTATATGTTGAAATACAGCAGGTAAAGAGATACAGATAAATACATAACAAAAAAAATTACATGAACACACATAAAATAATGAAAACAAAAGAAAAACACACACAGTCAAACAAATGTAACAAACAAATGGATGAACAATATCAAAATTCAGCAACATTCATATGTCAGCAATGACTGTATGCTTTGTGTGTGTGTGTGTGTGTGTGTTTTTTTGTGAAGCCTGCTTTAAACTTGAAGACAATCTTCATCTGTCCCCCTTGACATCAGAACATCCTCTGTGTAAGCTTTAGCTCCTCTGATAACACTCATTCTGTTGTCCTTTGAAAGATATATATGTGTTGCTGCAGTTATATCATATGGAAGTCTTTTTATTGACAATCTTCTGGGCATATTTATTGATGTGAATTTTTTCTTTCTGGAGTGACGTCAAAACGATGGTTAAGTCTGAGATAAATTCAGTTTCGTAAGTCTTTTACTTTCAGCTATCTTGTCAAGAATGTCCTTGAGAGTTGGAATTGGATATTCGTCCATTTCACAGAACTTGTTGATGGTACCAGAACATTCTGCACACATGTGGATAGATCCATCTTTTTGTCTTCTGCCGACTTGTTCAGTGTTGCTTCATCTGTGTCCCTAATGGCAAAAGGCATTAGTCTTGCTTTTAGTAAAATTGGTGTGTCACTGCAAACATTAACCTCTTTTTAAGTTGACTTTTGCCTCTTTTTAAGTCCTAGTCCTTTCACAGATAATGAGGGTATCGTTAAATATCTTCTCTTTCAATTATCACAGTGGAAGTAGGTCTCCACAAAGAGTGAATTTGCTCATTCTCTCTTTCCCCAACAGTGATGGTCCATCTATAATCCAAAACTCTGACAGCAAAAACTTCTTCTTCTGCTACTTCTAACTTCATCTCTTTTCACCCATGCATTGTATAACAGTTCCCCCATATCCTTTGAACGATACTAATGGTGATTTCAGTAAGTCTCAGACGTCATGTGGTTTCAGAAAATTGAGTTTTTGTACAAAAGATCAGTGTAACTGTGCTACCTGTGTCAATCTCCATTGTGATTGGAACATCTTGTGTACATACATGTACAGTCAACTTGTAGTTTAAGAGGAAGTGTCTGTTGAAGGGGAGTATACAAGATACAGTTTGCGTTCATTTACTTCTCTGGCCATTTCTGATGAACTGTCTTATTATTTGGTGGCCGGTCCAGTATGCACTTTATGCAGTTGACCATCCCTCTGTTTTTGAGAACAAACTTTTCTGAATGTAAGCTTTATGTGGTAATGACAGACAGCCCTAACATGTTGGCATGTTTGTGCTGTGTGGTGTGAAACTCACATCAGTAACAACCCATTTGTTTAGATTCTAAATCAAAACGAAGCAGTGTGCACTATATGATTATACGATTGAGGAAGTTACGAGCAGGCTACAAATTTGACAAATCTAATACAGCAACTCGAATATTTTTTTTTTTACGCATGAACAATGAAATAATGTTTCATTTCAGCTTCTAAATATTTCATAGTTTTCATATGCATGTTTTCAGGCTTGTCTTACCAAATTATTTGTCTGCTAGGTTTGTAGAGGCAAATCCTTGATCAGAAATATTTCATTTTGTGGTGTCCTGTATGGGTTGTGCATTTTCTTCAAGTTGCCAGCTGCTAAAATATGGTTGCTTTGTTGCTTTGCATGCAAAATTATTTTAAGATGAATACTGTGGTCTGTCTGGAAACTGGTCTACTTCGTATGCATTATGTACTTTAATGCCTTGGTCAGTGCTCAGACATGTTTTTTAATGTTTGTGACTGGTATAGGGATGATCATTGTGGATTTGATTCACTTAACATTTATGTGATTTGTTGACTTCAAATTTGCTCATTATAATGTAATGCAGAGAGAGAAAGTGAGAGATTGTGTGTGTGTGTGTGTGTGTGTGTGGTGTGTGGTGTGTGTGTGTGTGTGTGTGTGATACATCATTTGTGATAAAGGGAGGATGAGAGAGTGAATTCATCATTGAAAATTAATATATTGACATTTTCAGACTCCTTGAAAATGTCTAAATTTCAAGATTTATAGCAATTGCATATCATCTTAATTGAGGAAATTAAGTTGGGTAGGCCACTGAGCAACAGACTGCTGTTTTCGAAAAAAAAAAAAAAAAAAAGAAAAGAAAAGAAAAACCTGTATAGTAGTCTCATTCTTACAACAATTAATTCTTTTTTGAAAGATTGTTTCAGTATCATCAGTCATACCACGTTGTGTTGTTTAAACAAAAAACACTATCTTCATTTAATGTTGCATATTCTGCTCTTTTCTTAATCCGAAAGTATTATTACATTTTCTTTTTGAAGTGAATCTCGGACTTAAAACTTACACGTTCATTCTTGCACAGTAAGTAAAACCATTTTTTTCTTTTCATGTTTGTTTTTTTACTTATTATTGTACTTTTTTTACAATACAGGATAGCGTGTTCTTTTTCTTCTGCATCATTATTTTTCCACTTAATCATATTTTGTTTATATTTTTACATCACAGGAGTTGCAAGCTAATTAACAAACAGCTGAGCCTGTGACTCTTTTTTCCCATCATCCTTACTTGCCTTTTCAACACGTTGGTCATATGCTGATGATTGTCAAGAAATTTACAGTCTACTGACAGATTGTAATACATGTCAACCACTATTTTCGTCACACCATGGTAATCTACTTGTCATACATTTGTCAACGAACACAACCTATTTGAGTCACAACACAGCAACCTATCTTTCATAGCGTAGTAAAAACTGTAACAACTAACATACAAGCGGTAGGTGTGAATTGATGTCAGGATGGCCATGCATCATGCACTCGCATACCGCAAAAATGAATATGAAGTAAATGAAAATGAATATAATTAGACAAAGTGAATTCCAAATCTCAGTGGATACCACAACATTTCATAGAATATTTCTTCAGCAGGCACTACAGAGATGATTTACCCACCTAGTTACAACAAGGAAGGAAACAACTGCCAGACTAAGCTTCAACTCTTACCCCAAACTAAACTTCATTTCCAATTCGCTCCGATAACCTCCTCCTTCCTCTTTGAATCAACCGCTAAACTGCTTGTGAGGATCACTGTTTTTCCCAGTCGTTAGGATCAACATAACTCCTGGTACCCTCCATCCTAGGGAAATCACTCCCCTTCTTCATGCCTCTTGTAAAGGCACCAGTTGTGTTCCTTTAGGTAAAATAGGTCTATCCCCCTGTGCATCACATAAGAAACCCCCCCCCCCCCCCCCCCCTTAAAGCACTGTTTACTAATGTTCTTCATGTATTTGTTAAAGATTAAAGATCTCTCCTTTTGGACAGAATGAGTATCAGACAACATTTGAATACTATACCATCTGTGAAGCCACAACACAAGCTTGCTACTGCTGTGCAGAAACGTGATATTTTTGATGCAAATTTTTTTTCATTTTGCGCCTGTTTTGTTTGTACACCATAGTAGGCCTACTTAGAAAGTATTGAAAAAACACTGAATTATGGATAAACTGTACAATTTAATATGTATAGATTGTGCCGTTGGATTCTACTGAGACTCTTATCCAATGATGGATAAAGTTCTAATCCACTGATGAATAAAGAAACAAGGGAGGGCAGAAACTGTGGAGTTAAAACTACTGCAAACAGGAGGCAGGAACCTAAAGAGTTAAAGGTATTGTAGACAGGAAAGTAGAGTCAAATTACAAACAGGAGACAGGAATTATAGAGTTAAAGCTATTGCAAATAGGAACTGCAGAGTTAAAAGTACAAATAAGAGGTAGGAATTATAGAGTTGTAACTATTACAAAAAGGAGGCAGGATTTATTGAATAACTATTACTAACAAGAGGCAGAAACTGTAAAGTTGACAGTATTGGTGCAGACAGAGCAATTTCTACTTAAGCTTTTATTCATTTGTTGCATTCGTATCCTCACCATGAAGACTTATTAGAAGTGTTAATTTAGAGCTGGTATTTGATAATTGTCTATTGCTGTGTGCAAATGTTAGTTTCATTGTACCACTGTAGAATTTATTTTACAATGTATTGTCATTACAAATATCTTTTTTTACATTATAAGCTAGGCATCTGTTAACCCTTTGACTCCCTCACCCTGTCCACCAGCATCCTGCATGCATTGCCAACCATGCTGGCACAGCAAAAACTTTACCCTTTGATTCCCTGACCCTATCCACCAGCTTCCTGCAGGAAGGCAATGGACAGGGTGAGGGAGTTGAAGGGTTTTAGTTTTTGCACTTGGTGGATACAGTGCAGAATTCAGAGGGTTAATGTATTATCAGTTACATTTTTGTTTCAGCTGTGACTGGAACCTTCCTTAATGTTAATAAGATTTTAATTTTTGTTGCGTTAGGTTTCTTCAGAAAACTGTTTAGCTGTTGCTGTCATATTTACATTGATGTTATAGTGGTTTCCATTTTTCATTTTCTTTACAGTATTTATTCATTTTTCATTATGTTTTTTAAATTTCAAAGAATCAGCTTTAGCTGCTGGGGTAGTTGATTTTGCTTCTTCTTCTTCTCCTCTTGTTATCTTTAAATGCATCAGGGTGGCTGCTTTCATTTAAACAAAGGAACAGCCTTCAAAATTGAAGGCTTCTGGTCTCAGAGTTGAGGAAATTCAATATCTTAACGTGTAAATTATTGGATGTGAATATTCTAACTTTATTATCAGCCATGCCATAACAACTTCATGTAGTGTGTATATGTACACACATATAGGCCTACATATAATGTGTGCGTGTATACATGTATAGGCCTATATACACACATGCTCACTGTCAGCTGTCCATATATCACATTATCAACTGTGTTTTGCATTACCATTCCTTGTATGCTTGTTTTTCATTGGAATCAGTTGTGTATTGACATGACATTTTGTTCTTATTTCACCGAAAACTTACTTTGAAATGTGGGATGAATAAAATGATAACGAATGAGGTCAACATGAGTCATGTTTTTATTTCAGGTATGTTTGGGTGATAAACTGCACCAATCAATACAAATTTCCCTTCCTGTCATTCTCCTCCCAGGACACATATGCTTTGTACCCTTTAGTTTCAGTCATTGTGTTTGTTGCGAGTGCATGTTTGAGTGAACAATGAACGTGTGCTTTGATTTGATTTATACATCAAAATTTAGTGCTGTGTATATTTGTTTCATGTTAAGCAATAAATTAATAATAATGCAAACAAACTTGACAGATGTGGAATACATTGTAAATTTTAATGACTGATACACTCATAGAGATCACTGCAACTCTCTCATGCACAAGCACACAAACAGGGCTTACATACACACACACACACACACGCATATACACAGAGGGCATACAGATACAGAACATTCTCTCTCTCTCTTATATACACACACACACACTCACATACACATGGAGGGCTTACAGTTATACAGAACACACACACACATGCAGAAGTAATATTTATGCCAACACAAAACAGAATAATTTTATAATTATACAACCAGATGAGTAAGAACAGCTCAGTTATTTATACTGAATCTGCTGCTCAATTATGCTTACCCACAGTAACTCAGAAATAAAAATTCATCTTTTGCTGTCAGCCAAAAACACACTTCTCTTTCAGCCATCCATACACATGCAATCACACCTGAACAAAACAAAGCTATTTGTGAAAGACACATTTACTCAATAATCATATCTTGATGTTTAGTCATCACTGTAATGTCATCATCATCATCGTCGTCATCCCCTAGGCCTATATGGAATGCGGTTTCCAGCGCGCAACTCAATTGGCCTGCAAGAGCATCTGAAACGAGAAAGAAACAATTCATTAATCTTGTAAGCATACATACACATTACCACCACACATGTGCCATCACAAAAAATCATCTTTTTAAAAAAAAAAAAAAGTCTTTTCATGGACAAAGTCATATGTGCATGCACCCACTTTCATAACCACATGTCCGCAAATTAAAACAGATTTTTTTAAACCAGTTTGTCTATTCACAAAGTTACAAGCACATGTACACATAGTCACAAGTACACACACACACACGCATGCACACGCACACACAATCAACACACACCACGCACGCACCATCTTATCCACACATCAGGCACACAAGTCTCTCATTCTCATACATTCGTTCATACCACCTTTCACAGTCTGGAATATAAACCACACACATATAGAACCTTACACAGTGATACACAAATCACACACACATATAGACTATCTTACACAGCATGGCATAAATTCCAAACACATACGTATATATACACCATCTTACACAGTCTGGCATACAAACCTACACAGTCTGTCATGTAAACCTACACAGTCTGGCATACAAACCTACATAGTCTGGCATACAAACCACACACATACACACACCATCTTACAAAGACTGGCATACCTCCCCCCCCCACACCTACCAACTTACATAGTCTGACAAAGAAACCACATACACCATACGGCATACATAGGCCACCTTACACCATCTGGCATACAAATCACACACACATACTAGTATACACTGTCTTATTCGCAGTCTGGCATACATATCACCCAATTTACCACAAAAACATCATCCGCCATACAGTTAAAAGTAATACGTGTGAAAGAAATTCCAGCACCCGAGTTTTAAGAATCATCATGCACCAGTATTTCTACATTCTTCAGTGAGAAAACTTTAAAGCAAACCTTGGGGAAATTGGGTATCAGTTTGTATTCTCAAAGCCAAGGCATGCTAACCTTTTACTCCCACATCCTGTCCACTAATTGCAAAAACTTGATTCTTTCACTCCCTCACCCTATCCATCAGCTTCCTGTAGGAAGTTGGTCGACATGGTGAAGGAGTGAAAGGGTTAAATTTCTGCTCTGCTATCATGTCCAACAATGCAAAATATTGGTAGATAAGGTGAGGCAGTGAAAAGGTTAAGTTTCTGCTTTACTATCATGGCTGACAATGCAGGATGCTGGTGGGCAAAGTAAGGAAGTGAAAAGGTTAAGTTTTTGCTTTGCTATAAATAATGGCCGACAACAGAGGATGCTGGTAGACAGCATGAGGGAAACAAAAGGTTAGGTCAGAAGATTTACCACATCGCTTTCTGTTCTTTTTCATTTTTTTGAAGGCTTTTTTGCGGGCCTTGTTGGCAGGCAGAACTGCTACTTCAGGCTCACCCTGCACACATACACATACAGTGTGACACTTCATGGATCATGATAATAAGAAGAACAGAGTATGACAGGATACTCACTCAATGTTGGCAGGTTGGCAGGGAAAACAATGTCAAGCTAAGAAAAAAGAAATGTCGCCTCTTCAACAAACCACCTAACCTTTAGAGTAAATATATGCTGCTTTCCGACAGAACATGGCAAAGTTGGGTGTTAGTCCACTCTGTAAAATAACAATTGCAACGCTGACAAAAGTACCACTAATGAAATGAAATATTTACACATCACATAGGCTTACTTGAAAGTGTCAAAGCTCGGTGCACTGTCTGAATTGAATTGACAGAAGTACACAACATAAACACAAAATCAAAACTTGGTGTTCGCACCAGTACCAATGCGTGATCTTATATTTCAGTGCACTTGCTAGAAACACACACAAACAAATACATAAGTGAAGAATACTTCTCGTCTCCATGAACTGACACACACATGCTGACTGTTCAATGATTGTAACAAATTTTTCCAGAAAATAAACATGAGTGAATGTGTGGTCAAAGTTTGGTGTATCCTGATACTTGCCATGGAAGGAAAGCTAGCATTAGAAAAATAAGCTAAAACCAAGAACACCCAAACATTTTTTTGAAATCCCCCCCCCCCCCCCCCCCCAAAAAAAAACACAAAAAAACCACACCCCAAAACAAAACAAAAACAAAATTGTGACAGAAGGGCAGGGTAGCAGACTTGAGCGCCAGAAGACAGAAAGCAGGGTTATCAAATGTGTCAATATATGTGTACTTCTACTTAACACAACCGATTGTATGTGATTTGTGTTATCAATTCACACACACACACACACACACACACACAAAACACACACACACACACACACACAAGCAAACAAAAAAGACCTTTTAGACAAAAATTAACAGTGTGGTCTATGACAACTATGTGCAGGTAAATGACACCTCAGTCAGCATGAGAAAGGTTTGAACTCAGTGAGTGTGATGCGGCCCACACACTGGGCTACACGCACTCTCAGTATTAGCATGGCTGGTCATCACAGGCGTCATACCACACACAACAATGGGCGTAACAGTTAAGTAGGTAAGAAGTCAGACTTCCCACTGGAAGGTGTAGGTTCAATCCTGCCTAGATACCTCCCGCCTGGTGGGTAAAGGATGGAGATTTTCCAATCTCCCAAGTCAACATAACTGCCAACTGGCTTGTGCTTAAATCTCTTTCCTGCATATACACACACACAGAACATCAAATATGCATGCTAAAGATCCTGCTGTCATGTCAGTGTCCGGTGGCTTATGCAAACTTAGAAACACCCATCATGCATGCCCATGAAAGTCACTATATGCAGATTGTACAGAAAAAAAAGGCCTGTACAGTATGGGCAAAATAAGAAACATATGCTTGTCAAAGGTGGATGTGATGCGTCTAGTGTGTCAGCTAGTGACTAGTGACTGCGTGCTTGTCACCTCTCACTTTCACAGCCTACACCGCTGGCTAGCACTGCTGCTTGCAGCTAAGTGAAAAGAAGAGCAGAATGCGTAAGTCTCTTCCTGTCAGTACATAGCCTCTCCATCAGCACGTCTTACGTTGTGCCTCCTTGTGGCAACAGGCGGTAACTGAGCACCTCACAGACTCAGGCTAAATCTTGTAGGACTTGGAGGAGGTCTGCCCCCAGACGTGCGGCATGCAAGCCCACCGGCGTGTGGATATGCTCTGGTGCCCACGAACCAGATCCCCAAGCTATGGGTAAATAGCTTCACTGCCTTGTGGTCATCTCGGGAGAGAGTAAGGCTAAGGGAGTTAACCCTGAAAAAAAAAAAAAACGATGGAAGGCAAGGTGAAACCACCATCGTAGTTTCCCCAGGACAATCATGGACAAAAGAAAGATGAGTTCCATGGACAGCAAAGAAAACAAACGAGACAGTCTTGATGGAGGCAGACACAAGTAGATCACTCATAAGGAAGATTAGGAAAAGAGAGGCAACATTTATAGGCCATTTCATGAGTAAGGGGGATTTGGAACACCTGCTCACAACGGGAAAGCTGGAGGGAAAGAGAGCACCGGGTAGACCCAGGAAGTAAAATGCTAGACGGACTTGCGGAGTGGCTGAAGACGAGGCGGGTGGGGGAGATGCTTGGGGCAACAAGAGATAGAGACAGATGGACACGACCATGATCGCCAACGCCATGCGGCAAGGCACCTGACGATGATGATGACACAGAGAATATCAGAACACGCACACACTCCCACAGACACACACACCACAAAAACCATGGTCATCTGCCTTGCCAAAAACAAACATACAAGCAAACAACAAAGGAGACTTTTTAGACAGAATCAACAGTGTGGTGAAAGACACCTCAGTCAGCATGAGAAAGGTTTGAACTCAGACTGACACACTGGGCCAGACACACCCCTCAGTATTAGCATGGCTGGTCATCACTGGTACCAAATCACATACAACCACATACACAGATAGGGGGACACACAGCTACATATCTCAGTCGGAGGTATGATTGTCTCACTGTGCCATAGAACTCATCAGCTTACATGGATAAAAAAAGCCCTGTTGTTTCATTCAATTAGTTTCTTCCATTTTGCGCAAATTTCAGTTAGTAGAAGAACAGAAGAAGATAAGCAAACAACTTATGACCTATGTAACAAATAACAATGTCAAAGCGTGAAATAAAACAAACAGACAAACAAAAAACAAAAAGAGATTTGAGACCATGTAACTGAACAATCTGTTTATTAGCCTCTTATGTTATATAGACAAAGCCTGCCTGATCTTACAAATTAAGTCTGGAAGAACTGTCTTAATTCTATTAGTAATACACAAAAAGTGAATAAATGTTTAAGTGAATGATATAAGTATGCGTTCTGATTGGATTTTGCATCAAGATTTAGCAACGTATAAATATCACTATCATTATTATTATTATAAATAGTTATCGTGTTGGTCAAAAGTATGCAAAAGCACTAAACTATCATGATGTAAATACAGGACCATTTACCAATGTCCTTTAACTTGTCTCAAAACTTTTTCCTGGTAAAAAGGCACTAATCCAATGGATTCTGAAGCTATCACAGGCTATACGTTTACCTAGTTATCAATCTGTCACACATCACTGTCTGGGACTGGACGGGAATTTTGTGTCACAAGGGAACTTTTCCATATAAAATGTGGTTTGCTCTCCCTGGAGAAAGCATACTGATACAGTACAATGCCACCTTTTCTTCAAAACATTTGTCTGTAAATATGCATGTATTTCTGTTTATTTATCATTTGAAATAGGTCTTGTACCAAATTCCACCTAGGACAAAGTATTTGTTGCCATGAGTTCTTTTATGCACAGGGAACCTCACTTTACGTGACTTGTCCTATCTGAAGGACTACTCAATAACACCACTGAAGGTCCAATTTGTACAGAGTGGAGACAAATATCGAGAATCAAAAGCTGTGCAAAGAAAACACAAAGACTCCCTACCAACCAAGGTGGAACCACTCGACACCACCAGTGAACCACCACCTTGGGAGAGAAGACAGGAGCGCATTACCATCTGCACCTCAGTCCCCTACCTTGGCCACAAGGATGAACACAATGATGTCAGCAAGAGGTCCTTGACACTGGCCATGATGGAGGAAAGGTACCCCAAAGCAGCGTGGATACATGCCTTCACAGACGGGTCTGCCACGGACGCTACCAAAAGAGGCGGAGCTGGCGTGAACATCCAACTCCCCGATGGACGGCAGTTGACGAAGGCAGCACCTACGGGAATGCACTGCAGCAACTACCGAGCGGAAGTGGAGGCCCTGACTCTTGCTGCCGACACCATCAAGCAGATCACAGACGAACTAACACCTGTCGTCTTTCTGACTGATGCCAGATCTGTTCTTGAGGCCCTGCAGAACAACAAACAGCCCCGTCTGCAGGAAGCTCTACAAGACATCAAGAGCCCAAGAACAGTACTGCAGTGGGTGCCAGCACACTGCGGCATTGCTGGCAATGATGCAGCAGATAAGAGCAGCAAAGGAGGGTGCCAGCCAAGAGCAGGAAGACAACCCTGTGACCTTTGCAGAGATGACCACCATCATCAGGTCCCTGCACAACCAGCCACAGGCGGAGGACAGTTACCACCAGCTGTCCAGGCAACAGCAAGTCACCATATTCCGTCTACGAACTGGACATAACCGGTTAAATCACCACATGTCCAGAAAGCTCCGCCTTGTACCCTCTCCACTCTGCTCCTGTGGACTGGCAGAGCAGACAGCCGAGCACATATTGCAGGACTGCCCTGGTCTACGGAAGCTGAGGGACGAGATCTGGCCAGAGCCTGCCGGACTCCTGGAGAAGCTGCATGGCTGTGTGGAGGCGTTGCTGAAGACTGCCGATTTCGTCATGAGATCTGGTCTCCACGTTTGACGGCGTTAGACAAGAAGAAGAAGAAGAGACAAATATCCCTGCTATCTGTGATTTGCATAACAGACCTCAAGTTTCTCTCAGTATCCAGATGGGCACTTCATCCACTGGGCCACTTCTCTACTACATCTTAGTTACCTTTTTCCCTTCATTGTTGGGCTGCAATTCTCAACTTAACCCTTTCAACACTGCCAGGATTATAAGCTGACCAAACTGCCCATCACAGAAAATTTTGGTTTTTTGTCATGAACAGAAAGGGGTGCTTCACTGAAAACTCTAATATTTTCGAAACTCACCTGTCGGCGTCACCGGGAACAGTGTTGGCCGCCGCACATGATGTCCTCACAAGTTGCCTCCAGCACTCTCGATCTTGGCTAAGTCTGACCACCTCCTGGAGTTTCTTGCCACTGATGTTTGTGATGTTTCTAGCAAGTGATGCAGGTGGCCGTCCTCTGTTTCTCTTTCCTTCCACTTTACCTTGGAGGACAGTGGACATCAAGTCTGTTCTCTCATTACGGATTGCGTGTCCAACATATTTCAGTTTCCTCCATTGTATGAGTACTAGGAGCTTGCGTGTAGTACCCAACTCATTCAGTATGCTTTCATTTGAGCGCCTATCCGTCCATTTGACCCTCAGCAGTCTTCGGTAAAACCACAGCTCTGCTGCTTCCACTCGTCTTTCATCCTCTTTCTTCATTGTCCATGCCTCGCAGCCGTATAACATCACTGGCCAGACAAGACATTTTAAGAGTTTTATCTTAAGGTCTGCTGTTATGCTGTGGTCTTTCCAAATATTGTTCAATTGAACCATACTGTTCTTGGCCATTCCAATTCTCATCTTTATGTCTTTTGAGCATGTTCCATCGAAACTATTCAACTAAAATATGTGAAATTTCACACACTGATTCATATGGGACTGTTGCACAATGCTGTAAGTTTTCAAATACTACGACGCTTTTTCAGACTCCTTGTATTTTCATAAAACTTGGATTTATGATTTTTTGTGTACACTGTTTTTAACTTTCATCATGTAATGTTTCCAATGTCACCATTTTCATCAGCATCCAACTCTACATTTTGTGACAAATTTTTAACAAACTTCATTTTCTGGATTGAAATTGCTTGCATAATCCATTTGGATTTCATCAAGAACTTGCTTTGCAGTCATCCTCAGATATCTGGCCACATCAATGCGTGCGCGCGCTCACACACACACACACACACACACACACACACACACACATACACACACACACACACACACACACACACACACACACACACACACACACACACACACACACACACACACACACAAAAGGAAAAAGAAAAAGAAAAAGAAAAACAAAACAAAAAATACAGAAACAACTTTTCTATCTTCAGAGGTAAGAAGCAAAATCAGTGTCTGTTGATGCAGATGGAAAGTCTGTAGAAATTAGTTCTTTTAGGTGAAATTTATTCATGTATACATGTGTATGAGCTCAGAAATGAGTCTGACGAAACACGAATCAAACTTAAAGTTAAACACAACTGACTGCACATCCACCTTTCAAGGGTCCTTACAGCCAAAAATGCACTAAATATATTTATACACTAATTACCCATTGTCAGTCTTAAGAGAAAATATGTAAGGCTTTATAGAAAACATACAAGTGAGTGGATCAACAAGGCAGAAACTTGAGAAAGTGATAGGATAAGGCACAAAGAAAAAGAGTGAAAGAAAGAGGAATTTCTAGCACAGAATTTCCAGAAGGTGGGGATATTATTCATACTGAAAAAGCCCCCAGCATCCCAACGAGGGTCACTCAAAAGATACAGAAATCAGAAAAACATAAAAATGAATCAGAACATGTATATGATGTAACAAAACAAGAGACAAGACAAGACAGGTGCAAATTTTCAGCCAACTGGCCTTTGTCAAGCATAAACAAAAAACAACAAAGAATCACAAACAAAACTCAATACAGAAAAACAGTCTTCAAGTTAAGTTTTGCGCACTTATGATTTTCTGTCTTTTGGATATGCTTGACAAATACCAGTTGGCCAAAAATTTACACATACCTTGTCTTGTCCTGCCTTGTTATATCTCACAGGCATTTTGTTTCACTTTCCTGTCTTTCTGGTTCCTATTTGCTCAAATGCCAGCAGTCACTTTGATTTATATTTTTCAAAACATATTTGACAAAGATCGTCCTGTCTACCATCAGGTATTCATACTAGACAACAGCGGACAAAAACGAGCAATATGAATGAAACTAACCTGACAACATAACAATTCAGTCAATTTTACAAGATCCCATGCAAAGACCAAAAACTAGTATTACCTTGTTAGCTCCTCTGTCTAAAATTAAGTTTGTCTAAAATCAAATTTGACCTTTTTTCCCTTCTGATTCTAAGTATTAAAAAAAATGACTATGCATTATTAAGAAACAAAACAAGAAAACCTAATTCTTAAAGAACAACAACAAAAAAGTAAAAGAAACCCTGCATTCCCAAAAAGAAAGAAAACAATAAAAACCTATATTCACTAACAACAACAAAAAAATAAAGAAAACCTGCACTCTTAAAGAAACATGACAAAACAAAATCTACATTGTTAAGAAAACAAAACAAAAGAATGTCTATGTTCTACAACAACAACAACACAAAAAAAGGAAAACAAGATCTACATTCTTATGAAACAAAACAAATCTACATTCTTAAAAGACAAAACAATCCAAACTTAAGAAACAACACAAACCAAAACATACATATTACCACACCACACAAAACAAAACAAACAAAAGAAATGTTACACACCTGGAATGGCTTACCTTTCTGCCATATTCCGCTTGACGTTTTTCTGCATCTGCCACAAAATCTGTCAGATTTCTGTGTTTGTTGAGGAGATCGTCACTTTTCTTCAACATTTCCCGCCTCTTAGCACGCTCCTCCTCAGCCTGTCAATATGCATGAAAGTCTCAAACATTTTTTCTTACACATACACTAATTGTAAAGACTTTTTTCTGCAGAAATATTTCAACTGTACAATTACACTGTTCTGTTCAAAGTTATATCAAACTTGTGATGTTCTGTCCTTGTACTACAATTAAAACTGTTATTTCCAAATTAAGAACATGTTCTGACATGAAAAAGGGTGTCTGACAATTTAAAAAAAGTCATGTCTCTTATCGACATTTGAAACTGTATGTCTTTATCGAAAGAGAGAGAGAGAGAGTGTGTGTGTGTGTGTGTGTGTGTGTGTGTGTGTGTGTGTGTGTGTGTGTGTGTGTGTGTGTGTTGTGTGTGTGTGTGTGTGTGTGTGTGTGTGTGTGTGTGTGTGTGTGTGTGTGTGTGTGTGTGTGTGTGTGTGTGTGTTTTAAACCATTAATGAGTTAGAATGACAATGAATCAGTGAATAGTTATCAAACTCCTAAGATTCAAGAGTGTACACAATTACTAAACTAGAATGACACTGTGTCATTATTGTTAATTTTGTTTAAAGCATAGCTGACTGCCTAGAGCCATATCAAGATTACTGTACCATTTAAAAGATATACACTACTTCAATAGAAAAAAAAGGAAAAGGAAATTAAGTACACATATCAATGCAGTCACATACGTAATCTAAGAAGATACCCCTGGCACTGAACATTCCACCCAATTCATCACACAGGGGATTTAAAAAAATACACCTGAATACAAATGATGCCACATCAAAGCATCACCATTTTTGTGAATTTTAATGGTGTCTGACTTGCACAAAACTATGGTGTTCCATCTAATTTTTTTTTCTATTCATTGTATTTTCACACCTGCAATATCAGAAACAACCCACCCATCAAAACTACAAAATACTCATGTTATGAAACCAACTATAGAATAAAACAAATCTATCAATGTATCTATCTATAGTATCATTGTTCATACCAACCTGTTTTTTCTTCTGTTCCAACTCTTTCAACAGTGTCTTTGAAAGGAAGACTGTTTGGGATGCCAGGATCTTTCCTTTTTCTTGAAATAACACATTAGATAGCTATGAATTTAAAAATATTCTGGTGAACAGGCTTTATCAAGTAAAACTTGGAAGCCAATACAGAACGAGATTTCCTGGTAGCAGGGCAGTCAGTGGCTACCTAGAATCGGGTCAGGCTACCTCAATTTATGATGCAGTTGCCAGCTTACTCTGTAACGGGCAGTGTCTCCTCCGTTAGTAGCGTTGAAGCCATAGCTCATGAGGTTAACCTTCAGAGTATCTTGTATCATTCTGAGGATCTGTTCTGGTCAAGACATACTTACTTCAGCTCTTTGTATAGTTCTAAATATCTTTGGGATGTGGTTGTCTTCCATACTGATAATCTGTCTTCTCCAAAGAAGCTGTCATCTGATGAGTAGAAATTCTATACTTCGCAAGCCATACTTCTTCCATAACTGAATGTTGAACATCCGCTCTTGCCACTGCTGCTGCCCTGCTGCTTATCTTGCACAGACATCTTCGGTGAAACTGTTCCAGCTATTGGTGGTTAATCCAAGTCTCACAGCAGCACAGCAGGACACTCAGGATTACTGCTTAGTACATTGCGCAAATAGGTTGTGTGGTAAGATCACGGCATCAGCTTCTTATCAGATTTACAAAACAGAGTTAGCCTTTCAGATGTGCTGGAGATACGCTGCTACATCTCAGCATCAGCAGGCCTATATAATAGTATAAGTAATATGAATTTTAAACTTGAACTTCTTTTTTTTAAAGAATAAAACCAAGACTGACCACACATAAGCATCTGCATTTGCCCTTCCTGTTGTTTGATTCTGGCGAACCCTTAGCTCCTCGTTTGGCAGCCCTGTCAACCACATCATTACGATGAAATGAACATATGTGACCTCCACCACCAATTCAGTCTTAACTCACACTAAGTTGAACAGCACTAAGAGCTGAAAAGGTGACTGAGGGTCTATCTGGGGTGTTTTGAATTTTTCTCAAAATTGATTTCTGTGGACTATAATCTATCCCCCACAGAAATTTTTTTCTTGAAAAAATATCATTAATCAATTTAAAATGGTATTTAATGCACTGATCGTAGCAGAAAGAACGCAATTTCCTACCAAAAGTACCTATTTTTGTCTCTTATTATGAACCATAACCTGTACAGTACCCCCACATGTAATATACTGCCAGAAAGCTCTTTGGTGCACCTTTCGGATAATGACAGCTAAAATTAGAAACAAACCGGGTCAAAGCCACCAAATAAAGAAATTTTTAAAATGTGTAGGAAAGTACATAAAACTTTAGAGGCTGTTTTCTCAAAATGGCTGTCATACAACTTAATGACTTTAAACATACATAAAGGCAACATTTTTTTTATTACAAGCTTTATTCAAGTATCGAAATAATCAACAGAATGTACACTTTCCAGTGATATATATATCTCAAAATACCCAAAATGCTAGTTAAGACTGATTTCGTGGTGGAAGGTCACATATCATTCTCAATATATATATATACTAACATTTATCAACATTCTGTCATTCAGCAATATAGACTTGAAACATTACCGAAGAAATGAATTGTACTCCATGTGAAAACTAACATATGCTTTATAATTATAGTTATTTCAGTACAACAATTTTACCTTTCTTGGGGTTTTTCTGGCTTCCTTTCTTTTCTTTCTGTTGTGTTCTTTAACCTGAGGGAAAAAACCCCATAAAAATCAATTCACAAATATAAATACAAAGTGAGATTTTTTTTAAAGTAATTCAATAACAGATAAAGTTCGCATTTTCTCAGAAACAGAAACTGTAAACCTTTCTCTAAGAACTGATTTCTTTAAAGGAAAATGTTTCAATTATGATTCTGTGCATGTGCGTGACTCTTGTGGAACAGCCAATCCTGAATTATACTCAATAAGTCAAATGCATTATTTCTGCACTACAATATTCAAAATCTCTGTTGTTATAATGTGTAATGGCCCTCCACACATGTAAGTCATATGCAGTATCTAACTATCTATATATATTTACACAGATGTGTGCAATGACAGATCTGGAATGAATGTAGTTTCTCAGAGTGATATATATTCAAAACAGGTCACACCAACTTTGAAAAAAATTAGTTGTTTCTGAAGTAATCCAGTTGTACATACATAAACTAATAGACATTTCAATGAAGAAATAAAAACTAGTTGATATTTCATTATGAAAAACCACCTGACTGATATATTCAGTTGCCAGATTCAACCGATTTTGTGTTCTCACACCCACTCACAAAAAAGCATATAAAACAAAAAACAAAAGAAAAACAAATACCACTTAGAGATTTGACTCAAATATTGTTTTCAAGTACAAGCATGAGTGTGATACTAACAAAATACTGTAATGAAATCCAGCTGCACATACTGCAATAAACTATACTTAAAGTGTAATGGATGACTGCTATGCTATGCTTTTGATGGCTGGGCTAAGATATCACTCTATTCACATGTATAACTTTTGTAACATAGAAAGCTGCATTTTTCTATTATTTAAAGCCAGAAACCCATCTGAGAATATATGTATCAGTTTCTGCAGTTTCAATTTTCCCTTGATAAGATTTTTGTATCTGACTAGAAAACTGTCGGTGAAACACTGGAAATCACCCAAAACTGACAATTCCCATGCACACATATAGGCCTATTATCCATTTGTGCATTCTTCTGGTGCTGACACCTGTCAATGTACACCATGCTGCCAAAGAAAACTGAAAAGCATATATGGCAAACATGGACATTTCCACACCTAATTCTCTACCCCCTGCCCAATCATGCATACCTGACAGCAGTTAACTGATAGAATTTATTAATTATCTATGCAGTTTGATACTTCTGCTACAATAGAGAAAAATTCACACATCGTATATAATTTTAGCAAGAAGGAGTTTAAATACAAAACCAAATTATGAAAAATTAACAAAGTCAGTCTACCATGGATTCACAATGGAATGAAAGAAAAAACAATATTAGTGGGAGCACATCCAAACAAATTTATTCTTATTGATAATGAGAACTAGTACAAACAAAATCAACCCTGGCAACAGACTTACTTTTCTTTCAATCTTCACTCTTTTCTTTGTGGTCATCCGTTTACTTTGTTTCTCTGCAAATATATTTATTATTCACTTTACAAATGTATTGTATTAACAAGTCGAACCAAATACACACACACACACACACACACCACAACACACACACACACACAAACACACACAACACACACACACACACACACACCACACACACACACACACACACACACCAACACACCCACCCCCACACACACAAACCATGCGCGCATGCACACACATACATCACACACGCATACACACCACACCCTGTTCTACCATATTATTTTTCAGTTGAACAAAGCCAGGGGAGGTTCATCCCTAAGAAAAAAGTACTGGCCTGTTTCTTTATTGCTAGACAGGCAAGGGTCTCTGTTTCACCTTGCAGCAAGAGTAATGAGGTATTCATTAAGTGATAGAAGGAGAATGAAATAGTACCTTTCTGGAAAGGTAAAGATGGCAGTTACTGAAATCTACCTCTGTCTCCCATCTGTTTCACTGAACCATTTTTTCTGCCCTTGCCACTCACTGCTTTGATGTGGGCATGCTCACAAATGAGAAAATGCCCCTGGCCAATGAGACACACACACTCACCCAAACATTCAGAACATGGTATACACAATATATATACACAAAGTGGCAAACACTTCAATGCAAAATATATATGCTACTGGTTCAATTGAGTAATAAAACATGTTGTACATTTACAATGGCATGACAACTGCACATATACTGAGAACATCTTGCACAAAAGCAATCTGCATGAAACTTATATCACTCCTAAAAGAAAAACATCATCATATGATGCCAACCTGCTGTAATGGTATTCCAGTAAACTAATCCTTTCTGTTTACCTTGTTTTTCCAGTAAGTTATCCTATTCAGTTTTACTTTTTCATACTACCCATCAGCTTCCACAAACTTCCCCAGTGCTCCCAATGATGCACCAAAGTACATTTTCATGCACACCTAAACTGCACTTTTCATCTTCCTGTTCCAGTCTTTGTTTTCACTTAACTTGATTTTACTGCTGTTTATGGATCTAAACTGGTTTTAATATATATACACACAGGCAATTTGGCTTGGCAGTCACTGGTACTAGTGGTAGTAGTGACCACAGCCATGCTGATAAACTGAACTTCAATACTAAATCTATGTTGCTAAGTTTTAATTTGCATACTGAATTGCAATAAAATCATAAATGATGGAGCAAACAAAAACGCTAAGGCCCATCACAAGAAACTTTACAGGCTTCTACAAAATAAATAAATAAAATAATAAACAACGCATTAGTATGACCACAAGATCTAGAATCCTCATGTAGAACTACTTGACTGATAGTGATACAGTATTATCTACACTGCCAGTGCAGAGTAAGTTGTACTATAGTACAAAGTTTATGCTACTTGCAGTTTGTGCGATGTACGTATGCATCATACTAATCAAGCATGAGGATCGGTCACTCAAGGAAATCCAAGGATTATATTTTATAAAAAGGTAGGCCTACTTATTTTTCAAAACATATATAAGATATATATTAGTATGTACCGGCAGGCAAAATTAGGATAAACATGAAGAGATTAGTCTTCGTACTTTTCTTATAGAACTTTTTAATAGAAACTAAATGGAAAAAAAAATAACGTTCTATCTCTTTTCTTTCCTGAGATAATGACGTTTTAAGATGACACCTTTAACGTAACAAGCAAAAACATTATGGAAAGTTGTTTTTGATTATGTGTATTAAAAAACAACAACAACTAGGGATTTCATTTTAAAATAACTGATTCTTTGTCTAACTATAAGGTTACATAAAAACAGAAAAGCAGGACATTTACTCAATTACAAAAAGAGTTATAAGGGAACCAAAACAACAAAATGTGTATTTTTCATAATATCAAATTAGCACAGCAAGGTATGTTTACAGGTTCGTATCTTGGAGAAGATGTGCTTTAATTGCAACTTGTGTCTGTACTTTTTAGTACAACTGTCTATACAGACTTAGTCTAATTTTATTGAAGATCAACAATAGCCATGTTCGTTTGTTACATAGATCAAAACTTCATGAAATGGCCAAAATCGCCTGTGGCGGAGGCACCAAGCTGACATAGGAGTATAAACGACTGTAACTTTTGAACCAGTTGTTGGATTCATTTCATATTTGGTCACAATATACAGAATGCTGCCCTCTTTTATACTATTTACTTGTATTCAAATTGAAATAAGGTATGAGGTCAATCCCTTACTAAAATACCCAAATTTCATGAGCCCAATGTGAAGTAATGCTAGTCACGTCATGACTGAAGGCCATTATAAAAGCAAGAACCTGAATTTTAAGCTTGCCTACTTTCTAGCAATATAAACTTAGGTCCACTCTGTAGTGATGAAGTGTGTCAATGTTTATGCTATTTTATAAATTATTTCATAAACAAAAGTCAGGGATCCAAAGGGACCAATGTTGAAAAAGGACTGTATGATTTGTGTTGACACAATAGGCATAGAGTTGTACTATTACTAGACTCGAGAAATACTAATACATGTGATACTAGTTTGCTTTCTTATTTAACAAAACAGGGTCATGTAAAGCCTGAATTTGGATTTAATTTCATTCAAGTTGGCCAAACTCCAGGTTCCTCTGCTGGTTGATGAAGGGACCAGCTCTATGTCCGACAAAATGATGTACTTTCTGTGGACTACATCATGTTCTTCTTACCTGAAAAGGCTTATCTTCCTTCTTTTGTAGAAAATTTATGTCTTTGAGAAGATCAAAAGACTGAGGCACAAAAGACAACACCAGATTTCTTGAAAGAAGCTGTGAACATGAAAGTCCGTCTCTTAAAGGAAAGGGCTGCCACTCAGAGTTATCTCCACAGTCTGAGAAAGAAAAGCTGTTCTCTGAGATGGGTGTGTAGTCTTCAAATTTGTCTCAGAGTTTTGATGGAGATTGCGTAGTCTGGAAATTTCAGCAGATGGAAACAGTTGCTGGAGAACCTGTGCTGCCTCATCAAATGACTTGTTGCCCTGCTCCATCAGCAGCATTACCTGGTGACATAGAGGAAGACAGTCTCAGTGACTGTTATTGTATGTGCATAGATGTAGAGAGGTCAAATTTGTACTGCATGTGTGTATGAGTGCATGTGTGTCTTCACAAGTATTGGAAAAGAAATGACTGAATACAAGACTGACAGTCTTCTGTGTTCATGAGCTGCAAGTCCCACATGTATTTCATGTATTTTCATTAATGGCTCGTAACAGCCAAGTAGGAAGTCATATCCATTTTTGGATTATGGGATCAGTAATATGTAGGCCTATGTAACTTCTACATGATTTGATCTCCAGCATGCCTACACATGAAGGTGGCCAGGCACGAACAGGTCTGCAGTTAAGTTCACCTTGGAGATGGGGAATATCTCCACCTGTCAATAGTTACCCATCAAACCCAGACAGGATCCAAACCGTAGATACTCCTGTTAAGTTTTGATGCTCTGACTACCTGGTACTCGATTATCATACCCATCATATGCAATCTATGTTTAAATAAATAGCCTAATTGTTTCAGTAAATGCAATACAAGGACAGAAAGGGGAGATGAGATAGCTGAATGTTTTCAACCTATTATTAGTACAGATACAAATTTGATGAAAATCAACCCATAAACAGCTGAGATGTCTCTCCTGACAGTCAAACATTGTCTTTACCCGCACATACTTCTTCTCAGTCTTCTTGATATGATACATTGTCCCATTTTGAATTTTAAAAAATGGAGATGTTTGCAAATTTACCTATGTGCACTTGTCATGATTTTACTTTTTGCAATCCACACTATATTCCCCCCCTTCCCCATTTTATTTGATACCCTGCCTCACCCTCGGCCCTTCTGGAAACATCATACTACATTTATTTAGTTTACAAGCCTGCAGAAGCAAAGTGTTGTCCTTTGGGAGATTCAGACGATGACCTTTTCCACTTGCCAGAAAAAATTACTTCAGTTTGAGGAACTGATCATTTTCTAAAATAAACGAGACAAAACACTACTCTGATTTATACTTCAGTCTGATGCACACACAAACACCCAACACCCACAAACACACATGTGCCTCTCAAATTATGATGTACAAGTCACAAACAATCTATGTCAGTGTGGCACAATTCATTAATTAAAATACTAACAAACATATCACACACATATACACAGTACCTAATACTGAAGTGCACGTCTAGCATAGCACTGTTTGCATGTGCAGGTATACCACACACACACACACACACACACACACACACACACACATACACACAACACAACACACACACACACACACACCAAAACACACAAAAACACACATGTAATACACACACTGCACCCAACAACAATTGCATTTTGATCTACAGAAATAGTAGGTCTTACATATAATCATGTTTACTTTGTAAACAATCATTTGTAAAAAACAAAACAAAAAAAACTTCAGATTTTAAGATATCTTATATATTCATGTTTACTTTGTAAACAATCATTCATTAAAAAAAAAAATCAGAATCTAAAACTTTTTATATAACTTTTTAAAGAAATTATTCATCACTGATCTTTATAATTTGATCTAGGCCTATATAATCATGTTTGATCTGTACACATTCATAAAAATAAAGTCAGATTCTAAGACTTTTTTTAATCACTTCTAAAGGAAATTATTCATCACTGACATCTTCACAACATCACAATCATCAAGCCAATTGCTGAAGTCTACATGGGCTATGTTGGTCAAGTCTACATCCGCAATAAAGTTTATAGGGTATCGTCTACCTTCCTTGAAAAATCCAGTGGGGAACTTTATTTTTCAATTTCCACTATTCAGTTTTTAATTTTCCATAAACATGGCACAGAATAAAGAACAAAACAAACAAAAACTGTGCTCTTTAAGAACAGATGTATTCTGCAAACACAACAATTTCTTTATCATTAATACTATAGTCAATATTTATGGAAAAGACGAACTTAAGTTGACTGGTTTTCTCTCTTCTGAGAAAATATGTGCCAGTTTGTGACCGAGATGATTGTTGCCAGTTCTCATCAAATAGATTAAAATCTATTCAACTAATCCCACAGCAGTGTAAAATTTACTCATAAGATGAAAAAAAAGTGAATTAATTCATGCATACTTACTGATATGTACTTGGATTTCATCAAAAACTGACGACACAGAATCGAAAGTAGTCGACGCCATCTTGGTTTGAGATCGGCAGACGATGAAAGTCGGTACTCATTCAAATTGACAAAGTCCATTCGCGATGGCATATCAATGTGACTGTAACCATGCGCACACAAAAGAGTAGGCCTACTCATTGTTTTATGTTTTCACTTGAAGATTGCATATTTTCAAGATTCGTGTTTGTCAGGATTCGAACTTTTCGAACACTGTACGTACAAAAGGGTTAATATCTTGCAAATGGATAATCAAATCAGACTCGTGTTTAGGTATTCGACTTCTCATGACCTGACCTATGAACTCTTAGAATTCATGGAAGAACTAACAGAGACGATGGAAAAATGCGGACAAACAGACATTGTCATCATGGATTTCGCCAAGGCCTTTGATAAGATAAACCACTTGCTCCGTCACAAGTTACATCAGTATGGAGTCCGGGGCCATGTCAAAAGGTGGACTGGGGGATTTTTGCAAGATCGCCAACAGGCAGTTATGGTTGATGGAACCAGTTCAGATTTTGTCAGTGTCAAGTCAGGAGTATCTCAGGGCTCTGTTTTAGGACCGGTCTATTCCTCATCTATATAAACGACCTGCCCGAAAATCTCTCTGCACAGACACGTCTTTTCGC
This sequence comes from Monoplex corrugatus, assembly GCA_030674185.1. Taxonomy (NCBI): domain Eukaryota; kingdom Metazoa; phylum Mollusca; class Gastropoda; order Littorinimorpha; family Ranellidae; genus Monoplex; species Monoplex corrugatus. The sequence continues at coordinate 23,874,148 of CM060312.1, read as the reverse complement.
GGATGACACAGCTGTCTACCGACTTATAACATCAAGTCAAGACCAACACGATCTGCAACAAGACCTACAAAAGCTTGAAAAGTGGGAAAAGAGTTGGGACATGGCTTTCCATCCTGGCAAATGTACCACTCTTCCAGTCATCAGCCCCAAACGAAAGAAAAAACTAATTGTCCCAGACTATCACTTACACAACCAGGCCTTGTCAAACGTCACATCAACCAAATACCTGGGGGTCACCATCTCTCAAGATCTAAGCTGGGACATCCACATAAATAACATCAACAGAAAATCCAACAAGACCCTCGACTTCCTGAGGCGCAACTTGAAGATCAGTGCCCGTCACAGCGGGCATACAAAGCACTGGTGTGACCAGTCCTGGAATATGCCTGCACTGTTTGGGACCCTTACACAAACGATCACATCACCACCATCGAGGCAGTGCAACGCAGGGCAGCCCGCTTCGTAAACAACAAGTATCATTGATACGAAAGTGTCCAACAAATGATCAGGGAACTAGGTTGGACACTGTTACAGAGCTGTAGGAAGATCGCACGGCTCGCCATGCTATATAAGATCCAGCATGGGTTGGCGAATGTTGATTTTGGAAAGGCTCTTCTGTCTGATGGAAAACCAAAACTTAGGGCTGCAGCATCACGAGACAGAAGATCTCACTCCCAACAGCTCAACACACTGTTCAGGACTACCCACAGAACTCATTCCTGCCAAGTACCATCCAGGAGTGGAACGAAAACTTGACAGAGGCTGCTGTGTCATCAGAAACTCTTGACCTATTCAGAGCAAGAGCTTGCAACCTCCTACAATAATTTTTTTTTGTTTTTTGTTTTTTTTTGCGTCTGCCCCCCAAAAGTGTCAGAATAATCAACTGGATGATTGTGGACACTCAACGGATGATGATGATGATGATGACCTACATTTTGATACTTAATAGGCCTATAGCTATATGGTGCGAGAGTCGCGCGTGGACTTTCAGTTGAAAAAGCGAGTGTCAGTTTGGGGCTTCATTATACAAGATTTTCTTACAGCTTCTTTAGAAATTTTTTACGGCTAGTCCTCGTATACTCTGAGAGCGGTAGGACTTTAAACTGTACAGAACTGAACTGGGGCTTCATTCGACCTCTACCAAAAACGGCGCAACACGCGGAAAGCAGTCACGCACACGGCTCGTATTTTGTCATCGTCCATTCACAACACACACTCAGTAATAACAAGAATACACTCAATTGAAAGACGAGAAACCAATCTTTATTTTTTCATAATGGTTTAAAGAAGTAGCAATGTGACAGCTGAATATGCGTTTGAGAAAAAACACTGAAATCGTCAATTTTTCACAATCAAATATGAGAGCGTGCGGATGTGTACAATTGACTTATGTTGGACTCTTGGAGCAAACATTGTGTGCATAGCAATATTAGCATTGTGGGGTTGTATGTGAGAGAGGGTATAGAGAGGGTGTGTGGGTGCATGCGTGTGCATGTGTGTGTATTGACTCCGTGCGCGTGCGGGTGTGGGGGTGTGTGTGTGTGTGTGTGTGTGTGTGCGCGTGTGTGTGTGTGTGTGCGCGTGTGTGTGTGTTGTGGGTGTGTGGGTGGATGGGGGGTCGGCTGTTGCTTGTATATATGTTTCTGTCGGTTGACTTAAAAAGTTTAACCTTGTCCTCTTAGTCTACATACTCATTGTATTGTTTTTACTTCAATTTGATTTTAATGTGCATATTGAATTGCATCTTTAATCAAATTTTTCTATACCTTCCAAAGTTGTTTTTCAATGAGTATTGCCCTTTTTGTCCATTGTTAAAAGTCCTAACCAAGTCATCTGACTTATGATGTGCTTTTTTAACCGTTTTAGAATTAGTCATAATCTTTGATATTGTGTTCGACAACGAGGGAGGGGGAGAGAGATGAGGGGAGGGAGCGGGTGAGAGAGGGATGAGAGAGAGAGTGAGAGAGAGTAAGAGAATGTGTGTACATTTGTTTATGCGTTCTTGTTCCTGTGTGTATTTTAATGCGAATGCCAAAACAATTTCCCATTGTGATGTTCTGGGCTAAATAGAATATTGTATCTTGTATCTTGTATTTTTAGCCAGGCAGGTTTGACCAGAGTCCACCACTCTACATCAGTGCTTTGTAACTGCTACGATCTTTCGGGAGGGACGGAGTGTAGGAAGTGACTGATGAGCACGTTGACATTGCTTTTATTACAGAGACATGGCTTAACCCCCTTGGTCATGAACCTATACATGCTAGCCTCACTCCGAGTGGTTACAGGCTTGCTTCTTTCCATCGCTCATCTCGAGGTGGCGGTATCGCCATCCTCTACAACGACTCACTCCATTCCCGCCTATCTTTCTCGCAGTCTCTGCCTTTCTCCCATCCTTCTTTCGAGCACGTTGAAGTATCCTTCCAATCCACCCCTCACCCCATCACCTTCTCCTGTGTCTATCGACCTCCACCTAGCTCTGCCAACAAACTCACCACATCCACGTTTCTCTCTGACTTTGACCAACTGCTTGACCACTACTGCCTCTTACCTGGAAATCTCATCATTCTAGGTGACATCAATGTCCACTATGACAACACTCACCGTTATGACACAAGACATATCATCAACTCTCTGTCCAATCACAATATGACTCAACACATTTCTGAACCAACCCATCAAAAAGGTCACATTCTTGACTGGATCATTTCTCGTGATCACCACAATTCAGCTACTAACAACTGCTTAGTTCTTTCTACCCGTCTAACTTCAGCCCTTCCATCTGACCACTCTGCAATTCTCTGTTCTCTTGACATTTCTCCTCCTTCCCGTACCACGCGCACAGTGACTCGACGCAATCTCAAATCTATCGACCTCTCCACATTTTCATCTGATGCCTCCCGTCTCCTTTCTGAAAAGTCACATAACCTTGCCGATGAATTCTATACTACTCTCCACCATCTTCTGGACACTCATGCTCCAGCCACAACCCGTCTTTTACCTGACCGCCCCCCCACCCCCTGGCTCACTTATGAGATTGCCTGTGCAAAACGTGCCCGCCGCAGAGCAGAGCGCCGCTGGCGCAAATCCAAACTCACTGTACACAGACAACTTTTCCAAGCCTCTAAAACAAAAGTATCCACCCTCATTGCATCTGCAAAAACAAGCTATTTCCAAACCAAAATCCTGAATGCCTCTTCTTCAAAAGAACTCTTTACAACCATGAATCATCTCCTTGGCACACGAAAAGACTTACCTCTCCCAACAAAACATACAAATGAAGAACTCCCATCTGTATTCTCTAAGTATTTCACCACCAAAATACAAACTCTTCGTGACAGGCTTGACAGGACACCCTGTCAACCATGCCCACCTGACCCTTCCTTCTCTGGCACACCTCTCACTACTTTTACCCCAGTCTCACAAGAAGAAATTTTCAACACAATCAGATCCATGTCGTTCAAAACCTGCGAACTGGATCCTCTTCCAGGTTCTCTCTACTCCGATTGTCTCCCTACTCTCCTCCCATTCATCACTGACATCATCAACACTTCTTTTCAAACTGGAACTGTCCCAGATTCTTTCAAGTCTGCTATTGTTCACCCTCTCCTCAAGAAACACAATTTAGACCCAAATGAACTGAAAAATTACAGGCCTATCTCTAATCTCTCTTTCTTGTCAAAACTCCTTGAAAAAGTCGTCCTCAACCAGCTGAACTCTCACCTGTCTGCCAACAATCTCCTCAATCCTTTCCAGTCAGCCTACCGCCAGTGCCATAGCACTGAAACTGCCCTACTACACATTCTCAACAATCTCCTCCTTGCAACTGATACTGGCAAAGTCTCTCTCCTCACACTCCTTGATCTGTCTGCAGCTTTCGATACCATTGACCATGGTATTCTCCTTTCTAGACTTCATCATACTTTTGGCATCTCTGACATTGCTCTCTCCTTTTTCACTTCGTATTTATCAAACAGAAAACAAACTGTTCTCATCAATGGCACTTACTCTCAACCTGCATACCTGACCTGTGGTGTTCCACAAGGATCTGTCCTTGGCCCTGTTCTTTTCACTCTTTATACCTCCCCCCTGTCCACCATCATCAACTCCCACTCTATAAAACACCACTTCTATGCTGATGACACCCAACTTCAAGATAGTGACTCACCTGATAATATACAGCGCCTGTTGACTCGCACCACTGAGTGTTACTCGGACATTAAGAACACAATAGACTTCAGCTTAATGACGACAAGACAGAAGCTATCCTCATTGGCACCCGTCAGAAACTTTCCCAGCTGCCTCCTCTTTCTCTCCCATTATGTAACACATCAGTCCCAATTTCTGATTCAGCTAAAAACCTTGGTGTCTGCATTGACTCTACCCTGTCCATGAACAACTTTGTTTCTCAAACTGCCAGATCTTGCTACTATCATCTCCATCGTATAAGCCTGATCAGGAAGTATCTCTCTGTCGAAACAACTGCAAAACTCGCTCTCTCCTTCATAATGTCTCGCATTGACTATTGCAATTCACTCCTGTCTGGTCTTCCTGCCTCCACCATTCACATCCTACAGCGCATTCAAAACAATGCTGTACGCCTTGTACTCAAAAAGAAAAAAGCTGACCACATATCTCCTCTCCTGGCACAACTTCACTGGCTCCCTGTATCAAAGCGCATACAGTACAAACTAGACACCATGTGCTACAAAAGCCTCAATAACGCAGCCCCCGATTACCTGTCAAGCCTACTTGAGATCTATGTTCCCTCACGTACCCTCCGCTCTGCCTCCGATCCTCTGACTTTTCGCTTTCCACGCACTAAGCTCAATACCTATGGTCCACGAGCCTTCTCTGTTTCTGGTCCACTCTCCTGGAACAAACTTCCTCTCTCAGTCCGTCAGCAACCTACTTTTGCCTCCTTCAAGTCCGCTCTCAAAACTCACCTTTTCTCCTCTGCATAAAATCCTAACCTCACTCAACCCCCCTCTGCAGCCTGTCTCCGCTCGGAGGGGAATCACTTTGTTTTAATATATAATTGTATATGATGTGCTCTCTGTGGTTTTCCATTGGTTTTATTCTTGCTTTTATTGCTTTTATTCTTTTCTCCCCATTTGTGGCCATGCATGTGTGTGTGTGTGTGTGTGTGTGTGTGTGTGTGTGTGTGTGTGTGTGTGTGTGTGTGTGTGTGTGTGTGTGTGTGTGTGTGTGTGTGCGTGCGTGTGTGCGTGTGTGTCTTTTCGGCGCTTGGATTTGATTTTGTCGAGATTTGCGCTATATAAATATTGTAATTATTATGTATGCATGTGCGTACGTATGTATGTATGTATGTATGTATGTATGTATGTATGTATACGCTTAGATTTATGTATGTATGCATGTATACGCTCAGCTTAGATTTATGTATGTAAGTATGTAAGCATGTATGTATGCATGTATACGCTCATATGTATGTAGGTATGTATACATGTATACGCTCAGCGCTCAGATTTGATTTTGTCAAGATTTTGCGCTATATAAATAAAATATATTATTATTATTATACTGGCACAGAGTAGGCCTAGTCGAATCTAGGTCAATCTGTAAGCCTATACTTCAATGTGTGCCTGTGGCCCACCACTGGATGGGTGAGGGTGGTGTGGAGAGGGGAAGGGAAAGACAGATGCGCGCTGTTAAATTAATTAGCTGGCAGGGCTAAGGTGGCTTGGATATGGGCGCCTTGGCGTGAGAGTGTGTGTGTTGTGTGCGTGTGTTTCTTCGATTCCGTGGATGACCCACGAATTTGTCTTTTATGATGTTGAACATTGTAATTGTTGTGATGCGCGAGTGTGATTGTATGCATAGCCAAAACATTTTCCACGTGTCTGAGCACTGGGCTAAAATAAAATCTTGTTCTTGTTCTTCTCTTGTTTAACCTTGTCCTCTTAGTCTACATATTCATTTTATTGTATTTAACTCATTTTGATTTTAATGTGCATATCGCGTTGCATCTTTAATCCAATTTTTGCTATACCTACCAAAGTTGTTTTTCAATGAGTATTGCCCTTTTTGTCCATTGTTAAAAGTCCTGACCAAGGCATCTGACTCTTATGATGTGCTTTTTTAACCGTACATATTTAGATTTAGTCATTATCTTTGATATTGTTTCGACAAAGAGGGAGGGGGAGAGAGATGAGGGGAGGAAGAGGGTGAGAGAGGGATGAAAGAGAGAGTGAGAGAGAGTAAGAGTAGCCTATGTGTGTACATGTGTTTATGCGTTCTTGTGCCTATATGTATTTTAATGCGAATGCCAAAACAATTTCCCATTGTGATGCTTTGGGCTAAATAAAATTCTTGTATCTTGTATCTGCAAAATGACGTGCCAGTGCAGAAAACAGTACAGATCAGATAACTGAGCGTTAGTAATGGGACGACATAATTTAGTTAGTGGACAATTGCTACTATAACAAATTAATGTTTTATAAAGACGTTAGCTTGGAGATTAAATTCTAAAGGCCAGGTGATGATCATGATGATGATCACGGGCATGACTGAGTGATAGTCCTGATCACCCGGCTGATGATCATGACGATTGAATCAACTGACACTTACAGTTCCTAAGTAGCTTAATTTGTTATTTCCTGCCATATAAGTTAAATCGGAGAGTAAACTATTAACAAAGAAACCCCGAAATTTTTCACACAAAACTTACTTAGACAAACCATGGTTTCTTCACAGGGTGTCCCAGTTCGGTCTACAACACATCCACTATCCGCCTCACACCGAGACAATTAACCACGTGTTCCGGTTGTATTCGTCCCATCATGCAAAGCAACTGCAGAATTGTAAACTTTCTAATATATAATTTTTTAAATATCTCCCGCGGCAGTGGATTTATTTTTTAATTCAAACAAAAAAAAGATAAATAAAATTGCGTTTATGGATTATAGCGCAAAATCGGAAAGTATCGTGCTGACGTTACCATGCAACTAACATGGCGGCACTTTCGACGCTGTCGGTGCTGTGAAACTTAAACTTTTGTGTACTGCTATTTCTTTGTTTATTTCACCGGTATGAATACAGTGTTGTCTGTCCTATGATCAGTTCTACAGGAGCTTTAAGAAGCAAAGTTGTATATTCTAATGATTTTGTGTTAAGTCTGGGTACGATGCTTTGTTTCAGGACTACTGATGCTCTCTGTAATGTAAATCAGATGTTTCAAGTCTTTGTTCTCCGAGATCGATTAGATTCGCAATATCGATCGTCGACGAGAGACAGCAGCAGTTTAGGTGTCAGTTTAGGTCTGTCTGAGTTTTGGATAAGCACATAGCGTAATTATAAACGGTTTCAATTCTGACAAATGCAACCCCAATGGATGAGTGGAAGGATGTTGCGGGCCTGAGTTGCGTACTGCAACCTGGGGTCAGCTAGTCAATAGCAATCATGCAATGGATGAAAAGCGAATGTGGTAGTCTGCTGACAGCTCCGCAAATAGCTTTTACCTTTTTTGTTTGTTTTTGTTTTTGTGTAGGCTAATGAGTAGGTAAGGTAGGGGTGGGGGGTGTCACTTTGTAGTATGAATGTGAGTAATCTTGTGATAAAGAAATAGGAAACAGAATAGTTTTTTTGTTTTTTTTAAAGCAGATCCCCCATTTCACAGTCTCATAATAATCAGCCTGTTGATTGTGGAGACTTTATGGAAGAAGAAGAACCCTCCCACGACGGCATGAGTGCCCGAGGGGATCGCTGACCCCAACGTTGAGGCCAGTTTGGATCGGGGGGAGGGGGGGGGGGCTAGACTTGCAGCTAAGGATCAAATACAGAAGGTAGTATGAAGGGGAGATATTTTGGCGTGCTTTTTATATTGATGTTGAAAGTAGATTGATAGCGTGTCTTCATTCGAAAACATACAAGGCCTAGGCTACATTTTTGTTCTTTAGTTATTGTTCAGACTTTGTTCAAGAGGGAATGATTGCATTTGGACAGTTCCATATGCAACTCCACCCAAGTCTTCCAGCAAATGTGGCAGACTGTGTGTCTCTCTCTCTCACATGTGCTTCTGTGTGTGTGTGTAATTTTTTCATTGTCTTTTTTTTCTTTTGCTTTTTTTTTTCAAATTGTTTATAGTTTCCCCTCCCCCTCCCTTGACAGTAGTTATCACTCTGTCAGTCTGTGTGTGTGTTTGTGTGTGTGCGTGCATGCGATTGCCTGCGCGTGTGAACGCTGTATCCTAAATTCATAATGGGGAGGTTCTACTGTACCTATTTATACATGTTTTGCATTCGTCTTCAGCTTTGCCATCCTCCCATCAGGATCAGTCCTGGATAACAAGTGATGTGTAAAGTTGAAAGCTGAACAGTCACATCAGATTCTTTGTATTTTGCTCAGTTTGATGGGTAAAGTTGAAAGCTGAACAGTCACATTCTTTGTATTTTGCTCAGTCTGTTAAAGGCCTAACATCCGATCCAATGGATCGGGACGCATGCGCATTGAGTGTAGGCGTGGCTTTTCTAAATAAGGCAGTGCACGTGGTCGGCAGCTGTAAACAAAAACTGTGTGCTAGAAGCAGCTTTTCTTCTGCCTCACTCCCACCCTGCACTCACCAGCCCAGTGCAGTTTCTCTGGTACTACCAACCCCTGACCCAAGGCACTGTCCCCGTACATTTTACAAGTTTTTAGCGGTCCTCACAACACGCACTATAATTACCCCAGTCCCACACAGCCATCTGGTTATGAGGTTGTGTGTTTCTACTGTAAACTGTCTGGCCATGACCCTCTCTCCAGCAGCTGCCCTTCTACTTTGCCCCCACACAGTCCTAATCTCAACCCCCCCCCCCCCCCCCCCCCCCCCCCGTCTGTGTGTGTGTGTGTGTGTGTGTGTGTGTGTGTGTGTGTGAAGTAACGCAATGAAAAAAATTAGTTGCTTCTGGTGTCCTCTCGTTTCTGCTACTATGCTTGTGATGTTCATCGATTGATTAATTGTATTTTCCATTTCATATATACGTCGAAAAACTCGTGATGCTAACTCAAAGCGGCAAACTACTTGAAATTCTGATGATTAATTATCCTGCAAAATTCTAAGAGAGATGGGGGGAGACGGTACGCGCGGGAAGGCAGGGTTTCCTGGTCAAACACTCGGTTACCACGCGATATAGGAGGCCCCACAGGGGGCACATTCCACTGAGAAAGACTTGCAAAGAGGAAAGTATTAGACTCACTTGACACTAAACGCATTGTTTATCCCCTGCACAGCCTCTCACGGCGGGAAAGAAAAACAACCCGCAGGAAATGAAGCTGCAAGGTCGCCGTCTGTCTTCTGCCGCCAGTTTGGCCTATGTTACCGCGCTCAAACTTTCTTGCAGAGAATGTAGATGTGTGCTTATTTTGTGTTGTATTAAATTTTGTGTGTGTTCAGGCAGCATGACTGTTTTGCTTTGCAATTTCCTTCCACGTGCTTTTCTATTTTCAGTGAATGTGCCAATCAAGTTACCGTAGCTCCGCCCCTATACCTTCGATTCGGATTTTATTTTCCAAATAAAAGCACACAACCACACTTTTTGTTACAAAGATTATAACTAACTAAAAGCAATGCTTGATAATTAAGTCTGTGCCAAAAATGAGCGATGTAGATTCCCTCTAGTTCGAGTAATCTGCGTTTAATTGAGAGCAGACAGCGTGTGTTACCTCGCCGACGGTTTGAATTCAAGTGACTTCGCTGCAGCCTCCCGCCTTATATACTCCTGTTGTGTCTTTAAGTCCTTCTTGAACAAATTTGATTATTTCTCTTTCAGTGATCTTTGTGTGTTGTGTGCGTTGTTTCTTCGATTCCGTGGATGACCCACGTATTTGTCTTTTATGATGTTGAATATTGTAATTGTTGTGAGTGTGATTGTATGTATAGCCAAAATATTTTCCTTGTGTCTATGCACTGGGCTGAAATAAAATCTTGTTATCTTGTTATGAATAGTGTCCCCACCTTATGGAAATTCTGTGAGTAATTTCTTCTTTTCTGTCACTCTCTTTGTCTTTGCTTTGCTCTTATGTTTTCTGTTATCTCTTCCATTCTCATTTTCTACCATGCTGGTCCACTCACCTGAGTTATGTTTTCCATAAAGCTGTGCATCTTTCTCTAAGGACTGATAATTTATTGAGTACAAATTTTAAGTGCATTTTTAATTCTAAGGAAATGTAAACTACCTCCAGGCAATATTAGACCTACTATAAGCCAATTTTAGGTATTTCAAACTTCCAAGTTTCTGTTTTTATTCCCTATGGTCACTGGTGATAAATCTGGTGGAAGGGCCGGGAGCATATATTCTCAGATCTTTTGTGTGAATGCAATGATATGTGTCTTTGATTCATTTTCTTTTCCAAATGTGTATTTTGTTTGAGATGGTTATAGCCCTCATATGACTGAGCAGTGGGCTGGGCTTTAAACACTTATAGTGGTAGTTTACTTTTTTTTTTATTTGTGATGGTTATATAGCCATGATATGGCCTTGAGCAGTCGGCTGGGCTGTAAACATTAGTAATGATAATGATACTATTAATTAATAGTGATAATTACTTGATTTCAGTGAGTCCTGATAAGATCGAGCATGCCATCCAAACGTAAGAGAGCTGTTGATGGGAAGGATGACAGGGAGGATTCTCCTGGGCCATCCATGTCAGCCAAGAGGAAGAAAAAGATCATGCAGTATGACCCTGTAAGTGTTGGCTACCTGCGTTTCTTAGATATAACACTTAACAGTGTAATACAAAACAGTCCACTGCAATGTGCAATATTCAGTTCTGTTCATGTCAGTTTGGTAAGAACTTGTCTTTTCAGAAAATTGCAATTTCAGATTTTAGCTCAAAACAACATTTATAGGCTATTTTATGAGGAAAGGAGAATTGGAGCACCTGGTCACAACAGGAAAGCTGGATGGAAAGAGAGCACCGGGTAGACCCAGGGAGAAAATATTGGACGGACTTGCAGGGTGGCTGAGGACAGAGAAGGTGGAAGATGTGCTTGTGGCAACAAGGGATAGATGCATATTGAGGGCCGTGATAGCCAACGCCATGCAGCAGGACATGTGATGATGATGATGATGAGTTCAGAACATTATTAACAAATTTGTTTATTAATATTGGTAATTATATCCCACTTTTGGTTTATAAAGAACTATTGTCCATTTTTAATCTAACAAAATTTTGTTTTCATTCATTTTTACTTCTTAGTAGAGTGGAGAACAGTTCAGTAACAGTGAAATCAACAGTACTGACAAAACATGCACTTGTTTAATGACAGACTATCACATTGCATGCCCCTAAATTTGAAAATGTAATAATGAAAATGTTGATACAAAAAGCAGCCTGTATTATAGTGTATACACATGCATCATCATTCTCTCTCTCCCCCTGTGTTTGCTGTGCTGTTCCCAGCTGCTCTTTTGTCATGCACATGTGTATATCATACACATGCATGCGTACACTCGCATGCACATACACACACAAAGGGTGTACACACACATGAGCATATGAAGCTCCTCCCTGCCCCCCCCCCCCAATCATACCTCCCCCCCCCCATACCAACACATGCATTTATGTGCATACACACATACTATTGATTCATCATCATCATGTGTTTTATTAGGCACCGGCAGGCAAAATTAGGATAAACATGAAGAGCTTAGTCTTCATACTGTTCGTATAGAACTTTTTAATAGAAACAAAATGAAGAAAAAAGTAACGTTCTATATCTTTTCTTTCCTGAGATTTAATGACGTTTTAAGATGACACCTTTAACATGACACACAAAAGCACTATGGAAAGCTGTTTTTGATTATGTGTATTAAAAAAAAAAAAAAAACAACTAGAGATTTCATTTTAAAATAACGGATTCTTTGTAATATAAGGTTACATGAAATCAGAAAAGCAGGACATTTACTCAGTTACAAAGAGAGTTATAAGGGAGCAAAAATAGCAAAGTGCGTATTTTACGTAAGTTCAAATTAGCACGGCAGGGTATGTTTACAGGTTCATATCTTGGAGAAGATGCGCATTAATTGCAACTTGTGTTTGTACTTTAGTACAACTGTCTATGTAGACTTAGTCTAATATTTTTGAAAATGAACGATAGCCACATTTGTTTGTTATAGAGATCAAAACTTCATGAAATTGCAAAATCACCTGTGACGGAAGCACCAAGCTGACATAGGAGTACAAACGACTGTAACTTTTGAACCAGTTGTTGGATTGACTTTATATTTGGACACAATACACAGAATGCTGTATTCTTTTACACTGTTTATTTGTATTTAAATTAGAATAAGGTATGAGGTCAATCCCTACTAAAATACCCAAATTTCATGAGTCCAATGTGAAGTTATGCTAGTCACATCATGACAGATGGCCATTATAAAAGCAAGAACCTGAATTTTAAGCTTGCCTACTTTCTAGCAGTATAAACTTAGGTCCACTCTGTAGTGATGAAGTGTGTCAGTGTTTATGCTATACTTATAAGTGATTTCATAAACAAATGTGAGGGTTCCAAATGGACCAATGTTGAAAAAGGACTGTATGATTTGTGTTGACACAATAGGCATAGAGTTGTACTATTACTAGACTAGAGTAATAGTAATACATGTGGTACTAGTTTTTCTTATTTAACAAAACAGGGTCATATAAAGCCTGAACTTGGGTTTAATTTCATCCAAGTTGGCCAAACTCCAGGTTCCTCTGCTGGTTGATGAAGGGACCAACTCTATGTCTGACGAAATGATGTACTTTCTGTGGACTACATCATGTTCTTCTACCCTAAAAAGGCTTATCTTCCGTCTTTCGTAGAGAATTTATGTCTTTGAGAAGACCAAAAGACTGAGGCACAAAAGACAACACCGGATTTCCTGAAAGAAGCTGTGAACGTGAAAGTCCAGTCTCTTTAAGGAAAGGGCTAACACTCAGTTATCAGCACAGTCTGAGAAAGAAAAGCTGTTCTCTGAGATGGGTGTGTAGTCTTCAACTTTGTCTCAGTTTTGTTGGAGATAGCGTAGTCTGGAAATTTCAGCAGATGGAAACAGTTGCTGGAGGAATTGTGCTGCCTTATCAAATGGCTTGTTGTCCTGCTCATCAGCAGCATCACCTGGTGACATAGAGGAAGACAGTCTCACTCTCAGTGACTTTTATTGTATGTGTATAGATGGAGAGAGGTCAAATTTGTACTGCATGTGTGTCTTCACAAATACTGGAAAAGAAATGACTGAATACAAGACTCACAGTCTTTTGTGTTCATGAGCTGCAAGTCCCACATGTGTTTTCATTAATGGCTCGTAACAGCTAAGTAGGAAGTCATATCCATTTTTGGATTTTGGGATCAGTAATATGTAGGGCCTATATATCTTCTACATGATTTGATCTCCTGCATGCCTACACACGAAGATGGTCAGGCACTAACAGGTCTGCAGTTAAGTTCACCTTGGAGATGGGAAATATCTCCACCTTTCAGTATTTACCCATCAGACCTAGACAGGATCCAAACCATAGATACTCCTGTAATGTTTTAGTGCTCTGACTACCTGGTAGCCTACTTGATTATCATATCCACCATATGCAATCAATGCTTAAATGAATAAATGTTTCAGTAAATGTAATAGAAGGACAGAAAGGCGAGATGAGATAGCTGAATGTTTTTAATCTACTGATATGACAGATAAAAATTTGATGAAAATCAACCCATAAACAGCCGAGATCTCTCTCCTAACGGTAAAACATTGTCTTTACCTGCACATACTTCTGCTCAGTCTTCTTGATATGATACACTGTCCCATTTTGAATGATGATACATTGCCCCATTTTGAATAAAAAAAATGGAGATGTTTGCAAATTCATGTATGTGTATTTCATGTATTTTACTTTTTGCAATCCACACTATATTTCCCCACTTCCTCATTTTATTTAATACCCTGCCTCACCCTCGGCCCTTCTGGAAACATCATACTACATTTATTTAGTTTACAAACCTGCAGAAGCAAAGTGTTGTCCAGTGTCACCTGTGGGAGATTCAGACGACAACCTTTTCGGCTTGCCAGAAAAAACTGACTTCAGTTTGAGGAACTGATAATTTTCTGCAATAAACGTCTAGTATAGCACTGTTTGCATGTCACCTGTGGGAGATTCAGACGACAGCCTTTTCGGCTTGCCAGAAAAAACTGACTTCAGTTTGAGGAACTGATAATTTTCTGCAATAAACGTCTAGTATAGCACTGTTTGCATGTGCAGGCATACACACACACACACACGCACGCATGCACACACACACACACACACACACACACATGCACGCACGCGGGCACGCGTGGGTACAAGCGTGTAATACACACACTGTATCCAACAACAGTTGCACGCTTGATCTACAGAAATAGTAGGTCTTATATATAAAATCATGTTTACTTTATAAACAATCATTCATAAAAGAAATTCAGATTCTAAGATATCTTATATATTATCATATTTACTTTGTAAACAATCATTCATAAAAAAAAAAAAAATTCAGATTCTAAGATTTTTTATATTTACTTTTTAAAGAAATTTTTTCATCACCACTGATCTTATATAGATCTATATAATCATGTTTGATCTGTAAACATTCATAAAAAAAAGATTCAGATTCTAAGACTTTTTGTATATATAACTGTTTGAAGAAATTATTCATTACTGATCGTATATAGATTTGTATAATCATGTTTGATTTATAAACATTCATTTAAAAAAAATTCAGATTCTAAGACTTTTTGTATAACTTTTTAAAGAAATTGTTCATCACTGATCTTATATAGATCTATATAATCATGTTTGATCTGTAAACATTCATAAAAATAATTCAGATTCTAAGACTTTTTTTTTATCACTTTTAAAAGAAATTATTCATCGCTGACAGTCAATATTTATGGAAAAGAAGAACTTAAGTTGCCTGGCTTTCTCTCTTCTGAGAAAACATGTGCTGGTTTGTGATTGAAATGATTGTTGCCAGTTCTGATCAAATAGCTTAAAATCCCCTTAAAATCCCACAGCAGAGTAAAACTCATAAGATGAAAAAATGTGATTTAATTCAACCATACTTACTGATATGTACTCGAATTTCATCAAAAACTGACGGCACAGAATCGAAAGTACTCGACGTCATCTTGGTTTGAGATCTGCAGACGATGGAAGTTGGTACTCATTCAAACTGACAAAAGTCTATTCGCGACAGTGTATGAATGTGACTGTAACCATGCGCACACGAAAGAGTATTCATTGTTTTATGTTTTCATCTGAAGATGGCATATTTTCAAGATTCGTGTTTGTCAGAATTCAAACTTTTAGAACACCGTGCGTACAAAAGGGTTAATATCTTGCAAATGGTTAATCAAATCAGATTGGTTGTTAGGTATTCGATTTCCTCATGGACTGACCGACATTTTGATACTACATATATCTATGCAGTGCAAGTGTCGCGTGTGGACTTTCAGTTGAAAAAGCGAGTGTCAGTTTGGGGCTTCACTCGGCCTCGACCAAAAAGCGGTACAACACACGGAAAGCAATCACACACACGGCTCGTATTTTGTCATCGTCCATTCACCACACACACTCAGTAATAACAAGAATACACTCGACTGAAAGAAGAGAAATCAATCTTTATTTTTCTCATAATGGTTTAAAGAAGTAGCGATGTGACAGCTGAATATGCGTTTGATAAAAAACACCAAAATCGTCCATATTTCACAATGATGTCAGCATATGCGTTTGATAAAAAACACCAAAATCGTCAATACTTCACAATGATGTTAGCAAAGTGACGTGCCTGCCGGTACCTAGTTTTATCGCATGGCACTAGCAGTTATGGTCCTCCATGCGAAGCTTTCATTTGTTGTTACATGCATGTTATATCTGATACCCTTTTTGTCCCCACCCTCTCTGCAAAAACGTCTTAATATTTTCTTCCCTAGGTCTACCTGTGCTCTTTTTTCCTCAAGCTTTCTTCTTGTGACTGTTTGCTCAAATTTCTCTTGCCTCATAAAATGTCCTATAAATGTTGCTTGTCTTTTTCTAATCTTCTTCATTAGTGTTCTTTTTGTGTTTGCTTCTTTCAAGATTGTCTTGTTTGTTTTCTTTGCTGTCCATGGAACTCTTAACATTCTTCTTAGAAACACCATTTCAGTTGCCTCAATCATGTTTTAACTATACTATTTATTATCAGGTATAATTCTAGGACATATATTTTCACTTCAGTGTCCTGTCCCGTTTAATTTTTTACAGCAAGAGTTTTGCCAAGAGCTGTATGACACGATCAGAAATGCCAAGTCTGAGAATGGACATCTACTGTGTGAAGCTTTCATCCGCGTCCCAAAGAGAAGGTAATTTGTTTTCTGTTTCAAAACTACTAAGGTTATTGTTACTGTTGATTCATTGGTGTTTTTATTATTATCTTATTTTCCCCATGTCTCACGATTGCCAGGGTAATTGCTTGGAATAGTGGAGATAAAAGCTGATGGTTTAATTTTAAGGAAAATAATGAAGATTCATAAAGTACAACTTTACGGAACACACTATGCAGTGAAAGATTTTAATCAAGCAGTGAACTCAAACAACCTAAGTATGTACATTATGACATATAACTAGAAAAGAAAACAATTAACAGTATCACCAGAAAACAATTCAGCAGTGTCTTCTTAAACCATTGACCAGATCCATCCGTTAGTATGGTCCTGCTTGATGAATTTTTCCCAGTTGTAGCGCTCTTGGGGCAGTGAGCACCTTTTTCCTGGTCAAGGCATAGTGAATGACTCCTGCGCAAGCCTTTGTGTCTTCTGCCATGCTGTATTGATGATCTTGGGTGGCGGGAGGTGGAACACGTTTTTTGTCCCCTCTATGGTTGGCACAGATCTCTGAAAGGACAGATTGTGGACCTGTCTTTTGATGGTGATGCACAACAGCTTTCGAGGGGTAATGGTGCAGGACCTTGAGTGGGAATGAAGGCATGAGGTCTATCTTTTCACTCCATGCTGATGTACTCCCTAAAGGGAAAGCAGATCATTCAGATCTGATGATGTCCACCCTTTCTGATTCCGGGTCCCACTAGTGGAATGACAGGGTTGAGGCAGTAATAGTCTTGTGAAGTACTGGACTCTGTGTGGAATTGGTGCTTTTGTGTGGACTACAGATATGCCGCGGGAATGGGGCCCATTGTGTAGAATGTGTGGAAGAGTGGCCGGCTTAAAAGCCCCATCTTTGCATATCAGGGTCACAGAAGCACCTAGACAGGCGGTCTGGCGTGGGTAGCCAAAACCTGTCTGAGAACAGACCAAGTGTTTGCTATGGGTCAGCAGTCTGGTCTGTGAGCGGATGTGACAACAAGACCCTCACCTCTCTCAAGCATGCCTCCTGCCCTCTCTTTGGCCTGTCTTGAATTTTTGGAATCCCACCACATTGTTTACAAGACTTTATATGTTACAAATGGCTTCATTGGCCTTTCCACGAGCCAGAGCAACCAATCAGCACAGATTTTATTTGACCCTGTGTATATGACCTCGTTTTATTTTACCCTACCCACTGACTTCATTTGGACCAAGATGGCATCGCTTGCTAGTACTTGTAGTCCCTACAATCAAATAGAAGTTGATGACAGAAGCTTTTTACCACTGCTGAAGTTTTAAAAAGGCTACAGACTGCAGATTTAGACATTCAAGAGACAATTGAAGATGACAGTGATGATTTTTTTTGATAAGGAGAGCAATCAATCAGTCGATTCTTAACACCACTTGTCGTTGTCGCTGTTTTAAGCGACTGGGAGTGTGATAAGACAAAATTAATGGTCGCGGCGCAGTTCAGAGAGGAAAACGAAACCAAAGTACTATGCATATTACGGAAGAAGTTTTGCAATCAATCAGTTGATTCTTAACACCACTTGTCGTTGTCGCTGTTTTAAGCGACTTGGAGTGTGATGAAGACAAAAATAATGGTCGTGGCGTAGTTCAGAGAGGAAAACGAATCCAAAGTACTATGCATATTACGGAAGAAGTTTTTATCAGTGTTCTGCTCCATGACTGGTGTCAGGGTTTGTTATCTTCCTGCTGTGGTGCCTTTTGCTGGAGCAGCGGGGTTGTACATTCCCCAGAAAGCCACGCCCCCATGATTTTGCTGTAGCAGAAGACGCAACATATTCTTGACAGAGGTCAAATCCAGGCTTTTAGGCTAGTGATGTCTGCTTTTATTACTTTATTATCTATCATTATTTGTGCAGGATAAATAATAAATGAATGAAAATAAAACAGTGTACATGTCATCATTATTGACTAAAACCCTTTAAACCTAGAACTAATAATGATAATGACAGCAATAATAATAGCCCAGTGATAATGATAATAATGACAGTAATATGATAAAGACAGATTTATACATTGTAACATAAATATTTCTCAGTGTTATTTTCAGGCAAACACACTAATTGTGACTTCTTTTTTTTTTAAGCCTATATGATAATGTGGAATTGTTATGAATATATGCACATAATATCATGTTTTTTGTGTCTATATATTATTCAGATTCAGGGTCAGACATTTCTTTGGTTATTTTGTGTACACAAAGAGCTGTCCCAGCTTAGTGGGTTTTTTTGTTGTTGTGTTGTTTTATTTCAGATCTGAAAATATGGATATTTTTGGCCTAAGCCTAGAACATCCAGTTTTAATTAATAAAGTTTCATACTTTGTCACAAATTAGTCCAAGGTATTATTGATCAGTTCTAAAAATTTCATAACCTAACTTTGAAGAACTGCAATTTTGTGATTTTATTACTAACCCATACAAATGCTCAAGATGTGGGGAAAAGTAATGGAGAAAACAGTACCGAGTAAATTAAGAAGCTGTAGAATCGCATCGCTGCTGCTTCAATCTTATTTTCATCTGCTTTTCTGCATGTCCAGGCTCCAAAGCCATTCAGCAGTACTGGCCAGATCAAACATTTTAGAATTTTGATTTTAGGGGTTGTTGGCATGCTTCGTCTTTCAAAATGTTGTTGGGTTGGATTATTTTCTGTTTTGTCATTCCTAGTCCTACTCTTATTTTGATGTCTTTTAGTACAGGTGCCATCATGAACCTTTACTGAGCCTAAATATTTAAAATCACTCACATTTTCAAATGCAGTCTTGTTGATTAGAGTATCATGATATGTTTGACTTTCTTTTCCTTCTAGATGCATTACTTTTGTCTTCATTGGATTTAGATTTGGACTGCTATCAACAGGAAAAAGTTCCTTCAGACAAGCTTTGGTTGTCACCTCTGCAGATTTATTTATATTCATCTTGTTGTCAATTTTCTGCTATGCCCCCGAGTAGTTTCATGAGGGCAGTATATAATGCTAGTGCAATGTTTCGCTCAGTATGAGCATATGTGTTTGTGTGCACATGTATGATATATTTTTAAAAATATATTTGTATGGTCTGTTAGTTGTGCTCCAAAATCATGTAGGTACTCCAAAATCAGGCACTTTGTAGTCCGCCTTATAGAATTTGGCTCATTTTGAGTACATTTAGTACCACTGTGTCCAGTTTATTGGACACTGTGCAAGATGAAATTTATTGTGGAAAGAAGGTTTTGCCTTTCATTCCATGTGAATATTAAAACAAATGAATGAGCAAAACTGCATGAAAAATGTTGATGTTTTTAAACAAACCTTTGCTGATGTGGCACATGCATCAGTCATTTTTCAGATGGTTTCGTCTCACACCAATTTCATAGCAAGCGAAACCTCAGCAGCTTGTTTTGTAAAAATTCTAAGAATAATCACCAGCAGTTCATAGAACTCTCCCTGACTTTGTGGTATGTGTGTAAACTTTGTTTTAAAAAGTTTGGACTGTTCATACTTTGTGACCAATGGCCAGTATGAGAGGAAGAACAGACTTTTTCTTCAGACTAAGCTCAATTTTTTTACAGTACTTTGAAATCATGCCGTGAGGATCGTCTTCTGTCATGGCAGGGGTTAGTGTCCAGGTAGTCTTCTGTCATGGCAGGGGTTAGTGTTCAATCATGGCAGCTTCTGACACCGTCACACTCATACAATTGAAGCCATCAATCAGTGGCTTTGCCGTGTTTGCACTAGCATTAGTTCAAATTAGAGGCTCATGTTGGTAAAATTAATGTTATAATTATTTGTTTTCGTGAAGAATTAGTCGGTAGTTTTGCTGTTTAGAGATAATGTGTACAATGTAGTAGTCTGTGTGTGATCAAGCACAGAAGTGTACAGCTTGCGAAAGGGTGACTCTTAATTTGATCAAGAGTGTTCCAGTCCTATTTTCAGATGTGATATATTGTTATAATAATAATAATAATAATAATTACAATATTTATATAGCGCAAAATCTTGATAAAATCAAATCTAAGCGCTGAAACAGACACGCACGCACGCACGCACGCACGTAACACACAACACACACACACACACACACACACACACACACACACACACACACACGCACACGCATTGCTATAAATGGGGAGAAAGAATAAAGCAATGGAAAATTATAGAGAGCATATTATATACAATTATATATTACAATGTGATTCCCCTCCGAGTGGAGACAGGCTGCAGAGGGGGTTGAGTGAGGTCAGGATTTTATGCAGAGGAGAAAAGGTGAGTTTTGAGAGCGGACTTGAAGGAGACAAAAGTAGGTTGCTGACGGACTGAGAGAGGAAGTTTGTTCCAGGAGAGTGGACCAGAAACAGAGAAGACTCATGGACCATAGGTATTGAGCTTAGTGCATGGAAAGCGAAAAGTCAGAGGATCGGAGGCAGAGCGGAGGGTATGTGAGGGAACATAGATCTCAAGTAGGCTTGACAGGTAATCGGGGGCTGCGTTATTGAGGCTTTTGTAGCACATGGTGTCTAGTTTGTACTGTATGCGCTTTGATACAGGGAGCCAGTGAAGTTGTACCAGGAGAGGAGATATGTGGTCAGCTTTTTTCTTTTTGAGTACAAGGCATACAGCATTGTTTTGAATGCGCTGTAGGATGTGAATGGTGGAGGCAGGAAGACCAGACAGGAGTGAATTGCAATAGTCAATGCGAGACATTATGAAGGAGAGAACGAGTTTTTCAGTTGTTTCGACAGAGAGATACTTCCTGATCAGGCTTATATGATGGAGGTGATAGTAGCAAGATCTGGCAGTTTGAGAAACAAAGTTGTTCATGGAGAGGGTAGAGTCAAGGCAGACACCAAGGTTTTTAGCTGAATCAGAAATTGGGACTGATGTGTTACATAATGGGAGAGAAAGAGGAGGCAGCTGAGAAAGTTTCTGATGGGTGCCAATGAGGATAGCTTCTGTCTTGTCATCGTTCAGCTGAAGTTTATTGTATGTCATCCAGTTCTTAATGTCCGAGTAACACTCAGTGGTGCGAGTCAAGAGGCGCTGTATATTATCAGGTGAGTCACTGTCTTGAAGAAGTTGGGTGTCATCAGCATAGAAGTGGTGTTTTATAGAGTGGAAGTTGATGATGGTGGACAGGGGGGAGGTGTAAAGAGTAAAAAGAAGAGGGCCAAGGACAAATCCTTGTGGAACACCACAGGTCAGGTATGCGGGTTGAGAGTAAGTGCCATTGATGAGAACAGTTTGTTTTCTGTTTGATAGATATGAAGTGAACCAGGAGAGAGCAGTGTCAGAGATGCCAAAAGTATGATGGAGTCTAGAAAGGAGAATACCATGATCAATGGTATCAAAGGCTGCAGACAGATCAAGGAGTGTAAGAAGAGAGACTTTGCCAGTATCAGTTGCAAGGAGGAGATTGTTGACAATGTGTAGTAGGGCAGTTTCAGTGCTACGGCACTGGTGGTAGGCTGACTGGAAAGGATTGAGGAGATTGTTGGCAGACAGGTGAGAGTTCAGCTGGTTGAGGACAACTTTTTCAAGGAGTTTTGACAAGAAAGAGAGATTAGAGATAGGCCGGTAATTTTTCAGTTCATTTGGGTCTAAGTTGTATTTCTTGAGGAGAGGGTGAACAATAGCAGACTTGAAAGAATCTGGGACAGTTCCAGTTTGGAGAGAAGTGTTGATGATGTCAGTGATGAATGGGAGGAGAGTAGGGAGACAGTCGGAAAAGAGAGAACCTGGAAGAGGATCCAGTTCGCAGGTTTTGAACGACATGGATCTGATTGTGTTGAAAATTTCTTCTTGTGAGACTGGGGTAAAAGTAGTAAGAGGTGTGCCAGAGAAGGAAGGGTCAGGTGAGCATGGTTGACAGGGTGTCCTGTCGAGCCTGTCACGAAGAGTTTGTATTTTGGTGGTGAAATACTTGGAGAATACAGATGGGAGTTCTTCATTGTTATCATCATAGACCAGATACTAAAAATAGCAGCCTGAATGTTGACATATTTTTTTCAATGAATTTAAAAAAAATAGCACTCAGGAAGTCACATGACCTTAAGCAGGCAACTTTCGGTTGTTTTTTTTTTTATTATATGTCAGTTATATATGTCTTGATATGTAAGGGACATCAGTTGTATATGTAAGGGACATCAGTTATATAAGGGACATCAGTATATATGTAAGGGACATCAGTTATATAAGGGACATCAGTGTACATGTAAGGGACATCAGTATATATGTAAGGGACATCAGTTATATAAGGGACATCAGTGTACATGTAAGGGACATCAGTATATATGTAAGGGACATCAGTTATATAGGTAAGGGACATCAGTTATGTATGTAAGGGACATCAGTTATGTATTATATATCTTGTAAGGGGCTTAATTGTATGCTTAAAGCTTATGCCATGATCATTTCGCCAGTTTGGATATTCTCCATTGCATGGCATCAGTGGCATCAATTCTTGTGGAGTTTGTTCTGAGCAAGAGACATTCTTTTGAGGAATTCAGCTGAAACCTTGAGTGAAAGTACTGAAAGGCAGAAGCTAACATAGAGGGTGCCAATGAAAAGTTAGGTGAAGAAACAGTTTGTGTCAAAAAAAGAAATGTTTATGCAAGTGTCAGAGATGCACCTATTGTTCACTTGAAAATGATGCGCATGCAAGCAAGGTCACTCAAGCACACACAAGTAAGTTTAAGCACACACACAGTATCACTTACTTTAATTATTTACTTTTGATGACACAGGAAGCTGATTGATAAGAGTGAAAAAGTGAAAGGGTAAAATAATAACCAAGTACTATAATCCAAGTTTCATTGTGCAGAACTGCAGCAGACTATTATGATGTAGTGACCACACCCATTGACCTGCTGAAGGTTCAGCAGAAGTTGAAAATGGAAGAGTATGATGACATTGAACTCCTGACAGCAGACGTTCAGCTCATGATCAACAATGCTAAGGCATACTACAAGGTATGATTAATGGTTCTTAAAGTTGTTTATGATTGTTAAAGATGTTTATGATTGTTTTAAGTGCATGATACTGAACCCCTAATAATAGTTGTGCGGCGTATGATCAACAATTGAAAGGCTTACTACAAAGTGTATGGTTTGTTTTGAGTTTCTTGAAGATGTACTGTGGTTGTTAGTTTTCACTGTTACAAACCTTGAAATCTTGGCTCTGATGCGTACTCTAAAAGTGTTGCTGAGATTTCATGACTAAAAGTGAAACACTGAGTGTTTGTAAAAGTTGCTGAAGTTCCATCCATGATTCACTGAATCATGTGAATATTTGCTCTGGCTGTACGTCTTGCAAGCTTTAAAGTAGAAAATCCCGTAGACATCACAGTAGTGTATCCCAGATGGCTGCAACATGTCAGTCTTGGTACCGCTAGAACACATTGTCTGACTGAGGGAATTAAAAGGATAAGCCAAAGAAGAATCTATGTAATCATGGTATAAAGTGAGATGGGGCGAGTGGTTAACTCGTTGACGATGGGCTACTTCGATCGAAGTAACGGCTGAGCTCTCACTGATGACGGGCTTCTTCTGTCATAGCAACAGACGGTCTAGGGTATATAACTCCCTCTACTTTTGTTATGCTAATGATTTAGTTGTTGGCAGTTGCTTCCCTTGTGGAAGGAACTTCGTTGAACGCTTCAGCTGTGTTTTGCCAGCTGCTTTGTCTGAAATCGATGGATAAGTTCACTTGCACCCAGTTCTCAGTGATTTCACTGTGGCAGCCCTAGGCCAGCAGGAGAGCTCAGCTGTGGCAAGTGCAGTCACAATAGAGTTAAGGGGTAGGTGATGATGATTGCTGTGGTGGTCGTTTTGTGTCCAGAGCAGAAAGGGAAGTCAGTCACTCAAAAGACAATTCTGTGGATAGTGCTTGACTCTTTATTCTGTCTCATGATGATGATAGGTAGGGAAAGAAAAAAGGGAAATCGGAGAATGGCAGTAAGGGGAAAAGGACAGTGATATATGAAGTCAAAGAAGACAAAGAAGATATGGAAGAAGAAGACATCAAAGGAAGACGAAGAAGAAGACAGTGCTGCAGTGACAGCAGTCTAACAGTGTGAGGTTGGTCACTTCTGGTGAGAGTGGTGTCAAGAAATGATGTGCTATGACATCATAGCGTCTTGTCAATTTATATTCTTTGGGAACAAAGCGCGATGGTGAGAACAATGCGTGATGGTCATACTATCAATACTTTCAGATGGTAAGGTCTGATTGGTTGTTCTCACCCACACAATGAACATTTGGTGTGTGGCAAAAAGTTAACTCTGATAGAAACTAATGGAGGTCTTGCATTAGTTGTTAATTAGCACAGTGCCTCGGTACACACAACTGGCATACTTGTTCGTAGGTTTTGCAGGCGGCTGTGTACTGGCTATTACGCCACAAACACGGAAGGGCGGCGTGGAACAAAGACAGTCAGCCCTGGGCTCCATACAACCGCAACACAACCTGCGGTCATTGTCTGTGGGTTTCCGCAGGTTACGTACGGGCTATTACACGGCGTTTGTTTTTACAAGGTGCTGAAGGTGGCATAGATTAAAGACGGCCCCCTCTAGGTTCTGTAGGACTATAACGTTATACTGTGTGTAACAGACTGAAGATGACAACAAAATATGTCATAAGCCCGGCTTCAGAATACATGTACACATTATAGATCTGCTCATTGTTTAGATATGACAGCAGTGTGTTATATGCATCATGTATTGGTTAGATCTTTGGAATGTTCAATGCATAGCTATGGATAGGCAGAGGCTGTAAAATAAGAGTACAATTTGGCCGAGAGAATGCAAGGCCTTTTTGATCTAGGCAAGCATACTACACTGTGTTGCCTTTGAGCATTGTAGGTAAATGCCTTTGAGCATTGTAGGTAAATGGGAAAGATTGTAACAGAGCAAGGCACTCTGTTACAAAAGTGATAATTTTTTCTTCGGAAAAATTGGAAGAATCCAGAATCAAAATGATTAAAAACTGTATTAGTGCGTTTAGTCTATTACCAGAAGCATAGCAAGATGTTCTGTTGGATTCTAATGTTCCAGATCTGGTAATACAGTGATTGTTCTGTTGAATGGTAGTATGTTCTGTTGAATCCTAACATTGCAAGCAAATATGGTCAAACTTTTTCTTAGCCAGTCAATGTGCATGATACTATGTTGTCGGGATGTCAGATTTCCACTTGGAAAGTTTGAGTTCAAAGAGCTTTTGATGAGTGAAATTGGAGGTTTTCTGATCTCCTTGGTCAGGAAAATATGTCAGACCTGCTAATGTCTGATTTCCTTTTGTGTGTATACATAACTCATAAACAACATAATGTACATGTTAAAGATCCTGTAAGCTATGTCAGTATTTAATGGCTTATTAAAACACAAAAGTACCCAGCTTGCACACTCATCAGAGACACAGTATGCGAACAATGCAAAAATAAAATGTTTGCACAGTGCGAGCCAAAGAACATGCATACAAATATCGGAAAAAACATTACTCAGCACAAAAACAGCAATGTAAACAACAGAAACATAAGAAGACTTGTTAATGTATTGCATTGCATTCTGCTGTTACAGGAAGATTCCCAGGAGTACCAGGATGCCTGTGAGCTGTGGGAAATCTATGAGGAGGTGAAGGCTGAGCTGTTGGAGGAGACATTTGGTGATCTGTCTGACCATTATGTGGGTGAACAGTCCAGCCACAAAGGGCAACAGGACACAGCAGGTTCTGAAAGTGACATCACAGACGTGGAAGAAGGAATGCTGGAGGAGGATGTTGTTGTCAAAGGCAAAGTAGATGCGGGGACTGGCACCAATAATGGCAGTCCTTTGGGTGTAAGTTACATGAGATTGTTGGTGAAGATATTTACATGACTGGAAGACATGTTATAATTGAAGTGGATACATGTCTGTCTTCTTTTCACAAGTCTGTCTTCTTTGCTCATTCAAGCGTATTCATACCTCATACATTCACTCAATCCATAGAGATTCATGTTAGACTTACCTTGCTAAACTAACTTTGTGTTGCGGCACATGACTCGAGGACTAAACCTGGTGTCCAGGTTTGGACTTATTGACCAAGTTCTTTTCTATTCATCCATAGCACATGCTTTGCTTGGAGCAACAAAATTACCACAGTATATCACTACATATCTATTGTAGTTCCACAGTATTTGTAATTGAAGGCTCATTGCTTTTGCTTTTTTTTTCATGCCTCTACTTATTTAGAAATGAACGTGGAGGAAAAACTCCAAGGTGATAAGTTGTTGTTTTTTTTCTCTGATCCAGAGATGCCTTATGGACTACATTTAAAACACTGCAGCCTTTTGAATAGGCTGTATCAGTTAAGGTTCTCACAATTGTACTTTTTGTTTAGCTGGACTATTGCCTGTATATGTTTAAAGGAACTTCCTTACAAAGTTAAGCAGTTATTCTTGTTGATACTTTTTGATAGCTAATAAAATTTTTTGATGATATGTTTTGGTCAGACATGCATGTATAAGCCCAAAAGTACACACACTCTCACATTCACACTCACACATACGCACTCAAGCACACGCAAACACACACACTTAGACTATGCATGCGCATGTGTGCGCACATACATACACACATACATGATTGTTATCAGTTTTTAAAAAGAAAATAAATCAATCTGTCTTTCTAGCAATCCATGATTGAAGATCAGTCACGTGCGGAAAAGGGCGTTGGAGGTAAGGAAATGAAAGAGGAAGATGAGGAGATGGAGGAGGGGGAGAAATCGGAAGCGGCTACGCCAGACAGCAAGTTGGAATCACGCCATGATGACAGTGAGGAGTTGGAGCAGCTGTTTGCTGCTGTCATGACGGCACGAGATGGCGATCGAAACATCAGTGAAATTTTCCAGCTTCTGCCAAGTAAAACTGTAAGTTTTGACAGTGTTCCTGTGCCTTTCACTTTCATTCTTATGTACATATAAGTTTGATATAGTAGATATCAGTATCAAATCATGAAGGCTGTTTCTGAATTTGCCATTTACAGTATTAATGCATTTTTCATTGCAGCATTCTTATTCTTCAGCTGAGAATGTTTTGATTAATCGAAAGCTTACACATGGATATTGCATAGTAAATCAATTTTCTGAGGTCAAAGCTAGAGCTCTTCATGTATACAAATTTTTGTTTTCAAATTTTGATAAATTTTCTAAGATCAAAGTGAGAGCTCTTCAAACAAATTTTTGTTTTCATATTCTTAAATGCAGTATTAATGGCATGTATTAGCATAAGATCTTGCTCCTTGGTTTTTTGTTGTTGTTTTTTACTTTCTCTTTAGATGATTCAAAATCTAGAAAATTTGTTAGTGTTCAAGAATTGCTGTTTCATTTGTTTTGTTTTGTTGATTTGTTTATCTGTTATTATTTTTAATGCCTACAGAAATACCCAGAGTATTATGAGCACATTCAAGCACCTATTGACCTGAAGACAATCGCCATGAAGATCCAGGAGGGCAAGTATCATCATCTGGATGAACTGGAGAAAGACCTGCTGTTGATATTACGCAATGCCCAGCAGTACAATGAATCTAAGTCGGTCATTTACAAGGTAAGTATTTACACCACTGAGGCTAGACTTACATGTCTGTGTCTGTGTGATGTCACAGATCTGTCTGTTTCGAGAAAAACTTGAAACTTGGTGCAAGTGGCCTTTAGTCCCCCCCAGAAATTCATATTTAGAGAGACTGGCAACTAGTACCATTAGATTTGAATATGATCGCCTCACTTTGCCATGAGGTTTGTGAGTATGCAGAGCTAGATAATGTTGCTTTGATTTTCAACTAGTTTTGATTCAGTTTTGTGGCAAAGTTGTCTTAACCCTTAAATGCTCAGTATAATAGCACTTTCGAATAACAGCTTGCCAGGGTAAAATTTAGCTTTTTAGGGTAGGTTCAATAAAATGGTTACTGCTCATTTATTTCTTGACAGATCTCTCAGATGTTTTGCATGTTTTGTTGTTATGCATTGGTCTACAATGTCCTGTCAAAATAACTTGATTATGTTGATAATTAGTATAGCAGAAACTTACATAACTACAAAAAATTACCAAAAAATAACAGCTTTCGAGTATACACAAATACACTGTGCCACACAAAATGAGTCAGAACATTGGAAAAGTGGTTTTACTATTTATTCAACATCAGCACTAACACATGACAGTCATATAAATCCCAAGGAATGTTGCTCTTGATCATAATCTGCTCATAATTGGGAGTACTATTTTTTAGGAAAAAAGGGGCATAATCATGCTTTTTGCAGTATGTTCACTAACATGTACATTACTCATCCACTTATTGAGTTATTTGTTAGATTTTTTGTGGACTTCTTCCTTATACCCTTGTTTACAATTTCACATCATTCTAATTTGATTTTGTTGGTAATGATGATGGTTCACACTAATAACATGTGATAAATCAGTTTTTGTTTTGTTTTCAATTTGAGAGTTTTAGTACAATTCAGCACATAAAAGCCCACTGAACAAAGCAAAATACCTTTTGGTGTTTGCTCAGCAATATTACAAACACCTGGGATTCAAACTGATGTCAATAAATGTCCCTCTGTGTAACAATCTGTATGTTACTGGGGGTACCCCAATTCTACTGGAAAGGGGCATAATTTTACTATTTGGGGTAGGTTCAGTACCGCAATCACTGCTTATTCATTTGTTGACATATGACTTAGATTTTATGGCTTCTCTTTCATTTTACCCCAAGTTATAATGCTATATAACAATAGTGTAATTTTGTTAGCCATTGGGAAGATGGCCAGGGATATAACGGATGGTGGTTTTACAGAAAATAAAAGTTTCTAAAAACATACACATGTTACAACACATAAAACCTGTAAAACACTGACAAAAACTTCTGTTAGTGTTTACTCAACATCACTGTAAGTACACAGTATGGTCCAAATTGTTATAGTATAATATTATACATATTGGTAAATGTTCAAAATGACAACTATGGGAAAAAAAAGTCTGAAGAAAAAAATAAACAATTGTCTGTTCAAAAAGAAAGACCCTCCCCCCACATACACACACACATGGTATCCATTTGTTATCACACAAAACACTGTGGAAACTGTGTGAGTGTTTCTGAACATATTGTACTCACATTACTGCCATACTGTTCTAAAGGAATCCAGCACTTGTGCTTGGACATAATCCTCAGGTTGTCTGCATTCGTTACTTCATAACTTTGGGGGATGGTGTTCATTTTTTTGTCTGTCCAAATTGTGGTTCAAAGAAACACACAAGGGGATTCATTCTATACTCCACTTGGTCTTCTTTCACTGATGGCACTCAGTCTTGTCACAGCGTTCACAAAACGGTGAACACACACACAGGTGAAGAAAAAAAAACGCACTGTAGAATGGAAAACTAAGAACACAAAAACAAAAGCACAAAAAAGCAGAAGAAAATGAAATATATATAACTGAGGGGAAAAAAAAACTAACACAGAACACCCTACTGCCAATACGCAAACTTGGTGTGGTAGTCCTTGAAGCATTGGCCTAAGCACAATCCAGGCTTGGATGGGCAGGAGGGGCAGTAGTAGCGGGATTCCTTCCGCACTTTTATTTTCTTCGTGCAGACCCGACACGGCTTGGTGGGGTTAGACTTGTTTGGTGTCGGTGGCAGTGGAAATAAAAAGTGGTGTGCACCCACCCTCACCTCGTCATCTGTTTTTCCCTCTTCCACAGCTGGCACCTGATCTGGCCAAATCCAAGAGGTGATGACACTCTCCAAAAAACTTAGGAAAGTTTTACAGGAGTCATCACCTCTTGACTTTTGCAAGATGAATGCATTGCAGGCTGCAACCTGCAGAAAATGGAAAAACAGTTTTTTTGTCCATTTCATCGACTTACGTGAGCAGTCATATGGGTGAAGCAGCTGATCTTGTTTGTCAACTCCACCCATATTCCTGTTGTAATTCGATGAAACAGACGGACGCATGTTGACACCCCGTCATCCCCGGTGTGGAATGGGTGCCTCAGTGTGGCCATGCACAGAGGACAGCAGGTGCACCACTTTTGTGCTGTGGTACTTTGTGGCGACGATCTTGTTGTCACCACAAAGAGCAGCTGATGATCCGGGGTCCAGCTTCACTCCACGTAGCTCCTCTGGAATACCCCGGTTCTCCCGGACGGTGCCGCAGGCCAAGGTGTTCCTTTCCAGGAGGTAGAGGTACAGCCGCAGACTACTGTACCAGTTGTCCGTGTAGACATGGTAGCCCTTTTCCAGGAGAGGGGCTACCAAGTACAGCACCATCTTCTCGCTGGCCGAGAGAGTTGGGTTGTCTGCATTTACGGACTCTAGGACAGGCTGCACCTCATTGACGGGGTCCTCCTTTCCAGCATACACCTTGAAGCGGTAGCAGTAGCCACCACTTCCCTTGACACCGCCGTCAGACTCACAGCACAGGTATATTTTGATGCCAAACCGGGCACGTTTCAACGGTATGTATTGACGAAATATCAGTCTACCCTTCCAAAGAAGTAGACTTTCATCAACACATACCGCTTGCCGGGGCTCATACACCTCCTGGAACCTCTCATGCAGATGATCCAGAATAGGACGGATCTTGTAGAGCCGGTCGTACGCTGGATCACCTGGCACTGGCATGGCTGCATTGTTGTTGAAGTGCAGAAACTGAAGAAGAATCTGAAATACAGAGTAAACTTTCAAGATAAGTAAGCAGACCCACAACTGGGCACACACACACACACACACACACACACACACACACACACACACACACACACACACACACACACACACACACACACAGCCTACACACACACACACACACACACACACATACACACACACACACACACAGCCTACACACACACAGCCTACACACACACCCACTACACAAGCACACACTGACAGTATCACACACACTTGAATATATAAAAACACCACACTGATATAAAAAAGTGCTTTTGTCTTTTACAAAATGAACAAACTTGCATGGAAAACTTACACACAGAAAATAAATAATGCTTATGCACACGCGCGCGCGCGCGCACACACACACACACACACACACACACACACACACACACACACACACACACACACACACACACACACACACACACACACACACACACACACACACACACACACACACACATACACACACACACACACATTCACACAAGCACACACTGACAGTATCACACACACATGAATATAAAAACACCACACTGGTGTACCAAAAAAGTGCTTTTGTGTTTTACAAAATCAGCAAACTTGTATGGAAAACTTGCAAACAGAAATAAATAATGCGTATGTACACATGTGCACTCACACACACACACGCACATGCACACACAACACACACACACACACACACACGCACACACACACACACAGCCTACACATACACACACACACACACACACACACATTTACACAAGCACACACTGACAGTATCACACACACTTGAATATATAAAACCACACACACACACACACACACACACACACACACACACACACACACACACACACACACAAAATGAATAGTGGAGGGATGAAGAATCAAGTAGTGAAAAAAAGAAAAGAAAAAAAAATAGAGCTACTTGCCTGGAACCGGTTTCTTGTCATGATGGAGCTGAAGACTGGAATTCTGTACAACACCTTCTTAGACCAGTACAGTTCAATTGAAGGTAGCCGCACAATGCCCATCAGCAGAACCAGGCCCAGAAACTTCCTCATTTCTGCACCGTCGACTTTCTCCCACTTGTTGGCCCTGGAAAACTGTGGAAGATTGGGGTGTGCCTCGAGAAACTGGTCAGCATACAGGTTTGTCTGAATGACGAGATGGTTGACTAGGTCAGAAAAAAATAATTCCAAATAGTCAACCGGCCTAAAATTAGCACAGCTGACCTTCAACCCCGGATTTCCAGTGAAAACTACACCAGGGTTGGGGTGCTGTGCATCAGCTTCTCGCCATTCTCTCACTAGCTGTTGCTGACCACGCCTCACGCCACGCCCCCTGCCGCTTCCACGGGGCCCTCGCCGTCGTCCAGACCCCCTACCACGTCCACGACCCCGTCCCCTCCTGACAGGAGGGGGTGCAGTGCTTGTTGATGGTAGAGGATCCCCCATTTCCTCTTCTTCACCCTCGCTAGCACTGGTTTCCCCACTGCTTTCACTGGGAGCGAACGAAGGATCCACGTCATCACCAGCACCTATCTCCGATAAAAGTGGATGGTGCTGGTTCCCATCCGTCTCCTCCTCATCACTGATGTCAGGATCCGATCCTCCCATGTCTTCTTCTCCACTGTCTTGATCGTTGAATATCTCGTCCAACACATCAAGAACAGTGTACCGCTTGAAAACAGGTCGAGCCGACGACGTACTAGGTCTCGCTGCCATCTTGAATTCGCTAATCACTGTAACCTCTCAACTCGCGATTTGCATATCCTGTGGTCAGTTACTGGTGACGTGAAGGGTATGGGGCTCTTCGCTGATATCAGCAACAGAGTTGGAAACATTTTGCGCAGTCATTTCTTGTGTAGATTTGCTCGCTTTCCGTGACGAGTTTACTACGAGTGGCACTCGTATACGGGCGTGGTGAATTTCGATTTTACTACGAGCGTTACTCGTACCAAGCAGAGAAGAGGTTAATGGAAAATCAAGTTGCAAATTATTCTATGGAGAATTTTTTATGACAAAATTATGCTGAATAAAAAAGTTTGTAATAAAAGATGCCCAAGATTGAAGCAAAAGATGAAAGAGACCTGAGAGAAAGTTCCCTTTTGGGGTCAGTTGTATACAATTGGAAATATGTTTTTGCAATGTAGGTACAAAGTTAATAGAACATAACCATATCTGACAAGTACATAAGCTCAGCAATTATGAGAGATCACACTTATTGCAAACACAACTGGGCTGTCAAGAAAACGGTGAAAGTAATTTACCAGGCAGCAAGTTGTCGCGAGGATATTTCCAGTTACAAATTTGTTAATCTGATAAAATATGTAGGAGTCAATGCTGAGGCAATCATAGGGTCGAAATATGTAGGAGACAATGCTGAGGCA
This sequence comes from Monoplex corrugatus, assembly GCA_030674185.1. NCBI lineage: Eukaryota > Metazoa > Mollusca > Gastropoda > Littorinimorpha > Ranellidae > Monoplex > Monoplex corrugatus. The sequence continues at coordinate 23,840,711 of CM060312.1, read as the reverse complement.
ATCATAGGGTCGAAATTTGCTGAGTTGCCATCTATCTTTTTAGTTCTGTGGTTATTCCCGCTGGAAAAGAGTACCTGACCCTGTTCAGGGTTAGGGAGGGTAATGCAGCCAGGAAGATGAGCTGAACATCATCCTCATATTGCTGACTTTGAGAAAAGTGTAGGTCTCCTCCACTTCACTCCCCCACGACCTCATGGTAATAGGACCATCTTTACTATAGTGCCAACACCTCATTGTCTGTGATACTAATATATTTTTTCATGCAGATAATGTCCATTTGGATATCAGTATAGCTGTGAATGATATTGGTACTACAACCTGATTGTCAGTCAAGATGAAAATCTGTTTCTTTTTGTACCATTTTACTTTGGTTAATTATATGCGAGCAGGTGCCTGTTGCTACAGTTTATCTGTAGTTTCTGTGATATTAAATCCTAGTACTGTGGACTCTTTAAAAAGACTATGATCTGACCAATTGCCAGACCTAAGATTTTGTTTCATTATGAGTGCAGTTTGCCTGAGGTGTTTTTGCCTGCTTGTGGAACACAGAAATGGCAATCACTTGATGCCGATAGCAGAAACACCTTCATTTGTGCAGAAAAATAGCAGCAAAGAAGTAACAGGAAACTGATTCTGAACTAGTAGCAGACAAAAATAAAACCTAAACTGGAAAGCTTACTGGCTGTGGCTGTAAAATCAAAGAAAATGAAAATGTCAGTGCTTGCCAGTCAACAATAATATTCAGAGTACACAGAAAAAAAAATGATGTGCTAAAGCCAGGTACAAAAGGACAAGCATTTGTCTTCTGTGAGGTGTGTGCAATGGATACCTCAATCTGACATGGGGGATTGCTGATTGCTGATGTCATTTAAAAACTATAAAAACTTTGTTACTTATCTATACATGTTTTACATATTGTTACTTTCAAAAACATGATTCATTGTCACATTTATAAAATATTCAAATCACATAGCCTGTAACTTGACTGTATTGTTTTGTCAAAATACACATTTATATTTATACAGACAAAAAATATGACAATAAACCATAAGTCCTGTGTTGGTTAGTACAAGGGAGAAGAGATACTGAAGAGTTCATTTGTGGAAATGCAGCCATTTTAATACAACTGAAAACACTTATTATACAACTCAGAATTAGGGGTTCTACAAATGTTGGGGGTGGTGGTATTTTGGGGTCTAGGCAGGTCTGTACCTGCATAAATTCAGTTCAAAGCAAGCACAAGAAATTGAATTGTTTGATAAATCTATTTTATTGTTTTGAGTTTTGTTTAGTTGGTTGGTTGGAAGCAGTTGAAATTGTTTGGGTAATTTACTTAATTGTTTTCGGTTTTGTTGGTTGTTTTTTTTCATACCTGTGTGTTTTGTTTGGTTGGTTGGTTTAGTTTTGTTTTTGGTTGTATTTTTCCCCCCTTGCTATGCTGATTAAATATTTGAGAGGCTGTGTGTCAGGATGCTGGAGTGCTGAGGAAGGTAGTACAGGCCAAAAAACAGGAGCTGGACTACAAGAGGAGTGGAGTCATGAAGACCAGTGAACGTTTGAGGTAGGTGTGGACTTTAGTACTTGTGAAAACATACACAGCTATCCATTGTACTCTCTCAGTCTGCCCAAGGCAGAACCCCCAAACATTTCACAAAACGTCTGTTTAGAGGAACTATTATTTGTTTGTCATTTTCAACCCTTTCATCGCTTTTGGCAAATTGAGTTAACCATAAAGATTCATTGCAGTAGTTGACTAGTTGACTTTTAATCAGCTCTTTGTTATAGTTGATATGAATAATGTGACTTCACAACCCCCTTTTTCCCCCCTCCCAAAGACTGAGGATAATTTCGACCCCTTCCCCACGCCCCCAAAAGATTGATGATTAAGTTCTAAAGTTATGAAGTTTAATTGTACAACAACTTCAATCCCTTCTACCCCCTTACCTCCCCATGTGAACTACATTTTCCCTTTTTGGCTGAGTTGGATGCTATTTGATAATGCATGGGTTGGATCCTCAGGCAGGCCAGTTTTAGTTGCTCCATCAGCTCAGTCCATTAAGCATCAGGCTAACGATACAAATCATGGGTTCAACCTTCAAGCAGCCACAAATTTGTGTGTTTTTGTTGGATAGAGCACCAAGCTGATAACACAGGGGTCTTGACTTCAACTCTCGTATGGTATCCAAAACAAGGGTGACTGCCTGCGTTCAAGCAAACAGGAACCAGAAAAAAACATGAAAAAAGAATAAGAACGCATATTAAGTACAACCAGACAAGACAGGCGCAAATTTTCGGCCAACTGGTCTTTGTCAAGCGTAAGATCATAAACAAACACACACCAGATACAGAAATAAGGAGACAAAGACTGAAACTTCCCTGCTGCTCTGTCCAGTGTGAGGAAAGGAATTCCTTGTCTCTGGACCTCTTCTACATTTTCAGAGGTTTTTCCATCTTCCGTGGAAGGCCTGCAATCTAGATCAAATAAAAAAGTTATTCTTGCAGTGTTTTAAAGATCCTGCAATCTTGACCCCATTCTGGCCTCACTTTTTGACTGTATTAAAGAAATTTCTCAAATCGTAACTAAAATCATATTTCTTTAAACACAGATATCATGAGCTTTAAAAATGCCCTTGTCAGACCGCTGCCCAGAAAGTCCAATCTTGATCCCAACAATCTAAAAAAACAAAACAAAAAAAAACTATCAGCCTGTGTCCAATCTTTCATTCTGTTCCAAAGTCCTTGAATGTATCATCTTCTTGCAGCTGATGAGTCACTTGAAGTCAATGATGTGCTTGAACCTTTTCAGTCAGCCTGTTGTAAAGCCCACAGTACAGAAGCTACTTTGTAAAAAGTTGTGAATTATCTTCTGGATTTGTTTGAGTGCAGTGAAACCTTTAAAAAAAAACCCTCCAAACTTATAGCTGTCCACTGGCTGGGTGTGGCCAGTAGATGGTAATACAGTCTGGTTGAAAGAGCAGTGATAAAAGGGTTCATGTCATCTCTTCCTCTCTTTCTCTCAATTTACATTTTTCTGCTGGCAAGGTTTTTTTGTTTTTGTTTTTTGTTTTCTTTCATCTGTTTTATTCTTTGTTGTACTTGTTTTTTAAATACTGTGTTTTTATGTATCAGTGACTATAGCAAAATACATCTTCTGAAGTCTGAAGCCATCTGCAAGGTCCAACTTTATGGGCTAGCCTCAAACTTTCTTGGATATTGTTTTTATTTAAGAAAGAGAAATTAGACTGACAGATATGTTTCAAGTTTTTTTTTACAGTAGTTGTATTTCTTTTTCATTGAAAAGCAGTAAAGAAAATAAACAGAAAAGAAACAGAAATTTTAACATGCACACGCATGCACTTGCATGCTCACACACACACACACACACACACACACACACACACACACACACCACACAGACACGCACACGTACACGCACACACACACTGAAATGAAACTGACAATGAATAGAATTTCTGTCATGATTCACAATATCTTTGATTACATATCTTTAATATTCAAAACAAGCTTGACTGTACAGCTACAGCATTTTGTTTTTTATACAACATTTGCCAGCTTGTACAACTGCAGCAGATTGTTTTCCGTTTACAATGTTTGGCAGCTTTACAACTACAGCAATTGTTTTCCATATGTTTATAATATTCGGCATGTGTTTTTAATGTCCAAACATATTTCATCCATTTTTGCCCATTGTATCCTTTCTAGACCGTGTTGTTTGTTAAACAGATCACGAGAACGCACCTCTGTACAGCGTCTGTCCGCTGTGTGCGCTGCTCTCAAATACCAATCAGAGGATGATGATACTGCATCTAGTCAGATGGAATACGAGGGGGACTCGGATTTGGAGGATGAGGATTCTCCATTCTGGGCTCTTTACCGAGCTGTGAAGGACTATAAAACAGCTGACGGAGACTTGCTGTCACAGCCCTTTTGTAAACTACCTAGTAAAAAGTAAGTTAAGTGTTACCTAAGTTTTTGTTCGTTTGGTTGGTTGTGTGTGTGTGTGCTTTGTTTTGTTTGTTTCTGGGCTGTAACTCTGAAGTGCATTCTTACATGAATGGCCTTTTCTTTTTTTAACCCGGCCATTGATGTCATACTCCATTTTCAGGGATGTATACGCTCAGTGTTTTTGTGCTTCTATTTGTCATTGAGCATGGACATCGTTTACAGGATCTCTAACTTGTGTATTTTGTGTTCTTTGTGTGTATACATACAAAGGGAATACTATCATGTCTGCGCTTATTTTGACCTGGGAATTGAAAAAAAAAAAAAATTCCACCCTTCACTCACCAGGTGGTACCCAAGCAGTTTTGAACCCAGAGCTTCCAGTATGAAAACTAGTGTCTTAACCAATAGACTGTTATGCTTATCACCTTTACTTTGGTGAAATGCTTCAATATGTAGTTTGTGTGACTTAATGTACGTTGTTCACCTGTAATTTTAAGATTTGGTTGGTTGGTCGGTTGATTAACTGATTATGTGATTGGTTAGTTGGTTGATTGGTAATTTGGTTGATTGGTATGATCTCGCTCTCTTTTTGTCTCTTATCGAATTTTTGTTCTACTAACTTATCTGGTCTCTCTTTAGATTTTTGTTCTACTAACTTATTGGTCTGGGGGTTTTGATGCTTTTTTTCTTTTTTTTGTTTTGTTTTTTGTTTTTGTTTTAAGTTGTTCAATATAAAAAGTTTTTTTTTGTTGAGTTGTCATGTTATTCTCATGATTTTTGAGACTTTGGTTTGTTTTGTTTATTTCTGTTTTTCATTCACAGTTAGGAATGAGAATGGAATTGTATATTGATGTAAATTTGGCTGTGTCATTTGCACAGGTTTTAAGAAGGTGTGTTTTGTCTTCTGTGTGTTTTGATATACGATCAGTAGTTTAGGATTGATGCTTTTTGAGTCGGTGCAGATGTGTAAGTCATCTATTTGTCATTTATTTGTACAGGATTGTAACTTTGTCAGTAAAGTGCTTGTGTGCATCAGTGTTTGCACTTGTGCACATGGAGATGTGATCTTGTTTTGGTTATTATGATGAAGTAAAGAAATCCTCTAGTTTCAGCTGCTGTCCTGATCCACATGCTAGATGTGATTTTTTTTTTAGTTATTTTGTTAAAGAAATCCTCTTGTTGCAGGTTCTATCCTGATTATTATCATGAAATCAAGAAACCTATGTCGCTGTACAATGTCCGAAAAAAGATCAGGGTGAGTTACATTTTATGTCACTCTTGTATTTTTAAAGATTTTTTTTAGTAGTTTTATATAAAACAATCTATTCAGCTCTCATTAAACGACTTTTTGGTGTGGCCATTTTTTTTAGTGCATTGGCTTGCTCAGGTGATGTACAGATGATAGAGCCACGTGCTCCATATGTGCGAATCAGGGAGGATTACGGCTTGGCACAGGGGTTACACGCCCTTTTCCCCTTCTGTCTTCCCCCTCCCAGTTTGCATGTGCTTTGTGCCCCAGTTGGGTAAATGTTTTGTTTAATGATGAGAGTGCGCATCTTGAATCAAGATTTGGCGTCATAAATGACATAATTATTATCATTATTATCATTTATTGTTATAATTATTGTTGTTATTATTCTTTCATTAGTGATGTTTTTGATTCCGTTCCAGCCCAGATTATATGAACTGGCTTGGATGCTGCTTATCTTAATGTTCAGTCATTTTAGTGGTGTCAGCGTCGTGTCACATGTCTAGCCTTCTGTCTGCCCACTTGCATGTTTAGACCTTGCCAGCATGTAGGATTTTAGGCAGGGGCAGGAAATCTGCAAGATTATCTTTGGCAGATTTGATTGGAGTGCTTGTGGAACTGCGAATGCAGTGAGTCTTTCTTTGACAAACTTGGACTGAGTTTATTATTAAGTTTAGTTTTTTACATATTCTTATAGAATTTTATTTATTATTATGTACATATTTTTTAGAATTGAAGATAAGTAAGTAAACTGATTTGTCATTTGCTGATGCAGATGGTTTCATGTCCAGTGACACAGATGGTTTCATGTACATTAAAATCACATAAAAACATCATTGTAGTGGGTATTTTCATAATACAGTGTGTGGGTGTGTGTGTGTGTGTGCGTGCACTGATGTGTGTGTGTGTGTGCACTGATGTGTGTGTGTGTGCACGCTGATGTGTTTGTGTGTGTGTGCGTGTGTGTGGCTTCTACAATTTCTTGTCTTTAACTTCAGGAGTGTGTTTTGCTTATGCTTTGTCTTTGTTCATGTTCTTAGTGTACAGGTTCGAGTTTTACTCAAGAAAGGTTTTGTTTGTGCATGTAGCTCCAGTCACTAGTGTGATCAGATTGGATTACTAAAGTTTGTGAATGTATTAATTATAATTATAACCCTGATGAGGTTTGGGGAAGGTAAAGTAGCAAGAGAGAGGAGATAAGCACTGCCCTTATAAAGTTGGCCTGAGAAGGTTTCTCTATTACCTCCATCCCCATACGACCTCAAGGGTTATTGGATTGGATTGGAGTAATTCTTTTGGTCATAATATATTTTCTTTGTGGAATGCAGGTCATTCTTGGCAAAAGAAAAACACTTTACCAAAGTACAGTGCCACCGTTTTCCCTTCCTTCCCTTCCCTCCTCCTCCAACCCCACCCCAGTCTGCATGCATATTTGTGTTTACCTATGACAGTGGATTTTTCTACAGAATTTTGCCAGTGACGACTCTTTGTTACCTGTGGGATCTTTCACATGTGTTGAATGCATGCTGCATATGGAACATCAGTTTATAGTCTCAGCTGAAGGACTAGCAACCAGACCACCTTTCAGTGTCTAATGGAGGGCAGAGAACTTGGGTTTCTTTTAAGATAACCTTTATCTTACCTTTTACATTTTAAATGTTCTTTCAGTTTGTTAGCAGTCAGTGAAAACAGACATTTTGAGGGGGAAAATGGAGTCTTTAAGTAAGTACTGATTTCTTGCTTGCTGGTGCCTTATTTTGATGATTTGTCTTGATCATTTCCACAGTCAAGCCACTATCAGACACTGCGAGAGTGTGCCTCTGACATCAACCTCATCTTTGAGAATGCTCGCAAGTACAACCAAGATGAATCCAAGATTTATAAGGTAACTTGTTTTGTTTGTTGAGAAATAGAAATTTTAGCTTGCGTGCATACTTTACACATGCATGCACACACCTACACACACACACTACACACACCTACACACACACACTACCAACACACACACACACACACACACACACACACACACACACACACACACACACACACACACACACACACACACACACACACACACACACACACACACACACACACACACACACACACACACCACACACACACAACACACACACACAACACACACAACACACAACACACAACACACACACACACTCTCTCTCTCTCTCTTTCTCTCTTATCGTGTTGTACATGTACATGGTAATTGTAATCTGTATATTTGAATGTCTTGTTTGTCCAAAGTTTCTCAGAAAATAACAGTTAATTGTGAATGAATGTGTTTCTCATTGGCAGTGAATCAGCATCTGTGCTGTTTCATAGTAGCACCAGACATGAACTAAAGGAGCAGAGCAATCGACTCAACTCATGCTCTTACAGTATGATGGTGACCATACAGTTTTTGTTCACTTTTTCATTCTGCTAAATAGAAGTGAGGGGAAGGTGGAGTTTCCTGTAATTTAACAAAAATGCTTTATACTGTCCGCGTTGTTTACTACCAGAAATAATGAAATGTTTCGTACCAGATTTATTTAACACTGGTCAGACTGAAGACCAGCTATGAAAAGAGAAAATGAAATAAAATATCGAAAGAGAAGTTAGACAGAGATGTGTTCTGTCACCAGATTTGTTTTCATTTTACAGCAAAGCCATCATGAGAAATATAGCTGATTGCTTTGGGATAAAGTTTGGAAGAAAAATGACGCACAATATTTGTACATAACTTCGTAATAGCTATGCTTTGTTGTTAGTTGACATTCTGATTTCACTTGAGAAAAACATTAAAGTCGAAAATTTGGTCCCTCTACAACAAACTGTTTGGCTGTTGTGCACAGTAAGAAACAATCTTTGTTATGCAGTTGATACTGTTCTAATTGCGGAAAATGAAAAAGATCTGCAAAATCTTGTGAATGTAATAGAAATAGAAAAACAGGAGTAGAGGGCTAGAGCTAAATAGTAAGAAGACTGAAGTCATGTAATCGGTAAAAAAACTAACCCCTCTACATAAAACAACAACAAACGGCGCAGCATTGAGGCAAATTGATAGCTTTAAATATCTGGTAACAGTCATCTCACCACTGTAGAAATATCCAGCAGAATCGGCCAAGTTAAAACAGCATATAAGAAAATGAAACGTTTTCTTACCAACGAATACCTATCAGTTAACATGAGGGAGAGAATTCTTCAGTGTTATATAGAACCAGTATTGTATTGATGTGAAGCGTGGACAATCAGCAAGCAAAGTCAAAACAAGATTGAGACAGCTGAAATATGGTTTCTAGGAAGAATGTATAAAGTTCCATAGACAGAAAAGAAAACAAACGAGACAGTCTTGGAGAGGCAAATACAAAAAGAACATTAATAAAGAAGATAAGGAATAAATAAACAGCATTTATAGGACATTTTATGGGGCAAGAAAAATTTGAACACCTAGTCACAACAGGAAAGCTAGAGGGAAAATGAACACAAGGGAGAAAATCTTAAACAGGTTTACAGAGTGGATGGGGACAGAAAGGATAGCGGATATTCTTGCAGCAACAAAAGATAGATTAATATGGAGGACTATGATTGCCATTGCCTTGCAGCATGGTACATGATGATGATGATGATGATGATGGTATGATTGATTGATTGATTGATTGTGATTTTTTTCTCCCTCACAGGATGCATGTGTACTACAGAGGGTACTTATAGACAAAAAGCGAGAGATAGACAAGGTAAGTTTATTGTTATCAAACTCCAGAGAGTTCTGTACTAATTCTGTGGATGTAGGATTGGATTAAAATCCTGCACTTGTTAAAAAACTGATTTATGAGGTTAGGTGCGTCAGTAGAGCAGTATACTATGTCTTGTGTCTACATTTCTGATTGTGCACCTCATCTCATTTCATTAATATTGTTTTTAGTATTATCTTACTAAGCGTGCCCTCTTGATTTAGAAATTGCTGAGATTTTTTGCCTTTAGTTCAAAGCACACAAATCTTTCTGAACTTACAAAGGAAAGATGTTAACTTTTCTCTTTGGAGAGTAAAAACAACTGTGAGAATGATCTGGCAGGGAAATGAGAATGAGCTGGTGGGGAAAAAGAATGGTCTTCAGTCAACTTTTCCTTCTGAATATTTTGTTCAGACTTTGATGTTTCAATTTTCTTATGTTTCAGTATCATTTTTGATTCTGTTACAGATTAACTGTGTTGTTGTTTATTGTTGTTGAGTGTTACCTGTTAATAATTTTAGGTTAACATATCGTGAGCAAAGACAGAAGGTGTATGATTCACTAGCTTGAGAACAGAACACGTGCATGCGTCAAAGTTGTTTATGTTGTCACAATCAGGAAGGGGGTGCCGATGAAGCCCCGCTGATTGTCTCCCCTTTTCCTGGTTCGGTGAGTCGCTTTCCACCTTCACATGCTGCTCTCCCGTATCTCATTTTCCATATATTTTTTTTATAATGATTTCTCTTGGTTTCTTCTTTAACTCTTGCAGCTTGCCACGTATTTAGAGGTGCCAACTAGTGATGTAGCATAATTGTATTTCTATTTTTTTATCATTTGAAAAATTAGAGCTAACTTTAAAAAAATTGTAAACATTATCATGAAACTGGAAATAGGAATGGAATATTAAATAGTTATTTGTTGGTGTGAAATAAAGAATCAAAAAAGAAATTCAGGTCACGGTTGGCATGCTCACATTTTCTTTTAGCGTGCCTGCATTTCTGATGTTAACTTTAAATGTCCAGTCAGTTTGTGCTCTATAAATAGTCTGAACATACTAATCAGTCAGAACTTTCAAAGTAGTATGTTTAATCAACAAAATGGAATTGAGTTTGCAAACAGAATTATAAGAGTAATACATTTGATCAACAAATTGGAATTGAGTTTGCAAGCACTGATTAGATGCAAGTGGTTTTGAATATACAGGAAAAAGGAGATGCCAAAAGAAAAAAAAAGCCAGGTATGGGCTACTTCTACAGAATATGCTGCTGAAAGTCTGCTGCTACTAACAGCACCAAATAGAGATTCAAAAGATAACAAAATGATCTATTTGTCCATAGTTCAACAAACCTGTGGAAGTCTACAATGCAGTCACTCGTTCACACACACCACACACACACACCCACACACACACAACACACACACACACACACACACACACACACACAACACAAACAACACAACACAACACCACACCACAAACCACACCACACCACACCACACCACACAACACACAACACAACACAACACAACACAACACAACACAACACAAAACACACAACACAACACAACACAACACAACACACACACACACACACACACACACACACACACACACACACACACACACACACACACATGAAGTAAAGAACATGAAAAGTATAAATGATTTTAATGACAAAAAGACAAATACTCTATCCATGCATGTAGAAATGGTAAGCGTGTTCTGAGTTCAGATTCCTGGTAAATTATATCAGATTGATATTGTTGAAATAGATGCCTTCAAATTTCTGTGATTGTATAGAGTAATACTGAGTGGGGAAAATAACTTGAAAAGTATAATTGAAGAGAGAAGGAGTTGGCACCTCTGCATGCTGTTTCAGCGAGTGCCAATTGCTGTGTGGACTTTGACACTTTAACTTGACTGTCAAAAATGAAACTTGTCAATATGACATTTCATTTTACTACATAACATGATTGTCAGCATGATATTGTGGAAAAATGAAATGTCACATTATTAGCCAATTTCAGCGTGTGTGGTCTTACTTGACTGTCAGAGTGATAATGTGGGAAAATGTCAGATTAATCTGACTATCATTGGTACAGTGGAAAAAATGAAATATCACATTAATTTGACTGGCAGATTGATGCAGTGAAAGAACAAAAGTTAACAAAGTATGATTTAGTGTTTTCAGTTTGAAAGAAAGAAGTTGGTTTAACCCTTTGACTCCCACATCCTGTCCACCTGCTTCCTGCATTATATCAACCATGTTAGCAAAGCAAAAACTTAACCTTTGACTCCCTCACCCTATCCACCGACTTCCTGCATGTTTAGGGAGTCGAAGGAGTAAGTTTTTGCAGTCGGTGGATAGGATGTGGGAGTCAGAGGGTTAAATAATTCTCTTCGTATGAATATAATGGTTGCTTCATGTTTTTGGAAAAGAAATGAATAAAACAAAATGTGAGTTGACTTAGCTTCTGTCTGTCAGAATGAAGCTGAAGAAACAGACAAAATAAAAAGTAAATTCTCTTATTTCTATAAAAAAATAAAAAAAAAAAAAAAAAAAAAATGAGTGGAAACAAACATTTTATGTAAATTTTAACTCTCTCGCTACAAGCGTCAGGATTACCCGACCTTTTCTCAACAACACTTGTCTACAAGCGTCGGAGAAATCCGACTTGAGTTTTGAAAATTCGCGGGGCTTTCAGTAGGTCCGCCAACCAAAACTAATAGCCAGAAATAGATTGCCCAGTCATTCCTAGCCGCGTTTCAGGCCACGAGGTCACTGTACTACGCAGTGGATGAGTGGTCGTGCAAAGTTCACACCCACTAAAGCAGCAGCGAAGCAGACAACAGAAAAGCAAATCGCTGAACAGTACTCAACATTTCGGCGCTGTTCAACACGATCTCTTCCTTCAGTGCACGTGGAGTGTGTACTCGTTGGATGGTATCAAATTTCATTCAATGTGACTGTAGGAACTGATGTATTGACCTGACTATATTTTGTAAGGCATTTTTCACCTCAAAATGTCTCTAATTTTATTTGTATGGTTACTCAGCAACCATGAGGGTTAGACAGTTGAAATTTCAGCATTTTGTACACCAATCTTTTAATATATGACCCACCAAATTTCAAAACTCTCTGTTGTTATTTGTTTGTATGAGAATTTTTCTCATGATCTATACAAATGGTGCGTATCAGGGGAACGGGAACGGGCATAATTGTACGTAGCGAGTGAGTTAAAAATTTAGCCTGTGAGATTGAAACGTAAGAAAACCTCATTTAAAAGCACATAACCAAAATTTTACAAGTGCCTAAGCTCAGCTAATGCGAGAGACCATACTAACTGCAAAATACTTGACTGGGTGGATTGAGAAATTGGTGCACAGATATCTGCTGCCAGATGCGCTGTCGAGCCCACCTCTATCCTGATTCCCAGTTCCAACATGAGTGATGATTGTCTTCTTTGTCTCAGTACGCCAAAGCAACAGGATCATACTTTCTGTGCTCCATTCAGTCTTCCTTTGTGTGCCTGGTTGTATTCCCTGGCTCTCAGTCTCAGCTGTCATGATGTTTTTCCCTGTTTCGACAAGTGTTTACCACTCATTCTTAACCTGCACTGTGCTCCCTTTGTCTGTTCCTTTAAAAAAATCTCTCCTTGTTTTCGGGATCTTTAATTCATTTTGGACACTTCCATCTTCACTTCAGCTGGCAAACAATAATTCTCGATTGTTCAATCCTCAGTGTCTACAAAAAGCAAGCATAGATTGTGCAACCTTATCTTCATCACACCAAACTGGTCTGCCCAAACATGGTATTCAGATCTACTTAGCCTGACCCATTTTTGACCCAATCAAACTTATTATTGGGCCTCAGGACCTCCTACAACCCTGGTCAGGCATTCCACTCCCAACCCACAGCAGCTCACTCTTCACACTTGGATATTGTGCAGAACTCGCTGTCAACACTAGGATTCGCCAGATACACCATCAGTCTGGTGCCCTCTCCCACAAGGCTGGCACTCAACATGTTTACTCCTCCCACTGGAAAAAGCAGACTGAATGGTGCTCACAGTAGGGTATTATTCCCACAAATCCCTCCGTTGCTAACATCAAAGACTTCCTTGTGTACGTTTTGTCCACTCTGCACCGTTAAGGTCCACTGATACACCACCTTGTGTCAGACCTTTCCCTGGAAGAGGCTCCCCTTCCATGGGATCTCTTCAAAAGTACCTTTTTATGGCAAGCCTCTACCCCTAACAAAATACCCACCTGGGATCTCTTCTTCATCCTGAAGTTTCTTAGAGGCCTACCCTTTCAACCTCTACAGGACGCCTCTATCAAAGATCTCTCTAAAAAAAAAAAAAGCCTTCCTAACCACTCTCACCTCTGGCAGGCACTGCAGTGAAATGCATGGCCTTACTAGGCTCCCTGAGGACATTTTTTAAGAATGCGATGGCTCCTTCGCCCACCTTTTCCTACCAGAATTCCTGTTCAGTAGATATCAAGTGCTCCTGTCTGTAATCAGTTGATATTGAGCACTCCTGTCTGTTCTGGTGAATCTTGGGCATGATTAGTGAGGCTTACAGGACCCAGGGACAGCAGTTCGATCCTTCTAGATCCAGCATCCACAAATTCTGTGCCTGGGCCTCCTCCACAGCTTTTCACAACTTCTGCCCCCTGCCAGACATCTTGGATGCCTCTTACTCATGTTCCTCGGGGAACCTTCATCTCCTTCTTCCTCGGGGACATCTCTTAGGTATGTGAAGACGTCATCTCTGCTTCCAACCATTAGCAGGTATTGTCACCCATCTTCCAGGTAGTGTGGCTCTGCACTTGTAAGATTTGATTAAGTTGTGTGCTATTAAACAGGGGATTTTAATTCAAATCCCCTTTTAATAAACATACTTATGATATCTTACACCTACTACCCGCTCGCCTGCCCCGCTGTCCTCTAGAGACCTGGTAGTTGGCAACAGATTTTCTTGTTTTTACCTACTTTGCCAAAGAGGACGTCAGTCACTTGGGCCAGAACAGGATTCCGGAGTAGGGATGGGTGTGACAGTGGCACCTGGGTGTTGGGCATCTTTTCACTGATTTCTTGACCATCTGATTGAATATTTTACAGTTAGTATCATCTTCTGCATCAAATGAGCTTATGCACTTGTAAGATATGGTAGATATGCTTATTAAAAGGGGATCTGAATTAAAATCAGTAACCTACTTGTCTGATATATGTAGTCAGAGATTAAGAATGAATCAGTTCCTTGTGGGAAAAATATAACCGTTTTTGCATCTCAGGGAAATTGATGTACATGGTTGCTGATACATTTTGGAATATTAAGTAGCTCTTTTGGTTTTATTTTCGTATAGTAATAAATTCTAAAGCATGGTTTGAAGTGTCATGGTGTGATCAAAGACAAATAATGAGTGCTGAATATTTGCTGTTCTCACTTTTCTCTATTAAATTTTAAAATTCTTATTAGTATATCAGATTTCAGTTTGTGTGTGCTTATTTTTCCTGACAAGTTATCAGTCTTAGGTTACCAATAGTCTGAAATTTGGAAACATTTGTGGCAGTTTCTGTGTTGTGCAAAGCACTCAAAAATTGTATGACAATGGAAGACTGATAAATAGTTTGGAGTTTGTTTTATAGAGATTCATTGAATTTAGACAGTTTCATGCACTGTCTGACCGATTATTTGTCAGTCAGGTTCCTTGACCTGCACAAAACCATATGCATTGGTGAGATCTTGAAATGAGTAGTGAACGGGACATGTGAAACACTGACACACCAGAATGATTGAAGTACTAAGATGGGCAGCAAAGAGGCCAGCTTTTATGTAGCAGTCTGGGATAGAACTTGAGACATGAAATTTTGAGTCCGTGGCTTTGTAAAAAGAGGCAGCCAGCCAGCTTGTTAGAGAATGGAGAACAGAAAGATCCAGTTTATTCAGTCTCCTTTATTGTGATATGTAAAACGGTGGTTTTGAACTTTCTCAATTGTGGATCGAATTCAGAGATGAATTGAGCTTATGTATGTATGCACGCAGGAACACACAAAAATACAGACATGGACACAAGCATACACTCTCTTTGTGAGTCATGCTTAGTCATCTCTCTCTCTTACTCTTTGTCTCTCCCCTTTGTTTGTGTCTGTCTCTCATTCTTTTCTGTCTGCTTTTGTGTCTCACATATTACACATTGGCACACACTCATACATACATACGCATTCAAGTTTGTTGTAGAACTGCTTTTCTTTTGCACTTGATTGCTTAGAGTAATCATACTGTTGTACAGACCATTTATACATTCTCTGTAGATGTCATTTGCTTGATTAGATTTTCATTTGTTTTGTTTGTTTTTTGGGGGGAGGGTGCACACATACATAATGTATAGAAACATCAGATTCTATGTATGACTTTGTTCTGTTTTAATTATCACGAATTTGCTCCAGAGTTGTCATATTGTCCATATGATGAGTATGCCTGGTTAATGAAGCACGCATGAGGTTTGACAGAAGTGTTTAAAAGTCACTCTCTCTTCCTCTTTTTCTTTGTCTTTCTCTTTCTCTCTCTCTCACTCTTGCTCGCTTGCTCTCTCTCTCCATTGTCACTTCAATAGTGGGGAATGTCTTCCTGTCAAATATATGTCAAGAGGTCATTGCACAATAAATGTTAAACCTTACAGAGCTATGTGGGAGAGAGAGGGGGTAAAGCTTCTCCCACAATGCTCACTTTCTTGCCTGGTAATAATGAGAAGTAGCACATGCGCTCACTTGAGCAATTTCCTCTGGCACACATATTTATATTGTTTATAGGAATAGCTGAACTGTTTGCAGTTACTGAACTGTAAAATTTGACTCCCATGGGAATCAGATTCTAGCTCCTTCAGAGATGACAATTCTGTATTCCGTATTCCAGTAATCACCTGTCTCTTCATTTCACTTCATCTCTTATCATTGTGCCCATAGAACTTGGCCTTGGAATCTGGCCTGATTTCTCTGTGTTGTGTGTGTGTGTGTGTGTGTGTGTGTGTGTGTGTGTGCATAGATTGTCTGTGACAAATTGTGTAAACTCATTATGTGTAGATCTTTACTGGGTTTGGTTAATGGTGTGGGTTGTTGAGGACTCGTGGAAGCTGAAGTTTCGAAGGAAGGCTCCAAGGCCAAGGTCACAAAGACCAGATATGTGCCTAAAATTGGCACCTTTTAAAGAAAGATATGGGTACAGCCCTTTCTCAGTATCCTGTTCATATTTCTACTTCTGTCTAAAACATTCCTTATTTTGTTCCCTCCTTTTTCTATCCATGCTTCTTGGCTAATGTGATTGCTGTGATCATTGTGTACAGATCTGTATAGACGTGTTACTGTAATGCAGTGGCTACATTGCTAGTATAGATAGACTTATTGTAGTGGCGCATGCTTTGGTTTTCCATTTCCAGTCATTGCTTCTAAAACACTCTGCGCTGCGCCGTCATGATTTCTGTAATCATACAAACTCATATGTAATCATACAAACTCACATGTAGTACAAAAATAGAAATTAGGAGTATTTTTCAAGAGGAATTCATTACACTGAGATAATTCACTATACACTAACCCCAAATGTAGCAAGCATTATCTGACAGACTCCCTGAGCGTGTGCGAAACCCAGTGCGCTGGTACTATCTTGAATGGGGAGCTGATGGGATGTATAAAAATCACTAAGCTGACACCATCAGAATGATTAGTCTATTACATAGATAGCAAAAAGGCCAGTTTCTGTGTTGCAAGTGGGGATTGAATGCAGACATCAGATATTTAGTCCACAAGTCTATCAAAAGAACCAAACACCTATGGAGACATTTGTGGGATCTAGAAAGGAACTAGATTAATAAACAGCTCAGTATTGCCTATTTTCTGTCCATCTTGATGTGTTGTGCAGTAGGTTTACTGTTGATACAGACTGTAGATTCTGCCACCCTCCATTTCAACACTGCCAGCTGATAGAGATTTCAGCTGAGGATATCTCGTAACTGTTGCGAACAGATTTGGATAAAGCACATGGGAATTGTGAATTCCATTTACAAAATCAGAAACCCAACGCATAGGCAGATAACGAAACGCAGATAAAATGTTTATGGGTGTTGTTTGTTGGCTGCAAAGTAGTTTGACCAGGATTTTGAGTGAGATTGTATGTATGACTGACTTGGATTTTTTGCCCTTGATGATCATCCATTTTGGTTGTGTGTGTGGTGTGTGTGTGTGTGTGTGTGTGTGTGTGTGTGTGTGTGTGTGAGGGGTTCTTTTGTTTTTGGTTATTTTTTGTTTTTGTTTGGTTGCCCCATCCTTTTGTACCAGCTGGTAACCTTGTGAATAGCAGTAGTGATCATGTGCTAATCACCAAGTCCATTCTTGACAAGGACCTTGTCCAGAAACAAAATGAACATTGTATGTCTCTGTGTGTATACTATGACTTGATATATTGAATATAAGCTTTATTCTGAGTTGCGTGCCATACAAAAATGGTTGTCCTTCAGAAAGATAGGTATTCAGATTACTTTTGATTTATAAATTGTGAAAAATTGAATCCCATGTATTGTTGGTTCTTTAACCTAACATCTTACTCATCCTTTTAAATTTGCATTTTTAACGATTTTTCAAGTGTGTGTCTGAAAGATATCTTAACTGACATAACGCCTAACTTTTTTTTAACAGTTTGTTGTGAGTGAGTAAATGATTTGTTGGTAGATTTCTCAAACAATTTTTGTTGTGAGTGAGTGATATATTTGTTAGTAGATTTTGCAAACATTTACTCTTCTTTTGTAATTGTCTATGGACATGATAGGTGCATTCTGCGTGTACATGATCCTTTGTTACTTCCTAGTGTCATGCTAACTTCTTGTATTTTGTTTCTTTTCCTTTATTTATATCTTAGAAGTTAATGTGGTTAACCGTTAAGTGTTCTTACATCTTGACTGAAGAATTCTGTTACTTGCATGCTATTCTTTAAAGAGGAAAAATAGCTAAGAAAAAACCCATAGAGAGACCACAATGGTGAATATCACTGTCAGCAGTAAGCAGATTTGAATGGAAAGGGTATAAGAAATGATTGATGATTGATTTGTCTTTGAAGTGCTGTTCTGACAGTTGAGTTGTCAAATGGGTAAATGTTAGACTTGGAGTTGGAAGATACTGGTTTCAGTCTGCCTAGACACCTCTGTCTTACGTGCAGAAGGGTGGAGAATTTTTTCCAATCTCCCAGATCATCATGTACAGTCCTGTCAGTGCCTATACCCCTTTGTGTGTGTATGCATGCAGAATGTAGGATATGCACACTAAATATCCTGTAAGTCATGTCTATGGCTAGCTTATGGAAATGTGCAAATACCCAGTATACAAGTCCACTAAAGACTGAGCAACAACATAAAGGAATGTAGTCTTCTTACCTAATAGCTTGAGTTCTCCACACTCAACTCAGTAGTCTGATCATGTGTAATGTGCATTGAGTCAAGTTGTGTTTGGAGAATAGTGCTATAGGAAAATGATTTACGGTAATGTTTCTTTGCATATCTTATATGTAGGATTACCTGCCAAAGTGATGCATCATAAAAGGAATAAGACAACAGATACACTTTTCTGAAAATAGTAGAGAGATTTTTCTGACTGTTTCTGTTGTGAGTTTCAGTCTTGAGTTAAAGGACTCCACTGTCACATGTGAATTACACTTTTGGGAAAAAATATTACACATCAGACAGTTTGTAGCACTTTATGACCAGTAGGGTAGCTCTGTTTAGCTGGTTTCAGTATTATGTGATTTAAAGCTAGCAGAAGTACTCAGTTGAATGAAAACATGTTACTCCTTTGTTTTGTCTTTAGAGTTTCCACAAACTGCGGTTTATAGCTCAGCATTTTTTGATTGGCGCTTAGACAAAAGTGACTGTGATGTGCTGTACTGCATGAACCAGTTAATCTAAAAATTTGAGACAAAAGCCAGACAGTTTTATTTTCTTGCTTAGATCATGTGCTTGCTGATGGTTACTATGTCTCAGGAACAGTCTGTTAAACTAAGCTGATGGTTTTGAAAACATTGGTGAGTAGTATTGATGGTCTACAGGTAAAATACTTGCCATGCAGGTAACCCAGGTTTGATTCCCAGTCAATGCGTGAATATATTTTGTGCCCTTAGTGTATTGGCATGAACACCGTGCTGATAATTCAGAAGTTTTGGGATTAGGTTCGTGTGGGTCACATGATTTGAGAGGGCATAGTGGCCACCTAAACAGGACATCAGACTTCCAGTCACACGGTTTGAGTTCGGCCTTACCAGGTAACGCCTGATGGTTAAAGGGTGGAGATTTTATTTATCTCTCACTTGACCATATTTGCAGGTTTATTAGTGCCTCAGCTCATATTGTGCGTCTATTCATGCAGAACATCAGGTACATGCATGATAGACCCTGTAAGCCATGTTAGTGTTTGGTGGCTTATGGAAACATGAAAATACCCATCATGCACATGCATGTATTTGACAGGTCCTGTTCTGCCCTCCTCTCCTTTTCCCCCTCCCCATTTCAAGGCCCTGCAAGCACATTGGGTTTTGCGCAGGCTTAATCCGTTAAGGAGTCTGCCAGATAACCATTCAGAGATTTGGAGGGAAAACATGTGGAATAGTCCGAGTGCGTTGAATCTTAGTTGAATCAGATTTAAATTTCTTTTGAAACAAATTGCCAATTCTGAGGGAACAACATGTGCATTTTCAGAAGGAGGGTCGTGAAGAGGAGGACATTGTTCCCATTATGATGCCCAAAGGCAAGGGACGGAAGTCAGACCCTGATCCCAAGAAGAAGACACCCAAGAAAGCTCCTGAGGATGGAGGACTGAAGAAACGCCTCAACATTCTCTACAGGACTGTGTATGACTACACAGTGAGTCGTCTTTTTTTTTCACTGAATTCAGTTTGAAGTGAAGCGATCGGTGAACTTAGTCTCTTCTGTCTCTGTCTTCCTCTGTATGTCTCTGTCTGTCTATCTGTCTGTCTATCTGTCTGTCTGTCTGTCTGTCTTCCCCCATATGGTGTAAATATATGCTTCAGGTTTAACAAATGAATGAACATTTGAAGGTTTATCATGCAAGCATAGTGCGTAGTTAATTTGTAAAGCACCAGACTCAGCCACAGAAAAAAAGAGTATAGAAGTAGTTCAGTCAGAGTAGAGCCTTGCTGAGAAAAATTCATTTGCCATTTATAGAATATTTGGTTTTAAACCTGTCCCTGCAGGAAGCTGGTGGATACAGTGAAGATGTGAAAGGGTTTAAAACATGTTAGTAGTTGTTATTGTTGTTGTTGTTTTGAAGAGTTGGGAATGGGCATGGAAAGGGCACTAATTAAATGTTATTTTCCTTAGGTATCTCGCAACAAAGTACCAAACAGAAACGGCAAAACTGATGGGAAACTTGCCGAATTTTAGAGAAAAATGGCTGCCGTATCTACCACTGGTTTCATATGAATCCTAATGTGATTCATTGCTGATTCATGACATATAATGTGCTTATTTCCTCTATGAACAACTTGAGTATATTTATTTTCTACATTGTTGATAGTTACTGCACATCATACAGATATGTAGACCATTTGTTGAAGATGTAGATAACGTGCATGTGTTTTAAATCTTTCATGCAGTTGATTCTGTTTTGCTGATATTAGTGTTGGCACCAACCATTGTTCACTTTGAAGGTAGATAATTTGCCATAATTGTCATTTTGTTTGGACAGGATGTGAATGGACGCGTATTGCGGACTATCTTCTTGGGGTTGCCATCACGGAAGGATTACCCGGACTACTACCAGGTCATCATGGAGCCCATTGACATGACCATGATTGAGGCCAAGATCAAGATAGACAAGGTTAGGCCTTTAGGGGCTTGTTTGTGTGTGTGTGTGTGTGTGTGTGTGTGTGTGTGTGTGTGTGTGTGTGTGTGTGTGTGTGTGTGTGTGTGTGTGTGTGTGTGTGTGTTCATCCATTCTCTCTTCCTCTCAGATGTGAAATGCAGGTTGTTTTCATGGGGAAAATGTTGCCATAGTTTAGTGACACCAATTTTTGTTCCTGTGTACATGTATTTTTGTTTACCTATGAAAGTTTTGCTAAGGACAACTGTTGCTGCACACAGGACTACAATAGGTCATGTCGTCCAGAGAACTAGCATTCACACCACTACTCAAGGTTTTGTGGAAGAGGAAATCCATGTCCAACCAGTGGTCAGATCCAGGACCTGTCTCTACCCAAGGAGATGTTGTAACCGACCAGGCCATCATTCTGCTCCAGTGAACTGACAAACGTATATCACATAATGACCACATGCCAGTATGAAATCTCAATGAGTCATGTGGTGAAAAGAAGAGAGAGCAGTTTTACTCATGATGTGTACAGCTAGGTGGTTGTGGAACTACTTTGTCAAAGAGGAAGATGACCACTCATGCTGGAACCGGGTATTGGGATAGGGGTGTGTGTGACAGCGACATCTGGCAATGGTTGTCTTTTCACTGATTTCCTGACCACCCAGTCAGTTATTTTGAAGTTAGTAAGGTCTCTCGCATTAGCTGAGTTATGCGCTTATTAACTCTTTTCCCGCCATGGTCGCAATCAAGCAACTTCCCATACGACCACCATGGTCGCATTTGTGCGACTTGGAGGGGTCATGCTAAACAATGACTTTTCACGCGGGTACAAAGCTTCTGTCAGCTCCACTGGTGAATGCAGGTGACTGTGCTATTGTTAAACTTTACCCAGCGACCTAGTTTTTCAACAGTAAGGCCGAAGTGTGGCTTCGTTAACTGTCAGAATTTACGTCACGTTTTCTCCGAAGTGTTTTCTCCAAAATGGCTGCAAATCGACATTGGCAATTTACAGCACACGAAGTTTCTCAAATAATTCTCAATGCAAATAATTCTCAATGATGAAGACAGTGAGGGGCCTGAAGTTGACCTAGAGGATACTTCTGATGATGACTGGCTACCAGACAGCGACGCATCTGTTGATTTGACCAGCAGGAGACGTCAAAAAGATGCAGATTTGTTTGTTTATTTTCTTGCACCTGCATTGTCATGCCATTTGCTCTTTATGTGTTACTTTGGAAGCCCACAAATTGTAGTTGGGGCAGTTTCTGATAATAAATAAATAGCATTGATGTAAGTTGCAGGTTATTGTTGTGGGAGTTGGCGTTACTATATTTATCCCCCCCCCTCTCTCTCTCTCTCTCTAGGAGCTCTCTCTCTCTCTTGTGTGTGTGTGTGTGTACATGTCTGTGTGTGTGTGTGTCCGAGTGTGTGTGCCTGTGTGTATATGTGCTTGTGTTGAAATGTTTTGGTAAAAAACAAAAATAAATAAACATTTTCCCAGGTGATGGTCAGTTGTACAACTAATAAACCGTACGGAAAAAAAAATTTTGTTTTTCTTTATAATAAGATTATCTGTGGAATAATCAAATCAAGCATATAAACATAAGCAAGCATTCATATATGAATACAACATCTACCCTTTACACAACAACAAAAAAGTGAAAATCTGTAATAGTCTTTGAGATATAAGCTTTTAAAAATGCATACTGCGCTGCAAAATCGGCTGCCCAAAATATACTTGGCACTGAGGAGTGCCATTTCTGGGGAAACTTGGCGGTGAAAGAGTTAAAAGGGGACTTGAATTAAAATCATCCATTTACAGCTGTTGTGGAGTGAAACTCACACACACACGCACGCACGCACGCACGCACGCACGCACACACACACACACCACACACACACACACACACAGTTTTCTGCCTTTGTCTATTTTTCTGTGTTCATTTCTCTTTCGTTTCTAGCTCAGTTTGTCCTATCTGTTTTCATCTCTCTCTCTCTCTGTCTCTCTCTCTTTTTTTTATTTTTTATTGACTACAGCAAGGCTTTTGATAGTGTTGAGCATTCCAGCCTTTTTAATATAATGCAAAAAACAAACTTTTCAAAACCATTGTGATTCTTTAACATCAAAAAAGGTTTTCATCATGGTTGCATATTATCACCACATCTCTTCAACGCCTGTACTGAACAAGAGATAAGAGAAGCAGACTTGGTGTCATAATGGTTGCAGAGACAACAAATTTAAGATATGCAGATGACACTTATCTAAGATCAGATGACATCACCAGCATGAGACAAGTTCTTTACAGTGTTGACAATGCAGGCAAGAAAGCAGGGTTAAATCTTATTGCAAAATGTACCAAAGTAATGCACATTGGAGCTAGCAAACATCCTGAGATTCTTATCAATAAAACACTGGAAAATGTGAAAATCTTCAAATATTTGGGCTTAGTCAAAACAGGAGATGGCAGTTGTATAAAAGACATTACAACAAGAATTGGCATGGCAAAACAAAAACAGGTCCAGCTTAACAATGTCTGGAAAGATTGTGCAATACCTGAAGTCTCCAGAGTGAAGATTCGTAATATCCTCATCTGGCCTGTAAATGTTGTGGATGTGAAGCATGGACATGGAAGAAAGCTGATAAAATGAAAATAAACTCAGCTGAAATATAGTTCTACTGACATCTTCTGTGAATCAGCTGGACAGCAAAGCAACCAAAGTATTCTAGACAAGCTGAATACAACCCCACAACTGGTATCTGAAATCCACAAGAGAAAACTTGTGTACTTGGGACACTCTACCAGAAACAAAAAGTGTCACCTGATGAAAACAGTACTCCAAGGGAAAAAAACAATTGCCTTAAGAGGAAGACCAGAGTGTCATACATGGACAGCATTGTGAAGTACCCACAGACCATTGCTTTGGAAGATCATGTAAGCCTCAGACCTTCCACTACAAGTACTTACAACCATAAAGAACATTTGTAACATCTGAAGATGGTGTATTAGGATGGAAGGTGGTCTAAATGACTGGTTGGAAGTGCTCTTGGGAGTTCATCTGGGCTGCATCTTGTCAGCACACTTTTTTGGCTGGCCATAGACTGGGTGCTGATGAAGGCTGCAGAAGGGAATGGTATCTGTGCCATGAGGAGGAAGGCTGTCTGATTTGGACTTCATAGATATCGCTGCACCAACTATAAAGACCTCCAGTTACTCATCAGTGATATCAGCAAAGATGCGAATAGCATTGGACTTTTTATCAATGCCCGAATGATTAAGAAGAAAAGCTTGTTGGACCAGGCCTGTAGTTATCAGAAGTATTCTTTGGACACAATGAGATTGAGATTGTCAAGGACTTCATATACCTACCTGTGCAGTTCAGTCAACAATGTAAGCGACATAACTGAAGAACTGAACTTTAGCATGGGCAAAGCAATGGCAGCATTCACCAAGCTGTCAAAAATTTGGAACAGCAAGAAAATCTTTCCTCAGCCGTAAGATTGGGGTTCTACAACTCCAGTGTTTTATCAGCTTTGTTTTACAGCTGTAAAATGTGGTACCTGAAGACAGGCCAGGAGAGGAAGCTTGACTTCTTTGACCTAAAGTCATTAATGGATTCGCAAGATCTTGGACATCAAATGGACAAACTTTGTGATAAACAATGAAATGAGGTCAAGAAGCAAACAGATCTGAATTACTGTCATCAACAGTAAGCGTGGACTATTTGTCTGGGCACCTGCCGCTAGAATGCAGTCTTCCAGACCCGCTAACCAAATCCTGAACTGGAATCCAGGAAGACAATGAAGGAGGGGAAGACCAAAAATGTACAGGCACTAGACGGTTGACGGAGACCTGTGACTGGTGGATAAACGCTGGAGTGATACCCTCAGATTCTGCCATCCCAGCCCAGTAGAATTCTATTGTTGCTCATGCATTGCGTAACATAGGAATGTCTGAGTAAGTCTCAATAAAGTAGTTTCAGTTTGTGAGTGAATTTAATACAAATGTTATAATACATACAAATGTTCTTCCATCAGTATCCCAACGAGCAGGCGTTGCTGTGCGACTTTGAGCTGATGTTCAACAACGCACGCCACTACAACGAGGAGGGTTCAGTAGTGTACCAGGACGCAGACACGCTTGACCGTATCCTGAGAACTAAGTGGCGCTCGATGAGCCAGTCTCGAACTACAACTAGTAAACGGTACATGTTTACTGTTTGTCTCTGTTGATTTTGTTGTTACAATGGATTTTCTGTGTGAAATTCAAGCTGCCTTCCCCAAAGTTTTGTTAATTCTGTTCTCCCCACCTCCCCTTTCCATTTTGAGACTTTGCCAAGGGCTTTGTGCAGAGTCCAGGAATCTGCTGGGTAACATGGCAGATTTGGTAGAACATGTATGTAATTGTTTGAGTATAATGAATCCCTCTTGAATATACTTTGAACTCCAAACACTTAACTTCATGTGTTATACCCACAGAACCAAGTCCAAGACTTCGTCACCAATGTCTCAGAAGCTGCAGGATATGTACGAGAGTGTGCGCGACTACCAGGACAAAGTTGGCCGCGCTCTGTCAACCCCATTCATCAAGCTACCCCTCAAAAGTGTAAGACTCTTTCTTCCTTTAATCTTTTCCTGCTGCTTCGAGCTTGCTATTGTGAGTGCTTTTATTGTTTGAAAAGGCTTGGACTGGGTTGCACAGATGTATTGATAGAGCAGTGATTTTTTATTGTATTGTTTTATTTATTATTTGCATTCTTATGATATCCACACACACATGCACACGCACATGCGCGCGCACACACACTCACACAAAAAGTGTGCACGTGCATATTGTCCATCCACTTAACACACACTTCTTGCTGCCCCCTCCACCCCTTCTTTTCAGTAAGTCATTTACCCACTTGTTTCAGTGAGTTTCTGAAGTATTATAGCAAAATTTCCATCAGCTCAAAGGATAGAACACAGACAAGTATTCGAGAATTGGTCGAAATAGAATCCCCAAAACACAAGTAGTGCGGTATTTAAGTGGGTTCTATAATGAAAGAATTCATATCCATCAAAGTATTGGAGACAGATAAGTGACTGATTTTTTTTTTCAGTTTAAGTAGTCATCAGTTGTCAAGATAGATTGTCTCAAATACTAAAAGAAAACTTGAAAAAGCGAAACAAAAGATGTAACTGACATGAAACGAAAAACACTGTTTAAAAAGAAGAAAAACTTGCATCTATTATGTGTGTTGTGTGGTGGTGTGACAGGATTACCCAGATTACTACGAAGTGATCAAGAAGCCAATGGACATGCAGAGGATCCAGCAAAAGTTGTTGACAGGCCAGTATGACAACCTGGAGGATATGGTGGGCGACTTTGTCCAGATGTTTGACAATGCCTGCAAGTACAATGAGCCGGAGTCAGTCATCTATAAGGTGAGGCGTTTTTTGGTGTCAAGGTCATTTTTCACTTCTTATTAGTCTTTTGTCAACAAATGAGCAAACTTTTGAAATGGCTGAATATGCTTTTCTGAAAGTGTGTAAACAGGAATGATATAAAAAGAGAAGTTAGAACAACACAAAATAATGAGTGGAAAATATTCTGCTTTGGTTGCAGAGTCGTTCATTTATTGACTGTTGCAGAGTCAGGTACAGTGTGCACTCTCAAAAGAAACTTGTATTTATTCCTAGAATATGTGAGTTCTAGAAACAATTTGCTTCTCAATTTTTTTATCATGATCTGGTTGTGGAATCTGTTTCAGATGTCCATGATTGTTTTACATCTAAACAAGTTATGATCAGCTCTGTAGATAGGGTAGCTTTTGTTTTAATGAAGTGGTTTCCATTATTTTTTATTTTACTTGTGATACGATCAGTGTATGAGTGTTTGTGTATGTGTTGAACCATGATCACTGGGATGGAAGAGAGTGGTGGTTGCATGTGCATGTCTGAATACTGTTTGGTGTGTTTTTGTGTTTGCAATTCATTTTATGCAGCTTCATGTTTATTGCTTAAAGATAAGAAAGATACTTGATAAGATGATAATGATCATTATCATCAGAATCATTATGTTTCCATGTGTTTTGTTCAGGATGCATTGACTCTACAGCGCGTTGTGTTTGAGAAGAAGATGGAACTGATGGAAGGTACCAATGATGTTCCTGACGTGAAGGCCTTGGTGCAGGAACTCATCAGAAACCTTTTCATCTCCACATACAACTCACAGGTAGGTCTTAGTTCCTAGCCATTTCATAAACTTTGGTCCGTTCTGTCTTCACAACAGATGGGTTTTCTGGTGTTTGCTAGTTTCTGGGATGAGCAACTGAAGAGCCACTATGAACAGTGTGTTTTTTGTTCTTGTTGTGTTTGATGCTTTTGGTTGAGTTGGTGTAGGTAAGGGTTTGTTGGTTGTTGTGTCTTTCTTTCTTTCTTTTTTTTAAATTTTTTTTTTAGGTATTATAATTTTGGCAAAGTTTCATCAAGAGTAGCACCCATCCACTGCTGCATTCCATTGTTATGTGTATGTTTCCTGTGTGCATTACTATTCAAGTGTGCATTTACTGGTAACAACCTTATTAAGATTTTCTACGTACCACTGGATATTCATTTAGGCTGTGTTTTTACCGACACATTTACTTTTCATGTCACATTTGTATTGCAGAATAACTGTTTTTCTTTTTTTCTTTTTCGTTGTTGTCCACATTGTTAATTAATCTTAAAAAACAGTACCTGCAATTACTGCATACAGTGACAACATATGGACACAGGTGGTGTTTGGAATAACTTGCTTCTTCAAACTTTTCAGTATCCCATGACAGGTATTGGTCGCTGAGAAGAAGTCAGTGATTTAATGATGGAGGGTGCTTGGAATAACTTGCTTCTTGAAACTTTGCGGTATCCCATGACAGATATTGGTCTGTGAGAAGAAGACAGTGATTTGATGATGGACTTTCCAATTGATCTGACGGACAAGTAGGCATAGTGGTTCTTTATATTGCCTAGTATGGGTCTTCATGTGAGATACAAGATAATCCTGGAGGCTTGTGTTCTTCCATAGATGCTGCTTGGAGAAGAAAATGATGTATAAAAGCAAAACTTCAAGAGGCACTAGCTTGGAACTTTGCAAACTTGTAGAGATTGAGGGGGGGGGGGGGGTTATAGATAGGGGGGAAGGGGAGAACCATTGAGACCCTAATTGAAAATAGTTTTCGTACAGAAACTGAGAAAGGTTTGGTGTGTTGTGTCAGGATGACGAGGGCCGGTGTTACAGTGATTCCTTTGGTGAACTGCCTGAGCTGATTGAGAGATCCAAGACAGAGGATGATGAACAGCCCTCTGAGTAAGTGGTGTGTGTATGTGTATGTACTTTCATTAGTTGTTTGGTTTTTTTTGTGTGAAGTTTGTAGGTAAAGGGAAAGCATTTACATCAACAGGCTTTGGGGGAGAAATTATTCTCCATCATCTGTACTTCTCCAGTTCCTGATAGTTAGATTCAGGGGTTGGCATTGTGGTAGGAATTCAAGACCTTGCCAACTCGAAAAGATTATGTGCAGATTTAAGGTTTATTCCATGATAATTTTGGGTCTTCTCCATCAAATGGCAGCAATGACATCAGTGCATATGGAATTCATACCGAGTACAGAGACATTATCTTAAGACAATGAAATTGAAACTGAAAACAGAGGGTAAAATGTTTGAGTACTTTCTTCTACAACTTATATATGGGTGAAACATTAATAATCCTATTTTGTCATTGTGTTATTTGATTAACTGATCTATTAGTGTTTGGAAAGATTTTAACTTTTTCCTTTAGTTGTACTGTCATTAGATTGTTGTTGTTTTTTTTTCTGATCTGCATATGATCTGTATCACCCTTAGACTGAACAGAAGAAAGATAAAGCAGTTGTATGTTAACAACTTGAAGCAGATAATATATGAAATTTTGGTTTCATGTTCAAACAGGAGGATGCTGACATTTGACCAGATCAAGCGCAACATTGACAGGGTGAGTAGCCTTTCTTCTTCGTAATATTCTACATGTAAGTATAGTTGGTAGCATGGGTAGGATGTTGGTCTTCTTTCTCTGCATTTGAAAATAGCAGCATGACTGTCAGTTGGAAACCGTTGTGATTTACATGCTGTCTTGTTGAAGGTAATGGCATAATAAAGAAGTGTTTTAAAATGATGAGTGAAAGTTTTGTGTTCTTTTCTCAGCAGTTTTGCTTTTATTAAGGATTCATGTGCATCATTAGAGTAGTAATGTTTTATGTCTGGATATTTTTTGAATTAGTAAATAATGCCTCACCTTGAAGAGTGCTATTGGGGTTTTTTTATTTAAACATGAGCAAGTAATATATTTGAAAGAGATTCAGTGCATGCTGTTCCGTATGTGCTTCACCCAGATCTGCCAAAATGGATTGGGAGAGTCCATGACTGTTATAAACCATGTGTGGTGTGTGTGGTGTGTGTGTGTGTGTGGTTGTGAGTGTGTGAGTGTGCGTGCATGCTTGCGATGTTTTGAAACTGATTGAAGATAAGACCAACAAGACTGCTTATACTACACCACCAAAATGAGTGACAGATTCAAATGGACCACAAATAGTCAATACAACAAATAGTCAGGTTTATATGTGTAGGCTGGGACTGAACTCAAGATGCTTTATTGTCAGTTTTAGAGTCCACCTGTGTGTCAGTGAGCCAACTAACCAGACTGACAAAACAAGTGCTAGTGTATTTTATGTTGAACAGCTTATTGTAATGTTTTTGCAGTTATTTGAATTTTTTCCTATTTACAGGGGCGCTATAGACGCATGGATCGCTTTCAAGAGGACATGTTCAAAGTGTTTGAAAGTGCACGGATAGCAAGTCGCACTGACTCCCAGGTAAGGATGAGTGGCATTTTAACTTTTTACCACTGCTGCTCATATCAGTCTGTATCACCATACACTGGCCTTGGACTACTACTGCATGCTGCTCATGCCATGAACTTGATGGCCGCAGGGTATCTACAATTAAACTTTCATTGGAGATACGCGTTTTACTACACTGTAATTTAGGTTGTTCCATTGACAGATTGATACTAAGATACACATAAAACCCATACGCTAAGTCGGATGTAAAGACCTGCCAACATGTAGGCATATGTGCAGGCTTATGGCCTGTACCATGATTATTTTGGATCTTCACCATGACGTGGCATCACTGTGTCAGTGTGTATGGTATTTATTCTGCATGCTGATCTGTTATTTTGAGAAACCATTATTGAAACTATTGTTAACTTTGGAATCTTACTATCAGTCTTGCTCATGCCTCATGCAGAAAACAGCAACAGTCAACAATGTTGCATCATCCAGGTCAACTACATTTGCAGACGGTTGTCAGACAGTGAGTCGGTTGGAGTCATGAACTCCTGTCATCAACAGAATTCCAATAGAATGAAAGGATTTTACACTGATTTTGGTATAAGTAGCCTGCATGACAGAGTTTTTACCATAAATTGTTTTTACTTGTTTTTTTATATTGTATGTTTTTTAAATTGTTTTGTTTGTGTTTTGACTTGTATGTATTCAGTTAAAAATGAGAAAAAAAATTAGAATGAATTTGTTATTTTAAGTCCACATGACAAGTTTTCCCTATGAAAGAAAATTTCTAAGGGTATGTTTTGTCATGTATGTTTTCAGTTTCTTGTTTTCTTATTATTATACTCACCAAGTTTGTTTTATAGTTTGATGTACCAGTTGCCTCAGGGCATTTATATTTAATGTCATCACATGATATACTGATATACATAAAGTCTTGACTCTCCTTCCAGTTGTATGAGGATGCAGTGGAGATGCAGATGTTGTTCATCAAGATTCGTGATGAGCTGTGCAAGAACGGTGAATTGTTGTTGACGCCAGCACTCAGCTACACAGAGCGTCATCTGCAATCAGACCTGGAGGAGGAAAAGAAGGAGAAGCTGCCTATTGAACAGAAAGAGGACGAGGAGAAAAAGAGGAGTGGAGGAGAAAACGAGGACAAAGGAGAGGATTGGAAAGTTGTAAGTCCCCTGAGAGGGAAGGAGAATGTGTGTGTATGTACATCTTTATGCATAATTGACATATATAAGAAGCCAAAATATTAAACCTAAACACACACTCTCATCGCCAAAGTATTAAACCGAAGCACGCACTGTCATCATTCACCAAAGCAATCATTCAGCAGTGTCCAAAACTCCAGGACATAAAACACATTCAAGGCAGGAGGGGAGTAGGGCAGAAGAGTGGGCACATAGAGGGGGAAATCATTGCTCGACAAAAAGGTATGTCTTCAAGTTAGACTAGAAGGAAGACAGGATATGTGATTTTCAGATAGATGGGGAAGATCATCCCAAATGTATGGACCAGACGCAGAAAAAGAGCGGCATCTAAGTGTGGAACATCTGTATCAAGGAATTTGTAAACAAGTAGTATCAGAAACAGAATGGAGAGACCAGGCAGGGTGTACTTTTGAGGAAAAATAGAGAAAAATAGATGCAGCACCATTGATACACTTGTTGCATAATGTATTGATTTTATATTAAATTCTCTGGGAAACAGGCAACCAGTAAAGGAAAGGGAGTAAGGGAGTGTGACACGACTGTGCCTCTTTTTACAAAGGGCAAGATGGCCTGTGGAATTTTGAATGTGCTGGAGGCAGATGAAGCTTGTGGACACATTTAACTTTCATTCCCACACCTTGGCAAGAAACTGATGGAAACTTTTGGATAGGGTGATTGAGTGAAAAAGTTATACTAAACATGTGACAAGATGCAAGAAAGAGGATTGTTAGCGTGGCATGACCGTCCTGTTTTGTTGTTCAGTCGCAGGATGAGCCCAGCGAGAATGAAATCGTATACAAGGATCAGACATACATGGTTGGAGATTTTGTCTACATTGAACCCAGGTACGTTAACTCTTCAGTCATACTGATGAAAGGGGGAGAGAGAGTATGTGCATGTGTGTGTGTGTATGTGTGTTGAGAAGCTTGTTGCCCATTTTTATCTTGTAAATTGTTTATAAACATGCATCATGAAAAAGAAATTGAAAACTTCTTGTCATATATTTGCTTGCATTCTTGCATTCATTCTTATTCTGTCTGTTCAAGTATTTAGAATTAACAACAACACAAACATAATCCCTGCTTGTTGTATGATGTCAGAGAGTTGAACCTGGAACCTCATATTATGGTGATTGAGACGTTCAACACTGATGAGAGCGGAGCTCGCATGATCAAGGGATTCTACTTTTACCGTCCAAATGAAACCTACCACCTTGCCACTCGCAAGTTCCTGGAAAAGGTCAGTAACATATCATGGATTATAATAATGATGGATTCTCTGATCGGTCCAATGGATAAGTAAGCATACTTGCCTTCAGAACTGGATGTGGGTTTTCATATGAGTGAAGTCCAATTGTGGAAGTACATTGTCTTCCACAAACACTGCATGAGGATTCCCACATCCCTGGCTTCTCCTATGGCTAGTCTCTCTAATGTTGAATAGATGTTGATCTGCATTGTTCAGAGATGATTATGCCATGTATACATTGCTGTCGCCAGCATGCCCTGTTGAGAACAGCATCTTCACAATTGGTAATGTTGATGCAAAAGCTGATGTGTTGGTCTTGAGAGTCATCTAGTACTGCTTCAGCTATCTTCCCTGGTAACAGTGACCTTGTTTCAGCTCTCTGTACAGGAATATCTTTGGCATACAGTTGTTTTCCATTCTGACGATATGCCCTTCCTGTCCTGTCAAGAGTTAAAATCAGCCCTTATCATGATGAATCCCTATAGACTCATAAATAGCATAATCACATAATGAAAATGGGAGATAAGGAAGGAACCTGTTCCTTGAGCCAAGACGCAGTTTTGTGTTGTCTGGAAAGATGGTGTTGGTTACCACATACTTATGATGTCATAGGTGAATGAGCTCGTACAGACTTCATCTTTTCTTGGGGCCAGCATTATGAGTGCTGTGCTGGTCTCCTCTCCATGCTGCTTTATCTTTATCAACCCTGAGCATTGTTGGGTTCCCATTCACAACTGGGTGAACTGGAGGCCGTTTACGCAGTTTTTGCATAGCACAGTCTAGACCTGTGCACATCTGTACAATCAGATTAGAAGATGGGAGCTCCACCTCAGTGTCATCCAGCCCGTACTGTAGTTGGCAGCCAAGTCTCTCCCTCTGCAAACCATTTCAGACTTTTTATTGTTTTTAGCAACACCTCTCCTCTAACCTTTAAAAACATTTTCAAGAATGAGGACTTCATGCAGCAGAACCAGGTATCAGGAATAGGGGTGGATGTAGCAACGGCATCTGGCAGTGGGCATCTTTTCACCAATTTCTTGACCACACGGTCGAATATTTTACAGTTATTATGGTCTCCTGCATTCGCTGAGCTTATGCACTTGTAAGATATGGTAAGTGTATTTATTAAAAGGGGATTTGAATTAAAATTCCCCAGCTTATTTCAGTGTTCATTATGGTATTACCTGAGAGTAGAGACCTGATTGGGTGTTACAGCTGCAAGACTGATGCTGAAGCCAGTAAACAAAAGACTCACCAACAGGTTCTCCACATCACAATGCCCAGGATTGTGCCCTGAGGCTTGACATCTCTGATAATGGAAATGTCGACAAAAATTACTGTTAATGTTTTTAATTTAATTGTTGAATTTTTTTTTAGTTTTATTTCATCAGTGCAAAACAACAACAAAATTAAACAAATTATGTAGCTGATAAATTGATGTCTTGAGTCTGGTTGTTGTTGTTGCTGTTTATACTTTATCAGTGCAAAACAAAAGAAAATATATATTATTTCATAGCTGATGAATTGGTGTTTTGATTCTGAAATTTGCTATTTCTAGTTTCCTCTGTTATTGATTTCTGCTTTTGTTTCATTTTGTTTTTACTTGGGATAAAGTAAATCTGAAGTAAAAAAAAAAAAAAAGAAAACAAAACAAAACAAAAACTTTTACATTAGTTGAAGTTTATATACACTATCATTGCTACTTGCATAGCCCACCATGGAAGAAGCTAGGAGCTGTACAACAATTCATTTACCATGGATCCATCATTAGCAATGAGGAATCTAAATCAGAAATCGCTTCAGGGCGACAGAAACAATATTTGCACTGTCCAGGTGGAAGCCTGTATGAAAGGACATTCCCAAAACACAAGATCAGGCTTTTCTTATGCGCACTGTATATTCCATCTTCCTGTATGTATGCGAGACATGGCCCCCCATCAGATTTATCCAAGCCATGGAAATGAGGTGGTGTTGCAAGTTACTAAATGTATGACCTGTTATTGTAGGATACTAAATGTCAAATACACTGATATTATCTATGAACAGGTGCACCAAACCATCAGTCAACACACTGAACCATATGAAGATCTGTTGACTTAATTATAGAAACGACATTGGTATGGCCTTGTTAAACCAGTCTTCCCATGAAGATCTGTTCAATTAGGTGAAGAAAACTACATTGGTTTGGCCATGTAACAAGATACAGTTAAGTCTGTCCTCCAGGGAATTGCTAAGGGAGGGAGACAGCTTTGGCACATACCAACAGTGCTTGAGGAATCTGGTGAATAGTTCTTTAGTATGGCATTCCAGTAAGTCTTCGCAGAGTTATGGTTAAAGAAGAAGATATTTGATATGATTTTTGTTGTTTGGTGTACAGGAGGTGTTTAAAACAGAACAGTCCCATGAGATCTCCATGTCACAGATCATGGGGCGTTGCTACGTCATGTGTGTCAAGGACTACTTCAAAATGAAACCTGAGGTGAGACTTTAACTTTCATTTGTTAACATGGTCATTTCTTTCTTTCCAATCAGTGACAAATGTGATTATCAGTAGACATTATGTAGTAAAAAATGCTGCAC
The DNA here is from genome assembly GCA_030674185.1 of Monoplex corrugatus. NCBI lineage: Eukaryota > Metazoa > Mollusca > Gastropoda > Littorinimorpha > Ranellidae > Monoplex > Monoplex corrugatus. The sequence continues at coordinate 23,805,994 of CM060312.1, read as the reverse complement.
TTTGTAAGAGTTGAAAGATGGAAGAGGGAAACAAAAATATTTTGTCTGAGTAATTGGTTGGTATTGATGGCCACAAGTTGAGCTTGGAAATACAAATCTTCTGTCTCACTGAGGTATCTTTTTTTTTTAACAGAAAAAGTACGTTCTTTTAACCAGACAGAAAAAGGGAGATTAAAAAGTTCAGATGTGTGCTTTTTTCAGCTTAACCCTTTGACTCCCGCACCCTATCCACCAACTGCAAAAACTTAAATCTTTGATTCCCTCACCCTATCCACCAGCTTCCGGCAGGAAGCTGGTGTACAGGGTGAGGGAATCAAAGGGTTGTTTTTTGCTTTACTAGCATGATTGGCATTGCATGATGCTGGTGGACAGGGTGTGGGAGTCAAAGGGTTAATTCATCTGAAAATGAACAGAAAAGGTAATTTAGTGAAAGTTTTGTCTGGAATTGATATGTTGGATGATTTGTTGGATTTCTCTCTTCCTCTGTCTCCCTGATATTTACTTGTTTTATTTTTCTGAAACATATGTATCACATTTATAGTTAAAAAAAAAAAAAAAAGGAAGCTGTTCAAGGAATGAAGTGGTCGAGACCTCAACATGGAACATTAAGAAGGTGCCTCTCTCATTGCTTTGCCTTCCATAACTTCCATGATGTTGAAGTAAACTATAACCCAGTCATAGAATGCACATTAAGTCCACCAGCATGATTCGCACTCATGCAAGCAGTTTGGAAGCTCCAACTGTGTACCAGCTTGTGATTGAATCCAGTTAAATTGATGTACCTGTTGTGAGAGACGAGGATCAGGATTACGTGTTTTAGTGGATATGTCTATTTGAGAGTGCTGGAGCAACTTGTGAGGACATCATGTGCAGCGGCCAACACTGTTCCGGTGACGCCGACAGGTGAGACAGGTGAGGTCTATTTTATATGCATGTAGCATTTCATCTTTTTCGATTTACGTGTTTTAGTGGATATGTCTGTTTTATATGCATGTAGCATTTTATCTTTTTCGATTTGCACATAGCTTTTATTTTTATGAGTGTGTTGATTTTCTGATTTCAGGCACTTCAAGACAAAGATGTGTATGTGTGCGAGTCCAGATACAGTATACGCAACAGATGCTTCAAGAAAATCAAGGTAAGGATTTTATGATTACAGCTATGGTTGGATGAAGTACCTTCCGAATAGACTGAACAAGACCATGCGCAGGAAGGGGTTATGATGCCATTGTGGCCGGGAACGTTTTAACTGTGTTTACTCAGTGACTGCTTTTCATTGACAAGTGAAACAATATGCCCATGAGATTTGGTGGCTTCTTCATCAAAATAGTTTGGCTTTTTATTTTTGTAATTTGTGAGGCCCCAACTTGGAATGCTTTGTTGGTGATTGATAAATATTATGATAGGCAGATTTGGTTATTTGTGTATATTTCTATACACATTTTTGTTTGTTCGTCAGTCTTCATATGTGTTTCATAGGACTAGAAACATAATAAAAGATGAGATGGTTTTAGCTTCTGAAATCCACATGATTAATTTTGTTGTTGTTGTGGTTTCTGTATTTTTTATGTACTTGATATTGTTTTGGTGTGGTTTTGTTTTGTTTTATGTGTCATGTTGGTGGTGCATGTGTGTACATGTTTAGGCTGGTTAGTTTGTCTTCAATTCCCATACTCATATAATGGAAGGAGATTTCTGTTTTAAGCTGTAGGTTCAGTATTACTTGATTTTAAGATGTTTCAAAATTGTTGCGATTAACTTTTCGTTATATCTGGAAAATTTTCTGTCAGTATTATAGTGATGTGATGCAGATTTTTCATTGACCTTATTGTCTGTTTCGCATTGACGCTTACTGTGTTCACTATTTTATAGCAGGTTGAGAAAGTGAAGGGGTTTATACAGGTTTGGCAGAGTTCTGACATGTGGTATATAGACATGACAGAATTCTTTCTATAACGTTACATTGCAGATCTGGCAGAGTTCTCGAAATGACAATGTGAACATCATACCGCGTGAAGTGCCGCTGGTCCCTGTGCGTGTGGAATCTGTGTTTGCCAGCAAGGTGGACAATGAGACCAAAGAGCAGGATGATGGCGATGTCAGCGTTCTGGACAAATCACGCATGGTTAGTGATTCTAAATGCATGTGTGTGTGTTTGTGCGCGCATGTGCGTGTGTGTGTGTGAATCATAGCTGATAGCTGGTATTGTTTTGTGCGTGTTAGGGTGTGTTTGTGCCGGAGTTTGACTGTTTGTGAAGGTTAATGTTTCTTGTTTATAAGTTCACAAGCGATGGTTGTCCCTGCATTCTGTCAGCTTTTGTTCACCACTGATGGGATCATTCAAGATCATTTTGCATCAGTTTCTGTCGTTGAACCCTTCACTGCTAGTGCTTTTGTCTCCAGTGTGGGCTGAGAAAATTTCCATAAAAACGAAAAACTTGCATCAACAATTTGTTTTCACATACATTTCTGTTAGAGTAGTAACACAATTTGTATTCACATACATCTGTTAGAGTAGTAACACAATTTGTATTCACATACATCTCTATTAGAGTAGTAATAGTATAATAGTAGTTATATATATGTGATATTCTGCATACATATACATGTGAAGGGGATTTAGGCACTAGCAGGTCTGTACATAATTATGTTGACCTGGGAGATTGGAAAAATCTCCTCCCTTAACCCACCAGGCAGAGGTGTCTAAATGGATCAGTCCCAGGACTTCCCAGCTGAAGCCCTCTGTTTACCCACTTGACTGTTAAAATGTGTAAAATGAATCAGAAATAAACAAAAATCTTTTTTTTAACAGTATAGTTTGCAGATACTGAACCAGATTGGTACACAATCCTTCTGAAATGTCACGCTACCCTCTTCCCCTCTCTCTCTCTCTCCCTCCCCCCTCCCTCCCTCCCTGCCATGCACACACACACACACACACACACACACACACACACACACACACACACACACACACACACACACACACACACACACACACACAGTGAACATCAACATTGCATTGGCGATTGTGACAATCAGGTTATATGCGGCACATCACTTGTGCATACAAGAGGTAAAATTTAGGAAATAGAATGTGTGTTTTTGAACACATACACAATTTACATGGACTTGAGCTATGCTGCAGAACTTTTAGTCTGGCTTAAGCAAAAACTTACATGTACAGCCTCTAGTTCACCCAGCTTTGAATTAGCATCTGACCTTTTTCAGAGTAGGGGAAAGTAAAGCATAAGGGAGAGGAGATGGGCATCATTCCCATAATCAGGGCTTAAAACGTTCCGCGTCTGGGCGGAATTCCGCGATTTCGGTTTATGTTTTTAACCCCTTCTCCCTTTTTCCCAAATATATCTTCTGTAATAATTATGTGTTTACAACAATTTTTATGCACTAAATATCTCTTGAAATTATGTCCAAAAAGTGCGAAATGGCATAGATTTTACACTTGGTTTTTAACAAATTTTCTCAGGGGAGCATGCCCCCGGACCCCCCTAGTTTCACTGTTTTTTTCCTCCTCCTGTTTTAAGCCCTGCATAATGTTAACCCAGAGAGAATTTTGAGGACTCAAACCTATTCTGGTCCTCCCCCCATCCCCCACCCCCCACCCCTGATTGGGATGCCAGATACATTTTGGAAATTCTGTGCTAGAAATTTCCTTTTTTGCTTTGTCATCTCTTTTTAGCATTTTCTGCCTTGCTGGTCCATTTACCTATGTGTCCTATAAAGTCTTATATACTTTCTCTTGGGATTGATATTTGAATCCATGTAGTAAGTGCTTTTTTAGTTTGTATGAGATTTGACACGCAGAAGCAATTTCAGGTGATTTAGGTTCATTTTATATATGTTCTGGTGTCCTCAGTTGTGTTGAAATTTGTATTTGTTTTTGTAACTCCCCGGTGATAAAGTGAACAGAGTTGTCGATGCCTGAGGCATATCTTTAGATTATGTGCGCAATTGCATTGATATATATATGTGTGTGTGTGTATTATATATGTATATATACATATGTATGTATATATATATATATAGAGAGAGAGAGAGAGAGAGAGAGATATGTGTGTATTGTGTGTGTGTCAAACATCCAAAAAAATACAGGCACTCAGGTCACCAAACACTTCAACCAAACTGGCCATTCACTTCAAAACTTAAAGTGTATCGCAGTGGAAAAGGTGCACTCTGAGAACCTGGACACCAGACTGAGGAGGGAGTCTTTTTGGATGAACAAAATGAAAACCATATTTCCTCTGGGCTGAACTCTGTCAATTGACGTCACAACAATATCGAGTCAAAACTACGTAATGTAGCCTACGTAAAATATTCTGATGTGTTTGTGTAGCATATCGTAGTCAGTGACTAAAGTCCCCTTGAGGAAGGCGGGTGTACCGCCGAAAATTGGGGAAATTTTTACATTGATTTGTTGCCTTTTCTGTGCACATGCTGCTTGAATTATATATATATATATATATATATATATATATATATATATATATATATATATGTAAAATGTATATATGTATACATATACATATATACACACAACACACACACATAATTTTCTTTTCCAATTTTTTTTCCAGTTGAAGTATTGCGTATGTTTTGAGATGGTTATAGCCCTGATATGGCTTTGGGCAGTCAGCTGGGCTTTAAACAAAACTAACAATAACCTTTTCAGTCCCCTAAAACCTCAGCGTTATATGACAACCTTTACTATCTGTATAAATGAATTTACACTGTTTTTAACCCAGTCACTGCCTAAGTCAACCGCCAGTGTTGGAATCGGGCAGATACTGTGAGAAGTGAAGAGGTCGAATTTCTTTGCACTCTGTTTTTGTATTTAGTGGATACTGCATGTTCTTTTATGTAGTGAATGTATGCATTTGGATTTGTTACAGAATGTCCTGTCAGAGGGAGCTCCTGAAGATGGCAACACATATTATGATCAGTACCTTCACTCCTGTGGATGTTTGAAGTTGGGTCAGTGCTCCTGTCATCTTTGGCTTTCCTTTATCCTCTTGCTGTTCTCTCATTGTTTGTCTCTTAAGTGATTGTAGATGTATGTTTGGAATCAGTAGAGCCTGTGATCCTATTGCTATGCATGTGCCTAAGGTAGAATTTAGGAGTTATCTTTCTATATGTATCTTTCTCTGAAGGATGTTGGATATTGTACAGTAATCATCATATTTTGTGTTTGACTCTTTCACTCTGATATTGATTTTGATGGGTACCCTCTGTTTAACAATGTGACAGGATTACAGGCACTAGTGTACATTTGCAAAATGTTACTGTCCGATTATATAATATTGGATGTGAAATATTATTTTGCAGGTGATTGTGTGTATGTGAGATCTGACAGGGACTACCCTCTGATTGCCAGAATTGACAAACTGTGGACAAATCCTGAGTGAGTTCAAATCAGCTAGACAATAAAAAACATAAGTTAATGTATGACTGCCCCTTTGTGTGTGTGTGAGAGAGAGAGAGAGAATAAAAGACATAAGTTAATGTATGACTCTCTCTTTGTGCCATTGCCCTAGTTCATTTGGTCTTGAGCCGTTTCAGGTATCAGTAACCCAGAGTGTTCAGATTTTTTTTAAAACAGGAATTTAAATGGGTTTTTTGTTTTACCGCATTTTTAGCAAATTTGATTCATATGTTCAAGGTACTGTTATTAGAATATTTTTAGTGTAAGTCTCTGTGCAAAACCATCTTGACAGCAAAACCAGTCAAGATGGTAGAGTTCAGCATGCTGTGCACTCATTTGGAAGACTGGAACCACACAGTCCAGTCTCATCCACTTCATAGATATGTCATTGAGGGTGTTGCTCAGATGTTTTTTTACCAACACCATATTGATATCCTATGCATGGTTGAAGCTGGGCTATATGAGAGTCATCCAATGGATAGTGTCTATAAAAATGTGAAAAATAAGATGATAATCAGTCTTTGTATATTCTTTTGATATAACATCCCTTCTCCTGAAAGAGATTTCTGTCTTCTGGGAAGTTCCAAAATGCGTTGCTAGGCAACAGACTTGATGACCTAGAAAAGTTCTCGGCCAAGTTTGTAATATGGGCTGCCTTCATTGAGGAAGTTGCATGACATGCACTGTGCACCCACATGTTTGGCAATTTTTGTATTGGCAGACTAGTATTTGTACAAGGCAAGTAGGCCAAGCACTGTGGGCTATTGTACCAGGGAAACATATAAGTATGTCTGTTAAATGTAATTTTCAGAAAAAAATGTTCTTTCTCAACTTTGTATGCACTGGTGATCTTCTCTTTGACTTTTCAGAGGTGATGCGTATTTCCATGGATCATGGTTTGTGCGACCATCAGAGATTGAGCATGCCCCAACTCGTCTGTTCTACAAGAGGGAAGTGTTCCTAAGTTCCATTGAAGACACCAACCCTCTGGGTAGTGTTATCAACAAGTGCTGTGTTCTCCACATCAAAGACTACTGTTCATGTAAGTTGTGCTGGTGTTTGCTGGAACGTATGTCTGTGTGTGGGTGTGTGTGTTTGTAAGACACTAATTTTCGTCAGTGAGGATGTTTCAGTTCTGTGTGTCTGTGTGAATGTGTGTCTGTACATTTGTTGTGTGACTCTGTGTGCGTGATTGTGTATGTAACATTACGTTTTTCAGCAGCAGTTTCTCAGGTGTGGGTGTGCGCGTATGCACATGCACACTCATGCTTGTAATGTATGTGTTCTGTCATCACTTCTGTATGTATGTGAAGAAAATATATATAACTGCTTTGCTTGACCATGTTCTCCTTGTAATGCAAATCATCATCTCTGAGCTAACAGATGGAACAACAGCTCATGAGGGGACAGCTAAAACACTTCAAAGACTTATTTAAGATCTCCTGTGTCACAGCTGTGTAATTTTAGACAAGGTGTACTTGTGATACATGATGTGGGAAACATCTTTGAAAGTCTTCAGTATCCCAGCTGTGTTCTTTTGAGACTTCTTCTTTCTTTCATCTGCCGCTGGTGCCCTTCGGCGTCGCGGGGAGACAAAGTGTGTTTATAAATGTGACTGTAAGACCAAAATACGCTGTCTGCACAGTCTGTTGTAGATGGGGGACAGTTTTGTTAAACTTTTTTTTTACTTTCTTACCCTGTTCATTAGCTTCCACCAGCTTTTACAGAAGGGCAGTGCTGCCAAGTGCTACAGTTTTGGTATAGTATGTTACAGTTTTGTTGAAAATGCTACCCTGCAACGGGGGGAAAAATAAACTACTTCTTCACAGACTTAGCAGCAGGTTAAACAGAACCAAGCAACACAGATCCAGAGGCTGTGAACTTATTTTGTCAAAAATTGGCCAAGTTCAGTAAGAGAAAGGAAAGGCAGAAGAAAAATTGTTAAAAGCGATTGCAGTTTTGCAGCCATGCCGATTAGTTTTGTTGTCAGCCATTTTCAGCCTATGTAGGTCAAGTCAAAATCACGCAGTAACTAGTGAGATTTCGATCATCTTAGTCCGCCATCATGGCATGTGCAAAGCAGTGATGTTTCATACAAGTGCTACACCCAATTTTGGAGTGCTACACTAAAAATATCAAAATGCTACACTGTGCTGTCTAGGCCTTGATAGCTCTGGAAGGTGGATAGGATGAGGGAGTGAAAGGGTTAATCCACCTGATAATCTGTCTGAGAGAAAAAGGAAGTAGACAGTGCTTGTAATAGAGATTTTTTTTCCTTGCTGGTTCTTCAGCTCGCCCAACAGAGGTCCCGGAATATGACATATACATCTGTGAGTCGAAATACCATGAACTGGAACGTTCCATCAAAAAACTACTTGGCAAAGGACTTAAGGTTAGTACTGTTTTTTTTTCTGTTCAGTAGATTCTTGATTGTTGAAGTTATTTGTGAATGTTTGTCTCTTATAGAATGTGCATAGCTTAAGTATGTGCTATACAAATGGAATCATTATTAAATGTGTTTGTGTATTGTGTTTGTGTGTGTGCATGTGTACGTGTGTGTGAGTACATGCACATATATATGCATCTGTGTGTGTGTGCGCACACATCTGTGTGTTGTGCGTGTGTGGCTCGCATCTGTATGTGTATGTGTGCTCTCAAGCGTGTGTGTGTGTGTGTGTATGTGTTGTGTGTGTGCACAGTTTTTATAACACAACTACAGTACAGCTGATTGTTGAGATTGTGGAGAAGATTATCAAATGATTTTGAACAATTTTCTAATGAAAACATTGTGTAATCAAGAAATGTCACACCTTGAAGATCCACCAGTTGAGTGAACATGTTGAAGGCGATAGATTGTGTGTGTGTGTGTGTTTTGGTGGTGATGGTACTTTTGTTTTTATATATATGGATATCTGTATTGGTTGTTTTGGTTTGGTTATAGTAAGTTTGAGAAACAATCGTCCTAATATTGTTTCAGAAACACACTTTGTCACCCAAGGTGACGGATGATGAGGTCTTTTTCTTCAGGAAGCCCATTGCCCTGCAGAAGGTTGGTACCGCTCAGCGCTTAGCTCTTCACCCTGCTGCCAAACTGGTGAACTTTTTAAAAGTCTCCTTCATTTTACTTATTGCTGTACCTCAGTGACTGGCCCCTGTCCCACTGCTTCTGCTTCTTGTCCTGTTGGTGTTGTCTTGTGACTGCACCCTCGTTCACTGGCTGCTGCATAAGGCGGGGTGGGTGGGTGGGAGCAGAGAGCAGGACAGGTGGTTGGTAAACTCCTGGGTACAGCTGGGTGGATCGGTACAGTCGGAATCAGTTTTAACCCATTCAGGACTATGCTGCCTGATGCTAACAACATTATGCTTTAGGCTGCCTAGAAAAGTTACAAAAAGAGTATTGGCAGAAAAAGAACCACTGTGCACATATTTATGGATAGATTTGTCTAAAATGTGGCATGTTGAAATGAGACATACTTAAATTGAGTTTAGTTAAATCAGATTTTTTCTCTTGCCATGGCCTTGTTGAAAGAGTCAAATTTTTAGATAAACACTTACACAGTTTTGACACTGAACTAGCTTGGATATTAAATCGGATTCATGCAAATATAGTTAACACAAACACACAAAGAAAATATAAGCTGAAAGACTGAAAAAGGTTATTGTAGTTTAAGTTGCCACTATTAATCCACAATGAACACAGTTAGATTGATAACCACAACAACAAGTAATGAACAGTAAACAGTTTGTAATTAAAGGAAAGTGTGAATTGTGATAATCAGAGAAGAAAAGATGAACATGCACACAATCAGATTGCTAACCGCAACATCTGCAAAAGCCATTCAACAAATTGTAAATGAAGACAAAATGTGTTTTTCTTACCTCAATGCTTCCCTTTTTAAGAGCATGCTAGATATGACCCACCAGATCATGATATTATACATGTCAGGTTGTAAGGTTGACCCATAATTCTTAATTTTTCATTGCTTTCCAAGAACTATGCGAAATCAAAAATTTGCATCAGAACACTACGCAAAATCAGAAAGTTGCATCAAAAAAGTGTTTACATTTCCACACACGGGCAGCAGGATTATGTTGTAAATTCACAGACGGTATAGCATTTGAATATTATGTGGTTCTTATTTTGTCCAAAAGGAGAAGTCTTTCATATTTAATGAATGTATAGTGAACATCAGCAAAGTGTGCTTTCAAAAAACAAGCACAAAAACAAAAAACAGTTTTTTTCTCTTTGTCTGATACTATGGTATGAAAGGGATGTTACTGTGGTGTGACTTGGATAATGGTTGACATGCATGTGACATGGTGGATAGGGTGATGATTTGAAAGGGTTAATTTTGGATATAGCTGAAAGGATCAGTGATGATGAGATGTGAAACCTTTTGAATACTAGCCATTTAGGAACTTTGTCACCTTGATAAATGTCATCTGTTTGCATCATTAGTGGACAGGACAGTTGTTAATATGCCCTACGATACAGCCAGGTGAATTGATGGATGAGGAGATGGAAAGCATATTAAGCAATGGGGCTTCTTTTCCACATTTAATCCTAGTCTGACAAAATTTAGTAAATGAAGATGAAAACAGAATATTCTGGGACTTATAAATGAAAACATAAATAGCATGTCATTAGACAGAATGATATATAACAAGTTTTGAAATAAATAGAATCTCACAAACTGAGTTAACTTGATCAGTGGATAGATTCTGAAGTAGGCGAATGTTGAAGATAAATAAATTTTGCAGATGCCATCGAATCAAACAGTAATAGTATGTGAATAGGTTACAACAAAAACATTCCATTTGGGTGAATCAGCGAAATGGTGATCAATTGCAAAATACTATGCAGAAATTGTAAGATGTCACCTGTGGATTTTGGTAATCACAAGGGAGTGAAAAGGCGCTTAGGTTACTGACATAAAATGGCTGAAGTTACCTGTGTGAAGTTGGATGGAGCATAAACTGTGAGCTGTGAAGATAAGGGCTTTTCAAGTCAAGAGAGACCAAGGACATTTATTGATAATACAAATAATGTACATTTACAATGTGTCTGACCTACAGTAGCCTCAAATATCTACAATGATTTAAAAATACATACACACATATAAAGAAGAAAAGAAATACGTATAGTTTCCCTGTACATGCATGCACATGCACACACACGCGCGCGCACAAAACAACAACGACAACAACAGCAGGTGTAATAGACAGGTAGTTAGGACCTTGAACTTCCAGTTTGAAGATCTGAGTTAGATCCTGCCAGGATAGCACCAGGTAAAGATTTTTCTGATCCCCTAGGTCAACATAATGTGTACACAGAATATCAAAATGAAAGATCCTGTAAGACATGTATGTGTTCATCGGCTTATGGAAACTGGGGGAAAAAAAGCATGCATACCCACAGAAGATGAAATATGCAAATAGTGCACCAATGTAATGCCTGCACAGTGTGGGCCAAACAGTGTGCATACTTCATCTGAGACAAAAAATTGCTCAGGGGAAAAACAAAAACAAAAAACCATTACTTGTTATCATACATTTTACTGTATTTTAGCTGGAATGTGTGTTCATGTATAAACAGGAGAGGTGGGTTAAAAAAAAAAAAAACAATAAAAAAACAATCCTTGATGTCATACGTTTTGCTGTATTTTAGTTTGTGTTCATGTATAAACATGAGGAAGATGGGGGGTGTATTGGAAAGAGCTGTTTAATGCTTGTCACATGTTTTGCAGTGTGCAAGTTGAAAGCAACACTACCCACACATAGTGGTGTTGTAGTTTTGTGTTCTTTTTATTCAGTAGTTTTGTTGTGTGAACATTAATTTATGTGTGTATTTTGGCATGCAGCCTTTTTAGACTTACATGAGGTAGTTTTGTTTTTTGATTGTTCTGTTTGTTTCTTGTTTGTGTTTACATATTTTTGAGGGTCAGGGGAAGCGCATAGAGACATGTCTAATGCAAAATGTGACATTAAACAGAAGCAGCGCTGTTACATTTAACATGAAAATAAGTATAGCAGCACTATTAATATTTTCACTGGCATGAAACCTTCGTTTCTTTTTGCCTTGATCTTGATGTCAAGGTAACATGATACCTAAAAATCATGTCAATGTTTTCTCCCAGACTTAATTTCATTGATTTTTTTTAGTAAGTTGATTTTTTTAAGCTGATTAGTGATAAGCTTTATGTTCCTGCAGTAGTTATTTTTTTTCTGTGTGTGTACAACATATGTGTGTATGCACCCTTTGTATAAAGACTGATGCCTTATATTAAAGTTCCTAGAAAAACAAAATAAAAACGTGAGAAAAAGTAAACTTACTGACAGCAATCTCTGTGTTTTGCTTTCACACTTAGTAGGATGTACATGCATTGGCTCAGAAATCAAACAGTACAAATTTCCAAAGAACTAGAAGTTATTTATCATCTTACCATAACAAATCAGAAGATCATTTTTAAATGGCTCAAAAGTTATAGTGTGTTGAGTGTAAAGCAGAAAAATGGAACAGGGATTTTTAAACATCTTTTTTTAAATGGAAAAGTGGCTTGACATGAAATGGAAGCAAGGATGCACTTGACCAGTGTTGTTACTTGTATATATGTTAAATCCAGTTGTGAGTGACACTGAAAATGTGTAATGTTGTGGAGGAGTTTGTGGTGTGTTATCTGTATTGACTTTTAGTTAAGAAATGGGTACAAAAGTAGGCTACCAGTCATCATTTTTTTTTTTTAAAATCCACCAATTCTTAACTTGCAAGGTAACAAATTAAGAGTATCACTATTGTAGATTCAACCTTGCAAGCTGGAAATGAATTACTGATGAGTTTGAGCTAGAAAGCTGATTTGATTTTAAAAGAACATTTTCTAAGAGTTCAGTGGCATAAAGTAGATTAAGTAATAACTCATTGATGCTAATTGTAGACTAACATGTCTTTCTTTGTCTTGCTCTCTCTCTGTCTCTCTCTCTCTCTTTCTCTTTCTCTCTCCCCCCTTCTCTCTCTTCCCCTTCTCTCTCCCCCTTCCTCTCCCCCTTCTCTCTCTCTCTCTCTGTTCATCCCCTCCCTCTTTCTCATACTATCATATCTCTAACTTTGGGATCAAATCAAAGAGTAAACGACAGGCAGTTTATGGGGAAGGAAGGTTGAATAAGCACTGTTTCACTTTTTCAGTGTTTATAAGACATCACAACAGAGAACGAGAGAATTCCCTCTTTTTACAGCTTTTTACAACCCTTCCAGCTTTTAAGACCATTTACGTCAAAAACAAAACAGTTTTTCTTCCATACTTGTTTTAATGTAGTAGATTTAAAAAGAAGGACAGGCTGTCATGCTTTGGGCCGAAATGTAACATTATGTTAATGGCAATGTGTACATTTGTTTTTCTTTGTTAAGCCATGAGGATTTGAAGAATTTCCCTTTATATGTTGTAATTTTCATGTATCTTTTTTGAGTGTGTGCATTTTATTCCTGATACATTTTGCGTCTGCAAAACTGGAAAGGAATGAGGGAACGTGAGAGTGTTGTGGTGAGACTGATGTTGTAGTCGGTTACACAGGAGCCCTCCCCGCTCTTGATGAAAGTGTCTGACGACCAGTCATCCTACATGGAGACCGAGAGCATCAAGGACACGGAAGGCGATGCAGCCAGCGAGATCCTCAGTGCGTCTGTCGAGGAAACCACTCCTGTTCCCGAGAAACCCACCAAGCGGGTGTGTACAAATGAGAATTCCACAAAGCGGGTGTGTATGATTAAGAAATCTGCCAGTTGGCTGTACATATATATATATGGTGAATCCACCAGTGGGCATGTATGCTTGCCAGTCCATCTATGGGTGTGTACTGTATATTCTGTGGGCCTAGATTAGCATTGCTGGACAGCCCCCAGCCTGATCCTTTCCCCCCATATTCTCTGTTTTCAGTTGCTCAGTTGTACGAAATAGATGTATGATATTTCAACCAACAGTTATGAGACAACTTTGTTGTGTTCAGCAAAAAGCTTTGATTTCTTCATTATCTGTTTGTGTTTGCCTGCAAGTGTCTGGTAGACTAGACATTGTTGTGGAGTATTCAGTCGGTGTTGTCAGGTCCAGTGAAATTTTATCCATCTGTCCTGATGTTATCAGATCAAGGTAAAACTTGGGATACAAGAATTTGTTAAAAAGGTGTGATTTGGTATCAGTATCCATTTTGAAAAGAGAGAGATTGTTTCAGAAAAATCTGAGGTGTATGCTTGAAAAACATGCCAGTTAGATTTGTTCTGCTATATGTGAGGTGATCTTTACACAATTTGGGCTTTGGGGCCCTCAGTAAGGACTCACAGAAGTGCATGGCTGTATATGGAACCGGCTGATTGTTGATGTTAGAACACACAGTATTAACTACAACAAAAAAGGGAAATGTTAGAATGGTACAGCCATTTTAAAAATTGTATGCTATTTTTTTACGTGTATTTTGAGGGGAAATTCACTTAACCCTTTGACTTCTGCACCCTATCCACGAACTGAAGAAACTTAACCCTTTGATTCCCTCACCCTGTCACAGCTAGTGGATAGAGTAAGGGAGTCAAAAGTCAAGTTTTTCTTTGCTAGCATGGTTGACAATGCAGGATGCTGTTGGACAGGGTATGGGAGTCAAAGGGTTTGACATGCATGTAGGCTGTATATGTGAATACACATTGTCAGAAAGGATCTGTGTGGGTGTGTGTGTGTGTGTGCGCGCATGCATGTGAAGATCCTTACTACAGTCGGTCAGGGTTTTTTATGAAGTCTTTATTGCTCCTTTTAGTTGTTAGATACGACTGTAGGTGCTAGTACTGTCTGTAGTGCTAGTACTGTCTGTAGGTGCTAGCACTCATGTCACCTGACACAGCATCATCTCAGACTTGAGTTCATTTCAAAAGCTATCTTTTGCAAAATCTTTTCAGCTAAATAGCACATTTCCTTTGAAATGTTTGAAAGGAATTTTCACAGATTTTCTTATGTGAATGTGTTTTACATTTTCAGAACTAAACTTGAAGTAGCCAAGGGTGAGGCCACATAACTTGTTAGCGACCACAGAGCAAGAAAGGAAAACAATCCCCTTTCTGTTCTAGCTCAATAGCAATCACAGTATTAAAGTTGACACTTGGCCAAAAGAAAGGGAACGCCCAAAGTCTCTTTGACTCTCAATAGACTTCACTCAACAGGTGTCCAGCTGGCCCAAGTCATGAGGAGATGGGATAACATGATATTTCTCAGTTCATCGTTTAGCTATTGAGACGATGAGGCTGTGGTTAGTACAGGACTGTTTACGCTCACAATAGTGAAGTACAGTAGGCCTCAGCTTCCTGCCAATAACAAAACGAACACCTTAGAACAAAGTGATAATCAAACATTAATACAGTCCACTTTTGAAAGTAACAGAAAAATATGTGAAACCTAATAGATGGGCTCACACCTGCATTAACAAATTGTGAATACATTTTGCTGTGAATATGTGCAAATGCTAAAATAAATACACATGAAATTTTCATTACATGCACACACACATGCACATGCACACACGCACAGCAGATACAGAGTGAAAGAAAGAGGTGTGATTGCACACACAAATAGAATGAGAAAGAAGGGGGTGGGTGGGGAGAGACAGTGAGATAGAGGGAAATAGAGAGAACACGCAGAGAGAGCATACACAGACAGAAACAGCGAACAGTACACACACACAACACCACACCCAACACACACACACACACCACACACACACACACACACACACACACACACACACATACAAACACACACACACACACTACAAACACACACACACAACACACACACACACACACACACACACACACACACACACACACACACACACACACACACATGTTAGCTGGTAAGCTACTGGCAGTGGAAGAAAAAACAGCATAGTCAGGTTACACACTACCAGTATTTCACATGAAACATGCCATATATGCTAAACACACTGTCTGACATAATCTACAAGCCACTTGTAGTACACACAAGGAGCCTCGCGATACACTAGATTAGAACGAACAAACAAAAATATAGGGGAAACATGCGACATGATACTTAAGATGCAATATTTACAGCTCATCACCTATAAAGATCATGTAGGCACTGGCTTGCTGGTCAGTCAGCCTAGGACAGGGATGGGAAAGGTGAAGGCAACACAATGGGTGGACAGAAAAAAGGAAGTGACAACTGTGTGTTTCTTGTAAGCAGAACATAGAGCAAGGGCAGTGACTCATATGAGATTTTTTTCACTGGAGAAAATAACAATAGAAACTATATGGTATAGAGTCAGATAAACTGTGAAAGTCTGGAGTTAGGCATATGTTGATGCCCAAGCTGAGTGTCACTGTGAAGTAAGAAATATCCCGACGGCATTTGGAAAGGGGAATTGCTGGTGTGGCTTTGCTGATTTTGTCTGTGAGTGCATTGTTGTGAGGTTTTCTTTTTTTTAACACGTGCACTGTGAATGTTTCAGAAAAGTGCCAGTAATCGTCGCCAGCCCAGTGGATACATTGTGTTTGCTGGTGAAATCCGAAAGTCCATCCAGAACGAAAATCCAGAAAGTTCTTTTGGTGACATTAGCAGGATCGTAGGCATGAAGGTGAGTAAAGTTGTATTTTGTTATAAACTATGTATCCATTTTTTATATGACCACTGACA
The DNA here is from genome assembly GCA_030674185.1 of Monoplex corrugatus. Taxonomy (NCBI): domain Eukaryota; kingdom Metazoa; phylum Mollusca; class Gastropoda; order Littorinimorpha; family Ranellidae; genus Monoplex; species Monoplex corrugatus. The sequence goes on along the minus strand of CM060312.1, from coordinate 23,789,872 downwards.
TAAAATAACATGAGATACAACAAACACAAAATATGCCCTGTGTAAATGTACATATATTTCTCATTTGTTTTACAGAACTTTCTGTCAGATTCACTGATACAGGTGACAAATTCTGCATGTATATTATTGAAATTCATATGAAATCTGTGTCACAGCAAAAGAGAATAGTTTTTGACTGAATATATTTTCTAAATTATTTTTGTAAGCAGATTTTGACCAGAGTTAGCCCATAGTCAGGTGTTTGCTATAGCATTGGTCATTGATGTGTAATTTAAATGAGTATTTTGTCTTATCAGTCACCTAGGCAAATAATAATAATAATAATTATAATAATTACAATATTTATATAGCGCAAAATCTTGATAAAATCAAATCTAAGCGCTGAAGCAGACACACACGCAGGCACGCACGCACGCACGCACCACACACACGCACGCACACACACACACACACACACACACACACACACACACACCCACACACACGCATGGCTATAAATGGGGAGAAAGAATAAAAGCAATAAAAGCAAGAATAAAAGCAATGGAAAATTATAGAGAGCATAGCATACAATTATATATTATAACCATGTGATTCCCTCCGAGCGGAGACAGGCTGCAGAGGGGGGGGGTTGAGTGAGGTTAGGATTTTATGCGGAGGAGAAAAGGTGAGTTTTGAGAGCGGACTTGAAGGAGACAAAAGTAGGTTGCTGACGGACTGAGAGAGGAAGTTTGTTCCAGGAGAGTGGACCAGAAACAGAGAAGGCTCGTGGACCATAGGTATTGAGCTTAGTGCGTGGAAAGCGAAAAGTCAGAGGATCAGAGGCAGAGCGGAGGGTACGTGAGGGAACATAGATCTCAAGTAGGCTTGACAGGTAATCGGGGGCTGCGTTATTGAGGCTTTTGTAGCACATGGTGTCTAGTTTGTACTGTATGCGCTTTGATACAGGGAGCCAGTGAAGTTGTGCCAGGAGAGGAGATATGTGGTCAGCTTTTTTCTTTTTGAGTACAAGGCGTGCAGCATTGTTTTGAATGCGCTGTAGGATGTGAATGGTGGAGGCAGGAAGACCAGACAGGAGTGAATTGCAATAGTCAATGCGAGACATTATGAAGGAGAGAACGAGTTTTGCAGTTGTTTCGACAGAGAGATACTTCCTGATCAGCTTTATACGATGGAGATGATAGTAGCAGGATCTGGCAGTTTGAGAAACAAAGTTGTTCATGGAGAGGGTAGAGTCAATGCAGACACCAAGGTTTTTAGCTGAATCAGAAATTGGGACTGATGTGTTACATTATGGGAGAGAAAGAGGAGGCAGCTGAGAAAGTTTCTGACGGGTGCCAATGAGGATAGCTTCTGTTTTGTCGTCATTAAGGATAGCTTCTGTTTTGTCGTCATTAAGCTGAAGTCTATTGTGTGTCATCCAGTTCTTAATGTCCGAGTAACACTCAGTGGTGCGAGTCAACAGGCGCTGTATATTATACAAATAGTGCAATAATTGGGGGGACCTGAGCAGCTCATTCTGATCACACACACACACACACACACACACACACACACAAAACACACAACACACACACACACACACTCTCTCTCTCTCTCTCTCACTCTCTCTCTAATTGGACTTTTTTCCTCACAATTTCAACCTGTTCTTCTTCATACTGTTTTTCACCTTCTTTATCCTTCTCCTCCTTCATGTGCTCTTTTCTTGGATTGTTTGTAACTTGTGTATTGTGTTATAGATTTACAGGTGTATTTTTCTTGCATTTGTAGTAGGCAAATGCATGTATGTAGACTAGCAACAGCACGTTTGACAAATGTTTTTCAGTCAGTAACTTTCCATTGGAAAACAGTATCATCATCATTGTAATTTACTTTTGGTCTCAGTGGGAAAGAACAGAGCACACTACACTTGTGTAATGGGTTATCTCACAGCAGTTTGACATCAATGTCACTTAGGATTGGGGCCTCATCAAACAAGGAAGATGATGGATGGCAACAGATGACAGGCCTACTGTCACATTCCCTGGAAGGCACTGAGAAAAAGATAACATTGCAAGATGAGTAGGCCTGAAGATCTTTCCAGGAGCAGAGGAGAGGAGCTAAAAGAAGCAGAAAACTTAAAATATCTGGGAAGCATCATCTCCACAGACGGCAACATTGAGAAAGACATGTCTGAAAGAATTGCAGTGGCATGCAGGCATTCAGCAGACACATATTCTGGAAGTCTTTCATGATACACATAAACACCAAACTCTTCGTGACAGGCTTGACAGGACACCCTGTCAACCATGCCCACCTGACCCTTCCTTCTCTGGCACACTTCTTACTACTTTTACCCCAGTCTCACAAGAAGAAATTTTCAACACAATCAGATCCATGTCGTTCAAAACCTGCGAACTGGATCCTCTTCCAGGTTCTCTCTACTCCGACTGTCTCCCTACTCTCCTCCCATTCATCACTGACATCATCAACACTTCTTTTCAAACTGGAACTGTCCCAGATTCTTTCAAGTCTGCTATTGTTCACCCTCTCCTCAAGAAACACAATTTAGAACCAAATGAACTGAAAAATTACCGGCCTATCTCTAATCTCTCTTTCTTGTCAAAACTCCTTGAAAAAGTCTTTCTCAACCAGCTGAACTCTCACCTGTCTGCCAACAATCTCCTCAATCCTTTCCAGTCAGCCTACCGCCAGTGCCATAGCACTGAAACTGCCCTACTACACATTGTCAACAATCTCCTCCATGCAACTGATACTGGCAAAGTGTCTCTCCTCACACTCCTTGATCTGTCTGCAGCCTTTGATACCATTGACCATGATATTCTCCTTTCTAGACTTCATCATACTTTTGGCATCTCTGACATTGCTCTCTCCTGGTTCACTTCATATCTATCAAACAGAAAACAAACTGTTCTCATCAATGGCACTTACTCTCAACCTGCATACCTGACCTGTGGTGTTCCACAAGGATCTGTCCTTGGCCCTGTTCTTTTCACTCTTTATACCTCCCCCCTGTCCACCATCATCAACTCCCACTCTATAAAACACCACTTCTATGCTGATGACACCCAATTTCAAGACAGTGACTCACCTGATAATATACAGCGCCTGTTGACTCGCACCACTGAGTGTTACTCGGACATTAAGAACTGGATGACGTTCAACAAACTTCAGCTTAATGACGACAAGACAGAAGCTATCCTCATTGGCACCCGTCAGAAACTTTCTCAGCTGCCTCCTCTTTCTCTCCCATTATGTAACACATCAGTCCCAATTTCTGATTCAGCTAAAAACCTTGGTGTCTGCATTGACTCTACCCTCTCCATGAACAACTTTGTTTCTCAAACTGCCAGATCTTGCTACTATCATCTCCATCGTTTAAGCCTGATCAGGAAGTATCTCTCTGTCGAAACAACTGCAAAACTCGTTCTCTCCTTCATAATGTCTTGCATTGACTATTGCAATTCACTCCTGTCTGGTCTTCCTGCCTCCACCATTCACATCCTACAGCGCATTCAAAACAATGTTGTACGCTTTGTACTCAAAAAGAAAAAAGCTGACCACATATCTCCTCTCCTGGCACAACTTCACTGGCTCCCTGTATCAAAGCGCATACAGTACAAACTAGACACCATGTGCTACAAAAGCCTCAATAACGCAGCCCCCGATTACCTGTCAAGCCTACTTGAGATCTATGTTCCCTCACGTACCCTCCGCTCTGCCTCCGATCCTCTGACTTTTCGCTTTCCATGCACTAAGCTCAATACCTATGGTCCACGAGCCTTCTCTGTTTCTGGTCCACTCTCCTGGAACAAACTTCCTCTCTCAATCCGTCAGCAACCTACTTTTGTCTCCTTCAAGTCCGCTCTCAAAACTCATCTTTTCTCCTCCGCATAAAATCCTAACCTCACTCAAACCCCCTCTGCAGCCTGTCTCCGTTCGGAGGGGAATCACATTGTTATAATATATAATTGTATATGATATGCTCTCTATAATTTTCCATTGCTTTTATTCTTGCTTTTATTGCTTTTATTCTTTCTCCCCATTTATAGCCATGCATGTGTGTGTGTGTGCGTGCTTGCGTATGTGCGTGCGTGTCTGTTTCAGCGCTTAGATTTGATTTTATCAAGATTTTGCGCTATATAAATATTGTAATTATTTATTATTATTATATCCAGTGGTCAATCTGCCCTTAAGATAGGAATAGTTTGAGGGGCTTTCGAGGAAAATGTTTCTGACGGATCCTGACAATTATATGTGAGCAACACATTTCCAGCTGGCAGACAATAAGACATCAACAGTATTGTCAACAAGGTGAAGAAGAGGAGTTAGAGATGACTAGGTCATGTCCTCAGGATGGACTCTGCTGGACATTTTTAAAAAGAGCATTTTAAAAGATGTTTTTTTTTCGAGAACACAGAAAGTAAGACATTGAATACAAACAAAAGATAAGCAGTAAGTAAGTAAGTGGAAAGAAGCTCGCTATCATTAATGTAAAATATGGCTTGTTTTCTGATTTATTTTGTTCTTTTTAGGTTTTCATTCCATTTTTCTTTGTTTATGTAGAGACGACAACAGAAAAATATGAATACAAAATGTAGGAAAAAGGTGACTTGTTCTTTAGAAGTTCTTTTGCCAATGTTTTGTTGTTGTTCATTTGCTTTGTTACTTGTTATCTGAATACAGGAAGAGTTTTGAAATGTCTAAGAGATTTCTCTTGTTGAAATGATAAAAAATGTTTGTATCAGTATCCTTTGTATTCTTCTCCTTTGGCATAATGTTTTTTGGTTTTGGGTTTTTTTTTTTCAAGTCTCTTATTCAGCTGTGATACTGCCCACTGGAGTTAGTGGGGTAGAACAATATGAATTTAAGTAGGCCTATAAATGATCTACATATTCTGTCTAAAGTGTAAAACCTTTACTGTTGTTCATTTTGTTTCCTTTTACATATTTTTTCTAAACTGTAAGCGCTTTACTATTTTTCGTTGTTGTTTTTTTTTTCTTTTTACCCTTTTTTTTTTTGCCCTTGAGTTCAGCTTATAAATCCATATTTTCTATCTCTGTTCACTTCTTGTTTGTTTCTCTATCCTGACTTACGTTGAGTTTAACTGTGGAAAAGAAAAGAAAAAGTTTTGTTCTGTTCTAAATATTTTAACTTCTTTTTTGTTCAAGTACAACAAGCATGGTTTTTGTTAGTGTTGACATTCTGGTTTGATTTATTCTGTTTGGAAGTTTTGTTTGGAAAATTGTTATGTGTTTTTCAGCAATCTAAATAAACTTAAATTTGCCATTTTATGAAAATAACATTTTGCATTTGTCATCGTCATCATCATATTACATTTGAATTGATCAAAGTTGGTATGTGTGTAGATGCATAATTGAAATGTGATTATATTGTCAGGGTAAAGAAGGCTACACTTCAGTGTATTTTTTCAACAATTGCAAACAGTTAACTGAAGATGTGAATATAATAAATTCTATTCTGTGTGTCAGTGGCGGTCACTGACAAAAGAAGAAAAAGAGGTGTTTGAGGAGCGGGCCAGGAAGATTGCAGATGAGATGGCTGCCAAACAGCAGGAGGCAGACAAGGCATTGAATGACTCCCTCCAGCGCTCCCAGTCCCCGTGGTCTGAGGCTGGGGGTCATCCTTCTCCTGGGGCACCTGCCACCCCACGGCCTAGCACTCCAGGTAGGTCTTAAGTGTCTTTGCTTTCAGTTCATAATCAGTTCAAACAAAAGCTATTTTCATTGCACGTACTATACCTGTCTTACACGTGCCATTCAACACTTTGCTAGGCCTGTTTCTGTGCAAAATAGTACCCCTCTAGAAGAAGGACAAAAAGAAAAAAAAATTGTTACTGCCCATGTTGGGAAATCCTCTTTGTGTGTATGTCTTTCTGTATTGAGTCATTGTCTTTGATGTTGGTTGTAAAGGTCATTCTTTCATTGATTCTCTCATTTATCAAATAAAATGTATTCATGTGTTTCCGAGTTTATATTATTTCATTTTAATTAAGATGACAACAGTAATGACACGGAGATACAGAAATGGTGTTTGGAAAGAATGTGTTTACATGAAGGGGGGTGGGGGGGGGGGGTGAGAGATGAAAGCAGTTCTGCTTTAGGTTTATAAGTGGCATCATGATGTCTCATTGTGCATGTGCATGATGTTTTTGTTGTGAGTGACAACAGCATGTTTGTGTAGCTGACAGGGGGTCCAAACTCAGCAAGACTGAAGGGTAATCACTTAATGCTCTTGTTTAATAGTATGCCTTTAATAATGTGTAACTTAACATGTCTTACAAGCGCATTAGCTCAGCTGATGCGAGGGACCATGCTCACTGCTAAATCAAATAATCACGAAATGTGACAGCATTTGGTTAAATTGCAGTTTTGTACTGTTTTGAGTTATATTTATTTGGAATTGGTGACAGTTGCATTGATATAAATTTTATGTTAACAGATCATTTTGATTAATACTGCCTGACAGTAGTATTACAAATTACACTTTGAAGCAGCAATTTCTTCAATGGTCAGTTGAATAACATATAATTGTTATTCTAATAGAGAGTTGTGTCTTGTTTTGTGTTTGTTTGTTTGGTTGTATTCGGACAGTTTATCATAAAATGTAATACATTTATTTATATTTTGATATATGAATGTAAACACCACAGGACACTCACCACACGCACACAGCACCACGCACGCACACCGCCAACCCAGCGCACACGCGCACACACACACACACACACACAACACACACATACACACACACACACACACACACACACACACACACACACACACACACACACACACAAACACCACACACACATGAATTACACACATTCGTCGCATCCCATGCTGAAAATTTTATATTCACTGACCACACTGATGTCATGCAATGGAGAAGATCCAGAATGATCACAAGCATACTTAATAAAATGATCAAGTGAAAATGGTGCAAAAAAAAATAGATTTCTTTGTGACATGATTGTGTTTTCTTGTTGGATGTTTCATTGTGCATTTTGTTGATGGTTAGTGTTGTGTGCCTTGTTGTAGTAAAACAGTGTTATAGATTTGTTGCCCTCTGTGCAAGTCTGAAGGAGAACAAGCATGGCCTCCATGTAACTGAAAAAATTATGCATGAAATAGGATTGTGATCAAACCTTGACCAGCAGTTACGTGCTGTGTTCATTTCATTAACCCCTTTGCTGGTGTTGCTCTTGGCTGTAGCATATGCTGAGAATTTTTTTTTTAAAAAGGGAAAGAGAGACAAAAAGAAAGCAAAATTACACCGTCAAATTTTGTTTATTCATATCTGTAATTGTAAAAAGTAACAGTTTGAAATACATAAACTGAAATAAGTAAATTAAGATTCTTTTTGTAGAAATAGCATTCGCAGGTATTGAATCAGATTTGTCACTCAGAGTTTCTGAAATGCAGTGGGAAAAAATCTTCTCTCTCTGTCTCTGTCTCTGTCTCTGTCTCTTCTCTCTCTCTCTCTCTCTCCTCTCTCTCTCTCTCTCTCTCTCTCTCTCTCTCTTTCTCTGTCCCCCTCTCTCCCCCTCTCTCTGGCTCTCTTTTCTCTTCTCTTCTCTCTCACACAACACACACACACACCACAACACACACACACACACAAACACACACACACACACACCACAACACACACACACCCACAAACACACACACACACCACCACACACACACACAACACACACACACACACAACACACACAACACACACACACACACACAAAACACACACACACACACACACACACACACACACACACACACACACACACACACACACACACACACGACACAACATACAATCACACAACACAACAACATCACCACACACACACCCTTCACACAGCGCACATCACTCATACACACAGCATACACACATACACACACACTCACCAGAACATGCCACATTCATCATATGATACGAACAGCATAGCACAAACACACATGCATACACACAACATCCCACCCTTTATCCTGGCGCATCACTCACAACATGCATACACACACACACCACACTACATACACACCACACACACACACACACACACACACACAACACACAACACACACACACACACACACACACACACACACACACACACACACACACACACACACACTCACACTCACTCACACTCACTCTCTTTCTCTCTCTCTCTCTCTCTCTCTCTCTCTCTCTCTCTCTCTCTCTCTCTCTCTCTCTCTTTCTTTCTCTCCTCTTTTGCAAATAGTGTGCATATTAGCACTCATAATTCAGCTTCTTGCAACACCGAGAATCATTATCCGGAAATTGTAGATTTAAGTTTGGGTCACTGGTATAAATGTCGTTAACCTTTTGACTCCTGCATCCTATCCACCAACTGCAAAAACTTTTTTT